>OZ038494.1:61317650-61497650 GCA_964036315.1 Acanthosepion esculentum
AGAATTGTAGTTTAAAAACAGTAAAATCGACCTTGCTAAACGAAACGCTCCTCTGTGTTTCAATCTGTAAAAGCACGTCAGGCTATATGTCAGTTCCGTATAGGATACAGGTTCGATTCCTGTTAGAGGACACATATATTCTATGAAAATTTCTCGGACATTCAGGCCGGTAAATGTCGTTACTACTGTTTATTATAAACATAGCTTTTACTTAAATATTTGTATCTATAAAAAGAACGTATAAATATAAAAAAATGTCTTTTTTATATATATATATATATATATATATATATATATATATATATATATATATATATATATATATATATATATATATATATATATATATATATATATATATATATATATATATATATATATATATATATATATTAAGGAAGTGGTATAATTTAAGACACAAATAACAGTTAATATAATAATTATTATATGGGCTCTAATATATTTTTTTATTAATATCAGAATAGGGGTGATATTTAAAACACTAATGAACTTTAGAATGATTCGTTTTATTATAGGAATTATGATATACAATGTGAATCAGAATGAAATTTTAGATATGAATTGTGATACTGAAAGAAATATTAATTTTTAAGAAACTAATAATGGTCAGAATTATTTTTGTGAACTGGTATATCAAAATAGCAAAACAGCGTACCGTAGCGATTTTCAGGAGTTGTTATGCATAGCGGCTTGGAATAAAAATATAGGAGCGTCGATTTCGAATTCCTGTCAAGTTCGTCATATTCACTTACACGCAAATAACCTGGGAAAAGTATGAATCCTTCACCCTCTAGCTATGGGTTAAATAGCAAAGCCTAATTAGCTCTCTAGCCGTGAGTGATAATGAGTTTAGAACAACTATAAATTCTAGGCCTTACGTGGCCCTGACGCTGCGATAGAGTTACCTTAAGCAAGATCTCTTTTAGGTATTAGGTGCGCAAAGACCCATATAATGGGTTATGCAACTAAAGTGTTTATTGCATAGTATCGTAGCCCTTTAGTTAGAAACGTAGTCGCTCTTCTTGGTGGCTATGTCTTCATTATGGAAAGCTAAAGGATTATGGCCGAAGGCTAACTACATTGTTATTAATATGCACAGCTGAGTTTTCTTTCTCTTAGACCGATTGCCGTCCAAAATGTCTTTTTCCATGTGGGTGATCATGGCACTCTACAACTCCTTAGCTTTTAGTAATATTTGTCTTGTTACTATCCCTTCCATCCGACTTTTTGCCATCCATTCACAGAAGCCCGCCCAGTACGTGACCTGTTATCAGCCGTTTCCCTTTTTGCCTTCGACATGTCTTGGGAGTGTCTAATTCCCCAAGGCATCCTTCATCATTTTGTGTCACCGAAATTCCTGTTGTCTCTTTCTGTTTCTGAGTATAACGGTCCATTTTTCATTGAGACTTTCGCGTTGCTCTGTTCATAGAATTCTCAATATCTATTCGGTATAACCAAATTTCTGTTGCTTCCAGTTTTCTCTTCATCCGTGAGGAAATTATCTACCATACGCTGCTATACAGATGAATTAATATTACATAGCAATTCTGCGTTCTACTGTCGTTTAATAACAGCGTGTGTCATGATTGTTGTAAGCCCTCCTCGAGACATTTCATCCTTCCCACATCCCTTCAATATGTCCCGTGAGCACCAAATTCTCCAAGCCCTCTTTCCTCATTATTTCTCCCAGAAATTTCATTGCTTACATGTTACGTCCATGGTATTCTCAGCATCCTTCTGTAGAACCACAACGCTGTTGCATCAAGGAACATTGATATGACATACCAGTTCAGCGTTCTAGAGATGGAGATATATCTTTCCTAAGATATGAATCTATATGTATATGAATCATAAGTCTGAAGTTCAGTCAGTTATGTGCCATGCGTAATACAGATTTTTGGGGTTGCCATTTCTTTCTGCAGTAGACCAGTTGCGATACAAGGCTATAGAACCCAGTATGTCCTGCTATTTACCCATAGCCGGGGTGAAGGGAGAAGAGGATTCATACCTTTCCCATTAGTGAATGTAATGAATTCCACTGGAATTCGAACTCGGCTCTCCGATTCCTCAATCCGAGCCGCTATCCATTACTCCACCGTGCCTCCTAATTCTAAAGCTAATACTCCTTGTGAGTTCCGCAAATATAAATTTCCCCTATTGCATCCTTCAATATTGGAGCTTAACAACAAAGTATTGCAATCATAAATATGAATGCAGGTGATTATTTAAAGAAGTAAGAGGGTACAAATGTACAGATTTAAATTAACAAAGCATAAGTGAAAGTTAAACACGTAGGAGCGTTATTACTCCACTTTGTATTCATTTATTTTCTCTTTCTTTCTTTCGTCCCTGATATGTCGTTCCCTGCGATCAAAATTAAATAGTTCATTATTCATGAGGTAATGGCAGGACGTACCATACGTATTAATTTAATAAGGAACAAGCATAATAATTGCTGTAGCATACCTACGGACGATAATGGGTATGTCCCCATTCACATAAATAAAGTAGTAAATACTGTATGTTGGTCTGCAGTTGGAGATGTGTCTCCAGTTGTGCTGGTCAAACTCTCTGCCTCCGGGCAGAGGGGATCCCCAGACGAGGCTATGTTAAAGGGCAGCGTCTCGTCTCGGGAAATAGCTACCAGAGCCCGTTTTATATGGGATCTGAGGGAAATTTTTGGCCGGTCTAACGTTCGGTCTCGGATACCCCAGATTAAATTCGGCCTTGTGCCACATCTGATCGCGTGGGGCGGTTGGTAGATAACCTGCAGTTGCAGATTTGTCTCCAGTTGTGATGGTCAAACTTTCTGCCTCCGGGCAAAGAGGATCCCCAGATGAGGCTGTGCCGAAGGGCAGAGTCTCGTCACGGGAAACAGATAACCGACCCCGTTTTACACGGGATCTACGGATAATTTTTGTCTGAGCCTACGTGCTCGGATACCCCATATTAAATTTGGCCTTGTGCCACATTGGACAACCGTGTGGCGGTTGGTAGATATCCTGCAGTTGGAGATTCATTGTGGAATTCACTTGACTCATTTCTACCAGTTGACTACTATTTCTACGCGCCGCTGGCGAATCTTATATGTGTTGTTCTTGTCCCAAGTATTATCGTTCATTACCAACTTCCGTGTGATTATTCTATTCAGTAACCTTCACTAGGTTACAACAATAATAATAATTAATAAAAATTATCGACGGAACTCTTCCAATATTTTTCAACACTTAGAAAAGAGCGCGGTTTAAGAAAAGTAAAAGAAAATTCGGTGTTTAACAATGTTCAACAATATTACCGCAGTATGTCGGTCTTCTTCAAGTTATGTTTAAAAATTGCATACAAGTATGTTCTTATTAATAATAATAATACTACTAATAATAATAATAATAATAATCCATTCGTTATGATGGTCATTATCATTATTATTAATACTGAAACGATGCAAAGAAGCGAAACTTTTCGGTCGTTCAAACAAACTACCTCTTTCCCCGACCCAAGACGACCGACCGACCGACCGTACGAAACTGACCTATTCAATGTTATTTACGTTTGTGGACAATCAACGACGATACTCTTTCCAAACACACACTGCCGACTGATATGGCCATGAATATTCAAGCGGCATCTCGACTTTGACTTCAGCCAAACCCGTCCCGGGAATGTTGCAATTTCAAAGTGACGGCGCTCGCAGACCGGTCTCCCGGCCTCTCCTCCTCATCTCTTGCTATCCCAGACCCTAATGTGCGCAAAAGACACCATCATTGCCAGGGCTAGCATCACAGAGTGCGGTCACTTTATGTAAAATGCCGACTTTCCTTTATTCAGCTACATAAAAGCCGAGGAAGAGAAGAAGAGACCTGGCAAATCGATTACAAATTGAAAAACCTTGAGAGAAGAGGCCGAGAGAAAGGAATAGAAAAGGAAATAGACGTAGTAAGTGATATATATATATATATATATATATATATATATATATATATATATATATATATATATATACATATATATATATATATATATATATATATATATATATATGAGGGGCATCGATAAAGACGAATGAAGACGAAATTAGCAAGAAATAGAGAGAAAAGTGAAAAGGAGGGGGAAAGAAACATCAGTAGAATATATATATATATATATATATATATATATATATATGTGTGTGTGTGTGTGTGTGTGTGTGTGTGTGTGTGTCTGTGTGTGTGTGCGTGCATGCGTGTGGGTGTGTATTAAAACATTATTTAAATACATACATACACCAATCTATTTCTTGTTAACAGTTAATATATTTCAACCTTGAAAATGGGTAAATGTATAACCGAAAGCGCTTGGAAAGAAAGAGAAATCGGACAGTTTTTATATAATTTATCTAACGAAAAGAAAAAAAAAGCTCGCATGAGAAATTGTATAAAAAATAAATCAAAGCACCTTGTCTGTCATATTCAATGAAACTGCATGAAAGAAGGATTGCTGCCTAGATACAGATATATATATATATATATATATATATATATATATATATATATATATATATATATATATGGAGAGAGACAGACAGACAGACAGACAGTGAGACTTATATATATATATATATATACAGACAGACAGTGAGAGAGCAAATGAAACAGAAACATACAGAGAAATATATATATATATATATATATATATATGTGTGTGTGTGTGTGTGTGTGTGTGTGTGTGTGTGTGTGTGGCTGTGTTAACATAAAATGATATTTATATATTATATATATTAAGAGTGATGGTTAGTGGCTTGGATTGAGGAATTGGAGAGCCGAGATCGAATTCCAGTCGAATCCATTACATTCATTTACGTGCTAATACCCTTGGTAAAGGTATGAATCCTCTTCTCCCTCCAGCTATGACTAAATAGCAGGACAGATTGGTTCTATAGCCTTGGATGTCAACTGGTCTAGAAGAAGGACAACTCTGAATTCGAAACTTGCGGAGGGTCGTTTGGGGACTTTGTGGTACGTAGTGCACCAGGTCTCTGTATTCGGCCTTTCAAAAAGTGTGGATATTTCTGCACAAATCCTTCACCCCTATAATCAAATCTCATTTGCTGGTGTTGGGCAGTCGGTTCCTGGGAACTGATTTGCTTGACCCTCATATGTCGAATTCGACGGAGAGTCGAGTATATATATATATATATATATATATTAAACCTCAAATATTTGGAATATAAACGTTTCTGCTACCGTGGTTTCTACCTATCAGGTATCTTCAGGTAGTAAAATTGTGTTTTTCCATTCCCAAGACATTCGTATATACGCAATTTTGTTGGTCAATATGGCAATATTTGAAGAAACCGAAAGGTGCTAAGAAAGGTCTTCACACGAATAGAGGCATAAAGCCAAACTGGTGTTAAATCTAGTTGTAACATCACTAATGGGTATTCAGAAAAGAAAAAAATATTATTTGGTTCAAGCCCCTTTTTAATTTAGAGGTGAAGACTAAAATTGGTAAAAACAGAAAATTTTCAATAAGAACACTATGAGAATCAGCTACAATTTTATGAGAAGCATGGAATAAATAATTAAAGGGCAGAATAGTAAAAAAAAATGATAATATAGTAGATCGTCTACTTTCGCAGTCGAGAAAAATACAGCAAATTGCCCTTTAAACGGTAACTCTCTAGTAGAGGGTATTGTTTACAGGGCTACGTTAGCCCCTACAAAAGGACAGAAAAAGTGTGCGTTGGTTCCATAGAGAGAGCGTTTGATATATTTTCATCTGATGTCGCTACAATATCAATGAGAAGACATTTTTGTTTGTACAGGTATACCTCATCCTACGTCGTTAATTGGTTCCACAGGTTACGACGAAATAATCAAATTACCAACCGCAAATAAGCACCCCACCACATTTCCTATTACAGCATTTATGATATGTACGTACAGTATTGTAAATACAATAATTAATTTCCACCTAATCTTTCAGCGATATCGCCTTACGCTTAGCATTAGGACTTGCACTGAGACTTTTCTTCGGAGTCATGGGAAAAATGTATTCTAAATCACAGCTGAAATCTAACTGAAAGAACATCAAGGGCAGAGCACAGATGCAAACAAGTCTGAATTCAAAATCGGTGTTGGAGTGGAAAACAACGCACGAGTGCCACCTGTCGGTAGGAATTTGAAATAACATCTGCTGAACATACTTTATTATGCTATATTTTTTGTCTTTGATGATTATTCATATATATATATATATATATATATATATATATATATATATATATATATATATATATATATATAAAAAGAAAGAACAGTAAGATATATAATCCGGTGTTCTTATTGATATTTTTATTTTTGCAAAATAGTGCTCACTGTAAATTTACAGAGTATTAATATTATAAATTAACTGATTTAAAATTTTTTTTCACTACACAGAAATAACCATGTTTCAAAAATGGAAGCTACAAGCTTCGAATTTAATTTTGTAAGTAAATTAAAAATATTAGTTCCATTTCATCCTCAAGCGAATTTTGGAGTAACTTTATTTATTATGAATTTTTCCGTGCCTTTAAAACTCAGTAATTTAAAAAATAAGTTACTCCAAAATTCGCTTGAGAATGAAATGGAACTAATGTTTTTAATTTAATTATAAAATTCAATTCGAAGCTTTTAACTTCCATTTTTGAAACATGGTTATTACTGTGTAGCGAAAAAAAAACATATTTTAAATCAGTTAATTTATATATATATATATATATATATATATATATATATATATATATATATATATATATATAATATTATTTTTAAATTTATTTAAATATGGTTTTATATGTGTTTATTGTTATTTTAGTGTTTTGATGGTTCTAATATTTTTAGGGGCCGACGTAAACTCGAGAAAAACGACCTAAGGTGAGTTTTATTTTTCCATATAATATTTAAGAAAATCCGACGTATCTTCTAAAGTGACTTAACTAGAAACGACTTAAGTCGAGGTATCACTGTAATCTTTATTTGCTATGCCCGATTTATTAGCTTGTATATGTTAGTCAGTACAAATGGTAAAGTAAAAAATAATTGTGAACTCTCCTACACAGATATATTCTTATCTGATGGCAATGCCACATATATAAGCGTATACGAACCAAGCTGAGGTACAAACATACGAAGCCCAAGATACCCAACATGACAATCAGTGTGATAAGAGTATACCACGCATATGTGTTACAGCCAAGTATTTGCGATGTTCTGACAGATTTTGATAAAAGCAGAGTATAATCTTGTATCATCACCATCATCATCATCGTCATCATCATCATCATCACCGTTATTATTATCATTATTATAGTTATCATTATTATCATTATCTTATGTTATTATTATTTGATATTTTATTATTATTATTATGTTCATTATTATTTTCATGCTTTATTTTTATTTTCATTATGCTCATTGTTAATTCTTTGTTATTATTATTTGTGTATGTTATGTTCCCTGCTTTGTATTCTGTAGAGCCAGGTCAAAACTATGGTCCTTATGCCCTATAGGAGAATTGTCGTTTAATTGATAGCGCTTTTCTTAGTATATGGGATGTTCCTAGTAGGGCTATTTTCTGGGCAACTTGTATATTTGATGTTACCTGGGATACTGTTAGTAAAATTGTCCATTCCTTTTCTCACGAGGTCCAGAGCTCCGATTATTATTGGTACATTCTCAGTCTTCATTCCCCAATCCTGTTAATCTCCAGGTCCTTGTATTTGGACAATTTCTCGATATTATTATCATTATTATCATTATTATTATTATTATTATTATTATTATTATTATTATTATTACTTGTCAATGTTATGTTTCCTGCTTTGTAACCTGTAAAGCCGGGTCCAAACTATAGTCCTTAGGCCATATAGAAAAATTGTCATTTAATTGATAGCACCTTTCCTAATTATATAGGATGTTCCTACTTCTTCTTGGCAACTTGTATGTTGATATTATTATTATTATTATTATTATTATTATTATTATTATTATTATTATTATTTTCCTTATTATTATGTTCATTCTTTATTATCATCATATTAATTATTATTATCATTATATTAATTATTATTATCATTAAATTAATTCAGTATTATTATTATCATAATGTTCATTATTATTTTCATGTTCGTTCTTTTTTATCATTGTTAATATATTACTTTTTATTATTATGATTATATTCACTCTTTATAATTATTACTTGATTTCACTCTTAGATGTTTCGGCCAGGTAATGAGAATCATATCTAAAGTTCTAGCCGCACTTCGGAGAGACAATATTTTACTCACCACATGAACTGTTCCAAACAATACTGTTACCTGCGCGCCCCGAATGATGTCAGGTGTCCCCAAGGCGTCTTACGAGGCAGAGAAATGTCCCTATTATTATTATTATTATTATTATTATTATTATTATTATTATTATTATTATTATTATTATTATTATTTTCTTTCCTTTGATTTCTGTGTATACATTTCTTTCCGGGAAAGAAATGTAATCTCTTTTCCACACAGCCGTAAGTTTAGAAATGGCATCATGACATTTTTTACTGACCAATTAAAAAAATTAAAAAAATATTTTACGTACATAAAGCCCTTCATAAGGTGTGGGTTGTACTCATGAGAATAATTTTTTGTGTTTTTTTAAGTCATGGGCTTCCAGGAATCCCTACAATGAGTCTACTGGAATCTTTTCCAACCAATCTGAGAGCTCCAACTACAACAGGGATAGTTGATGTTCCCATGTGTCACATTTTCGAGATTTCGATTTAAAATTATTATTATTATTATTATTATTATGTTAATTCACTATTATTTGATTTGATAACCTTTCCGACTCTTAGATTTTTCGACCGGATGATGATCATATCACTCACAGCTCACACTGTTTTCAGTACATGAACTGTCCTAAGCTGTGTTGCTACACGCACACTCCCAATGATATTAGGTATCCCCAAGGCGTTCTGCGAGGCAGAAGGATACCTGGAAATAATCCCAAGTGCGCCAACAACAAAAGGGACAATTTGAACTGCTGCTCTGTATATTTCTCTGATTTTCCCTGCCAGGTTTTGGTACCTCTGTATTTTCGTCTGCTCTGCCTTCACGGTGTTTTTATCCCAAGGTACCGCGACGTTTACAAGCATCAATTCATAACTGTTTATTATAAGTATTATTCATTTATTTACATTATTTACATTGTTCAGACTGTTGTCTTCATCTTTATTATCATATTCATGACGTTTCGGCCGTTGTACGCTCCGGCCTTCTTCAAGTGTTTGGAATTTCGAACTAAACCCTTTATTTCGTCCACCGGGGTAGATTGTTCTAGTTCCACATGGCAGGCCTCTTAAACAATTAAATAAGAAATTTTCAGAAATATAGACAGATATTATTCTTTTATTATTATTATTATTGTTATTATTATTATTATTATTATTATTATTATTCGTTGAAATAATACATATTGTGAAGTAATTTCAATACTCAAGTCTTGCCCATTACATGCCATATATTCTTCCTACCTCGCTATCAACGTCAGAAAAATAAAATTAAAGAAAAATTTTATAAAAAAGAAAAAAAAAAATGTATACATTATTTTTTACCCTACACATATCCCAAAGCCCATTTTTCTATCAAGGATCCCTTCATTCAAATAAAATTCCTCGTTTGGTTTTTCTTTGTTAGAATACACGTTTTGCAATTACGGTTTAAGACTGTTTTTTTTTTTCTCGTCGTGTGTTTGAGGCAGCGACAGATGACTCCCCGTCTTATATTCAAATGACACGCACACGACGGAGCCCTTTCCACCTACTCCTCCTACTTTCTACGGGGTTGGGGTCGTTTGGACGCGTTGAACTGACCAATCTAATGGCCGGCTATTATCAACTTTCTTTCTTCTCGCTAAAGCTACCATAGTCAGATTGACACAAAAAACGGCGGATTATAATTCCTTTTAATAATTTTTAACCGTTTTATTAACATGTATAATCTTGTAAAAACGAACTGATATTTTTCTTCTTTTCACTGAAAAAAAAAAAAGATTCGACCGATTCATATTCTTTTGTATCGTGCCTATTCAGGACATAGCCGATTATGGCTCTCCCCAACCTCCTTTGATTTGTAGCTCTAAATAATGTTTGCCTTCTTATTATCCTTCCTACTCCCTGTTCTGCGATCAGTTTACATGAGCTTGTTACACGCTGTTTCTCTCTGCCCTTTCTTGCCTTCAATATGTCAGGGTGGGAGTCTAATTCTTTAAGCTCTGTATCCTCACTATGTCGTCCGAGAATTTCAACTCTTTCTGATTTTAGATAAAAGTGTCGTCTTGCTCCTGTTTTCCTTAAAACTTCCCCATTGCTCACATGTTCTGTTCATGGTATTCTCAGCATTCTTCTGTAGAACCACATTTCTGTTGCCTTAATTTTTGTCTTCAATTGTGAGGAAATTGTCCAGTATTAACTACTATATAGGAAGATCGATATTATATAGCAGTTTAGCAATGTTTTTGTTTGTTTCCAACGAAATTTTCGTTTTTCTTAATACTTTGCTTAGCTTTTATAAGGCAATTTTGGCTCTTCATACGCGCCTTAAAATTTAGATGTTACATTTTCATTTTTTCTATATTTAAAAGCCTGTATTGAATTGACAGGCCCAAATCGTAATCCGTTTATCTCGCTAACGGTTAGACTTTCTGCCATCTTGCAATTGATAGCCAGTCATTTCTTCTTACTTGTCTTTACTATCTTGTCTAGGAGCCCTTGTACTTTTCTTTCTGTCTGTCAGTAACATCGTGTCATCTACATATCATATATTTTTAAGATAGTGCCTATCAATGATAAATCACGGTAGAACTTCTAGTTCTCTTCCGATCGCCTTCTTATAATAAAATAACAAAAAGTCTTACTTATTGTTATTATTACTATTATTTTACACTTACTATCAAAGAGTAACGGAAATATTTAAGTAATATTGCAACTACATTGGGTATATTTTCCGCGGGGGTAACCTAGAATTTTATCAATAGAGATAACTCTATTCTCACGCACAAAAGAAGAATTTTTGCTTTATAAATTACTAAAAGTAAAAGTACATCTATGCAAGAAAGTTAACACAGAACATTTACATGATTATAATATGTGTAGAAAAAAAGACACCGAATCCAGACGAAGAATATGACAAACGGAAAACCGTTTCATTGAAACTAGATTTGATTACGCATTTCGCTTTTCTAGGCTTCATCAGCCCAAAAACGAAAGAAAGAAATACGTGTGTATGTATTTGTGTGTATGCTTAACTAATAAATCGTTAATACTTTTTCCTCTAATCTGGGGTTTCTCGGCATGGAAGAAATAATAAAATTGTACAACATTTGTCAAAAAAAAAAAAGCCGTTATATTTATTCTATCTTTTCTTTACAATTTTATTGTTTTTTTAAACTTTATTTATACATGCTCCCAGCCTTTCTGCGTTGAATTTAAGGTAAATGATTATAAATTTATATGATTATAAATAATGCAGTTGTGTTGGTTTGATGCCGCTGGCAGATCGGGTACCTCACTGATATAGCTTTTCTGTCACAATTTCATTTCATATTCTTTTTTCTTTTCTCCCTCTTTCCTTTTAGTGAGAACTTGATCGGTCTCTATTATGCTATGTTTTACACGTACAGCCGAAAAGAACAAATATATTTAAATAATTTTTGCATTTGTTATATCTTCTGCGTGAGTGATCATATTTTTTTATCTACAAAATTAACTTTTGTGATGTCAACGAACACCCGTTGCCACTTTTTTGATGTCAACGAACAACACTCGCACTAATAGTACTTGCTCGATAATACTCACTCGGAAGGTAACCACCGTATATATCTGAATAGAGAAATAGTATCATGAATAGAGTAGAGAATAGCGGTGCATATAGTAATAGAGGATAGTATAGAAATGGTGATCCATTAGACGTTACGCTACTACCTACTTATGCGTTTCCCTCATGGTCTACTTAATTCAGTAATGGGATTGCCAGTATTTGCTCACTGGCGATCTATGTTCAAACTCAAGTGTCGGCAGCGACATTTTATTCCTATATAACATTAACTATTGTCGCACGTATGAAAGAATTATTTTTTATCTTTTATTTTTAAACAATTAAAAAATATCAAAAGAAACTAACACAACACCTTTTATATACAGGGGTTGGACAAAATAATTGAAACACTTGTTAAATTCAAAGAAAATTTATTTAATATGGAGTTAGTCCTCCTTTAGCCTCACAGACAGCTTTAATACGTCTAGAAATGGAATCATACAGCTTCCTGACTTCATCCAACGGAATTTTCAGCCATTCTTCCATTAACAACTGCTCCAGCTCTTTAAGACACGACGGTGGAGGATAGCGGCTCCTAACTTGTCGCTCCAAAATGCACCACAAATTTTCAATAATATTGCTATCTGGAGACGGGGGAGGCCACTCCATGTGTTCTAGCTCACTTTTATGCACTTCATATCAATTCTTAACCACTCGAGCGGTATGTATTGGAGCATTATCATCTTGGAACATGCAGTCACCATCAGGGCTAAAATCTGGGCCATTGGATGAACATGATCTCCCAAAATGTTCAGGTAATCTTTGCTGTTGATTCTTCTATGCAGGGCAACTATTGGACCGAGACATTTCCATGATATGGCTGCCCAAACTATCACTGATCCACCTCCATGCTTCACTGTTGGAAGAAGGCAGTCAGGGTTGTAAGTTTCTTTGGGCTGCCTCCACACAAACTCGCCCTGAAGTTGGGAAAAAAGAAAAATTGAACTCGTCTGAGAATATGACTTGCCTCCATTAGTCTGCAGACCAGGCATTGTGATCTCTGCACCACTTCACCCTCTTCTGAATGTTGCGAGTGGAGAGTAGAGGTTTCCTTACGGCGGCTCATCCATGATATCCAGCCTTATGGAGCTCACGATGAACAGTTTAACTAGAAACTGGACTATTCAGATGATTATTCAACTCAGCAGTCACTTTGGCCATAGTAGTCCGATGATTTTTTGCCACATTGCGTTTCAATGCACGTCGGTCCCTGTCAGTAAGTTTGCAAGTCCGGCCCGAATTGTTTCGTTTTCTCGAGGTTTTGCTCTGTTTCTAGAATTGCGTCATAGTTCTTGATATGGTAGCTCTTGAAAAAAATAAACAGTTCAGCAACCATAGGGATCGAAGCTCCTGCTATGCGAGTTCCAGCAATTTTCCCTTTTTCGAACTCGGAGAGGTAACGCATTTAGCTTAAATTTGACTAAATTCTAAAAATAAATAAGACAAAGACAGTAAATTAGATAAATAAACGTATTTACAATAAATATAACCTGCAATTACGAAGTTTTAGTTGAAGTTCTTAATATAGTAGGTCTTTGAAATATAGGAGTGGAATTTGCACCAGTTCCAATTATTTTGCCCAACCCCTGTATAATAATAAATATTCACCTCGTCGTCATCGTAGGCACCTGCTTGCATCCGAGTATCGGGATCGTCATACTCTCTCCCTATTCTCCTTCTCCCCCCCCCTGGTGGCAGTGGCGGTGATGGCTGTGAATCAAAGAGAGTTTGACGAGGCCATTCGCCTGAAGAATTTGATTTTGGTGGACAAGTCTTCGCGACGGAGAAGCCCACACATTTGACCAGAAGCGTCTCCACCGCGACCCAAAGGGTATTGAAACAGGCGAGATCTGGCAAACCTGATTGCATCGAGCTGTCTGATGCTTGGTCCGTCAAGATCCGCCTTGGTTACGCCAGTCCAACTGGCGCCACCCTCTTCTACCGGTTTGGCCGTTAAGATCGAGTATATATTTGCCTATTCCGCCGTTGGTATCTTTGGGGTTTGGTGGCATTCAGTTTTGCTCTTCCACTTCGACCCTACCGCCATAGATGGCCCTAAGTAGGAGTAGTTGGATAGCATCATAACCAAGTGTAGAAAGGCTGCTTTTTATTAAGCTTAAAACTGAGGTAGCCAAGGCGACTTAGAAGTTACATCGTGATTCTTGCATCAGAGACCGTCTCTGCGGTCTGTGTTAACCGACTCTGGACTTTTCTAACTGGGCCCTAGCTACAAATATATACACTACTTTTTATCAAAACCTATCACCGTATCGGGCTCATTTGGCTGTGATACATATGCTCGGTGTTCCCTTATCAGACGGGTTGCGAAAGAGTTTGACGAGGCCATTCGCATAAATTTGATTTTGGTGGACAACTTTGTGTGATGGAGAAGCCAACATACTTGGCCAGAAGTACCTTCCCCGCGACTCAAAGAGGATTGAAACAGGTGAGATCTGTCAAACCTGGTAGCATCGGGCTGTTGTTGGATGCTTGGTCTGTCAAAGTCTACCTTGCTTACGCCAGCCCGACTGACGCTGCCCTCTTCCGCCGGTTTGACCGTTGTGATTTTATAGACATTTGCCTACTCGCGTGCCTTCTACAATTACAGCGATTATGTTTTCTGTATGGTTAATCAAGGATTTTTTTATCATAAAATGAACTCTGTTGTAGCATCTAACAAAGAAGCTTGTATTTTAAATCGTTAAAAATAAACATATCCAAAGAAAACTAACAGGAAATCACAGAAGACAAAATAACATTTTACTAACTTGATCTCGCTACTTCATAATGAGAGATTCTGCTGTTACGGTAAAACAATGCTATTTTTTTAAATGGTGAGTGGTAATGTTTACTGTTAACGTAATAACGGAATATCGCATAAAGCTATAAATTTCTATTCTTTCTTATAAAGCGTGTTCCAATAACTTGAACCGATTTTAAATGTGAATTAAGTTTAAGCGTCTAATGATTTTTCCCTTTTCTTTCAGATTTAACGGACATTTGGGCGATATTATTTTTCACACATGATTGCCATGACTAAAATAACATGATCCAATAGAGAAATAAATACATTTTCACCAATAACACTGATTTATTTACTGCCGATTTTGATCCGTCTTAATGAAACACCCTTATATAAAATCCGCCTTAATGAAGCACCCTTTATAATCGATAGATTCTTATTATGCTTAGGGATAGCGATCCTCACTGGGAACACTATATTTGTAGATTTTGTCGGATCAAACTCAGTTTAGTAAGTATCTGTTAATATCATTATTATAACTATTAGTAGGAATCAAAGTGGTAAAAGGTGGAGGTGGAGAGATATGAAAGAGAGAAGGAGGTGCAGTAGTCATAAGATCAAGGGATGTATAACACACCGTGGCAATTTAGCAATGAAACGTTATTTCATATTTTATAGATATATACTTTGAACGAAATGATTTTAAAATTAAAAATCAAATTTTCAGCTTCACATTGGACGAAGAAACCTATTACAGGTAATGTCTCAATTGTCGGGGACGGACTGAAAATTTCTCGGCATTTCCAAGAGAGAATGAATGAATGGAATGAAGTGAGAAAAAGGTAGAAGATGAAAGAAAGAAAGAACTGAAAATGCAGGGAAGATAGAAAAAGAAAGAAAGAAAGAGTGAAAGGAAATAGAAGAAAAAAAGAAAGAAAACGCAAGAAAGAAAGAAATGGAAGAAAGATAGAAAATAAAAGAAATAAAGAAAATTCAAAAAAAGAAAGAAATGTAAGATGGAAGGAAAGTAAGAAAGGAAGAAAGAAAATACAAGAAAAAAAGAATAGTAGAATAAGCAAACAAGAAAGAAACAAAGAAAGAATGAAAAAAGAAAGAAAAATGAAAGATAGAAAAAAAGAAAATCAGATGAAAGAAAGAAAGAAAGAAATGCAAGAAAGAAGGAAAGTAAAAAAGAATGAAAGAAAATGCACAGAAGAAAGAAAATGCGTGCAAAAAAGAAAATACAAAAAAGAAAGAAAGAAGAATGAAAGGAAGACAGAAGGAAAAGAAAAAAAGAAAGAGTGTAAAAAAGATGGACAGAAAGAAAATGCAAAGAAAGAAAGAAATGAAAAAAATTAAGAAAGGAAGAAAGAAAAAACAAAGAAGAAAGAATGATATAAAAAGAAAGAAAAGAAAATGACAGAAAGGCAGACAGATTATGCAAGAAAGAAAAAAGAAATAAAGAGATGCAAGAGATAAAGTAAGGTAGAACGTAAGAAAGAAAAAGAGAAGGAAAGAAACAGTAGAAAACATAAATAGGGGGGGGGGAAAGGAAAGGCTAGCCAAAGAAACCAATCATGTCGAGGTGACAGTAGTGGAAGTTATTGCTGCTTCTGCTGCTGTTATTAAAGGTTATCATTTGCTGGTTCTGGTGTCTGTTGACTCAATACAAAGTTTCAAATAATGACGCCGGTCAATATTGGACTTCCTCTGTCGGCTAGAGACACAAAGCGGACTGTAATTCCGAAAAGTGCCTTCGTGTAAATACGGAAACGGACGGAAATGAACGGAGACCAGAGGACTGTGAATGGACAGGACCTCCGAGAGATTAATGATGGATACATGTGGGAACAGGAAGAGCTTGATTGGAATTGATAGGGTAAAATATAAAAAAGAAAAATGTAGGAAAAGAGAAATAGTTATAGATAGATAGATAAAGAGAGTGATGGAGAGAGAGAGAGAGAGAGACAGCGACACACACACACATATATATATATGTGTGTGTGTGTGTGTGTGTGTGTGTGTGTGTGTGTGTGTGTGTGTGTGTGTGCAGAAATGGATAGAAAGAGTGAAGATAAACAGGTAGGGAGTAACAAAGAATAAAGAACGTGAAGATGATGATGAAACAGTATAAGAGAGAAACAGGGGGAGTGAGAGAGAGGGGGAGAGAAATATAAAGTATTTCAAATAATCTGTGGGTGGATGTCTGTAGACGTACTTCTCGAAGAGAAAAGAAGGCGAAAAACAGTGACAACTTGATGCAAAGAAAACAAACCTCCATTGTGGATAGAATACTTCAAAGAGATTTACATTCTTCTAAGTTTATGTGCCACGTCCCTTCGAGGACGTTTGCGATCATGGCTCTCCCTAATTTCTTGTCCTTTGTAGCTGTCAATAAAGTTTGTCTTTTTGTTACGTCTCTTAAACCTTGCTCCGTCATCGCTAGAAAGGTTATCCATTAATTTCCACCTTGCCTTCAATCTGCCCTGTGAGTATCAAATTTTCTACTCCTTCTTTCTTCGCTATATACCCTAGAAGTTTCAATTGTCTTTTCCTGGTGTTAAGTATAAGCGTCCTTTTTGTTTCCATTTTCTCTGAAAACTTGTTCCGCCATCCATTTACTCAATCTCATTATGTTATACGTTGTTTTCCTCTGTCCATCTTGTCTTCAATCTGTCCTGTGAGTATCAAATTTTCTACTCCTTCTTTCTTCGTTATGTACCCTAGAAGTTTCAATTCACGCTTCCTGATGTTATCTAGAAGTTTGCTTTGTGTTTCCATTTTCTCTGAAACTTCGTTGTTGTTCACATGCTCGGTCATTGCTATCCTCAGCATCCTTCTGTATATCCACATTTCTGTTGCATCAGGTCTCTTCATCCGTGAGAAGATTGGCTAGTATCCATTGCCATATAGAAGGACTGATATTGCGTAACAGCGCAGTATTCTTTTCTTTGTTTCTAACAATGTTTTCCTGTTTTTTGCTTGGCTTTTCGAAGGCATCTTTCACTAGCCAAACGCTCCTTCGGATTTCAGTTTCACACATTTCTAACTCTGTTAAAATACTTCCCAGCTATTTAAATTGTTGTACGTGTTTGATTTTATTAACTCTAATTTGTAATTTGCATTTTGCTAAAAAACATTCATGCTGTCGTATTGCAAATGATGTTTATTCCCTTCTTCTCGCCTTCCTTCATTACCTTCTGTAGGAGTTCTTTTTTTTTTAAGCAATTCACCTCAAGCAAGGCGGGAGTGCAACTAGCACACAAAGGGTTACAGAGGATTGAGAACAAGAGTAAAGAGGCGTGTTTGAGGAAAGGATACAGAGAAGGACGTGGAACAAGATCAAGGTATCCATTGAACGTACTTCTCGAAGAGAAAAAAGGCGAAAAACAGTGACAACTTGATGCAAAGAAAACAAACCTCTATTGCGGATAGAATACTTCAAAGAGATTTAGATTCTTCTACGTTTACGTGCCACGTCTCTTCATAGGAAAAGACAATTGAAACTTCTAGGGTACATAACGAAGAAAGAAGGAGTAGAAAATTTGATAGTCACAGGGCAGATTGAAGACAAGGGGGAAATTAATGGATAACCTTTCTAGCGATGACGGAACACGGTTTAAGAGACGTAACAAAAAGACAAACTTTATTTCTTGAATATTTGAAGATTATAGCTATCAGGGAAACAAGCAAGCGGAAGGGAGTTTTACAGACGGGAAGTGCGAGAGAAGAAGCTGTTTGAGTAGAAGAGACGGTTACATTTAACCGTTTCGACAGTGAAAGGGTGGGACCGAGTTGCCAGCCTAGTAGCTCGCTTAAATTCATGCAGTCTGGGAACCAGCGAAAGTAGCTCGTCGGAACAGTTGCCGTGAAAATGCTTGTAGAAAAGACAGAGGGAAGCCACGGCACGTTTGTGAGGAAGGGACTGTTGACGAGATGCCAGATCAGGAGCTATCGCATTGCATATTCGCCTCTGGATTTTGTCGAGGACCTTGAGACGTACGGCGGGGGCACCAGACCATATATGAGATAAATATTCCATGGATGGACGGTTGATTTATAGATTTGAAGGATGAACTCAGAGGAGAACAACATTCTTGCACGACACAGAGAATAAAGTTCCCTGGCGTTAGCTGAAACTACTGATTCAATGTATTTGTTCTACCTCATGTTAAAGGACAGCGTGAACCCAAGCCGGCGTAGCCTGGCGCTCTCGAGGAGTTGGGCATCAGCCATTCTGATGGGAGGCAGGGACGGTTCTCCGTGGTGGGTAAAGGAGAGCAATTTCGTTTTGGAGGCATTGAAGTTCTTCTTATGTCATTAGCCACAACAATGAATCCTGATATCGCTTCACTGGATAAGTCGAATAAAAGCCCTGTTTCTATTTTTCTATATTTCCTGAATTCATTTTCTATTCGTATGCAGGCGATTTGTTGCCATTATAGATTCTGGTTTATTCTAATATCCTTCCCAAATATATCAAGAGGGACCTAACAGTTCCAACAATTCTTTGAGACGTAATTTATCAAATGTTTTTGCGTAATCTATAAAACACAGGTACACATCTTTCTGCAGTTGTATTACTCTTTCTGGTAACACTCTGAGCATAAATAAGACGTTCTTTGTTCCATTGTTTTTAACAAAGTCCCACTGATCTTGCCTTATTTTCAGTTTCACTTCGTCTATGCGCCTTATTCATCAGAATTTAGATGATAGGTTTTTTTGGCTCATTAGGCTGATTGCCCGATGGAGTTCACATTTGTTTGCACCTGGCTTCTTAGGCAGTGCTATGAAATTGGATCTACTTACTTTAGCCTTCCAGTATATCACCACTGTTGTATATTTCATGTATTATTTATGCAATCTTGAAGTTTCCTTTGTACTTTCGTTTTCTCTAAAATTTTCTTCGTTGCTCAAATGTTCGGTCCGTGTTATTCTCAGTATCCTTCTGTAGAACCACATTTCTGTTGCTTCTAGTCTCTTCTTCAGCTGCGAGGAGATTGGCCAGCATTCACTGCCGTATATATCAATCTTCTAACAACTGTCTTTCTTTGTTTGTAACGATTTTTTTCTGTTCCTTAATACTTTGCTTAGCTTTTGAAAAGCTTCTTTTGCTAACCCAATGCACCTTCGGATTTCAATGTAGCACCTCCCGTCCTCTGTTAAAAGATATTTAAACTGTTGTAATTGTTTGATTCTGGTATCTCTAATTGGTAATTTGCATATTGGTCTGTTCCTTTTACTAACAACGGTGCATTCTGTCTTCTTGCCATCGATCTTTAGTCATTTTGTCCAATACCTTCTGATGGAGTTCTTGTAGTTTCATATCTTATGTTGTTAAGACTGTGGCCTGCAATAATGAATCCTGGTGGGACTTCTAATTTTCGTTTAAGAATACACATCTTTGCCTTACTGTCCCTTCTATTCTTGTATATTTCCTGAATTCATTTTCTATCCGTATGCAGGCGATTTGTTGCCATTATAGATTCTGGTTTATTCTAATATCCTTCCCAAATATATCAAGAGGGACCTAACAGTTCCAACAATTCTTTGAGACGTAATTTATCAAACGTTTATGCGTAATCTGTAAAACACAGGTACACATCTTTCTGCAGTTGTATTACTCTTTCTGGTAACACTCTGAGCGTAAATAAGACGTTCTTTGTTCCATTGTTTTTTAACAAAGTCCCACTGATCTTGCCCTATTTTCAGTTTCACTTCGTCTATGCGCCTTATTCATCAGAGTTCACAAGATAAGTTCTGTCTATGCCGAAATCATCTAAGGCTGTCGGCATCTCTATTACGATTCCATCAGTCATACTGCTTTGTTTCTGTTCAATTTGGCCAGTGCTGATTCCACTATCATTTTCATGTCTTAAGTTGTTAAAACTGTGCCCGGAAATAATAAATCCTGGTAGGACTTTTAGTTTTCATTTAAGAATACACGTCTTTGTCTTACAGCCTCTTTTATTATTGTAGATTTCCTGAATTCATTTTCTATGCAGACGATTTGTTGCCAGTATAGGTTCTGGTTTGTTCTAATATCCTTCCCAAATATGTCAAGAGGGACCTAACATTTGTTTTATTCTACTTTTGATTTTAATGATTTTAACCTTTTTTAGATTATAAAATCTAAAAAGGTTAAAATCATTTTTCTCGTTTTCTGCCACTTTCTCACTTTGTTCTGAGGAACCTTTCTCTATCGTACTTAGACTTTATTAATTTAAACGCTGTACTGGATTGGCAGCAAGACTTCATCATTTTACAGTTGAAATGACTAGATGTAACCGTAAGTTCTATACTAACAGTTTCTTCTCTCTCACTTCTCGTTTGTGAAACTCTCTTCCGGATTCTTGCTTTCCAGGTTAGTTTGATCTTCAAAAATTTAAATCGTAAATCTTTGTGTCTCAGTGGCTTTATTGCCTTGTTTGGGGTAAAATGATAAAAAAACGGTTTTTGTGTATGATTAAAGTCAAAATAAGTATAAAAACCACCCTTTCAACTGAATTTTCTCGTTTTTTTCCCAAGTGACGTGTACGTTTGTTTGTAGCTTTTCCTTCTCTTTAATGGTTAAATATGTCGTTGTTCTATATTCCATACGTATTCTGTTCTGGTTTATAAAACATGATCGTCGAAATAACTCGAAAATATTAATAATTCCTGCATTCATCTGATCCAAATATCCATTAACAAATTTGGAAATAATTTTTAAAAAATCAAATAAAAATTATCAGTAGTCTTTTAATAAAACTTGCTCAACAAAAAATCTTTTGCGAAAATAGGCTTATTTGATTTCGTTGTACTACGAGCTCAGTAGAGGGGGTTGGTGAGACGCCAGTAAATGCTGAACTCCCCCCTCCAATAGCCCGCAATTGTTTTGACATTACTTGTAGAGTAACCTGGCAAAATGGTATCTAACATGAAAGTGCAGACGAAAAATAGATGTAACACTGAATTCCTCTATGCAGCAAAGTGCCCACATTAGCATCCATTGATGCCCGCTGAACGTTTAACGCGACCAAATAATGGATACCATCAGAGTTTGTTGATTGGTAATACATTATCGTGGTGGCGACAGTGATAATTGTGACAAGTCACGTTCCGGGAAGCTGCACATCTGTCAACCCACAAAATGTACAGCGCTATAAAAAGGTACAACCTGTACTAGTGACTATATCGAAAAAAAGGGTTTGTTGCTGAAAACCTTCTCTATCCAACGGTGCTATTTGGCTCCCTGCATCTATTGTTGTTTCTGTGGAAATAGATACCATGCATTATTTTCGGAGCGTCTATGGTATCTCTCTCTCCCTCTTTCTTTCTTTCAACCTATCTATCTTAGTCTTTTCATTATCTATCTATCTATCTATTATGGTAATTTACTCACGCACGCATGGACCCTCCCAGCTATAAATAGGAGCAGGTACTGCCTTTTGGAGTGGGAAATTTCCAGCAGTCAGTTCTGACATTCGGATCGAACATTCTTGCTGTAACACTCTCGTTTCTATATATTTGTACACCCGTAAAAACTTATATCTATCTATCTATCTATCTATCTATCTATCTATCTATCTATCTCTGTTCAAATCTATCTATCTCGACATGAAGCCACTGGTAGTGACTATGTGGAAACTTGCTCTATTTAAATGTGTAATTGTGCCTCCTGGGTGGTTTTATTTTCAGTGGACAGGAATAGAAGGCATTACTTTCGGAGCGTCTCTCATCTTTCTTTCTCTTTCATTTTTCTCTCTCGTCCTCTCTCTCTCTCTCTCTCTCTCTTTTTCTCTTTGTCTTTCTGACTGTTCATTATCTATCTCAAAATATTCACCTTTGGAGAAAATGCATAGCCATTGATGTATATGTAAAATATGTTTGTTTTGGGGTTTGTTTTTTTTTGTAGCCGAGAACTTGCTCTATCCAATAACGTTATTATGCTCCTTGTATCTGTTGCAGCATCTGTGGAAATAAATATGAGACATTACTTTTGGAGTATCACTCGTGTTTATACACTATACCAATTTTTTTAAATAATACAATTGGTATTAACTAACCAATGTTAGTAAGGTTTTCGGCTTATATCAGCAATACATCGTATGAGATTTAGCTTATTTTAATAAGCGATTCATGACCTGTTAATCTTATTTGAAGTTGAAATCTATAGGGCACATAATGGGGAAAGTGGCTTGGAAAATTTGATACTCACAGGACAGACTGAAGGCGAAAGGGACAGAAGAAAACGTATAACCCATCTAGAGAGCTTCAGTGAATGGATAGGGTTTAGAAGAGATCACAGAAAGACAAAATTTATTTAGAGCTACAAAGGACAGGAAATTGTGGACAGTCATGATCCTAAAGGGACACGGCACAGAGAAGACTATACAGTTATATTTATTTTTTAATTTCATATATATAAATATTACCATAGGGCATGAGAATTATGTAGACTCGAAAGAGAAACAAGATGGTGTATAGGAATTGAATGATGGCAACAAAACGGTGTAAATTGCAAAAAGAATGTTCAACAGTGATCAAGGAAACATTCAAAACAAAACAAAATGAAGTCATAAGCATAATAAAAACAGAAAGCGTAATTTACATATTTCCTGTCCTATATGTAGTGGGAAGGGAGGTAAATCAACTTTTGAAAAAAATATGAGTGATTTCTTTCCGTAGTCGTTTTAACAATCTGTTAAAATAAAACATTTATCTGCATTTATACAAAATTATTTCCCGAGCAAGATGAACCTTTTAATTAATTATATCCTTTACGCTTACTTTTTTTTTATTACTGTCTTATTTGGTCAAGACTTTCATACGAGGCACACAGATATCTTTGTCTATTAAGTGATCGTCTTGCTTCAAATTGGTATTGAAATAGACTGTGTAGTTGTCGCCTTTGTTGTTCTATTCGCAATCATTTTCTTCTAAGAGATCTTTGGCATCTATTTCAGTTGTGAATTCTTTATCTCCGCTTTATTGAATCTCAATACAGTGCTTCAAGACTTTTGTTTCATTGCATATCACTTTTAAAACTCATCATTTTTTACGGCACGGGAACACTAATAAAAATTTAATGAATAATAGCAACAATAAAAATAATAAAAAATATTATATAAATATATATATATATATATATATATATATATATATATATATATATATATATACAAGTCTCGGATTGGTGTATACGGAATAAATTCCAATAACCAACAATTACTATTCTTAAAAGAGTGCTCAATACAGAGTAGAGCATATATAATTGTTTATTTAAAAATTATAACATAAATGTGTTATAAAATCACTACAAGAATAGCCATTTTGTTTCAACACCTCCGGTGTCTTATCAAGTGATGATGTTGAATGTAACCCTTTATTCTACATTCAACATCATCACTTGATAAGACACCGGAGGTGTTGAAAAAAAATGGCTATTTTTGTAGTGATTTTATAACACATTTATGTTATAATTTTTAAATAAACAATTATATATATATATATATATATATATATATATATATATATATATATATATATATATATATATATATATATATATTCACCCGTCAGTAGTTATCAGCAATTGATTGTTATCGTTTTTAATCACTTTTATATTGTTAAAAATAATTTATGCACTTTTCTTTGGTGCAAGGTTGATTTTACTTCTTTTATTGTATACGTGTGTGTGTGTTGGGGGGGGGGCGCATGCGCCAGCCCGCCCGCATGTGTGTATGTGCGCAATATGTAAAATATCGTAATTATTTCTTCTTTTTGTCGTTTTTCTTATCTCTTTATAGTCTCTCCTTATTAGTTTTATACTGTTTTCCCCTCATTCATCTTTGAGTGTCAGAGACAAATCTTACAACCTGGCTCTTAGTAATTCTAGGGCTTCCTTGACTTTGGTAGGTGTAGGTGTATTTCATTTTTTACTTGAATAATTTTTATCGTTAATGTTTAAATGGTAAAGTCAATATTTATATATGTCTTCACTACCTCATTATTTCATTATTCTTATTTGATTTTGTGCTTTCCTAAATATTTGTGTATTAATTATAGGAGGTTTTATATATATATATATATATATATATATATATATATATATATATATATATATATATATATATGTATATATGTATATATATATATATATATATATGTGTGTATATATATATATATATATATATGTAGAGAGAGAGAGAGAGAAAGAGAGAGAAAGAGAGAGAGAGAGAGGGAGAGGACGCTCAAGATAACAGACGTTAACTGTGAGAAAAAAGGATATATCTGGCACACAAATACACGGATAGATAGTAAACGACAGAAAGAGTTTTCAAATGAGAGATGGATCATTAATCTTTCATAACTTTATCTCTCATCTTATTATTTTCTTATACATATATATATATATATATATATATATATATATATATATATATATGTGTGTGTGTGTGTGTGTGTGTGTCTTTATAAATATATATAAAGAGAGAGCAAATTCACAAAAAAAAGCTAAATAATTGTTAGTGAAAAATAGACAGATATAGACCTAATGATAGAGGGGACAGAAAAATAGAAAATGAACAAAAAAAGAATGAAGATCTGTAAGTGAAAGAAAGAAAGAAAGAAAGAAAGAAAGAAAGAAAGAAAGAAAGAAAGAGAGAAATAAATAAATTTTTGTGAAAGTGGGGAGACGATGTGAAAAAAATGGTGCGGAACGTCATTCGCCTGATATGAAATCGAATCAACCCGCCAACCGGAAGCACCGCCATGATGTTTGATGAAAAACAGGTTACGGGAAGTGATGGCGGATAGAGCGTGAAACAGCCACTTAGATTGTTATTACAAACAAGTGCAAACAATCCGAATGAAAGCAAAAGCCTCGAAAGAAGGGGATAATATATATTGTAGGCGGACAGGAAGAGAAAAATGAAAAAGTGATGTGAAAAATACTTTTTTATGAGTCTGAGAAGAAGAAGTAGAAAGGAACTAATTTACTAATTTTTAGGGTAACGCTAAAATAAAGGATTGAAATCAGATAGGAGATTGAAATGATTGAGAAGACTGATTAATGAAAAGTGTGTGGAAGAAGAAAATCGAGGAAAGAGAGGGTAACAATAATAGAGTCGGGGGAAAGCAAAATTAACATAAATTAAAAAAGCGGAAAGAAAAAGGAAGATAGGAAAGACAAAAGTAATGATAGAATGGTATGAAAGGAAATGGACGAAAGAAAGAATTAGAAAGGAAAGAAAGAAGAGAGGAGCGGAAAGAGGAAAGAGGAAAGAAAGGTAAAAGATAAAAATAGGGAAATTAGATAAAAAAAGAAAGAAAGAAACTAAAGAACAAATAAAGAAAATGTACAAAAAAAGAAAAACGAACAATAAAATACAAAGAAAGAAAGAAGAATCGTTTAAGAGCGAGAATTTTTTTTTTAAATAAAAGGGTTATATATAAAACTAAAAGGACAGTATGGAAATTTATGAAAACTAAAGATTGATTAAAGGAAAGAGGGAAAGAAAAAAAGGAGAAAAAAGAAGGAAAGAAAGAAGCAAAATAAAACAGAAACGGATAAAACTGAAATGACATACAGACAGAGAGAAAGAAAACAGAAAGATCAAATATAAAAGTACTGAAAATAAAAGAACGCACAACGAGAGCGTATCGGTTTAAATTTAAGAAAGAAACAAGTAATTTACAAAGAAAAGAAAAAAGAAAGACAAGAAACACACGCGAAATAAATCAGAAACAAAGGAAAGATAGAAAGAAAGAAAGAAAGAAAGAAAGTGAGAAAGAAAGATAGAAAGAAAGAGAGAGAGAGAAAGAAAGAAAGAAAGAAAGAAAGAAAGAAAGAAAGAAAAAAGAAAGAAATAAGAAAGAAATAAGAAAGAAAGAAAGAAAGAAAGAAAAGGAAAACAGAGAAGAAAAAAGAAAGGGCAAAAAATAAAAATAAATTAAAAAAGAAAAAAAACGTCATGTAAATGAAAAAAGGGAAGGCGAAAAACACAATAGAAAAAAAAGGAACAAAAAGACGAAAGTATTGACAGAAAATAGTGACAAGTGAAAGAGAGAAAACGAAAAGAAAATCAGAGACAATGGAAAAAGAGCTAGAAAAAGTCGAAGGAAAATAAAATGGACGATTTACTCTACAGAGGTGATGTCGATGTGGGCGGGGCTGAACGAGGGCCTGTGCTGGACAACGCCCATCCAATCTTCGCGGGAAACGCTTTGACGCCATTAATAACACCTTGCCTCCAATTCATGAGGACAGACATTTCAATTCATTTTCACGGAAGTGCAAAGGTAAATAACATATAATTACTCAACTCAGTTGGCAAGACATGCAGGTTTAAGAGCCCTATTAGTGGGTTCAACTCTTGATCCCAACTAACAATAATCAAAACGCTTCTCACTGTTCCATTTCTCTCTATCTTTCTGCACTCTGTCTTTGGGTCTTTCTTTTTCTGTCTCCCACTTCAGGGTCTATAAAGGGTCTATAACTTTCATTTATCTATATATTAAATGTCTAACCGGACATTTCAGACAATTACTGCAATTTACTTGAAATCAAGAACCTCTTTTTCATAACATATTTCTTTGAATAAACATTTTAGCGCTTAGACTCCTCGTATTTTTGGCAATTCTTTTACACAGGCGATGGTTAGTAAGAGTTACCAACCATCGCCTGAGGAAGTACAGTCATAGTATTGAAACATGAAAACGTCTGTGTAGCGATGTAAAATGTTTTTATTATAACCTCGTATAATAAAAATATTATAATAAATATTTTGCTCTACTTTGTATTGAGCACGCTACGAACTTTGGATTTTTACTCCATTTGTCCGATCTCTTATTTGGAGACACACACACACACACACATATATATATATATATATAGCAAAGATTATGTTTCACAAAAGAAATCACGTTATTCCTGGAACGTAACATTTTAAAAGCAAGCAGTCTTTGTAATTATGGTGTTCGATATCAAAAGCAAGAGTATTAATAGTAATCAATAAAATTAAATGTTCACTTACGTTCTTTTGGTCTTTGTTTCATGGAGATTGCATCCACCTGTCAGGGGTCATGTCTTTTAATAATTTATTTACTCGTAGAAATTATATAAAAACATATTTTAAGTAAATGTTTTTACAATAAAATCCTCTGACAAGTGGATGTAATCTCTGTAAAACTCAGTTAAGGGGTAATGTAAGTGTATATTTAATTTTACTTTTAAATACATGGTGTTCCAAAATGTACTCACTCTTTAAATGACAATAAATACAGTATTTACTGAGTTCCAAACAAGACTAATGGTTAAAAGTAAGAAAATAAAATGTTTATGGACTTAGAAAAAAGATTAACAATTAAATATTAATTAAATATTGATTAAATATTAATTAAATATTGATTAAATATTAATTAAATATTGATTAAATATTAATTAAATATTGATTAAATATTAATTAAATATTGATTAAATATTAATTAAATATTGATTAAATATTAATTAAATATTGATTAAATATTAATTAAATATTGATTAAATATTAATTAAATATTGATTAAATATTAATTAAATATTAAATTAAATGCATGGATCTTAAAAAAAGAAGAAATTCAAGAAATTATAGCAAATCAAAAAGTGCGTGGATTTTTGGGGACACCTTACATACACACACACACGCACACTACACATATACACAAAACTGGAGACAGGTTTAAAATGATACAGAGGTCATAAAAAATAAGAACAAAGATTTCCTTCCTTCCTTCCCCTTTCTCAGACCAATACTAATTGTTTTATTACTTTTTAAGGAGTGGAACATTTTCTCCACTTGTCCAAGAAGAACTAGTATTACTACCAAAAACAAAAGAAAATGGTTAAACATAAGAAAACATAAGGAAAAAATTAATTCCTTTAAATAATGTGCAAATAACCATTCTTCGCCTGATGAAGGTTAGAAGATCTCAAACACGTGTAACAAAATTATGGAAAATAAAGTATAATATATATTTGAAAAAATTCACATTATAACCAAAAACATTTGCGGCCTCTCTTTAGAATAAACACTTTTCTCTCGTTGGAAAAATGATATCCCTTATATACATACATACATACATACATATATATATATATATATATATATATATATATATATATATATATATATATATATATATATATGTGTGTGTGTGTTTGAGGTCCTGGGTATGACCTAAAACTACATCTGACAATGGCGTCTCGACTAGGGGACAGAATTAGGGTACCCCAAAACATTGTTGTTACCTACGAGTGATCCCTGGCTAAGATCTAGCACCTGTTTGCCTCTATTTAATATTCATACACACTTTCATGTCAGGCGCCATTTTACCAGATCGCTATATGAAACAAAAAATGATTGTTTATTAATGAAAATGTTTAACTTCAACTGCCACCCCGCAGACGTTCGCTTTTGATGTCGTGGGCAAAGATAATAAAATTGGATGCGTGATTTGGGAAAGAACGTTGTCTGTTAGACTTCCTTCTTGGAATTCTCAAAAATTGCGCCAGTATTATCAAAGTCTATGTTTTAACAATATATTCAAAATATATATTTACAAAAAGATAAGATAAATAAAGTAAATATGTTGAAAAAACTTTAAAATATTGTTGCGGCAGAATTACCTCTCACATTTTAATGGTTGACGAAAAGACCAAGGTAACTACTATTTAAAAAATATTTATCTAAACAAGGGGCTATGATTTTTATTCATTTCGATTTGAAAATTGCATTCTCCAAACGGTGGCCTTTATTCGCCATAAACTGTTGTAGACGATTTCTAAAATTTTCCATCACCTGAAAGTTCGAGCGCTTCGAGGTCTTCCATGTGGTTTACTTTTAAGCGCTGAACTTGTGGCCCTGAAATTTTCAACCCATAGCAATATCGATTTTCTCTCAGGAACAGCATCATTCGGATTTTATTCAGAATTAACTTTAATTTTACAATTGCACTTCGTTGTTTATTCATATACAACTAAATAACATTATTTATATTAACTTTTTTTCAAAATGGTGTAAATAAACGTTGAAATATTAAAAGAATCAACAGCATTTTCTTGTAACTAAAAGAGCGCCATTTATTATAAATGTTCTTTCAAGTTTGTCGTATCATATTTTGTCGCGTCTGAGGGGCAATTTTTCTTTCTTAATTTCGATGCTTATTTTTTGTACCGTTTTTCTATCATTAATTTTTTTTCTCTAAATTTAAAGATTTTTAACTTCATTGCATTTTTTTTTCATCTTAATTTTTGATTTTTCACTTGTTCATCTTTATAGTTCATGCATTTTTTGTCTTAATTTTCTTGTTCTGAATGAAATTTATTCTCCTATGACTTCCATTTCTATTCTTTCTACTTTTTCTTCTTTCATTCATACCTTTTTTTAAAGAAATTCACCCCAAACAAGGCGATAATGCCACTAAGATACAAAGCGCTATCGGAAGTGAAAGAGAATGAAAAGACTTTAGAAGTAACCGGAAACGCAATCCAAAAAGCTGGGAAAAGGGATAAACATCTACTTCTGTTCAAAAGACAGGGAAGGTTTGTGAATGAGACGATAGGTGGAGCTATCTACTCCTATTAAGGAGAAGAAAATAATAAAAAATTAATAAAACAATTAGTAAAAAAAAATTCCCATTTCAGACGGAGATGTTAGAAGTATAGAATTGAAGTAGACTTTAGAAGGAACTGGAAATCCAAGCCTAAACAGGTAACAAGGGATAACCCTCTACTCCTGTTCAAAGGACCAGCGAGGAATGTAAATCAGACGATAAGTTAACCTATCTACTTCTATTGAGAAGAAAATAATAAAAAATAAATAAAACAATTAGTAAATAAAAATTCAAAGTTCAGGCGGAGATGGTGGAAGTATAGAATTGAAATAGATTTTAGAAGGAACCGGAAACCCAATCCTAAACAGGAAACAAGGGATAAACCTTTAGTCCTGTTCAAATAATTGGGGAAGACCATCTTTTATTTTTAGAAATCCGTTTTTTTTCCTTTTGTTCTTTGTTTTCCTTCCCCACATTCTTGTTCCGCTCTCTTTCGACATTTTCTCCGTTCTTCCTTCTCACGTTTACGGTCTTTTTTCTTCGTTTATATTTCCATAATGGAAATTCATTTTGGCCGTTCTTTCTTATCATACAATTTCTCTTCCCTTATTTTTTTCTTGGCCAAATTTCAATTCTTCTCCATCAACCCCACTACCCCAGCCAGAATATATCCATATTCCATCTTACCGCTTCTGTTTCCATTACAAAAAAAAAGAACCCTTCTTTCTATCTTTCCTACCTCCCTCTATTCTACGCTATATTTCCATGTCTTCGTCAATGCCAGTCAGTCTGCATGACACTCACTTCTCGTCTGTCTTTTCTCGAGACAATGCCGACACCATCTGTGATAGTATTGACTGCCAAATTTTAATGAATTGCTATTTTATGAAGGGCGATTTTCTTATGATCAACGAAGGGACGTCCGGGGGGGGGGGGTTGCGAGGGAGTCAATTCTGGCATGCGCGCACACGGAGTCCGGAAACGAGCCAGCCAACATTCGCAATATGGCGATTTTAAACAAGAGTATATGCACATATCTACATATTCAAGCATGTATATTTAAATATTGGCGTGAGTGTAGATCGGTTCATCTATCTCATTACGAAAGTGGGTGCTGAAAAATTCTCAGTTCGACCCATTTCCAAAAATATCGCCAAATGACTAAGTTTTTTTTCCTTTTTGGAAGAGCTTCTTGGTCGGGACAGAAAATGTTCTGCGCCTCTAGTATCTATCTATCTATCTATCTATCTATCTATCTATCTATCTGTCTGTCTGTCTATCTATCTATCTATCTATCTGTCTATCTATCTGTCTATCAGTCAGTTCATATAATCTCTGTTCATATCTCTCTCTATCACTCTCTCTCTCTCTCACTCTTTCTCTCTCTCTATAAGCCAGTTTATATAATCTCTGTTCATATCTCTCTCTCACTCTCACTCTTTCTCTCTCTATCTATAAGCCAGTTTATATAATCTCTTTTCATATCTATCTATCTATCTGTCAGAATGTTTGTTTATCGATATATTATTAGATTGATTTAGCATGTCACAAGATCAACTGGAAATGAGAATATTACTAAACTCTATAGTGGTGAAGATCTACTTCGAAAATCGGCGTTTGAATTAACATTTTATTGAAACCCGATCATTAGCGCAAGTGTGAAATACGTAAGAATCTCATATATGAGTTCTCGTGAATCTGTCTGAGCGGAACTTCTTTCTTACGAATGGAAGTGGAAGGAGTTGAGGTTTATTCGACCCTGTGTACGTAACATGGCACGTCCAAGCTCTAAAGGTGTGAATTGGTATAACTATGGTAGCGTAGTTAATCTGAAGATTTGCCACGAAAATAGCGATAGACTAGTGATAGACTTGTCACGTTGAATGTTTGGGAATGAGCTCTAAGTTTGAAAATAATTCATCACCCACAAGGCCGGGTAAATTCTTTTGAACTCTGTCAAGGCGTGAAAGTTAGGGTTAAGCAGCTCCAGTCCAGATATCGCACCACCTTTTTTTTTTGTAAGGATAATGTATTAAAGAAAGAGGCAAGTATATTCTGGAGCTGCACAACAAACCGAACATTTTTCCAGCATCTTTATCTATGGATCATGTATATGAGTGCCACTTGTCATCTGGGTTGATTTAATTTGTTTTTTACTGTTTATCAACCTTTTGAAGGTTATTCAAAGGCCACAAAATATTTTTATATTGTAAGTTTCAGTGATTTTTAAGTGATTGACGTGCGATGAAAGGCGCGTAATTCACCGCTACTGCTATTTTTAAATCCATTTCTATGTAATTTTCAACTTAAAATAAATGATATTTGTTTCAAATTAGATGAATTTAACTTTAAATTAGCTAATATTCCCGAAATAATGTTTCAGAATGTATATATATATTTTTGGAAGATTTTTAAAATAGAGAATTAACTTTTGTTTACAATTCTGTCAAAATGTCTCAAAATGGCCTATTTTATATGATTTTCTTAAAGTGACCAAAAGTTGAGATTCCAATCAATACAATTTAAATTTGAAATACACCAAAGTATTTTGTTTACTGGAAATAGTAAATTTAATCATTTAGCTTTCAATTAAAGCTAAAAAGAAAGCTTCAAGTGTTCTTCTTATTATTATTAAGTGAGGGAACAGCACACTAACCAAATAAAGGCTAAGAGATTTAGGAGGCACGGTGGAATAATGGCTCGGATTGAGGAATTGAAGAGCCGACTTCGAATTCCAGTCATTCATTTACGTGCTAATACCCTTGAGAATGGTATGAATCCTTTTCTTTCACCCCAAGCTATGGGGAAATAGCAGAACAGACCGGGTTCTATAGCCTTGGATAGCAACTGGTCTACCGCAGAATGGCAACCTACTGCGGGAAAATTTTGCCTCGTCAGTCATGTATCGAAAGAGATCGCCTAAGCGCGTATCACACATGGCTCATAACTAACTGACTGATTTAATATTATTATTATTTATTCACTAGTATTTAATTTCATCTTCAGCTATATTCCCTTGGAGTCAGTTTAAACTCATGCCTGCTTTTCACCATACTAGATTTTTTATAACACGCTGACGCGTGTTGAAATCCTCACAGTATTTAGTATCGTTGAAGTTGTCGCGAACATTTTTTGTCGAGATTTACAAACTCCACGTTTCGTTAATTTTCACAAACCAATCGATAATATTTGAATAAGCTGATTTGTTTGGAAAATACTTTGACAAAACCCTACTTCGCGATTTAATAATTTCTTTAATTTAAGTTTACAGGACTTCATGTTAAACACTAGTTTTTAAGAAAATTTTCAGGATTTCTTACTCTTGAGCATTCAACATTCAACTAGACATGTATAAATATTTCTTTCTGGAGCCAAATTCCAACTTTTTGAAACGTTTGACCTTGTGATTTTGTTTATAGTGCTCGCCAACATAACGTGAACTGGAAACTGGATTCTTGTCTATAAAAACTTAAAGAAAAAGATATGGCAAAAACAAAATTGCATTTTTATTAAGTATTTAATGATTAATTTGCTTTTTTTTAAATAGTGGTGTTAGTTTGTATGTTAAATAATAAAAGCTTTTAATTTTTCCAAAAATGTATTGTACTAAGTTAGGCACTCTAGTAAAACCAACTGTACTTTATACCCCTTACCTGTTTGCAATTCTCCCAAAAATTTGGTCATCCTGGGTATGACGATAAACTAAATCCGCGTCCTGGGTAAGACGATAAACTACGTCCAACAGCAAGGCCACTGATCAGGAGGTTTTGTGGAGCGTGGAATCACCTCTTAATTGCTGGTTTTCCCAGGTCCACCCTGACCCGGAGTGGTAGCACCTGTTAGAGTCCCAGCTATGAGCAAATAGTTAACACCCAAACTTGTGTAAAAATAGATTTTAATACCAGAAATACTTTGTAAAAAAAAAAATATTACCACCAATAATTTTTAAAGGAAAAATTATTATCAGCAATACTTTTTTTAAAAAACGTACCAGATATACAAACAGTTATACATTCTTTGAAAAACAAATATGACGAGCTATAGATTTCTTCAAGGAAAAATATTCCCAGAAATAGATTTTTGAAGAAAAACATATTACCAGCAATAAAAATTTTGTCGGCATTAAATAATCCATTGAGGTTGATATGCCGTAAAACGAACCGAACCAAACCAGAAATACATTTTTGGAAAAAAACATATTACCAGTAATACATTTTTGGAAAAAAATATTACCAGCAATAAAAAATTGTGTCGGCATTAAGTAACTCATTGAAGTTGATATGCCGTAAATCAAACCAAACCAAACCCCCCAATATTGTAAGTTTCCTAAAAGTTGGATTGTACTAAAAAATATGAGTAATTGAAAAATGGTTCAAATATATATGTATACATACGCACCTTTTTCTTTTTTACTAAATTATCGCTATGAATCTATTTCAAAAATTTTGTTGGCATTAAATGACCCACTGAGGTTGATATGCCATAAAACAAAACAACCAACCAACCTAAAATTTGGTTTCGATCAATCAATTTATGTGTATTTTAGATAGTGTGGCGAACGGACGGACAGTCTAACGGACATCACAGAATTTTATATATTAGAATTTTTTTGCAACACGTTGACGCGTGTTGAAATCGTCACAGTATTTAGTATCGTTGAAGTTATCGCTAACAGTTTTTGTCGGGATTTACAAACTCTACGTTTCGTTCAATTTCGCCGACTAATCGATGAAATTTGAAGCTGATTTGTTTGTAAAAATACTTTGGCAAAAACCCTACTTCGCAGTTTTTACGCACGTTAGTAAAACTAACCGTAGTTTGTACTCCCTTAACTGTTTGCACTTCTCCCCAAAATTTGGTTTCAATCGGTCAAAATGTATCGCTATTTTAGAGGGTGTGGCAGACGGAAGTCACAGAATTTTAGATAAATAGATAGATAGATAGATAGATAGATAGATAGATAGATAGATAGATAGATAGATAGATAGATAGGAAAAGGCTTAGTAATATACTTAGATAGATAGATAGGAAAAGGCTTAGTAATATACTTAGATAGATAGATAGATAGATAGATAGAAACAAGCAAACAGATAGATAGATAGATAGATAGATAGAAACAAACAAACAAACAGACTGAGATAGATAGATAGATAGATAGATAGAAACAAACAGACTGAGATAGATAGATAGATAGATAGATAGATAGATAGATAGATAGATAGATAGATAGATAATACGATCTTGATTAAAGGTGGTATTTTCTTGATTTCAGATGAAAACTTCGAAATTTTCTTGCATGTTTCATGGTCGTATTTTCTTGATTTCAGATGAAAACTTCGAGATTTTCTTATATATTTCAGGGGAATTTCCGCTTTCCAAATTATACTTTATAATTATAGTTAAAATATATTGGGAAAAAAAGAAGAAATATTCTATTTAAAATGAGACAAAAAGGGACGTGATGAATACGAATCTGATCGAGAACTCATCCTTTATTTCCGGTCCTTCGCTGTCTACTGACTGCCGTGAAACTGACAGCTTGTGTAAAGTTGCAATAAAAAGCAATTAAACTTCAGATAAAGTTAAACACCAGTAAAAAATGACTAATAATGGTTGACCATGCTGTATCTAATTACAAAGTAAAAGTAATGCCGCGGATGCTGATACGAAGATTATAAAAGGAAAAAAACAAAACAAAAAACAAATATGGCGTCGAGAGTGGTCGTGGAATTGAGTAAAGAGTAATGGCGTAAATTTCTTCTTCTGCAAAGCTGTTAACTTCTCGAAAGCTTCTTGGTAAAACAAGTGGATGTTAATTCGGTTTCATCGAGGCTAACGGGACATGAGTTCGAATCTCACTGAAAGCGTAACCTTGATTTCCGATTCTGGCATAGAATTGACGGAAAATGTCGTTAGAAGCAACAACAAAAAAATCGTGCTGAACTGCTATGTAACATTTAATTTCCAAAAATTAACGAATAGTTGACAATTTAATCACACTTACAATATTTACATTGTCCTCATCTTTGTTGTTGTTATCAAAACGTTTCGGCCTTCATCAGGTATATATCGATCCGGGTAAACTACAGGGTATTCTGAATTGAACGTTTTATTTAATCTACGGAGGTAGACTTTTGTCGTTCCACTGCCCATGTCTGCCCTCGTGGTTTAAATAAAGGGTTCATTTCAGAATTCTCTGTAAGTTACCCGGATTGATATACACCTTTTTTTTTCTTTTCTTTTTAATAAGTTTATCCCTAGCAAGGCGATAATACCATTAAGATGTAAGGGGGATACTGGAAGTGAAATAAAGAAGAAACTTAAGACGGAAACGGAAACCCATTCCTGAACAAAGAACAAGGGATAACCTTCTCTTCCTGTTCAAAAGACCAAGGAGGAGTTTAGGGGTGTGTGAAGGTCGAAGGGTACAACGACGGGAACATTGTGATGACAACAACAAAGATGAGGACAATAGTCTGAATATAAATAGTGTAAATAATAATAATTCCTCATTTCAGAAATTCAAACGATTTAATTTCATCACAAATGAAGAATGAACTTGATGCGTCAGAGATGTGGTTCTAACAATGAATTACTATGAACAAAATATGTATGCAATGAGGAGGTTTTTCCTAAAAAATCGGTATTATTAAAAAAAATAAAAATAGGAAACATATACTTACAATCAGAAAAAGACAGTTGAAATGTCTGGGATATATAATAAATAAAGAAGTCTCGGAGAATTAAACACTCATAGAGCATTGCTGAATGTAAGAAGAAGTCAAACAACGATTAACCTGTTTAATGAGTTTGTGTAAATTGCAGAACAAGTATATAGATGCATGGTCAAATGTGAAAATTTATTTACATCAACAAAAGATAGGAGGTTGTGGAGAACTATGATTGCACACATCATGAAGAAAATTGTGTGAAGGAATAGCAGAACAGGGATAAAGAGGTATGTTAAAATCTGAAAAGTTATTTAGAGCAGCAAAAGATAGGAAGTTGTGGAGAACCATCATCGCACACTGTGTGAATGGATAGTAGAACAGGGATAAAGAGGGATGGTAAAATATTTAAAGTTATTTAGATCAACAAAAATAGGAAGTTGTGGAGAACCATGATTGTACACATCATGAAGAAAACCGTGTGAATGGATAACAGAAGATGGATAAAGTGAGATAGTAAAATGTTTAAAGTTATTTAGATCAACAAAAATAGGAAGTTGTGGAGAACCATGATTGTACACATCATGAAGAAAACTGTGTGAATGGATAACAGAGGATGGATAAAGTGAGATGGTAAAATGTTTAAAGTTATTTAGATCAACAAAAATAGGAAGTTGTGGAGAACCATGATTGTACACATCATGAAGAAAACTGTGTGAATGGATAACAGAGGATGGATAAAGAGAGATGGTAAAATGTTTAAAGTTATTTAGATCAACAAGAGATGGGAAGTTGTGGAGAACCCTGCACGCATCAAGTAGAGAACTGTGTGAATGGATAGCTGAACAGGGATAAAGTGAGATGGTAAAATGTCAAATCTTATGTAGAGAGCAACAGAAGATGGGAAGTTGTGGAGAGCTATTAAAGGACATTACACATAAAAGAAAAGATTCTCCATAAAAAAAAACAACTAAAATTCAATTAAATACCAGTGGAAATTTTGTAATAATGATTAACAGTGTTTGTTTATATTCCGTGCTAATAGGAATATACACTTGAAAAACAAGGTGGATAAAATAAGTAAAGGTTTATTGTACAAACCCAGTACAATAAGAATAAAGGTAACAGTTACGCACAAGGTCATTGCAAGTCAATCCAGTAGTGAGTGCTACTATTGGAAGGTTGGTAGATCTCGCGCAAGTCTGAGTCGTACTCAACAGATCTCAGCAAGTCGTAATTACATGCCTCCCCAACAAGGAAGGATGTGGCACAAGGCCGAGTCTAATGTGGGGAAATCCAAGCAAGTCTCTGTAGTCCGTTGACTTACAGATACTTATAGATAGTTTCTACCTTTAGTGTAGTCACTCATGGGGGTGACAGGTTATTCCATTACATCAGTTTCGTATAATGAATAACAATACTGCAGTTATAAAATAAATTCGACCGAAATCTTTTGAACATTAAAGACAATGCTGAAATAACCGTTTTCATACAGGAAACATTGGCTATTTATTTATTGATCGAACAGTTAGCATTACTGTTGGCGGAAATCTATAAAATGTTTTTATTAAAAGTGTTTTTTTAGGAAATTAGACATCTCAAGTCCACTAACTGTTATAGCTCCTTCTCTTGGTGAATTTTCTTTCAAATTTTTGGTTCTTGGAAGTGTAGAAAAATCAGCAGGTTAATTATATAATTCTTTTCCCTTCTAGTTAAATGGGCGACTCACTTTTGTTATTGTTGCTGTTCAAGTAGTTTGGTTTTTGTTATTCTTTTTTAATTCTTTTTCCCCCAAGCAAGGCAATAATGTCACTAAGATACAAGAAGTTACTGAGTGGAAAAGAATAAGAAATGAAAAACAATATTACGGAGCATTATATTAATAGTTACGTTCTTCGATATTAGGGCTTATATAATTAGGTACTTTGATATTCAGGGCTTACGACCATATCACCTTGAAACACCAGTTCTCGTAAAATGACAAAATTTAAACAACGTCGAGCCTGGTCAGTGCCTATATGGATGACCTCTTGGTTTTGTAAGCTTAGATATGCAGGAGGTGTAATCGACAACAGCTCAGAATTGGAAATCGGAGAGCCGAGTTCAAATTCTAGTCGGGTTCGTTATATTCACTTAAGCGCAAGTACTCTTGGGAAAAGTATGAATCCGCCTCTTCTCTCCCAACTATGGGTTAATTAGTAGGATTTGTATCATTAAATCGCTGTCTTCTCCAAAAAAGTCTTACAATATAAAAATATTTGCTGTCTTTAAATAACCTATAAAAGGTTGATAAGCTGTAAAAACAAATCAATTAATCAATCGATACTAGTTACATTGTTAAGTAATTGAATATTAAACAATTACTACTTTGATATTAGGTGTTATATAGTAAGGTACTTCGGTATTAACGAGGTACCCAACTATTCTGCCCAAGTTTAGAAAATGGAATTAAGTGACATATTTTGAGATATTTTATATGAAGTAATCTATATCTATAATTCTAAAAATGTGTGTGTGTGTGTGTATGCATGTGTGTGTGTATGCATGTGTGTGTATGCATGTGTGTGTGTGTGTGTGTGTGTGTGTGTGTGTGTGTGTGTGTGTGTGATCGGAGGTTGTTTATGCATTTCCACAGTTTTCATCTGATTTCGATTAAATTTTTTTGCTTGATAGATAATTCTTCAGTGCCGGTTTTGAGTCCAAATTGTTGGCGACAATGGCTCTCCACTACTTCCTGTCCATTATAACACTCAGCAACGTTTTAATATTTACTATCTGTTCTTGGATGTATATCTTTCATAAAAACTTTAATAAAAATAAATAGTTTAAATTATCACAATAATATTATTTATTATTATAGAGTTAAATTTATATAATTAATTATATATCTATATCTATAATTCTAAAAATGTGTGTGTATGCATGTGTGTGTGTGTGTGTGTGTGTCTATGCATGTGTGTGTGTGTGTGTGTGTGTGTGTGATCGGAGGTTGTTTATGCATTTCCACAGTCTTCATCTGATTTCGATTAAATTTTTTTTTGCTTCATAGATAATTCTTCAGTGCCGATTTTGTGTTCAAATTGTTGGTGACATTGGCTCTCTACTACTTCCTGTCCATTATAACTATCAGCAACGTTTTACTTTTTACTATCTGTTCTTAGATATATATCTTTCATAAAAACTTTATTTAAAATAGTTTAAATTATTACATTAATATTATTTATTATTATACAGTTCCCTTTTCAAATTGTTACCTCCCCATTTGGGGATGTGTCTCAGTTGCACCCAAATGTTGTTAATAATATTGATTTTCGGGTGGGCTGACTGCTCCAATTGAACGGTAAAAATTCCCAGTAATGAAAGACCCGGTCAAAGAGGGGTTATACTGCTAGTTTTTTTTTATATGAGCGAAGTAAGAGCTATCCTTACGTGTAAATTTTTTTCCTGACAGCTGAAGCCTATTACTTTTTAGCGAAAATAGGAACACATCTGCATATAGGAAATTGCAAACAGAATATCCCCTTTTTTTCAGTTCGAAAAAAAAATAGATTTAGTTCCCTTATTTTGTTCCAAGTACTTAATTATTTGGAATTTATTAACTTGGGCAAAATTCAATAAGAGTCACATATTTAAAAGCTTAAAATATGATTAAATTCTTATGTGTCGCGTTCCTTCATGACACGGGCGACCATGGCCCTTCACAATTTCCTATCCTTTACAGTAGTAAGGGGCATGGGAGTGTAATGCATTGCGGCTCGGATTGAGGAATCGGAGAGACGAGATCGAATTCCAGTTGAGTTCATTACGTTCATTTATGTGCTAATGACCTTGGGAAAGATATGGCTCTATCTCTTCTCCCGGGAAATATGGGTAGATCGCAGGACAGACTGAGTTCTATAGCTTTGGGTGGCAATCGGTCTTGGAGAAGGAAAACTCTGAATTCAAAACTGTATGTAACAAAGCGCATATTTTACAGCTAAGGACAGGATTGTTCGCATTGACTCCATGATCCTGACTACGGTCGACTCCTTTTTGTAACTCTTAATCATTAATTTTGTCTTTGTATTATTTCTGCAAAATCTGGTTCCGCTATCCATTTACTCAAGCTCGCGAGATAGGTCATGCGTTGTTTTCCTCTGTCCCTCCTGCCATCAATTTGTCCTGGGAGTGTCAAATTTTGCATGTCCTTTTTCCTCCTTATGTATCCCAGAAATTTTAACTCTCTTCCTGATTTTAATTATAAATGTCCTTTTTTATTCTATTTTCTCTAAAATTTCGCCGTTGCTCACATGTTCGGTCCATGGAATTCTCAACATCCTTCTGTAGAACCAAATTTATGCTGCTTCAAATATATTCTCCATCTTTGAGGAGATTGTCCAGCATTCACTGCCATATAGGATGACAGATATTACATAACAGTTCAATAGTTTTTTTTGTTTCTAACGAAATTTTTCTGTTCTCTTAATACTTTGCTTAGTTTTTGGAAGGCATCTTTCGCTATCCCAATGCGCCTGCGTATTTCAGTGTTACAGTTACCGACCTTTGTTAAAACATATTTTTAATACTTCCATTGTTGTGGATATATTCATATGTCTATACAAACCATTCCAATATCTGCTGTTAACACACACACACACACACACACACACACACACACACACACACACACACATATATATATATATATATATATATATATATATAATTAGAAGATCAGCCAATCACGCTACCTTGGTTTCAACCTTTTAGTATCTTCGGTCGATTTGGGCCAACTTGTTTTCTAACGCTTTATTATTTATATATAAACGCAACGTGAAGTGTAATAGAAGGGGAGGAGAAAAGCAAGAGTATTGAAATTGTAAATTGGGGTGGGGAGAAATTGTGCATACTATGTATTATACGTGTATTTAACACAACTGTTTCCTGGTCGAATTCAAACCTGACCAATAAATGTTTTAATTATATATATATTCTCATCCACAGACAAGCTGTTTTGCAGCTCATCAGTGTGGCTAGACACGCGATGGCTTCAAGCCGGGATCGAAACCCGACCCTTTTGACACCAGTCGGAGTCTCTCAGGCCATCAGTGCACTCTAGGAAGAAAGGGAATTTCTATCACATTATATACAAGATATATATGCATTACCGGCTTCTAGAGGGCTCAATTCATAGCGAAGAGCCCGTGAATTCCCGTCGAATTAAATGTTGGTCGTGTGACCATTAGGATGTAGATCAGCTCATCGGTCTCCTCCTTCCTCCCCCTACCCAGGCTCTCCTACCTCCATAATTTAATTCCAGTAACAGTACCTTCTTCTCCCCATACATCCCAATAAGTCCACTATAACATACTCTCTCTCTCACTTTCTCTCTCTCCAAATAAACAGTATCCCACTAAAAACTGATACCATAAACAGTTTGAAAAATCCTGCAAATTTTAAAATTAAAATTCGTAGGTGAAAATGGTCATTAACTAAAGGTATCTTGATTCCAATTGTAAAGAAAATTTAATGAAAATAAACATGGAGCTCTCTTTTGTGAATCAGTTTTAACATATTTCAAATTCTATGTTGTGTTAACAGGACTCGCCTGGATTATACTAACGGATTACTACCCATATATATATATATATATATATATATATATATATATATATATATATATATATATATATATATATATATATGTATACGTTTTCAAGACATCGTGAGTGAAACGTTAGTCCCTAGTGCTATTTCGAAACCATCATAAATAATGGCTGGCCGCTCGTATCCGAGTATACCTGTATACCTGTCTACTAGGGTGGCTAGCCAAACCCTATTGTAGACGCCCACTCAACAGAGCTCCCCTATGGTTTATACTACAACCTTAGTTGCATTTTTTGGTAAGAGAGTGCATTATTTGGCGTGATCAAAAGATAGTACGCCTAAACCGTCGGTCACGATGACTTGTGACTTCGTACTAGCACAACCATCATCGGTTCCCTGCGTCTACCCAATTTCACTCACAAGGATCGGGTTAACATGTGGTATGGTTTTCCGGCACTTTCCAAAGTTGCCGCACGCTGGGGTTGCCTCCTAGGGCCGATAACGTCAACAAGAGACCTTCCTGACAAATCGATAATAGTGAAATAGGAACCCTGGTCTCATGGTCGGAAAAGAAACGTTCTAAACATTCAGCCACGTTACCAAACCAGACTAAATATATAGTCATGTGCAATATAACTGAATATGTGTGACATATTTTTATTCCTGTTTTTTTTTTCTCTCCCCCCGAAAGTGGTCCAGCATAGCCAGGAAACAATGCAATAGTGAAAATGTCAATTACCAAAATATTGATTGCATCTAGATGCTGATACCTACGCACTATTCTAACCTAATCTGGATAAGGGTGGGGTTTTTTTTTGGGGGGGGTGTTTTTTGAGATTAAGTCATTTTTATATGAAAGAAGTAAGGGCGATCATTCAGCTGCAATAAAAGTATATTATTTGATAGTAACCTTTGCATATGGGAAAGTTCAAGCAAAAATCTCAATTTGCAAAAAATATACCTACATTCCTTATCCAAATAAGTGGTTTTCTGGTCTCAATATTGCTATACAGCCACTATTTACATTATACACACTCGTTGGGTTCTGTCACTGGATCTAACCCACACCTTTATCCACTGTGCCATGTGTCCTTGAAGCCATCTGTATATGAATTTATGTGTATTATAAACCTAATGTCTTCAGTACAGTTTTTACCAGTGCTCATATTGCAATTTTTGCTGTTATCATTTCATGTTTTTACCAAAGCTCATATTGCAATTTTTGTTGTTATTATCGCTTTTCTCTGGCACTCCTTATTACTGGTTCCAATATTGTATTCATTTATATGCTTGGTCGGCTCAGGAGATTTTTGTGGCCTAGCATATGTGCTGATTCCTTAAGTTTACGAATTTTCGAATGGTGTTCTTTTGTCTATGAGCACAGTGTTTAAAGGCGTTGGTTAGTTCCAGTGACAGGATCCAGAGAGTGAGTACAATACCTGGTTAAGGCGGTGGAGAACTTGTAGAGGGCAATTAACAGGAGATAACTGATAACTGACATCCATTAGACATGGCACGTGGAACTAGAACAGTCTACCCCAGTGAGAGAAATAAAGGGTTCAGTTCGACATTCCAGCCACCTGAAGAAAGTCAGAGCGTACAACGTTGTAATAAATATGGCGACAAAGATGAGAACAATAGTTCGAATAATGTAAATAGTATACATAATACCTCATCTCAGAAATATAGACAGATACCGACAGCAAGAGCCTTTGCCTTTCTCTTGCAAAAGTACAATCTTTCCACGTGAATATATTAGGCTGTACACGAAATGTCGGATTTGTACAGAGGAAAGAAAAAATATTATATACTAGTTTAAAAGTCGCACTATCAGATGGTATTTAGGTTAACTCCTGCGGGGGGCTCTTGATTGGGCCTTCATCGCAGTAGGCAGGGAGGAGTAGATGCGATAGTCAACAATAAACTATAGAATGACTCAAAATTGATCGCTGTATTTAAATATTGCATTAATATTTAAGCTTACCTTTTAAAAAATTCTACGATAATTCTTCTGCTGCCACATAATTTAAAGACAATTTGATGTGCGTAGCTCCAAACTTTTCGTACAAATAGCTTTTTTTTTCATGGGTGACTTTATTTGGATTTCGCAGTTAATTTCGATTATTCCCAAATTTTTTTCCAAGTTATAAAAATTGTTATCGTAAAAAAAAAAATTCGCCGCAAAAAAATCACGTAAAAATTCGCCGAAAACAATCGCAGTAATGAATGCTTTGTAATCCAACATTTCCTGATTTAGGGTCCGGATCCGGACCAGAATGCTTTTAATTTTCTCACGGAGTCGGCCTGATTCCAAAATAGTATGATATGTTGGGCTACGGCCTGTAGGAGTAAAGTTGAAAAGTGTGACACAGTGACACACTGACATTCGCATTTATTATATAAAAGTATTTTGGATTTTTTTTTTAATCACTTCATCCCAAGCAAGTCGATAATGCCACTAAGATGCAAGAGGCTATTGGGAGTTAAAGAGAATGAGAAAACATTAGAAGAAACAGAAACTCCAACCCTAAACAGGAAACAAGGGATAAACCTTTTCTTCTGTTCTAAAAACTGGGGAGGAGTGTAAAACGGACGATAGGCGAACTTATAGTTCTTTTAATGAATATATTCGACTGGAATTGTTATAAAGGTTTCATTTTTCATTACAATGAGGCATTCTATATAGAAATGGGTCGTTGTTATCGCGAGTAAGCAGTTATGACGACATCTCAGAAGGACGCAGTTTCAAATTTTCTAGAAATTGATTTGGCCATTTTTTTCCAGACGGGGAAAACAGACGCTGAAATACACACACAGCGGATACTCCAACGTTTATTGGGAGTGCTCGATTTTTTTTTCTCTCTGTTAATCGTCGCTGATGAGATTATCGGCTCATTTTGAATACCGTCGTCCGCTGATTGAAATTTCTGAAAAATAAATTGTTGTATACTCATTTCGTTAGAAGCTTCTTCTCTCAGTGCTAAATTGACAGTTCTCATCGTTTTGACTACATTGCAATTTAAACTCGTTGGAAAAAAGGAATTCTAATTATTCCAAAAAAAAAATCCCAGATGGAGAAAGTAATATCTAAAATCACGTAGAACAGCAGTTTATTCGCACTATTTACATTTTTCAGACTGTTATACAAATCTTTATTGTCATATTCACAACGTTCCGGAATCTTGGAGAGTTGAGTTACTAAAGAGAAATAACTGAAACTGAGATATCCAGAAAAGGCGTGGCACGTGGAACTAGAACAATCTATCCCAGGGGACAAAATAAAAGGCTCAACTCGAAATTCCAACGTATATCACCTGAAGAAGGCCGATGCGTACAACGCCAGAAACGTCGTGAATATGACAGTAAAAATGAGGACAACCGTCCGAACAATGTAAATAGTGTAAATAGTAAACAGTAAACAGTACCTCACCTCAGAAATACAGATAAACAACAGTGTAGTAAAATGCCGCGATACACATTGCACTCAAGTTTCACAGCAGACCAAATATGCCGGATACATCAGAGGTATGACCGGATATCATTTCTGGCCACCGAACGGGGGAGCATGTGACCTTACCTCCTGTATCATACGCGATTATATTATTAATTACACCAGGAGACACTAGGGTGTGTCTCTCACACACCTTAGACAGAGAACGTGAGGACGACGTTCAGATGAGGGGTCTACAGGGTCGGCATACCACAGACTGACGACACATTATTGTGAATAAGATATTAAGTAATGATGATTCAAGTCTCGTGTTATTCTTCAATCCCCCCCCTCACACTTCATGACTGCAGAATCGCCAGATTTGCAATACCAAATGAAACAATATATCTACTTAAGTGCGTCTTGGCGTGGGATAATGCTTAGCAAGGCTACTATGATTGACCATTACTACTGAGTAGCGTGTTTGATTTTCACTAGGTGCACCATACAAAATTTGACATAAAATGACCCAACAAGTGTTGACATGTCATGAAATCAACTATCAGTCAGTGTATAGGAATGGTTAACAAGGCTCATCTAGTCGACCATTGCTGGCGAGGAACGGGAACCTTAACAATGGGAGGAAAATCTCTCGGAGTCACAAGGGATAGGAAGTTTTGGAAAGTCATGATAGCCTATGCCTTGATGGGACGCAATGCATAGAAGAAAAAGTTAATCAAATATGAATCTTTTAAACACATGTTACTTATTTTCGTCTTGAATTTTCCCCATTTTGATTGGTTGGTTGATTTTGTTTAGCGGCACACCAACTCCTATGGTTTATTTAATGCTGAAATCTAACCATTTTGAAAGCAATTTCAAATACATATATACTATAAATATGCATTTTCGGTAATTTTATTATAAAATGTTATTGTTGGTATTTTTTTTATAGAAATGTATGTTTATACTTTAATAATGTTTTGCTTTTGTTTTAGGGTTCCCTATTTGCCCATAGCTGGGACCAAACAGGTACTACTACCCCGGGTCAGGGTGGACCTGGGAACAACAGCAATTATGTGGTAGTTCTACTCTCCTCAAAACCTCCAATCTCCCAATCAGAGGCCTTGCTGCCGGATGTAGTTTATCGTCATACTCAGGACTATTTGCCCATGTTAATAAATTCCAAATAATTAAGCACTTGCTATAAAATAAGGCAACTAAATATTTAGTTGTTCGTTTTTTTTTTCAGATAAAGATTTTTGTTTGTATTTTCCCATATGAAATTTTCCTTATTTTGTTAAAAAAAAACATTAGGCTTAAGCTGGCAGGAAAAAACTTTATCTCGGTGTCCTTTACAAAATAACCCAACATAGATTAGCACTTAAAATCACCCCAACTCGCCTAAACGTAACTAAACTGGCATTTACTTAAATCTATCTTGTAGGCATGAAATCACGAATCATCTTCAATCCAATATTTTACACGTTACAGATTTATACGAGAATGGTATAGCTAGATTTGTATGATCAGTTCATACACTATTACACACATCTTCACGTAGCACGAAATGTACAAGTAGATTTAATTACTTGGTGAATCATCCCTTAATTTTGGTTGGTTTAAAATATTATTTGTGGTAGTAAATAATTATCAGAAATAAAAACAACAAAAAAAAAACTTCTGTTATTTACGTCGCATCTAGAGTTTGAACCTGCATCGCCAAGTTCAATTATGAAGTCGTCTTGTCCGCTAGAAATATCTACTAATAACAATATTAGTTCTCTTTTCGCTGCTGGAAATAAGTCCGATTTTGCTAAGTAAACCATCTGTTCGGCAATCAAATGCACATTGACTGATTCTTGATTAGTGAGGATGACTAGCATTACAGAAGGTATTAAGACAGAATTAATCCTGCGGAGATTAGCTACGGCTTTCTGGACTTAGGATTGACCAGCCCACGGACAGCTGGAAGCCATGAATATGTCATAGGCAAATTTTGACAATCATTCATGGGCCAATGGCCCGGCGCTTCTAATCCAGAGCCTCCATCACGCTGTTTATTTATTAAGCAACTGATTACTGTTAATGACGTGATTGGATAGGGTCGGAGAGAAAAGAAAATTCGACAACTTGTGAAAAATAATTATTCCGCATTGGCTTTAGGAGAAAGGGATTTTTGAACTATAACTGGAAGCGATCATTTAAATTCAGTAGTTTCACTTTCGATTTGTGCTTGGAGAAGGCAGTGGTTGGTGTGTCCTCATCGATGCTCGCTAAAATCCAACAAATATGAAGTCACCAAATATTAAGGAGCCCATCGATCATTCTATAATTTAAAAAAATGACTTTATACAGATCCTTGTTCATTTTGTAATATGGAACAAAATATGAATGTACATAATATCGATCATTTTATAATATAAAATAATTTATATTTATTATTGACGTTTCTATAATATAAAACAAAATATGTCTTTATATTTATTATAGGTCTTTCTACAACTTAAAAAAAAATATGACCATTTTATAATATAAAATGACTTTATATTTATTATTGATGGCTCTATACAGGGGTCGACAACCTTTTGGCGAGAGCCGGCCAGACAGTTATGCAGTGTTTCGGAGGAGGGCCATGATATCAAATATACTACAATAAATTGTCTCGGCCTCAGACCGCTCTGTCCAGAAGTCCGCCTTGGTCTGGAGGTTAAAAGAAAAAAAAACAACGGTGTTAATATTATATTATTTAAATTAAGTTCCTTATTTTCTTCAGGAATATCAGAATAACAACTAACACAATAAAAAAATGCAAATTCCTTACTACTGTTCAGCTGGCGTGCCAGACAAATATACTTCGCGGACCGAATGTGGCCCGTGGACCGGGACTTGTCGACTCCTGTTCTATAATTTAAATCAATATATAGCTCTATATTGATCGTAAATAATTCTATAATATGAAACAGAATATGGCAATATGTATCATTGATATTTTTTATATAAAAATGACTTTTATATTTATTCTTGATGTTTCTTTACATATGATACATGTGATACATATGATATGATCATATGTATCACTGATCATTTTATAATATAAAAATGACTTTATATTTATTCTTGATGTTTCTTTACATATGATACATGTGATACATATGATATGATCATATGTATCACTGATCATTTTATAATATAAAAATGACTTTATATTTATTCTTGATGTTTCTTTACATATGATACATGTGATACATATGATATGATCATATGTATCACTGATCATTTTATAATATAAAAATGACTTTTATATTTATTCTTGATGTTTCTTTACATATGATACATGTGATACATATGATATGATCATATGTATCACTGATCATTTTATAATATAAAAATAACTGTATATTTATTCTTGATGTTTCTTTACATATGATACATGTGATACATATGATATGATCATATGTATCACTGATCATTTTATAATATAAAAATGACTTTATATTTATTCTTGATGTTTCTTTACATATGATACATGTGATACATATGATATGAGCGATTTACACTTTAATGTGTTATTGATGTATTTTTTTTTAACATACAACGAGTATTAACACGTGCGATACCCTGTCTTCTTCAGCCACCGACCAGGGGTGATATCACGGTTTCGGTGGCTATGGCGAGACCGCCACCCCTGGCGCCACCAGCAGCGTTTGCCGCCAGGCAGGGTATCGAGATAAGCTAATTAATCGTTCCTATTTGTAAATTCTCGTAATGAAATAAATAAACGATTGTTCCTCGTTGCAGCTTCTATCCGTAATGAAGCTGCAACGAGGAACACTCAAAACGAAATTTGACGTTATATACATCGGTTGCATGTATTGACATGAATTAGAATGATTATATTGAGTCAATTGATAAGTGTACTGCTAAGAAAGTTGATTCAAATCTGTTGTACGAGTTAGTTTTCTCACACGGATTTGTCTTGAACGTTTAAAGATCTACCATTCGTCCGGCCGTTGAATTTTGTTGCCACGTTTGGTTCGTTACACCTGCGATGTATTTGGGATTCTTGACAAACTCACAAGAAGAATCTGCAATGTTATCGGTTTCGACCTGGCAACTCGGCTTCATTCATTTACCCGTAACGTATCCCCACTGTGCGTTTTCTATAAACACTTTCATGGCAATTGTCCTGATTAGTTTTCTTTTTTAGTGCTTCGACTTCATGAATTTAATTGTAGTACTATAGTGTGGCCGAAAAGTCTTGTCACCCCTCTACCAAAAAGTAATGAGAACAATAGAAGAACAAGTAATACGGAAATACATAGCACATATTCATTTTCATTGACGCTGTCACACATCGATAAGGTCTGTATGAACATCATCATTTTAGTGTCAGCCATCTGAAATAGAAAATTATATTATGTAGGGGTGACAAGACTGTCTTGTAGAATGACCGCGATGTCGCATCTTTTCGCTGTAACCGTAAGTTCTATTCTAATCATTTCTTCTCTCGCAGTTTTCGCCCATGGAACTCTCTTCCAACTTCTTTCTTTCCTGTCAACTGATCTTCAAAATTTTAGCTGCAGCATCAATCTTCATCTTCTGTCCCCTTGAAGCTTATTATTTATTTTGTCGTTTCTCCTCAGGAACGATTTCTCAGTTTCCTTCACACTCAGTAACTCCCTTGCTTCTTAGTGGCTTTATCGCCTTGCTTCGAGTGAAATAATTAAAAAAAATATACTGATCACTTCAGTTAATAATATACAGTTATTATGAAAACACGGAGGCCAGATATTGTCTTATCTTAGTGTTATGGTAACTTACCCATGCACGCATGGACTCTCCCAGCTATAAATAGGAGCAGGTACTGCCTTTTGGGGAGTGAAGTTTCCAGCAGTCAGCTCTGACGGCCGGAGCAAATATTCTTGCTGTAACTCTCTCGTTTGTATATGTTTGTATTATTGTTTTCTGTTAATATATTTGTTTAACTCAATTCCTCTCTTGTGTCTTTCTTTCTGGCCCTAACAAGTTATTTCATTTTCTTTGTATGGCCTTTTTTTACATTTTACTCTTAATGATATAGAAAGAAGAAATAAATATCCTCACTGAAAACTGGCGACAGTTCTGCATAATTGGAGTTTGGGGGGATTTTGTCTTAACTATTGCAGTGACAGTTAAGAATGACAAGAGGGACAAGTTATACAACGATACACAAGACAATGTGCATCCTAATATATAAAAAAGAGTTTATTACATCTAACGTGCTGCTTTTTTGTGAATGGAAAATTGGTCACTAGCGGCTTAGACATTTCAGCTCAAGATGAATTATGACGGGCAGTAATAAAAAGAAAAAGATACCCTTTTAAAATATACGTTTCATTGGCCGGTAAATGCATTATAAGATATTTTCCAAAGTGAAACTTGCCTTTGAGACCTTTCGTAAGAATGAATTGCGTAAAACGAAGAAGTGATTACCATTAATTTATATCAGAAAAAAACTTGAGTGTTCACAGACACGAATAAGTAAAGTTTCTTCTATGTCTGCTTTCCTCGAGGTCGAAGGTTAAGTTTCGTCGACTGCTTTGGCCGATGTTGAAGACTCGAAATACGAAAGTGTGCTTAGCGTTATGCATTTTTTATCATCCAGCTTTTTTGTAGACACTAAAAATATTTGACAATCCTAATCTAAAGATATGCCATCTTTCAAAAGGAAAGTCCTATTTTCATATAATTATTGCAGCACTGTCAATCGTGACGGCAATCTCAGTTTTAGACGTACGAACTGATTGTATAATAACCGGCTGCCAGATTTTGATTGATTCTTTTTCTACGGCTTATTAACCCTTTGCAGGTTATTTAAAGCCAGAAAATATTTTTAGATTGTAAGAAATTCTTGGAAGATAATCATGGTTTAGTGATACAAGTCTTAGTAATTAAGCTGAGGAGAAAAAAATGTGGATTCATAACTAATCAGAATTTGATAAAAAAACAAGAAATTATAAAATAAATATAAAGTGTGTGGGGGGGGGTCAATTCAATATTACAATAAATATATAAACTGAACCCTTACTTTATGCCCATAGTAGTTTCTATACATTTATATTCCAGAGAATATAAATAAATTTAAATGACATGCCTGTGTAGCTAATCAGTATTTGAGTGATTGATTTGTTTTCTATGGCTAATCAACCATTTGCAGGTTATTTAAAGCCAGAAAATATTTTTAGATTGTAAGAAATTCTTGATATAATAATGGTCTAGTGATACAAGTCTTACGAATTAACCCATAGATAGGAGAGATGACGTGGGTTTATAACTTTATCAAGTGTATTTGGGCGTAAGCGAATATAACGAACCCAACGGGAATTGGAACTCGGCTCTCCGATTGACAATTTTGAGTCATTATCCACTATACCATCCGCACATCCAAGCTCACAGCACCTGGAATGCCCAAGCGTTCACCGATCTAGTTAGTGACCGGGCCAAAACATTTGCTGAATGTTATTTTCGATTTCCGCCATTATATTTTTTTCGTAAAAGCGAGAATTCTCTTCGTAAAACGAAATTTCAAAATCCTCAATTTATGCAGCTATTTTGCCTAAATCGGAGTATTTTTTACAATGATGTTCACTCTGTACACGGCCCAAGAGCCACTCGATGTAGAAGCTTACAGAGTAAGAGGTACGGTTTATGGGGATATTTGGTGACGATAACGGTTAACGCTAGACATGAACAGGTTAAGATGGCAGTGGCCGGGGAAGCATCCTCTTGGGAGTTGGTTCCACAATGCAGGAAGAAGCTTACACAATTGGAACTTACATCTCACTAATGGAATCCGAAGGGAACGAGGGTGGTTCGATATGAATGCGCGTGGCATGGCGTGTCTTAGCCATGAAGTTTAAAACTGGCTGGACTAAAGGATGTAGTTCGTCTGGACACTATGGAGACAGCGATAGAGGGAAGAAGAGTGAGTTTCATGCCTTTTGGAAGCGTATTAGGATGAAATCAATGCAATAGCTCATGTCCAATTTTGAACACCATTTACTGATTCCACTCTCTGCACCGATAAATGCCACGCCACATACACATCCGCCATGATTTGATAGAATTACAAATAGTAAATGTAAATAAAACATTTGATATATATTAACTGTGGGAAAAGGAAATCGCATTGCAGAATTAGAAGACGGAGTTATGAACAATTTAAAATGGAATCGAGCATAATGTTTGGGTTTATTTCGTACTAATGTTCTTTGGATAGGCATGATTCCAACTATCCTAATAGGTTAGATCGAGAAGTAGTATGCAAGCCTTAAGCTATGGTTAAAGAGCAGGACAGTTTGAGATCTTCATATCTCTATAGCAGTCTAAGAATTAGCTACTCCAATGAAAGCCTTGAGCTTGGCAATCACCTTTGTAGTCTTACTGAGCTCGGAAGAGCGCCAACCTTAAGAGCACGAATTCAGTGCGCGCGTGTTGCTAATCTCCTTTTCCAAAAAGCAATATCACATAACATTTTTCTTTAAAAACTATATTTCTCGTTTTCTTAGTATTTCTTCATTGGTAAGTCATCAAGAAAGGAAAACATAAAAGAAAGTTTACTTCTTCAGGTTTGTGAAAACTCAAAAGTGTTTTTTTCTTATATAAATTAATGCTAACCTATTCTCCGATTTATGCCATTCCATCTTACGAAAGGTTTCAAAAGAAAGTTACGCTGTGGGAAATATAATGCATTTACCAGCCAATGAAACGTATGTTTTCAAAGTGTATCTTGTATCAGGACATGCTTTACGGAAAGTTAGATATCGGTTCGGAATGAGTAATCCTTGATCCGAGTTCGAATTCCAGTCAGGGATATTGCATTGATATACGTGCAAATATGTTCGGGAAAGGTACGAATCCATCTCTTCTCCTCCTAGCTATGACTTGAATAGCAGGACAATTTGGGAAAGGCACGGATCCATTGCCTCTCCTCCCAACTATGGTTAGAATAACAGGGCAGTTTGGGAAAGGCACGGATCCATTGCCTCTCCTCCCAACTATGGTTAGAATAACAGGGCAGTTTGGGAAAGGCACGGATCCATTGCCTCTCCTCCCAACTATGGTTAGAATAACAGGGCAGTTTGGGAAAGGCACGGATCCATTGCCTCTCCTCCCAACTATGGTTAGAATAACAGGGCAGTTTGGGAAAGGCACGGATCCATTGCCTCTCCTCCCAACTATGGTTAGAATAACAGGGCAGTTTGGGAAAGGCACGGATCCATTGCCTCTCCTCCCAACTATGGTTAGAATAACAGGGCAGTTTGGGAAAGGCACGGATCCATTGCCTCTCCTCCCAACTATGGTTAGAATAACAGGGCAGTTTGGGAAAGGCACGGATCCATTGCCTCTCCTCCCAACTATGGTTAGAATAACAGGGCAGTTTGGGAAAGGCACGGATCCATCTCTTCTCCAGCCTGATATGGTTTGAATAGCAAGATAATTTCGGAAAGGCACGAATCCATGTCTTTCTCTCCCACCTATGGGTTGAATAGCAGGACAGTTTGTGAAAGGCATGGATCTATCTCTTCTTCTAACAGCTGTGGGTTAAACAGGGGGACAGATCGGGAAAGGTACGAATCCATCTGTTCTCCTCCCAGATACGAGCTGAATAGAAGGACAGTTTGTAAGGCAAGGATACATCTCTTCCCACCTATGTGTTGGAGAGCAGGAGTGTTTGGGAAAGGTAATGATCCGACTCTTCTCCTCCCCGCTATAGGTTGAATAGTAGGACAGTTTAGGAAAGGCACAAATCCGTCTCTTCTCCTCCCAGCTGTGGCTTAAATAGCAAGACAGTTTGGTAAAGGCACGGACCCAACTGTTCTCCCACCTATTGGATGAACCGCAGGACAGAATGGAAAAGGCATGGATCCATTACTTCTCCTCCCAGCTATGGCTTGGATAGCAGGACATCTTGGGTAAGGCAGGGATCCAACTCTTCTCCCACCTACGGTTGAATCGCAGGACAGATTGGAAAAGGCACGGATCCATTGCTCCTCCTCCCACCTATGGCTTGGATAGCAGGACAGCTTGAGTAAGGCACGGTTCCAACTCTTCTCCTCCCAGCTATGGGTTGAATAGTAGAACAGTTTGTGAAAGACAAGGGTACATCTCTTCTTTTCCTACCTATTGGTTGAATAGCAGGTGAGTTTGGGAAAGGCAAGGATCCAACTCTTCTTCTCTCCGCTATGGGCTGAATATCAGGACAGTTTAGTAAAGGCACTAAACCATCTCTTCTCCTCCCAGCTGTGGCTTAAATAGCAGGACAGTTTGAGAAAGGCAAGGATCCACCTCTTCTCCCACCTATCGGTTGAATCGCAGGACAGATTGGAAAAGGCACGGATCCATCACTTCTCTCACAATCTATAGGTTGAATAGCAGGACAGTTTGGGAAAGGCACGAATCAATCTCTTCTCCTAGCTATGCGTTGATTAGCAGGACAGTTTCGGAATGACATCGATTCATCTCTTATCTTTCCAGATATGGTTTGAACAGCATGACAGACGTTCCTATAGCCTTGGTTGGCACCCAATCTACCGCGCAAATTAACGGCACCTTACTGAGGTAAAATCGTCTGCTTAGTCAGTCATGAATCGAAAGAGACATGATCACATAAGTGTGTGACACGAACTGAATATTTTTTTTTAATTGCTCATAACTGGTGTCGCTGGTAATTAAAATTGACTGGCATAAATAATGTTAAATAACATAATTATTGTCACAAAAATGCACGTTACTTATTTATACATTCCATCTGTTTCGTCTTGGTATAAGAATCTCTAGCGATAATTTACCGTAAACTGCGGCGTACATGTTGAACTGGCGTACTAGGCGATATCAAAATTTTTAGCTCAAAATTCTATGTTAGACCTATACCTACTGTATAGGTCGACTCCGAAACGTACGGTAGATTAACAGTGGCATATGACTGTGGCCTCCAAATATTTCTTTTAGGCTTGTAAACTGGACGTGTAGGCCGCAGTTTGTAGTAATAGTGCTTTGTGTCCTTAAACAGATCAGCTCACCATCGCCAATCAGGAATCTTTTTTATTGTTAATATAACAAGTCTGACCATGCGTAGACGGGACTTTTGAACCAGTGTATATACATACATACATACATACATATATATATATAAGTTTTTTTTTTCAACAATGTTACCTTGGTAGTCCTAACTGTGTGTGTTTTTTTTCTGCATTCTTAGTTGGGAGGGGAGAGAGGAGGGGCAAGGAGGGAAGGAAGAAATGGGAGTCGTGGGAAAAGAAAGCAATTAGCGATCATAATTCCTATGACCTACGAACGTGGTCTTTTTTTTTTGGGGGGGGGGGGTAATGTAACATTTCATATGAGAGGAAACTTTTCTTGTTTTTACTTACCTGTTATGTCAGACTGTTCGTTGAAGATGAAGGACGATCCGCGTGGTCAAACTAAGACGAAGGAAAAAGACGAGCCGGCCGTCGAGTCTTTTTTTTGTATCGTCTTAGCTGAGGAGGAAGTGAGTGTTTTCATAACAAATATATATATATATATATATATATATATATATATTGAATAAAACTCATATATATATATATATATATATATATATATATATATATATATATATATATATATATATATATAAGTTTTAGTCATAAATAATTTCCGTTTTTCTCTATAATATTCAGTGAGGGACAATGCATTTTATTCAATTATATATTCGCCATTATTTGCAGTGTCGTGTTGCCACATCTCAGGCAGCTTTTCGAGATCATTTGTGTCAAATTCCGAAGGTTTTGATGTGAAAAACGAAATATCGAATCCGATTTTCATTAGATAATGTGACCCTTGTCGCACCAATGCGGTTTTTTTTTGGTGGGGGGGGGCGATCGATAAAGGTAATAATCGGTTGATGCAAGGTCAGGTTTATAGGCTGGGTGTGGTCGAATAGACCAACCTACTTCCAGTTCTTTTTTTACCTCTAGTATTTGTAGTTCAATTTGCACATTAATTTATGTGATATAGTATTTTTGTATTATTGATAATCTGTCAGATTTTTAATTTTTTTTTTGTTTTTGAACGAGACATCAGACAAATCCTCAGCAAAAACACAATACACTGTGTCACATAAACTGTAAAAATAGATTACAAATTGTAGAAGCATTAACCATAAAAGACAAGAAACCCAACATCAATAAAATATTTTCAAATTTAGGAACAGACATACATAATATATTTCATTACAAATATAACAAAAAATAAATAAAACGACAACACGAACTCTCACGTGAAGAAAACACAAAGATCCGATATTTGAAAATGAGAAAACATGGCACAAAAAGACGAAACCTCTTTGAAAATGCCCTATGACATCCGAAAGTTCTCCGACATAGTATAATGTATATTACATATGTATAAATGAAAAACGGATGCCCAAATATACACAATCTATTTTAATTTTATTTTAACAGAAGAGGGGACACGGCGAAGTAATGGATGACGTCTCGGATTGAAAAATCGGAGAGCCGAATTCCCGTCGAATCCATTACATTCACTTACGTGCTAATACACATTGGAAAAGTATGAATCCTCTTCTTCTCCTACCAGCTATGGGTAAATAGCAAGACACACCGGGTTCTATAGCCTTGGATGGTCTACCGCAGAAAGAAATGGCAACCTACTGCGGGAACAAAATCTGCCACGTCAGTCATATAACGAAAAATATATGATCGCCTAAGCCTGTATCACGCATGGCACATAACTGACTGATTTTAATTCTATATTAATTTTTTTATCCGATTATTGGCTTCCAGTTTTAGACTTTACTTTTCACCTGTTTTAGGTTTGTTGCAATTTCAAATTTTCGAGTTTATTTTACTCATTTATTCTGCTTAATGTATTCTTCAAGTCCTTTGATGAGCGTGTTAAACACAGTCTTCAATCAGGATATTTGGTGTGTATAGCATTACAAGAAGCACGCACGATTTATACATTCGCTGGAAGCCAAGTCATTCATCTGATGTTTTTTCGCTATACATATTAGCAATCGCATTTGCTTTTTCGAGAGAGACACATTTTTAGATAGACATTTATTTTGATAATTTATGATGATTGTTGAATCATTAGCGCGAGGATTACAACACATATTTACGGGCTTGTCGCCGAAGCTGAGTTAGAATTAATAGTACTTTTATAGTTATGCTATTTTAATACTTAATATATGAATCCGTCATACTGGTAATGTATTTATTTGTAATAAATCATCTGTGTCACGGTGAAAATACTATATTCAATCTGGTTCGCGCGCGTTCTTGATTGAATTCTTCTAGAATTTCTTTTGCAATTCCAAAACACCACAATCTTCACAACGCCCTCTTTCTCTCTGTTTCTCTCTGTCTCTCCCTCTGTTTGTCTCTCTCTCTCTCTTTCCCTCTCTCTCTCTCTCTCTCTCTCTCTCTCTCTCTCTCTCTCATGTGAGTGGTGATACAAAAAGTTCAAGGCCCGACCGAGAAAGAATTTCAAAAGAAATCTGATGTTAGATCAGATTTGTGAAATTGGTGAAGCCGAGAAAATTTCTCTCTCTCTCTCTCTATATATATATTTTTTTTTTGAATTGGACAATGTCCGACAATTTATTTAAAGACATTTATGATATGTTTAACGTTCTTTTTTTTATAGATACAAGTATTTAAGCAAATGCTCTGTTTTTATAATAAACAGTATTAAATAACATTTACCGGCCTGAATGTCCGAGAAATTTTCGACAGGAATCGAACCTGCATCCTATACGGAACCGTCATTTCGCGTGATGTGCCTTAACCGTTCGGCCACGAAGAAGCGTCCGGTTAGCAAGATCGATTTTACTATCTTTAAACTTAAATCTTCCATATATATATATATATATGAGGGGATATTGAAGTCAACACCCAGCAGCAACTGTCTGTTTCATGCAAAATATCATGAAACAGACTGTCACCTTTGGGTGTTGATTTCACTATTCACTCATATATATACATATATATATATATATATATATATATATATATATATATATATGGTCTGAAAATTGTGTTTAAGCATGAAACAGACTGTCGCCGCTCAGTGTTGCCCTCAATGTCCACTTATATATATATAATTATTATTATTAAAATAAAAAATGGTTCACGTGACGCGTGCTTCTTACAATATGTAGATTTAATAATGGAATTTAAGGATTAAAAAGACGGCGAAATTATAACAATATCTTACGGATAATATTGTTATCATTTTATTCCGCAAATTTTATTAGCCGGCCTATTAAATCCACACACACACACACACACACACACACACATATATATATATATATATATATATATATATATATATATATATATAGAGAGAGAGAGAGAGAGAGAGAGAGAGAGAGAGAGAGAAAGAGAGGCGGGATGTGGCGAGTCTCTTACTGCTCTATCGTTAATACCATTTAAAATACTCGGACGAACTACATGTCTTGGTTCCACCAGGTCTTCCCTTCACGGCTAGGACCCGCTATACCACTTACATAGAAGCAAACCACCCACATTCTCTCCGTATTCCATCGGTGAGAAGTAAGTTCCACATAAACACCTTCTTCCCGCGAACTATAAAACAGACTCCCAAGAGGATGTTTCCCCAATCACTACAGTCTTAACCTGTTTGAGTTCAGAGTCGACCATTATCTTCTCCTCCTATCCATATAAACTACCACTTATCGTAACCTTCTAACTCGTGTGTCTCTCGGGCCATGTACATAGTGAACCTTACTGTAAAAGAAATATATGAGAATTGTAGTGTAGGTTGTAGCTCGATTTTTAGCAATCTTGTTCTGTCCAACAAAACAATTCCTACTGGTCACTTACTGTGTTGGAATATATTATAGAATGTGTAGGATGGCCTGGAATGTCAAATTACTCGTCAGAACTCTGATGACCCAAACTGAATTGCGGTGGTTTGGACCCGTAGGAATTGTGATATTGATGGATTGCTATGACCGAAAATTAGAAGGGTCCAGATATCTCACCGCACACAGATTCCCTATTGAGGCAACCCAGCACGTGGTGATGAGTTTTTGGATAACCGGTTGGCAAACGTCCTCTCTGTCTCCCTATTCCTGTAAACAATGCTTCAACTACTGTCCCTTGTAAAATGAAGCTAGTAAAAAAATCGTCGCCGATGATGCATTCTCTGGCGTATAGTTGGGGTCTGAAGTTGTGAAGCTAGAAACGACACGAAACTCAACAGACACAAGATGCATTCCAGAAGTTTTGAGTCTTCTTTTAGCAGAGACAGTTATAACTCTTCTAGATTATTGTAATTTTAGTATATCATTACGATATATCTAATAAGCCGACGTGCCAACTTTTGTTATTCCAGACGACTGTAACAGCTCCTTGAACACGCTCAAGGAAACACTGATTGTCACAGCTGAATAGTGTGCAGAATGTAATCATACGTGAAGATAATTTAAAAGCTCGTTATACAATACAGTTTTGTCTTAAACTGGATAAAACGGTGTATAAAATTATGACATGTTCCACTGTTTATAGATTAACTTGTATGACCCGAGCATCTGATTTTACTGTCACAAGAGGTTCAAGGACGTTAGAGAGGAGGCGAGAGACTATGAGAGATGAGACGTCAGAACATCGAAGCTGGTTGAGAAAACTCGTAATTTTCTTCGATGAAAACCGTTGTGTGCCTATAAAGACAATAAGCCTACAGGTTGGCGTAGGTGTGGCAACTGTAAAAAGAATTATTCCCAGGATGCTCAGGGACGAAGAGAAGGAAAGACGCATTGGTGACAGACATGAGATTTAGAACTGTTCCTCACCTTCCCTAAAGTCCAGATTTTTTCTCCCTATGACTTTTGGTTGTTCCCTAAGCTGAAGGAGAACTCCAAGAGCATTCGTTTCGAAGATCGATTGATTGATTTGTTTTTTTACGGCTTATCAACCTGCTGCAGGTTATTTAAAGCCTGAAAAAATAATGTTTAGATTGTAAGAATTTTTTTTGGGTGGGGGAGATAATAATAATTTTATGATGCAAGTCTTACTAATTAACCCATAACTGGGATGAAGAGGTGGATTCAAACCTTTCCTGAGGGTATTTGTGCATAAATGAATACGACAAACCCGACTGGAATTGGAATTCAACTCTCCGGTTTCCAAGCCATCCATTACACTACCGGCACATCCAAGCTGACAACATCTAGTATTCTCAACCAGTCACCCATCTAGGAACTTACCACGCTCAACTTCGGTGATCGTTCGTTTTGGAGACGTTTAGAAGATGAAAAAGGTTCTGACAAGAGCCCTGGGCTGCTTCACCTTAGACGACCTCTATGGGGCCATTATGAAGTGGCTGGAGCGCTACAACAAATGCACTAAGGTCAGACGTCTTGTAATTCCTTGAAATGAATCTTCCGAAAAGAGCTCAAAACCTCTAGAATACAAACTCGTCTCTCGACATTTGTACTACTACTGCATATGTACGTCTAAAATAGTAGAAATATTGTTAATCGGAATTAATGTAGAAAGGCTGACATTAACTCAGTAATACCCACAATAAACTCCTATATTCATTATAAAAATAAAATCCGGTATAGGTCCGTAAAAAATGCAATATTTATTATACGTTTCTGAAAAAGTGCGGTGTTAATTATTAGTTCTTAAAAGCTACTAGGTGTTTGGTTTCTAAGAAAAATCCGGTATCAATTATAAAAATGGAAATAAATTTTCGAGATCCCTAAAATATCAAATGTTTATTATAGATTGCTAAAAAATAAGTGCGGTATTAATTATTAGTTATTTAAAATAAGAAAAATCCGGTAATAATTATAAAAATGAAAAAAAAAGTCTTGAATTAATTATAAAAATGAAAATCTTTTATAGGATTCTAAAATAAATAGTTTCAATTATATTTTTTATTTAGAAAGGAGGGGTTGGAAAATCTGATACTCACAGGGCGGATAGTGAGACAAGGGAAAACAACACGTGACATACTTAACGGCTTAAGCAAGTGGATGAGAGAACAGGATCTGGGAAAAAAAGGAAACGTTAAGGCTTATTCAGAGCTACAAGGGACAGGAAGAAATGGAAAGCCATGATTGCCTACGTCATGAAGGGACACGCCATATAAAAGAAGAAATTTAAAAAAAATACAAAATACACTAACGATGTTAATTATTGATTTCTAAAATAACCCAGTATTAATTATAGGTTTATAAAATATCTTTAATTGTAAGCTTATAAAATATCCTTAATTAATTATAGATTTTCATCAATAAAGTATTAATGCACATCGTCACATTTTTTTTTGTCTTGTAAGATTTATATATTTATGACTGAATTAAAAGAAATATAAAAAAAAATAGAGTAAAATAAAGTAAAATAACAAAAAAAAACTGCGTTCGACATTGAATGACCTCCATGACCTCCATCCTGCAAAGGCTGAAACACCTTTAAATCTACGAAAGAAATCTCGTCTCGTGGACAATTTCGAGAGTCATAAATTTGAACATCAGTTTATTTTATTTTATTTTTTTCCCCAACCATTTTTTAATCTTTGCAATTTTCAAACCGAATGTTTACAAGTTTTGTTTATTTATGTTATATAGGAATAAAGTGTCGCTGCCGACACTTGAGTTTGAACATAGATCACCAGTGAGCAAAGATAGGCGATCCCATTTTGAATTAAGAAGACCAAGTGACCATAGAGGGAACGCAAATATGTAGCAAGTAGCTGACGTCTAACGATCGTTATTTATATTCTATCCTCTATTACTATATGGACCGCTATTCTCTACTCTATTCACTATACTATTTCTATTTTCGGATCACTATACGGATTACTATTACAAGTACTATTAGTGCGAGCGTTATTCGAGGGCGTCTGACCACAGTATTGTTCAACGGCGTACTATAATTGTATCTGCGATTACAAAGTCTCTACTTCAACGAGCATTACGAAAGTGACAACGAGTATTCGTTGGCATCACAAAAGTGGCAACGAGTGTTCGTTGACATCACAAAAATTTTGTTTTTGCCGCTGGGAAATTGCTTTTACATTTTAGATACCTTTTCCTTTGCTGTATTTGGAAGTCGCGATGTGACATTATTTTAATCGCTTCACAGGATTACTAACTTTATCAATCTGCCACCACAAAATAAAAAATAGAAATAAAGAAAAGTTTTCGCGAAATACATAAGAAATAACTAAAATCAAAGAAAAGTGATTGATATGAACAAAAGCGAAGACAAAATGAAATATAGAAAATGGCATATAGAAAAATATACATATAGAAATATACATATAGAAACATATAGAAAAATGACATATAGCAATGATGAAAAATGACATATAGAAAATGCCATATAAAAAAGAAAGGAAGGCAAAGTGAATCGAGTAATCAAAAGAAAAAAGAATAATCTAATGGAATGTTGTGGTCAGATGGTGGTTGATAATAGTCACAGACTTTACGAGGAATTATAAAGCGTTGATCGCTATTTTGAGAATAAAGAAAGAAAGTGACTGTACTATGTTAGAGATTAGCTATATTGGTAGAAGGATTACAAATCAAGTATGACTGAAACTAATTATTTAAGTAAAGCAGAGAGAAAGGAAAGGCGAAATGAGCAAGGTGGGATTGATTTGTCACCAAAATGAACGAACTAATCAGGGTTATCAAACATGGATTTGTTCGTTGAAACACCATAATGTTTCTGGAAAAATAGAGTACGTATGTAATAGTTTTGTGCATGTAGAATTGCTTGAGAAAGGGTTCTGAATTAGTCTTATATGTTTTTGTTTGTTTTGGGGTTGTTTTTTTTTGCTTTATAATTGTTCTTGGTGTAAGAGCCAGTTCCTAAAGCAGTGGGTCGCACATGGATAAATTTACGAGGACTGACTCTCTCAGAATGATGACTGGAAAATATTTTTAGTTTAGTCTCCGAAAACTGGAACTTGGCACCATCGATTTTCATTGGTCGAATATCAAGTGAGTGCTTGCTACACCGTACACGTGACAGGCATAATTTACATTCAGGTTATCTTGTTATCATCTCAACATTTCGGCTGTAGTATCCTCCGGCCTACTTTAGTAGTCTGGCGATTCAAGGAATTTCGAATTGTAGCTTTTATTCAATCGACACGGGTAAATTGTTCTCATTGAGCTGACCCTGCCTAAGGGGTATCTAGAGCACTAGAAGTAACTGAACAATTAACCAATACAATTATCCAGATAATGAAAACAATTTTCCCCTGCGGATTCAAAAACGAGTCAATTCGAAATTTACCGATTAGTCGCATCGACAAATACCTGAAGGCCGTACGACGGAAAGGCCGACAATTTGCGATTGTAAGAATAAAGACGAGAGGCACAAATTCAATTGTAAACAATGTAAATATGGTAAGAAATAGTTTAACTGAAACGCGGTTTAAAAGAAATGGGGAAACAACTCAGTGACTAGAGCTGCAAGAAGTCAAAACGAAGAAAATAAAAAATAAAAATGCGAAATTAAAATGAAAGAGAAATAAATAAAAACAGAACGTTAAGCATAGTACTATAATGACGGCAAGGTTTTGTCATTTGACAGTTGATATGGGTAGATGTAACCGTAAGTTCTATGCTAACAGTTTCTTCTCTCGCGCTTCTCGCTTGTGGAACTCTCTTCTGGATCCTTGCTTTTCAGTTAAATTTGATTTTCAAAAGTTTAAAAGGAATGTCAATCTTTATCTTCTGTCTTCTTAATTGCTTTTCTTTTATTGTTCTCGCTCCATAATAGCGTTTTTTGTTATATTCCGTGCTAAGGGAATAAACACATAACACCAGGTGGATACCAGAAGAAAGGTTTCTTGTACAAAACAAGTACAACATGAAATACGGTACAGTTATACACACAGGTCAATCTAGTAGTGAGTGCCACTGTTGGAAGGTCAGACGTACTTGCGTCGTCTCGCTCTCACTTCCTCTGTCCAAGTTTCTTGTAGACAGTAGACTTTATAGGTACTTACTACCTATAGTGCAATCACTCATGGGGTGACTGGTTATTCGATTACATCAGTTTTCTATTTTTAATATTCTTTCACACTCAGTAACGACTTGCATGTTAGGGGTTTTATTGCTTTGCTTGACGTGCAATGGTTAAACAAGAGACATAAAGTAGACAAAATGTTACTCTAAAAGAAAAATTAGGAAGATTTAAAGAGAGGAGGAAGGTAAAGTACATACACTAAAAGCGGAGATAGAAGGGGAACGCAAAAGAAAAAGGAAGATGAAATCGTTAAACGAAAAAAGGAATAAAAATTAGTAGTGGTTAAAAAAAACGAAAATGTTTTTTAAAGCTTACAAAAACAAATAAAACAAAAAGAGATTTAAACAAAACATGGTGGCAAGCATTCAAATCTGCCTATTCAATATGGCGGAACAAAACAAGCGTAAACAGAAAATAACAATAAAAGACAAGAATGGCTGAATGTCTTTCAGTGTGTGTTGTGAACATGCTTTCCTGCCTTTAAGTTGCCTCCCCAAGGCAATCGAAACTGTCCTTTGGGTCATTAGTTCTTTTAGTCGTCTGACCTCTCCAGTAGATTTGATTTTTGGTTGAGGTTACCACAGGGATAGGATGAAACGTATGTCGATTACATCTGCGACCTTTCTTTGCGGATCAGAGGATGTGCATTTGAGGGTGGGAAAAGGGCGGTTTTATGATAGGCGGCAGAAAACATAACAAAGAAATATGAAAAGAGTGAAGAAGAAGAAGAAGAAGAAGAAGAAGAAGAAGAAGAAGAAGAAGAAGAAGAAGAAGAAGAAGAAGAAGAAGAAGAAGAAGAGGGAGAGGAAGAAGAAAAAGCAGACAGGAAAACATTTTGAAAAGATAAAGAAAAAAGAAAGGACATTTGAAAACCTGAGAGAAATATTTATTTAGGAGAAGAGGAAAATGTGCAAAAGGAAAGAAATTTTTACAAGATACGGAAGAAGTAAAGAAAGAGTTGAAAATTAAGAAGAAGAAGAAGAAGAAGAAGAAGAAGAAGAAGAAGAAAAAGAAGAAGAAGAAGAAGCAGACAGGAAAAAATTTTGAAAAGATAAAGAAAAAAGAAAGGACATTTGAAAACCTGAGAGAAATATTTATTTAGGAGAAGAGGAAAATGTGCAAAAGGAAAGAAATTTTTACAAGATACGGAAGAAGTAAAGAAAGAGTTGAAAATTCAGAAGAAGAAGAAGAAGAAGAAGAAGAAGAAGAAGAAGAAGAAGAAGAAATATATCGAAAAGTAAGACCAAAATGGAAGATTTGAAAACGAGAAAGCAAAATTTGCAAGGAGAAAAATAAATGATCTATTGGAATATTTCTTTTTACTTTCTCAATGAAAATAAAATATTCCAATAAATAAAGGAAAAGCGACACGAGAAAAAGAGAGCTGAGAAACAAAATTCGGATAGAAAAAACAAAAAATATAATAAAAAGAAAGAAAAAGAAAAGGAAAGAAAGAAAGGAAGGTGGAAACAAAATTCTTACAACTATAGATAAATGAATAGAGAACTGACAAAAATTCATATAAGTACAATATTATTTATTTATTTGTTATTAATTTCACAGTTTAATAAATCTAAAAACTGAGGCAGCAGTTCAAACACGTTTAACCATTAAAAATAACGTTTCTAGTAATACTAACTTAAAAACCGCTTATCTGGCGGCATTTAAACTAGCTCCTGCGGAGGGCTCTTGATTGGGCGTACGGTATGTTCAAGATTCTTTGTATATTCTCAGCATTGAAAGCTCACCTGGCTGCCGATGGGTTTTCATTTGCACGGGACTTTCTTTTTCCCGCCGCAGCCTTGACTCTTTTGACAGCAAGCTGGTCGTCTGTTGGTGGAGAATTCTTTTTGCGAGGCATACTGCTGCCGTATGCGATAGGCAACAATAAACTACAGAAGAAGTATTGCAATAATATTTAAACTCATCTTTCAAAAGTTCAACGATAATTTTTCTGCCACCACTTAACTTAAAAGACAATTTGTTGTGTGTACTTCTTTACTTTCCGTACAAACGATTATTTTTATTTCATGGATGACTTTTGCAATTCATTTCGATTATTCCCAAATATATTTATAAAAATTGTTATCGCATAAAAAAATTCGTTGCAAAAAGTCTCGTAAAAAATCGCCAAAAAACAAACGCAGTAATGAAAACTTGAGAATTCAAAATGACTGTAAGTTGAGCTATTGAAAGTTAAAGAGTTGTGTCCCTTTAATTGAAAAAGTGTGACTCAGTGACACACTGTCATCAGCATTTATTATATAGAATATATAATGTCGGACTGGTTTCTGTGGCTAGTAGAGGCACACACACACACACACACACGCACGCACACACACACACACACACACACACATATATATATGTGTGTGTGTGTGTGTGTGTGTGTGTGCGTTATGAAATAGAGTACTCTCTGGAATACACATTGTCAGGTCAATAGATGGTAACTCGAACGGTATTCCCTGAGGCTTTCTGCTTTTATAGCTGTATCTCATTTTCATACACAATACTACACCTCCCTGAACCGAAACGGCCTGATGTCCTTCGTTGATCTTCGACTTACAATTATTCTTGGGAATCTAAACTGCCTTTTTTGGTGTGTATCTTGATTTCTTTTTATAGAAGACCTCTTTCTGAGTTCATTTTCCTCTTCCAACTCCTCGTCAGATTTCTGGTCATTATCATTCATAGACCGTTCAATTTCAATACTTGATTCATTAGTCCCCCTCCTCCCATTCATGTTCTTCATCTTCAGATTCTTCATCCATTTCTATATCCTCAGGTTCCATTCTGCTTCTGAATTGATCCGCATGAGCCAGTACATTTTGTCTATTTTTCATTAGTATTGCTGTCTTGTCTCCTTTCTGTACTACAAAGTTCGCCCTCTCTGGATTAGATTCTTTGTCTTTTTTATACCAGACACTTTCACTTGTTGAAAATGACATTCTTATGGGAGCTCGAATCTGTCTACCCATTAATGCGGAAGGACTTTGTAGTCTGCCGGCATGCGGAATTGTTCTATAGTTTAACATTTTAATTTTGGTAAGTAACTCTCTGTATTATCATTAGATGTGGGAAAAGCTTTTAGTCCCCTTTTCACTGTCTGCACCATTATTTCTGTGATTCCATTCGATTGTTGGTAGTATGGTGGTATTTTATACGGGACGCATCCAACACGCTTTAGTCACACGCATAAACTTACCTCGCAAAATTCTGACGCGTTGTCTGAGATCAAAGTTTTAGGCACGCCATTCCTTGAATATATTGTTCTTGATATTTCTTTTACAGCGGTGGCTTTTCTGTGAGCAACCTTAATTTCTGAAAATGAGTCCGGTAAAATTAAAAATAGTCGCATGCCTTTAATATGGGCATGATCCATTTTTTTCTTTAGACCACGAGTGAATTTTGTTTTGCCGAAAGTTTTTTTCTTTATTTTAACATATTTTGGGCATCTTATTACATAGTCTTCTACATCTCTAGAATATCCTGGCCACCATGCTTGTAATTTTAATCTCATTTGTGTTTCTGTTATACCACAATGTACATCATTGTATACACCTTTCAGTACTTCTTTTCTTAAAATTTGTAGGGGTATTATAATATCTTCATTGCATATTATGCTTTTCTCTACAGTTAACTTATGTCTTGTAGGGTCTTTCTGCCATTGAATAATTGCTCCATGTGTTTCTTTTTATTCTGTCTGAAATTCTACTTAACACTGGATCTTGTATGGTTTCCATTCTGAGACGATTTAGGGGTAGTACATCCGTTTCAACCAAGTGCAGTATTTTATCTTCTGTATTTTCAGACCTTTCTAATTTTTTACTGTTGAAATTTAGTCTGGATAGTGCACCCAAATATAGAATAGTGTTCCCCTTTACATATATGATGCCGAAATCAATGGCCATCACTTTTATAGCCCATCTTAAAATTCTAGAAGATGTGACTTTTGGTAATTCCTTTCTGGGGTTAAATATATACTCTAATGGTTTATGATCTGATTTTAACAAAAATTTTCATCCTAACAAAAAATTTCGAGATTTTTCTGTGCCCCATACTATTACTAATGCTTCTTTCTAAATATTTGAGTAATTAGCTTCAGCTGATATTAATTTTCTCAACGGGTAAATTATTGGATGATCTTCTTGAGATAAAAGTATGGCTATAGCATGTTCACTTATATCTGTAGTCAATATCACTTCTTTTTTTTAGGGGGGGATCAAAGATTTTTGCAATTGGTTTTATTAATAGTGTCCTTTTTTAAGCTATCAAAAGCTATATTTTGCCTTTAAGTCCGTTTAAATTCTGTATTCTTTTCCCGTTATTTTGCAAATGGTTCTATTAGGCCGCTGTATCTAGGTAGGTATTTGTTATAAAAAATTGTCAATCCCAAAAAGGATTCTAATTCTTTTTTTTTAAATTTTTTGGTGTCGATACTTCCGATATTTTATTTATTAGTTTATTGTCAGGTGAAATTCCTTTTCTAGATGTTTGGTATCCCAAATACGATATTTCGTCGTAATTTAACTTACATTTATCGTTATTTATCGTCATACCAGCAGTTTTTTAATTTGTTTAAAACTTCTTCAGTGTTTTAATTCCTCTTCACTGTAAGCACCTATGTCAATATCGTCTTGATATGTGATCATATTATTTTAACCCCTCCAATAGAACTTTTTTCAATTGCCTTTCGAAAAATATGACAAATGAAAGATAGTAAACCAATCGGAGTATTAACTGTAGTGACATCTTTTAATTTTCCGTCAGTTTCTATTCGGTTATATGCCGATTTCAGGTCAATATTGGCAAAGTATCTAATTACTGCTAACTGACGACTTACTGTTTCTACGTTAGGTAAATGGAATGAACCATAACATATCTGATGAATCACGCCTACTTTGTAATCCCCGCATATTCTATAATCGTCATTGGGCTTTCATATCGCAGCAATTGGTGAAACCCAATAGCTACCACCTTGGGTAACTTTTTGCAGTATGCCTTGTTCTACCATTTTCTTTAGTTTTACAACTGTCATGGGTAGAAAGTGAATAGTTATTTTTCGTTATTCAAAATAGATCGGGTGATTATTTTCTTTTCTTTAATGGTCCTATGTCAGGTTCTTCTGACTTCATACAGTTTATTAATTTCGCTGTATCCGCCTTTAAAACGTCTATTGCCAGGAGTCCATGAGTTCTTGTGCATTCTACAACAATGATAGGGATAATCTCAAAACGGTGTTTGTCTCTAAAAGTACCTTCAAAGAAGAGTTTTCATAATAGATCCATCAAATTGTTTTAAATTAAGATTACTTTTTTCTTAATTTGGGTTTACAGATTTTTTTTCCACAGAAATTCCTTGGTATCAAGGTAACATTGCTCCCTGTGTCAACCTGCATGAGAAAAGTTATGCCATTCAATTTTACTGTCTCTCTATTTTTTGCAGGTGTTCTTATTGAATAGACTTCTGCATTTTCAGTATGAGCGTTTATATTTTCTACCTCTTTCTATTCTCTTTTTTGTATCTGCACACAAATTGTAAACGGTCCTTTCTTTTACAGTTTAAACATACTTTTCCTAGGGCTGGACATTTGTTTTTGTTTCTTTCGTGTTCTTTGTCGTATTATTTACACTTAATGAGGATTTCAGTTGTGTTATATGCCACCACATTGTTTTTTTAGAATTAATAATTTCATTAATTAATACTAACTGCTGTAAAAATTCTACACTTACTTCTAAATTCATATCGCTTGTAGCCATTCTAGCATCTTATATTTGTGTGCAACGTCATACATGCTTCTTTCAAATTGTGTAAATATTGCATTACGGTTTCAATTTGGGTTATGTCTATTTTCCAGAAATTTTGTTTTTCTCCGCAATAACCTTTTCTTCCTTTTTTTTTTTTTTGTCGCATGTTTCTTTTTACAATTGTTGAAATTTCCTCATATATTAAGTCTTCCAGTATTTTGGGGTACACCATAATGGATATTTTCTTTATGGATTCACATCCTGCCAAAGCCAAAAATAAATCAGTAATTTCATTCTCCCATCCGGAGGCTTTCTTGTCTTTCAGTTTCTTTAGACTGGCCAACGCTGCGACGCCATATGAAGTAGAGTAATCTCTGAAATAGAAGCTGTGAGGTCAACAGATGGTAGACCGACTGGTATTCGCTGTGGTGGTCTGCTTTTATAGCACTATCTCATTTACATACCATACTACAATATATATATATATATATATATATATATATATATATATATATATATATATATATATTAGTAGTAGTAGTAATCTTATAAGTATAAGTAACTACAATCGTTTCGGAAAACCTTTGGTTTCTTGATTTGCAAAAAATCAAATCAATATCGAAGGAAAAAAAGGTATCAAAAAATAAAGAGCCGAGAACATGAACGCCTTTCGAAAGCAATCGTTCAGCATTCAGGTCCAAGGCCCAAAGAAAAAACCCGATACGAGTACGCAACTAACTACTATAAATAGAGCAGACCTAGTTAAATCTAGAGAGCCAGACTAGCTTAGGTGAAACCTTGCTAGGTTTGTCTGGCTCTCTAGCTTTAACTATATATATATATATATATATATATATATATATATATATAGAGAGAGAGAGAGAGAGAGAGAGAGAGAGAGAGAGAGAGAGAAAGAGGGAGAGGGGGATATTAAGCATAACATATATGTGGCATGGGCCGAAAGTATCTATACATGCTAGATTTATCTATATCTGCTATCTACATCCGCCAACGTTATCTGTATCTTCCACATTTATGCAGCCTATATCTTCTACGAATCTCTACCTGCTAGCTTTATCTAGAGAGAGAGAGAGAGAGAGAGAGAGAGAGAGAGATGAAGAGAGAGATGAATAGAATGAGAGATGGAGAGAGATGAATAAGATAAATAGATAGCGAGAGGAGAGCGAGCTGAAGAAAGATGAATAGATAGAGATGCATAGAAAGATGAATAGAGAAAGAGAGAGAGAGAGAGACAGATGAAGAGAGATGAAAAGAGACAGAAAGAGAAAGATGTAGAGAGAGAGAGAGATGAATAGAGACAGAGAGAAACAGAGATGAATGGAGAGATGAAGAGAGAGAGATGCATAGAAAGATGAATAGAGAAAGAGAGACAGATGAAGAGAGATGAAAAGAGACAGAAAGAGAAAGATGAAGAGAGAGATGAATAGAGAGAGAGAGATGAATAGAGACAGAGAGAAACAGAGATGAATGGAGAGATGAAGAGAGAGAGAGATGCATAGAAAGATGAATAGAGAGAAAGAGAGATGAAGAGAGCTGTAAAGACATAGAGAGAGAGAGAGAGGGAGAGAGATGAATAGAGAGAGATGAATATATATATATAGAGAGATGAATAGTTTGATTGATGAAAAGATAAAAAAAAAGAAGAAAATCACAAAAAGGAGAATATACAATTTTACCCTTTTTTATTAAAAAAATGATGGTTAGAATTTATTTGAAACTCTGAAAACGTGGCGCTTAAAAAAACCGCTGATAAATGATTGTAATTTTAAGGAACTTAATACTTGTTGAATACATATTATGAAATGGACTAAGTCTGATAATTATTTTAATATAATTTATTGTTATATGTGTCAGAGAAATTTCATAGAAAATATGCGCCCTCGCACAGGAATCGAACCTGTATCCTACACGGAACCGATGAAGCTGGTGTATTATATCAACTTAGGTACGAATGAAGCGTCTGGTCAGCAAGATCGATTTTACTGCTTTTAAACTACAAATTTACCTCGAATGCTCATATCACATCGACGTATATCTTTACGTAAACAAAGGACGTCATATATTATGAAATGGTCAAAGTCCGACAATTATTTTAATATATTTATTGTTTATACGTTATTTATATAGATAAAAATATTTAAGTAAATGCTCTGTTTATAATAAACAATATTAACAACATTTACCAGCCTGAATATCCGAAAACTTTTCATAGAAAATATCCGTATAAATATGCGTTATATTTCGGCTTTATATATGCGTTATATTTCGGCTATAAGGTGTTGTAACACCTTATAGCTTTAGAAACGAATATTTTTAAATAATGCTACTGGTAATCGTGAAATTAGCCGTTTCCTTATAAAGAAACACTCGGCGTTCATTGACAGAACAGTTAGCACTACTGTCGGTTGAGATTTGTAAATTCTTTTTTCTTAAAACTGTTTGTCAAGAAATTAAACTTCTCAAATCCACTAACTGTTATCGATCTTTCCAGTAATGATGGGAGTTTCCTTCCTAACCTTTTGTTTAATGTAGTGTGGAAAAGTCAAAATCTTGGTTATATCACCATTTTCCTTCTAATGCTTCCCATTTTAGTTGTTGTTCCTATTGGAAGTCTTCAAGTTATTTTTTTTTGTTTTTCGTTATTTGGTAAAAGTCTTTGTAGTTCTGTAGCGTCAGTCTATATGATTTGAAGAAGGAATGCCAAGAAGCCATATACAAATATATTAAAATAAGGAGTGGTCAGAGGAAGATAAAGAAAGAAATATTACTCACCGTAAGGTGGTGAATTGAAAATATAACAAAAATAAATTTTGTTATACAGGATGTTTCAGAAAAATTATATCATTTAGTAAACTAATAACGTAACTGTTATATACCGTATCTATGAACACTATTGTAAGTGGTGGATAACATGCTATCTAAGCAGTCCACCACTAGCAGTGGTTTACCTACTTCACGCCGCTGGCGAGTATTGTATTTTGTTGATGTTATAAAGATTACCATTTCATTTCCAATCTCCGTTTTGGTTATTCCTCATTCAGTAACCCTCTCTAGGTTACAACAGTAACCAATTCACGTTCAATTGATTGATTGATTTACGGCTTTTGCATGTTATTTAAAGCCACAAAATATTTTTAGATTTTTAGAAAGTCTGACTAATTAAACCTTAGCTGAGGGAAACGAGGTGGATTCATAACCTTCCCAAGGTTATTTGCGCGTAAGTGAATAAAACGAACCCAGCGAGAATTGGAACTCGGCTCTCCGATTAACAATTCTCTGCCATTACACCACTCGGACGTTCAAGCTTGCAGCATCTAGTATTCAAATGCGTTCACCCGTCTAGGTACTGACCAGGCTCAACGTTGCTTAACTTCTGTGATCGTACGGAACTGGTGTTTCAATGTGGTGTGGCCGTAAGCCTCAGTTCACGTTCAAATGATCTCAAATTTTAATAGTATGTGTAGAAACAACGCCAAATTATAGGTTTAATTTTTAATGTTTTTCTTTGAAGGTAAAGAAATGCCATTCACTGGAAAAGAAAAAGGCTCTTTGTGTACTACAGTATACTCAAGCATGGTCGAACAAGACTTTGTGGAAGAATACACTAAAATGTACCAACTGCAATCTCCTGGAGACTGTTATCCAAGACATACTACAGCGTGTTTAGTAGGAGGTGGACTACCAATTTGACTAATATCGTTCATGAAATCCACACACATTTGAATTTCTCAAATTTTGATGAATAAATTTTATTTGGCTAAAAAATAACTCTGTTTAGTTTCATTTGCCTATTAGGCTATGGTTGTTTGTTTAACGGCATATCAACTCCTTATGGTTCATTTAATGCCGAAATTTAGTCTTCTTGGCAGTTTTGAAGTAATAAAAATATGTCATTCTGCTTCCACAATTGAATACATGGTATATGATACTCAGATTTTGCACATATACATATAAATATTTTGAATGCAGTTGCATACCTTCAACTAAAGATAAAATGTGTTGTTGGTCATTTTACTATAAATAGGTAATTTTGGTAATTGTTTTATAGAAAAATGTATTGCTGGTATTTTTATGTTAAAATGTATTTTTAGTACTTTCATAGTGTTTTGCTTTTGTTTGGGGGTTCAATATTTACCTATGGCTAGGACCCTAATAGCTGCTATCACCTCTGGTCAGGGTGGACTTGGGAACAACAGCAATTATGGGGTGGTTCCACGGCCCTTAAAACCTACAATCACTTGATCAGGTGCCTATTGCTGGATGTAGTTTATCGTTATACACAGGACTAATTAGACAATGTAGTTACTCAGATATTTACATCTCAGATGATATCAATTTTTTGAAACATCGTTTATTTTTTGATTCACCACTTTAAGGTCAGTAATTATTTTTATTTCCCTACCCAACCCTGTTGTGTTTATATATATAATGTGAATATATTCTTTTTAAAATACCCGCTTTAAAGACATAATTTGTTAAATATGATTTTGTATTTGATTTAAATAGGAATAACATACAAAAACGCGTCATAAAATGAACTGAAATCATTGATTATTCTTGCACAGTCCTTTCTTTCTAATAATGTAACAATTGAAGAAGTAGTCGAACAATTTCTTGTACATTAAATTATTGACTATACAGAGGCCACAAAATCTACGTGACATAATAAATTGTTTCTTTCAAATTTCAGCAGTTCACCCAATAAAATGCTTTACTTTATTCAAATAGCTTAATTAAATTCCTATGTCAGTGGGCATTTTTAAAACACGGTTTTATTATAGTTACCTGAACAGTAAGGGCATAGAAAGGCGTAGACAGAAAAATAAGTGTAAAATAAAGTCAAGAATGAATTCGAAAAATAAAAATAAATAATCGATCTACTAATAAGAGAGAAAAAAGGAAAATTTAAAGGAAGAAAAAAAAAATGGACGACACCGGAAGTTTAAAGTCAGAAGAAAATAGATGAACGATGCCCGAAGAAGATGCGTAAATAAAGAACTAAAGAACAAAAGAAAAAAAAAGAATAAAGGAAGTACATCAAATCGACGTTGTGTTCGATACTTAGAGGAAATAACGACTGGAAATGGCGGGAAACCCCTTTTCAAAATGGCGATTAATCTCTTCTACTAGCTTCACTCCATATGGAATTTCGGTTGCAAGCAGACGGACAATCTGCTTGTTCAATTAGCCTCAATAGGTTTTGCATTACACTTCCAAAAGATCAGTCGATATGTGTCGTTAACGCTTCAATTCATTTTCCCACTCAGCAACGCCATTTTAAAAGCAATGCACACAAAAAATGGAGAAAGCATAGTTTATCTCAGCACACTAATAAATAAATAAATAAGAACCAATGAACCAAAAAGATAAAAAAAAAAAAAACGAAAGAAAATAAAGAAATAAAATAAATAACACATAGGAAAAACAAAAAGCAAACAAGCCGGGATTAATTTGAAACACAAAAGAAATCAAAGATTGTCAATTAATGAAGTTGAAACAAAGGCAGCCCAAATCCAGAATAATTCAATGAAAACAACAACAACAACATAGCATGAAAAACGAACAGAATTCCTTAGACTGTCCATATGAACCAAAACAGACATCAAAGAAAAAAACAAAACGCAACGTGAATATATATGGAATAGTTCTCATTGTGGGTTGGAACTTGCTGAGGGTTAGGAGTGAACTGAATTGGCCGATAAGATAAAACATCACTCTATATGCATGTAATGGTTAACGAGCTGAAAGTGATTTATGAGTGAATTTGTTTTATTCGTTTATTTAATGGCTACTGTTTTATTGCTCTATTACTCCGGGAACCGATGTAAGTGTCTTCTTGCGTCTATATTAATGGCGTATTGTTTTCTCTTGTTTTTTGTTGTTGTTGTTTATATTGATGTCAGTGATAACACTCTATCTCTTTTTGGACGACTCTTCAATTTCGGTATGGGGGGTGTATGTGTGCGCGTGTGTGCGTGTGTGTGCGTGTTATGTGAGTGAGTGTGTCCGTGTCGGGGTAGGAAAGAAAAATTTGAGGAAAAGTGCGTTTTGTGCCTGTGTGCGTCGATGTTAGCTTCAGTCGAACGAGAGCCAAACGGAAACGTTTTCCGTAGACAGTAACGAAAGAAATATTTTAAATTCTTGTCAATTTTGTAAGCGTCATCTTTCGCGGCAGCGGGTGCGGGGTGGTTGGAGTCACTCAAGCATGTCACGAACCACAAAAATGCAACCGACATGCATACGGATAGAAAGTTCAGCTGATATCAGTCACTCATGTGTCATGCCTGATACACGCTTAGGTGATCATGTATCTTTCTATACATGACTTACGAGATAGATATTTTTTCCCGCAGTTTCCATTCCTTTCTGTGTTAGACCAGTTGCCATCCAAGGCTATAGAACCCAGTCTGTCCTGCTATTTATCCATAGCTGGGAGGAGAAGAAGAAGATTCATACTTTTCCCAAAGTTATTACCACATAAGTGAATGTAATGAATTCGACTGGTATTCGAACACCGCACTCTGATTTCTCAATCCTAGCCGCTGTCCATTACTCCACCGTATACAAAAATAGAAAAGGGGTGAAATACAAGGATGTGTCTTCTCACCGGACTTATTCAACATATACAGCGAGACAATTCTGAGATAATTAGATGTCCTAGCAGGATTCAGTATTGGCGGCCACAGTCTTAACGACGTGAGATATGCAGATGACACGGTGTTGATAGTTGACACGGAGAGAAAACTACAAAAGCTCCTACAGAAGGGAGTGAAGGAAAGCGAGAAGAAAGGACTAAACATAAACTGCAAGAAGATAGAATGCATAGTTTTTTGAAAAAAAGATGAGCCCACAAAGCAAATTACAAATCGGAGATACCAAAATCAACCAAGCAGAAACATTTAAATATCTGGGAAGTGTTCTAACAGAGGACAGAAAGTGTGACACTGAAATCCGAAGACGAATTGGAATAGCTGAAGATGCATTCCAAAAGCTAAGCAGAGAATTAAAATACAGAAAAACTTCGTTAGAAACTAAGAAAAGAGTACTGAACTCTAACGTAATATCTATCCTCCTGTATGACAGTGAATGCCGGATAATTTCCTCACAGATAAAGAACAGACTTGAAGCAACAGAAATGTGGTTCTACAGAAAGATGCCATGAACTGAACATGTGAGCAACGACGAAGTTTTAGAGAAAATGGAAACAAAAAGGAGACCTGTGCTTAACACCATGAAGATACAGTTGGAACTTCTAGGACACATAATGAGGAAAGAGGACTTGGAAAATCTGATACTCACGGGACGAAATGAACGCAAGACGGACAAACGAAACAATGCATATGATACATAACAAATTTGAGAAAATGGATGGTGGAACAGGATTTAGAAATAGCAAAAAATGTATTTATTTAGATCTGCAAGGAATAAGAAATTGTGGAGAGCCATGATCACCTACGTCCTGGGGGTGACATGGCACATAAAGAGAAACGAGAGGTCCAGACGAAGGCCTGCTTACCAGAAAACTATATACAACAAAGTTAAGGTAGAAAACTAAATCAAAAGGGGATTAGTGATATATCAGTCAGTTATGTGCCATGCGTGATACACGCTTAGGCGATCATGTATCATTCGAGGTAGTTTTTTCCGCCGCAGTAGGTTGCCATTTCTTTCTGCGGTAGACCAGTTGCCATCCAAGCCTATAGAACCCGGTCTCTCCTGCTATTTACCCATAACTGGGGGGAGAAGAAGAGGATTCATACCTATCCCAAGGGTATTAGCACCTAAGTGAATGTAATGGATTCTCCGATTCCTCAATCCTAGCCGGTATCCATTACTCCATCGTATACAAAAATTAGAAAGGGGTGTAAGACAAGGATGTGTCTTCTCACCGGACTTATTCAACATATACAGCGAGACAATTCTGAGAGAATTAGATGTCCTAGCAGGATTCAGTATTGGCAGCTACAGTCTTAACGACGTGAAATATGCAGATGACACAGTGTTGATAAATGACACGGAGAGAAAACTACAGACGGCCTCCAGTGTCATATCAATTCTCATATAATCATTTTAAGTAGAGATTGTTTTCTTTCTTTCTGTTGAATTAATAGGATGCGTCAATGGTTGCTTCAAAAAATTATGAATGGATATAACTCCCAGTGATAGACTGGAAGACGTCACAATTTCCTCAGCGTTTAACGGGAACTGAGAAAGAATCCAATGCGCTCTTAATTTATTCCGCTTATTCCAATAGCAATAGAAAAGAACGCATATAACTCGGCTTATCAATGAGCTCGTCTCAACAATGTGCTCGTCTGACCGAAGAGCTCGTCTCAACAATGAGATCGGCTCACCAATGAGCTCGTCTCAACAAAGTGCTCGTCTCACCAATGAGCTCGTCTCAACAAAGTGCTCGTCTCACGAATGAGATCGTCTCAACAATGACCTCGGATCACCAATGAGCTCGGCTCAACAATGTGCTCGTCTCACCAATGAGCTCGTCTCAACAATGTGCTCGTCTCAACAATGTGCTCGTCTCACGAATGAGCTCGTCTCAACAATGTGCTCGTCTCACCAATGAGCTCGTCTCAACAATGAGCTCGGCTCACCAATGATCTCGTCTCACCAATGAGCTCGTCTCACCAATGAGCTCGTCTCAACAATGTGCTCGTCTGACCGAAGAGCTCGTCTCAACAATGAGATCGACTCACCAATGAGCTCGTCTCAACAAAGTGCTCGTCTCACCAATGAGCTCGTCTCAACAAAGTGCTCGTCTCACCAATGAGCTCATCTCAACAATGTGCTCGTCTCACCAATGAGCTCGTCTCAACAATGTGCTCGTCTCACCAATGATCTCGTCTCAACAATGAGCTCGGCTCACCAATGAGCTCGTCTCAACAATGTGCTCGTCTGACCAATGAGCTCGTCTCAACAATGTGCTCGTCTGACCAATGAGCTCGTCTCAACAATGAGCTCGGATCACCAATGAGCTCGGCTCATCAATGAGCTCGTCTCAACAATGTGCTCGTCTGACCAATGAGCTCGTCTCAACAATGAGATCGGCTCACCAATGAGCTCGTCTCAACAAAGTGCTCGTCTCACCAAAGAGCTCGTCTCAACAATGAGCTCGGATCACCAATGAGCTCGTCTCAACAATGTGCTCGTCTCACCAATGAGCTCGTCTCAACAATGTGCTCGTCTCACCAATGAGCTCGTCTCAACAATGTGCTCGTCTCAACAATGTGCTCGTCTCACGAATGAGCTCGTCTCAACAATGAGCTCGGCTCACCAATGATCTTGTCTCACCAATGAGCTCGTCTCACCAATGAGCTCGTCTCAACAATGTGCTCGTCTCACCAATGAGCTCGTCTCAACAATGAGCTCGGATCACCAATGAGCTCGTCTCAACAATGTGCTCGTCTCACCAATGAGCTCGTCTCAACAATGTGCTCGTCTCAACAATGTGCTCCTCTCACCAATGAGCTCGTCTCAACAATGAGCTCGGATCACCAATGAGCTCGTCTCAACAATGTGCTCGTCTCACCAATGAGCTCGTCTCAACAATGTGCTCGTCTCAACAATGTGCTCCTCTCACCAATGAGCTCGTCTCAACAATGAGCTCGGCTCACCAATGAGCTCGTCTCACCAATGAGCTCGTCTCAACAATGTGCTCGGTCTCACCAATGAGCTCGTCTCAACAATAAGCTCGGTCTCACCAATGAGCTCGTCTCACCAATGAGCTCGTCTCAACAATGAGCTCGGTCTCACCAATGAGCTCGGTCCAACAATGAGCTCGTCTCACCAATGAGCCCTTCTCCCCAATGAGCTCGGCTCACCAATGAGCTCGGCTCACCAATGATCCCTTCTCACCAATTAGACTGCCTGTGCCGATATCCCTTACGCTTTCCGCACAACCACTAATAGTAATGGTAATATTAGTCGTTTCTTTATAATGAAGCGTTAGGAATTCATTCATTCGGTTGGAATTTATAAAATCTTTCTCTTAAAACAATCATTCGGGAAAATAGGTTCTTCACGTCCAATACCTGTTATCGCGCCTTTCATTATTGATGAAGGTTTCCTTCCTAACCTTTTATTAAAAGTCGTGTGGAAGGTCGGTATCTTGATTATGGCCTTATTTTCTCTCTGAGTTACATGTGATATCCATTTCAGCTTTTGCTGCTTTTGAAAGTCCTGAAGTGATGTTGTTTCTGTTATTTGCTACGGTTCTTTGTTTGCGATTCTTTAGATAAGAATTAAACACTTGAAATAATATCTTAATTTGAGCTCACAATCTTGAATTGATCTGTCTATCTTGAACTGAGCTATCTTGATTTGAGCTATCTTGAACTGAGCTATCCTGAAATGAGCTATTTTGAATTGAGCTGTCTTGAAATAGGCTATCTTGTATTGTTTTGAAATGAGCTAACTTGAATTGAGCAATACCATGATACTTCACTTCGGTCTATATTGAAGTGCCCTATCTTGGATTGAGCTGTCTATTTTGAAATGAGCTATCATGAATTGAGCTAACTTGAAGTGACCTAACTTGAAATGAGTTATCTTGAAGTGACCTATCTTAATTTTTTTAATCATTTCACCCAAGCAAAGAGCGAATGAGACTAGAACGCAGGGGGTGGGGGATACAGAGTGAAAGTGAGAGAAAAGACTGGGTATAGGGGTGGGGATTGAGGAAAGTATAAAACATGAACGGAATTCAAGAAGTGAGAAGATGTCGATTAACGTTGCATTTAAATCTTTGAAGTTTGTAGTCATCAGGGAAGCAAGTAAGGCGGGAAGTGCGAGAAAAGAAACTGTTGGAGTAGAAGCGGCGGTTACATTTAACTATTTTAACAGTAAAAGGGCAGGACGGGAAAAAACATCTGGTACCACACAGTGGCCCAAACTTCCTTGCGTTAGATGCAGCTATTGATTCAATGTAGTCTTTCCACATCAAGTCAGTAAAAAGTGAAGCCAAGAAGGCGCTGTGTGTTGCTCTCTAACAGTCTAGCATCAGCCATAGCGGGTAAGAAAGCTTCTCTATGGTGGTTAAATGAGAGCAGTTTCGTTTTGGAGCCATTTCTTGCCCCAGTTAACCACTGATTGGAGGTCCTTTTCAAGTTAACCACTGATTGGAGGTCCTTTTCAAGTTAACCACTGATTGGGGGTCCTTTTGAAGAGTTGCAGCATTGTTAACTTTGTCAACTTTGACGGATTTGCTATTGAGACAGGGTAAATGGTAGTGTCATCTGCCTAAATACCCACTGATGACATTAGGAAGATCATTGACAAAGACCAGAAACAGCGTAGGACCCAGGATAGAGCCGTGGGGACACCCGCATTCGCTTGAAATGATCTGGAATCGAACCCATTGAAAACGTCCTTCATTTTGCGATTTGATAGAAACGATTGGATTAAATCAAACAATCGTCCTGTAATACCGTAGCCTTCGAGCTTACGTAAAAGACCAGCTTGCCAAACCCGGTCAAGATATCTAGAGTCACAGCTCGAACTTAGCAGTTATTATCAAGAACTTGATATATATATATTCAGTGATGGCCGTTAGCACATCAGCAGAAGACCTGACAAAACGAAAGCTATATTGTTTGTTAGAGAGTAGATCGTGAGAGGTAAGATACTTAACCATTTCAGCATTGATTAAAGCATTTGCTGAAAAACAGTCGGAGATTAATAGGGCGATAGTTAGAGGTGTAAGAATGTTCTCCAGAGTTCTTAAAAGCAAGAACTGCAGAGGAGAATTTCCAACAAGCCGGAAAGCAGGAAGCAGCGAGCAATTGTTATAGAGTTTGGAGAGAACTGGGGCTACCACGGGGGGGCACGTTTTTTTAGAACAAAGGCTGGGATCCCGTCACCTCTGCTTGTCTTATGGGAGTCTAATTTAGAAATGATGTCTGAGACCGGTGACGGAGTTATGCGAATATCACTCCGTACAGACTCTGTTCTAGTTGGGAAATCAGGTGCAGTACTCCAAATGAGTCGAGTTTTGAGTCGGAAGAGAATTTCCGAGCAAAGCATTGAACCTTATCTGCTCTAGACTTCGAATTGATTGGATAGAGGAGAGATGGAGGATTTGCTGTTGTTCAGCACACTCTTGCAGAGCCGCCAATAAATCTCTAGAACCGAACCTGCGAGATGCTATACGTTGTTTCACTCCGTCAGCAAACAGCATCTTTGCTTCTGTGAGGACACGCTTGCACCCATTACGAGCAGACACAGATGCGTCTATTGTAATCAGACATGTCCCTCTGGTACAGTCGGAAGAAGTGATTCCTGTGGGCTATAGCGGCCGAGCATGCAGGTGAAAACCAAGGAGATGAACGCGATTTAACTTGGCATTTCTTTGCTGAAATGAAAGCATCGATGCTGGCTTTCACCCAGGAAGAGACCACAGACGCGCATTTTTGAACAGGATGATTAAAAACTGCATTTCAAGGGACGTCACGAAGGAAATCACAGAACGAGTCGCAATTCGCTTGTTGCTAACAGAAAGATATTCTGTTGGTAGTGGGTCCCTGGCTGGTGGGGAAGCGGAAAGAGATGTTTACAGACACTACCGCATGATCAAAGTTGCCAAGAGGGCATGGCTGCATAGTACGACATGAGCCAGGGATAGAGTTAAAAAAGAGATCCTAGAAGAGAAACGTGTCCGTCGGGGTTACTGGGGAAACGTGTGAGGGAGTCCACCACTTGCGTAAGAGGTTGAATGACTGAGAATTCAGAGTCGGGATTTCAGCGGGGTCAGTGAAAGTGTGTTTAAGACACCTGTTATGGTGGCATTAAATCACCGAACACAAATATATTTGTAAACTGGTGTAGGGCGATGGCCTTGTCTATATTATCAGAAATACTATCTAGTAGGCAACAGTCATGAGAAAGAGAAGAGTATAGAAAAAAAATAGCCGACTGAGTTTAGGAGAGATAGACGGGGACACATGTGAGAATGGTCTGGCAATTCAAGAGAGAGTTCCCTAGCCAGCGGGAGATGTTCGCGGACATAAACATGAAGACATTAGAGTCCTTCCTAAAGAGAGGAAGATTAGCTATGGATCGAGAAATCAGAGGAGGGGATTGAAGAGGTAAGATTATTTTCGCAGAGAGCTAGGAAGTCAGGAGACTTTTCGAAGAGGAACAATTCCTCACTGCAGACGATGTTACGAATAACACGAATGCGGGAAAAGAAATATTGAGGGTTTAAGATGTTTTTTGTTGGGCTGTTTAGTTTTATATCTATGGTTGCTTATAGCCATGGTGTGTTATTTTGGTAAGGAAATGCCTAGAGTAGTAGTAACAGTCGATTGACTAATATAAAATGTGCGGGAAGGTAACTGAAGCAGACAGTAACATAGTGTGGCCTCGGGGTTGTCCACCGAAGGTACTTGCAGGGATAGCCTTCCATGCGCGACATAGCACTGCAAAAACCCCGATATTATGCGACTATTTATCAGTGCAGCCTCTCAAGACGCTATGCAAGGGTTCGGGCTACTAACTAACATTCGTGAACTGCAACCAGAAACTTAGCAACCCGGTACTCTTAGTATGAAGAGACGTTACCACCATACACACATATAATAAAAAATCATGACAGGACCACTATTGAGGCCAAAGAAAAGGTAAGGAACCGGGAAACCCGTCCTAAATAGGAAAAAAAGGATGAGCCGGGAACCGGAAAACCCTTCCTAAATAGGAAAGAAAGGATGATCCAGGAACTGGGAAACCCTTCCTAAATAAGAAAGAAAGGATATGCCGGGAACCGGGAAACCCTTCTTAAATAGGAAACAAATGATGAGCCAATAACCGGGAAGCCCTTGCTAAATAGGAAACAAAGGATGAGCCGGGAACCAGGAAGCCCTTCCTAAATATGAAACAAAAATGAGCCGGGAAACGGGAATCCCTTTCTAAATAAGAAAAAATAAATGAGCCGGGAACCGGGAAGCCCTTCCAAAATAGGAAACAAAGGATGAGCCGGGAACCTGGAAGCCCTTCCTAATGAGGAAACAAAGGAGGTGACGAGAACCGGGAAACCCTTTCGAAATAGTAAAGAAAGGATGAGCCGGGAACCGGGAAGCCCTTGCTAAATAGGAAATAAAGGATGAGCCAGGAGCCGGGAAGCCCTTCCTAAATAGGAAACAGAAATGAGCCGGGAGACGGGAATCCCTTTCTAAATAAGAAATAAGAAATGAGCCGGGAACCGGGAAGCCCTTCCAAAATAAGAAACAAAAATGAGCCGGGAGACGGGAATCCCTTTCTAAATAAGAAATAATAAATGAGCCGGTAGCCGGGAAGTCCTTCCTAAATAGGTAACAAAGGATGAGCCGGCAACCGGGAACCCCTTCCTAAATAGGAAACAACGGATGATCCGTGCATCGGTAAGCCCTTCCTAAATAGGAAACAGAGGAAGTGGTCGGAGCATTGACTTGTCAATAGAAAAAACTATTTACTCATATTAAAAAATGTTTTCAAGTTTTAAAGTCGAGATGTCCATTAGAAATTCAACAATTTACAAATTAGTGTTTCGGTAAATATTTATTGCCACTCCCCGTGTTGATGACCATCCAAACCATATGTGGGCCGTTTTGTGAGCCGTTTTGTGGGCCGTTTTGTGGTGTTCTTACCCTTTGCAGAGAATGTAGTTGGCGCAATATGTTAACCACCAATAGAGCAACTAGTTTCCTTTTATTTTTAACTGTATTATATGAGTTAACGGAGAAACGTGGGCATCTAGGTATTATAAATTATGCAGCAAGCAACTGGGATCATCATATACCGGAGCTATTATTGCAATTTTAGCCTATAATCTTTAATGTTTCTTAAACACAAATCCTCAATACTCGAAGCATCACATTAGAATACGAGAAAATATTAGGATTTCAGGACTATACTTAAAAAAATAAGTAAATAAATACGAGCGTGAGACAAGAATTATCCGCACTTCGCCATAACATCTTTAAGTTGTGCATATGTGTGTTTATAGTGGGTATTGTTGGTGCACACTGATAGTGGAGCGGCCATGTTTTACACTGTCACAGCTGCAAAAAGAAAGTTCGCGTTCAAGCTCAAACTTCGATCACGTGACCACAATAGTACGAACTATAAGCACGCATGAGCTGAAGACTGTGTGACAAGTCTAAAGATATCGCGAAAGGTTCGCCTATCGTCCGGTCCATACTCCTCCCTGGTATTTCGAACAGGAGTTGGCTTATCCTTAATTCATGTTTCTGGTTGGGCTTCCGGTTCCTTCTAAAGTCGGCTTCAGCTCTGTATTCCTAACGATTGTCTTTCCTTACGCCAATCTCACGCAAATCCACATTGTAACCCTCTAACTTGAGTTCCTCTTGTGTCTTGAATTTGGTGAACATTAGTAATAAAAAAAAAATACGGATATTTTTTTACCTTCGTAACCCCCCCCCCCCAAAAAAAAACAAATAATTATCCCATTAAATAATATATTTCATATTTTATTTTTACCCTCTATCCTCTTTAAAACTTTTCATTTACCCACCGTCCCATTTGAAATTTGAAATGAAGTCATTAAAACCCGCGGAATTTTACTCAAGATGTATCGTAGAGTTGCTAGATAAGAGACAAGTGATTGTACTTAATGGTGAATATATTATTGAATAAATTTGGAATTTAGTCATCAAAACCTCTGGAATTTTACTCAAAATGTATCGTAGAGTTGCTAGATAAGAGACAAGTCATTGTTCTTAATGGTGAATATATTATTGAATATTAATAACTTTATTTTTTGAAGAGTACAGTTCATAGACAAAACCGGAAATATTTTATGATTCACCTTAATAGTCGAGAATAAATATAAGTGGTATTTTTAAAAAATCCCAACCAAAAGATATGGAGAATTGTGGCCAATCAGTTAAAATAATAAAATTAATATGACGATTAACGTCTGAAGAACGTAAATATTTGAATAATAATAATTAAATACAACAAAACGCTTCCAAGTACATACTTCTAAATCGCTAGTGTCATTTTATAAATATGAAATGAATGAGACCAAAATTTACACGTTTCACGAAAAGAATTTTCCACTTTGCCATAGATTTTCTTAAAGTTGTTCTGGTATATAAAAGGGTATACATCGTTTATCCATAAAAATATCAATGTATCAGTCCTCAGGAATGATACCACAGTCCTCATGTGCGCCAAACCCAAGCATTTCTAATGAACGCATGATCGGGAAGCCACAACGGTGCAGAGATTTTCATTCGAAAACTGAGCTAGGCTATGATCAAATATCCAAACATAGAAAAAGAAGAAATCTTTTAGCGATCGGGAAAGTTTCTGCATCTAAGGCAATGGTACAGAAATTCTTGTTCGGATATTAGCCTAAACTAGGGTAAGGTGAGGCATGAAGTCTTCGAGAGCTGTATTAGCGCCGATGTTTCGTACAAATATCTCGTTGGCATTGACATCTACTATCAGCTTCGTCTTTTAATCCGTATTATTGAAGATTCTATCTCGCGACCGTTTCCCTAGTCGGCCTGGTTAGAACGGTTCCGTCTCTCTGGCCCAAGATTCTTATCAGAACGAACGTAATGACGTACTGGAATCTTGTACGGATCAGAAGGTTTCGTCTAAATCGATGTTAATCCTAAAGCTATTCCACTTGCAGACGATAGAAAGAGCTCATTGGTAATAATTCTTCCTTAAGGTCAGTTTTTCTTTTTCTTAAATTTTATGGTTTCCCTTTCTATCTTTTTCTCATGATTTCTTTCTTTTCTCTTTATTTCTTTAATTATTTTCTGTTTATTTTCTTTCTTTTTTCTCTTTCTTCCTTTTTCTTTCTTTAATTGTTTTCTGATTATTTTTTCTTTTTCTTTCTTCCTTTTTTCTTTCTTAATTTCTTTAATTGTTTTCTGTATATTTTCTTTCTTTTTTCTTTCTTTCTTTCTTCTTTCTTTCTTTTTTCTTTCTTTCTTTCTGTTTATTTTCTTTCTTTCTGTTTTCCTTCCTTCTTTTTCTTTCTTTAATTGTTTTTGCTTATTTTCTTCCTTCTTTCTTTCTTTCTTTAATTTTATGCGATTTTCTTTCATATTGATATTTTAATTCTGTTTAGTTTCTCTTTCCTTTCATAAGCATTTGATAATCTTTCTCTTGGCTTTCTTTATTTTTACTAATGTTTTTTTCCTTCTTCCTTCCTTTCTTTCTTTTCTGTTCTTTCTTTCTTTCTTTCTTTCTTTCCATCCATCCATCCATTCATCCTTCCATCTTCTCTCTTCTTCTTCTTCTTCTTCTTCTTCTTCTTCTTCTTCTTCTTCTTCTTCTTCTTCTTCTTCTTCTTCTTCTTCTTCTTCTTCCTTCCATCCTTTCTCGCCTCTCTTCAGTTCTTCCTTCCTTCCTTCGTTTGTTTGTTTCTTTCTTTGTATTAATTTCTTCCTGATTCTTCTTTCTCATCAAAAGATTTTTTTCAATTCCGACTCTCGCTTTTTATCTGATATTTCAATAAGTAGCGGTTGTTCTTTCTTTCTATCTTTCTTTCCCGGGTATTTTCTATGGACTGCTGATGCAGACAATCCGTAAACTTCTTTTTCCGCAATATATTTATTAGCCCTCTGTTACTTTTTGGTAAGTGCTGTGGTAAGAGATTCTCGAGTTAACAGATTTCCATGTGCGCTGTTCTAATCAAATCAATCCAATATTTATAACACTAGAATTCTTCTTTATTTTTGTGGAAAATTCTAACTGCATAGGAATAATGGAATTGCAATGGAGCTTTGAAGAAATTGTTTATTTTGGAGAAGGGAAATGGATTCAGAAAAAAATAGCAAAAATGGATAGGAATAGATATTCTAAAATAGTGACAAAATTATAGGAAAATATTTAAACAAAAACGAAAACTGTGTAATAAAAAAGAAAGAAACAAGAATTTAGAAACAGAAAAAAAATCTTGATTTGTAAAAGAAATAAAGAAACAAGAAAGAATCAAACAAAAAGAAAAGAAAAGACAGACAGAAAGAAAGAAAGAAAGAAAGAAAGTGAAGCAAAGTAAAAAATATTACAAAACAATCAAAAAAGATAAAATTAGCAAAAGACAAAAATTAGAACGAAAAAATTCAAAGAAAAATAAACGAATAATTAGAAGTATTTAATTTTTTTCAATTTTTATTCATGAAAAGCAGAACATATTTCATTACGTTTTTTCTGATGCTACCACTACAAAAAAAAATATTTGTTATACCCACATGCATGGAAATTTGAATTATACTGACATGCTATAGTCAGAAGGTGTCATTTAACGGGGAAGAACTGCTCTGTGAAATTCAGCAACATGATGTGGCATCGATTCCCCAATTAGTCGGAATACTTCTGGAGTGACGTCATGAAATTTTATCTTATACTACGATCGCAAAAAACATTTAATGCAGCGCTTTGCAGCTTGTTTTATATGCCATGGCCATTCAAGAGGCAGGCGATAATGGCTCTCTATAACTGCCTGTTTTTGTTACTCCAAGTAAATGTTAACCCATTGGCATACCACTTTGTTTACGTTCTACTATCTGTTCAATTGAACTCGTTAAATAGATTACTTGTTGGTTCCACTTTTCAACAGTATGCCTTCTGAGTGTTAAATTCTCCTAGCATTCTTTCCTCGTTATCTATTCCAGACATTTCAGTTGTCTCTTAACCCATTAGCATACCTTTTTGTTCTATAGCTATTAAATTGAACTCGTTAAATAGATTACTTGTTGTTTCCACTTCCCAACAGTATGCCTTCTGAGTGTTAAATTCTACTAGCATTCTTTCCTCGTTATCTATTCCAGACATTTCAGTTGTCTCTTAACCCATTAGCATACCTTTTTGTTCTATAGCTTTTCCATTGAACCCGTTAAATAGATTACTTGTTGGTTCCACTTTCCAACAGTATGCCTTCTGAGTGTTAAATTCTCCTAGCATTCTTTCCTCGTTATCTATTCCAGACATTTCAGTTGTCTATTTCTGATTGTTCGCGTCAGTTTCCGTCTACCACCTATTCTTCTTGAAACTTCCTTGTTGCTCACATGCATCGACGTTTATTCTCATCGGCATTCATCTGCAGAACTAAATAGCCTCGTCAGATCTACACTCTCACGTGGGTGTCATGTATGGCATCCAACCCGTTCAGAAATTTCTGAACTATCAGCTATGTAGATCCGCTTTCTCAGGTCAATGATTATAAATGGATGAATCCTGTAGATCCCAAAGAAAACTATCATTCACCTATGTTATGGTCCAGGCTAGGACCAAAGAAGAACAACACGAACACAAGAGTAGAAATAACGAAGATATATTACACGGAATAATAATACAAGATGTGGAAGGTGTTAGTATGACTGTCAGTCTGGTTTGGAATGAACTACTATCGGCTCGACTCGATTTGTCTCTCTCTCTCTCTCTCTCTCTTGTGAGGCGTAGTATACATAGTGTTAGGAAGAGTTCATTCTGTAGTTATAGGTAAGGACCCATAACAACCTAGTCCTATAGACTGGCGCTACGGAAACACAAGCAAAGAGCTTTATCAAATAAAAAAGATTACATCACTTGAAGACTTTCAACAGCAGCAACAACAAAAAGGGAAAGCACATGTACATAGAACGGAGAAAATAATGGCATAATCCAGATGCTCAATTTCCACATTTCCTTAGACAAAAGTTTAAAAAGGAAACTCCCAACAATACTAGAATTAGAGGAATTGAGAGACCTATTTTCCTGAAAATCTTTTTTAAGAAAAGATTTATAAATTTCAACATTCTAATTTGTAACATTAGATGTTCGAATAATGCCCAATGTTTCTTGGATGCTTGTTAATTCCACTACTACCATTTCGATAGTATTGTATTCCAGAGAATATTCAATTATCATTTTTATTGCTCTAAGAATTTTTATTGTTATAAGAATTTTTATTGTTGAATTGTTACTGTTTATTTATTGATTAGTATTGTTTATTTATATTTATTGTTTATTACTTATTATCTTATTAGTTTTTATTTATTTATTGTTATTAGTATTTATTGATTATTATCTGTCTATGGACACATGGCACAGTGGATAAAGGCGTTGGTTAGATCCAGTGATCCAAAGAGTGTGAGATCAATACCCGGTTAAGGCAGTAGAGAACTTTCAGAGGGGAATTAACAGGCGATAACTGATAACTGACATCCATTAAACATGACACGTGGAACTAGAACAGTGAGCGAAATAAAGTGTTCAGTTCGACATTCCAACCACCTGAAGAAAGCCGGAGCGTACAACGGCCGAAACGTTGTAATAAATATGGCGACAAAGATGAGGACAATAGTCCGAATAATGTAAATTATTGTTTATTTATACTTATATTTTATTTATATTGTTGATTTATATTTATTGTCTATTTTATTGTTTATTTATTAAACTTATATTGTTGAATATGTATTACGAATTTTTATTACTATAAGAATTTCTATTGTTATAAGAATTTTTATTGTTAAATTTTTATTGTTTATTTATTGTTATTATTGATTATTATTTATTGATTATTATTTATTGATTATTATTTTCTGATTAGTCATATTTTATTTATATTTATTAAATATTTATTGTTGAATTTTTATTAAGAATTTTTATTGTTAAAGTTTTTTTAACAATGCCGAATATTTCTTGGATGGAAACGGTTAATTCCACTACTAACATCACCATTTCGATAACTTTGGATCCCAGAGAATAATAAATTATCATCTTTATTGTTATTGTTTTTGCTGTTACCATTCTCTGCCTCCCCCTTCTCCTCCTCATTCTGCTCCTGTTAAACTGACTTTTTATACACGTAGTAAGTAGTTTGGTTCTTGTAATATTACTTCAGCTAGAGTTTTTCATGGTGCAGTGAACTCAGTGCTTTATTCCATCGACTTAACAATTATTTTTACTTAAGTTCTAGTTATCTGATGAATGTTCTTTCTTTCCCTTTCTTTTTATACATAACCTATTGTTGTCTAAGTTCGTACTTGTCTTGTCTAGGAAGGGTCAAGAATACCTTACCCCTGACGTTGTTCATATATTCCTCACTTTATTTTAATTATGTTTCGAGTGTTTAAATTTCTTTCTTTCTCACTCACTTTAGATATATGTTTTTAGTTTTCCATTCCTTTCTTTCTGGTTGACAGTTCCAAGGCATTTGAAATTATACGTTGCAACTCTTTGTGGTTACTTGTTTCTAGTAAATCACGAAAAACAACGGAAAGTGACGAGAAGAAACGAGAAAAAAATGTGATTTTAGAAAAGTTTCGCCATCCACATACTCAAGCCCATTAAATATGCCACGCGTTGCTTTCCTCTATCCATCTTTCCCTCTGCTAGTCCCGTGAGTATCAGATTTTCCAAGCTCTCTTTCCTCATTACGTGTCCCCGAAATTTCAGCTGCCTCTTCCTGATGTTAAGTATAAGTTTCGTCTTTGTTGCCATTGTCTCCAAAAACTCGTCGTTGCTCACATGTTCGGTCCATGGTATCCTCAGCGTCCTTCTGTAGAGCCACATTTCTGTTGCTTCTATTCTGTTCTTGGGTAATTTGATGGAAATACATGATGAGAGGGATAGAAAGAGGACAAATGTTGCTTAGAGTTACAAGAGATAGGAAGTTGTAGGAAGCCATGACCTTTCACGTCCTGAAGGGACACCGTACATAAATGAAAATCGTTCTGTGTCGGAATACAAAATTGCTTTTAGACTTTTGTTTTTCCAGGACCGTTTTTGGCATTTACTGATACTATTGATCTATATGGTAGAATCCAATTTATTTGTACAGCTCCCAGTCTGTTTTTTCCCTTTCTAATATATATATATATATATATATATATATATATATATATATATATATATATTAAAATAAGGAGAAAGAACAGTAAGATTTATAATCCAGTGTTCTTATTAATTATTTTATTTTTAATAAAGTAGTGCTCAATACAATTCCGCAGAGCATAAATATCATAAATTTACTAATTTAAAAATATGATCCCATCGCTACACAGGAATTACCCTGTTTCGAAAACAGGAACAAAAAACTTCAAATTTAATTATAGAATTAAATTAAAATCCCTAGTACTGTTTCATTTTCAAGAGAATAAAATACTTTAATTTTTTCCTTTTTTAGAATTTTTGGTTTTTGAAATATGGTAATTCCTGTGTAGCGAGGGAACTATATTTTTAAATTATTAAAATTATTATATATATATATATATATATATATATATATATATAAACACTGAATGGTAATTTTGGGGATTTGAATATATTTTTCAAAACTAATTATGTCTAAACCTAGAAACCTCGACAGAATGCAGAAAAGCACTGTGCGGCCCTTTCGTCCTATTTTGGGGACTCATCAGCAGTGCGCATCCACTACCGCGAATCAAACCCGGACCGTTACGATACAACGGAAGCATCATAACATTGGGCCAGCGTTCCTTGATGACGAAGAGGAAACTAAGTGACTAGACACAGTATAGCGCTGCTAATCCTATATATTGATTAGTTTCCCTTGTGTGGCTAACTGTTTCGTCTCTTTCTCCGCAGAAACTGTATCTGTTGTTTCTCGCGGTTCTATCGATCTTCATTTTCGTACAATTTCTCTCTTCAGGTGTCCTCTGCATGACCGTATCATTTTTCGTCCGTGATATTTTTATCAGCTATATAGATACCTTAAAGTTTTTTTTTTATTATTATTTCCTTTATGTCTTCTTCACTCCTCCATTTTTTTAATTTAATTTTATTTTATTTTTGCTGTTTCCTTCAGTTCTGTCAGTTTTCGATTTGATGTAGTTTCGCTCTTCAGGTTTTCTCTGTGTAACCATATCTATGACTTCTTGTCACACTCTTTTGGGTTACAGTTTTATGTACAAGTGACTCCCAGAAACTTCTTCTGTTTATATCCACAGACACTACAGAGAAAAATAACACACCGTCGCTGGAATCAGTGGGCATCAACAGAATATTACTATTTCACGCAATGAACATTACCGTCTATGCAATATCGAGAATATCTTTGTCACGTCGATTATCAGCTATACAGGACCGCCCGAAATATGGCTTGCCGCACACATCGTTCTCGTTATCTCGGAAACGCATTAGACACCGCCGGTGATCACATCCTCTGTTTGATCTCGGTAAATGTTCAGCAAACATCGACGAATGAAATGTTTCCGGTTGTGAGACTGGGAAGACACACCGATGCTTCGTACACACGTTCATATCATATGAGTTTTTTACCGCCCAGCTGGTATCTGTAACAATGCAAAAGATTATGGCGTATTCGTTGGAATGTTCAACTGTTACTGACGTGTCAGGAACATTCCACTGTGACGTCATGGGTTAACATAATCATTACACTTTTTGGTATATTAACCCTAGAACACTAACCATGGGTATATAGTACCCAGCGCAAATTTTCCTATTTTTAATTACAATTTTCAGTACCTGATTTTCTTAACTAAATAATGTTTTTCAGTTCCTATTAACGTTAATTCAAATTACAAAATTTGAAATGCCTGCATGGAAAATATTTCAAATAAAGGTTTATATTTTATTTATTTTTCTTTTTTGATATTTTCAAAATCGGGTATGATATACCCATGGTTAGTAGTGGTGTAACTTTAATTGACGGTTAGTGTTCTAGGGTTAAGTAAGAAAATTACAAATGTTCATAAGATACACCGTCAGGTGATTATTATTATTATTAGTAGTAGTAATAGTATTAGTAGTAGTAGTAGCAGCAGTATTAGTATTCAAATGTGTAGTCAAAACTGTGGAGATCATATTTCAAATACCGTATTTGACGCTTAATATTGTCCACGAAATTAGATCCATATTTTATTTTCTCATTAGAATTCTTCATTTAAAAAAGTCAAACTGTAGATGTCGTCGTTGGCAGAACTCGTTGTCGAATATTGGGGCGCTCATCGACATTTCCTTCTGTGAAAATGAGACCGATCTTGGATCAGAAGAGACCTCAGCGGCCACCACATGGTATGGTAGGAGTGTACAGGCGATGGAGAGCTGTGGCTTTTCCTTGGGATCTGTTCGTCTATTCTATTTGACCTCTGGTGTTTTCGAAGGTTGTTGTTGTTTTTTGGGGGTTTTTTTTTTCGTGAACTGCTCTTCTCCAATTTATCCCTTCTGCAGTTTCCACCTCCCATTTGACCGGATCGATTTCTGCCCTCAGCAAGGTGTTTTTGAACTGATCCTTGAATCGACGACGTGGAACTTCACGTGATCTCGTACCAGATGCAAGCTCTTAGAATAGGGATTTTTTGGAGTAGTGGTTTTACTCTTATTATAGTAATAGTCATGCTGTTATTATTATTATTGTTGTAAAAAGAGCAAAAAAATGAAAAGCCTGATTACGTGTATACGATTGGATCATAATTAATTTCCGTTTTGAGGAACCAGTTGTAATGACGAATGCTTCACCCTAACTACAACGCCTGGCAAAAATTATGGAATTTACACATAGCTGTCGAATCTTTTACATATCTAGAAATCTGTCGAATCTTTTACATATCTAGAAATCTGTTGAATATTTTACATATCTAGAAATCTGTTGAATATTTTACATATCTAGAAATCTGTTGAATCTTTTACATATCTAGAAAGCGAAATAAATTCTACTGAAAAGGATGTGAAAATTTGCACAGCTAAAGCCTGGGCTGCCTTGAATAAAATGGATGTAATCTGGAAATCTCATCTACTAGAAAGCGTCAGAGATTCTTTTGCGTCACTGTAGATGCGGTGTTAATGTATGGACATTAACTAAAACCCTTGAGTATAAGCTTGATGTAACCCACACTCAGATGCTGAGAGCTATACATGACACCTCTTGGAGACAACATCCAAGTAAATCACAGCTCCACTGACCCATCCCTGATATTTCTATAATCCTACGTGAACGCAGAATGCAGGTCACTATTGGCGAATAAAACAAGACCTCGCGAGTGATCTACTGCTCTAGAGAACTAACCATGGAGCAAGACGAGTTGGTCGCCCAGCAACCATCTACATTGTCCAACTATGTTAGGACACAGAATGCCACTCTAACGACCTTCCAGCCTTGATGGTTGGCGTGATAGACTGATGAATGTCAGAGAGCTAACGAATAAAAAATAATAAAAAGAATGATCATCTAAGTTTTTAAAAATTAGATAAGACCTAAAACATTAAACTTAATAGACGAATATTCTGGTTTCATAAATGTTGTGGTGGGATCCACCTAATCTGCATAGGTGACTACCAACTATATAAATAATGGTTGGTACCGGAAGACGAGGAAGAAGGAATCACGAGATCCAACTAGAGACTCTGATCGACTGCGACTAGTCAACACATTCTCCAGGAACGTCTTCCCAGAAATATACAGAAATACTATATGTACTTATTGTGTACACTTTCTTGTTATAATACATTCTTGTTCCAAGTACATTTTGTGTTGCATTGTTATTCCATGCATTAGGCGAGATTCAACATTGAGTCAAGACTCAACAATAAAACATACCTTAAACAAACTACAGGGTGATTGTAAAGCAAATCACTATTTTATTTACTCTCTCGTCTAACTATAAGTTTTACAAACCAGGAGAATTCATCATACATAAAATAGGGAGTTTTCAATCACCCTGTAGATTAATGGTATATTCCAAGCCCCGTTGAGGAAAATATTATGAAATAACCCAATGTTGAGAAAAAAAAGTTTATCTTGTAATTTGCATGCCTAAAAAAATATCAGCAGAAGCCGAGATATGCAAATTGGTTTGCAGTTAAAAGAGAATACTTTTATGAGTTGTGTATGCCTAATTAAAAAGGGCACTTCATCTTGGTGTAATGGTTTGCAAGCTTGTCTCGCTCAATCAATTACGAGTGAGTTCGATCCTTACTGGGCACTCCATGCTTTGTGCCACATCTAATCTACGTTTAGTAAATTTCCATACCTAAGTGAAACGATATATATATATACACAGCGGGGATAAACAAATATTCGTACACATACAAATTTTTAATTTATTGTATTTCTAACCAATGAATAAACATACTTTTCTTATAATTAGATGTACACAGATGCATAATAAGTAAATATGCATAGAAAACAGAAAAAAATTTGATTTAACAAAAATAAATCATATTTATCCATTTTAATGGGTGAAAAAGTATTCGAACAATGCAAATTTCAGATTTTAAAATTTTTAAATTGCTTTAATACTCTATATTAGGCAAATAGAATATTCTAGAATGTTTCAATATCATCAGTACTTATTTTTAGCCTAAAAATTACAAACAGGACATTTTGCAATTGATATTCGTGCAAGAACGTTTTCATCATGGCAAGAGTTAAAGAATTGACAAATTCGCAAAAAGAACTAATTGTTAAGCTCTGGAGAGAAAGTAAAAGTGACAGGAAAATCTCAGACAACCCGAATATTCCATTTACTGCCATAAGTTCATTCATTGCAAGGTATTAAAAAAAACTCAATTCTGTTGAAAATGAAGGAAGTGCATATGCGCCACGGAAGATTTTCTATGCATATTTAATTATCGTGCATTTGTGTACATTTAATTATATGGAAAGTATGCTGAGGCATTAATTGGAAATACAATAAATTAAAAATTAATATGTGAAAGAATATTTGTTTCTCCCCACTGTATATATATATATATATATATATATATATATATATATATATATATGTATTTGTGTGTGTGTATATATATATATATATATATATATATATATATATATATATATATATATATATATATATATATGTATATATATATATTTGTCATCCACAGACAGACTGTTTCGCAGCTCATCAGTGTGGCTAGATGTCCGGTTGCCTCTATCGAAACCTGACTGAATTTGCGTCAGTCGGAACTTCTCCCACTAAGCCGTCGGCGCACGGCAGGGATGAAGGTGAATTTTAGCGTGTTTATTTTTAGATTTAGTATATATGATGTGTGTGTGTGCGTGTGTGTGTGGTGTGTATGTATATTGTTATATATATATATATATTTGTATATATATTGTTTCCTCCCATAATATATATATATATATATATATATATATATATATATATATATATATATATATATATATATATGTGTGTGTGGCTCAATCCAAAATGTCGGGAAATTTGATCACTACGCACGATTCAAATTTAGTACGGACTTTAGCAGCTGCTTTTTTTTAGCAGGAATTCCTAGACAATGTAATAAAGCGACGCTGGAAGAAAACTGTCAAATGTAAAAAAAACAAACAGAATATATGGAAGTCATCAAAAGGAAGATGCGATCTACAAGTCAGAGTCGTCAATATGAAGCTAATACAAAAATTTAACTCTCTAGGTGAGGTTGAAAAATCGGAAGGAGAATCTTATATAAAAATAAGAATGCGAATTGGAATAACAAAAGATGCCTTCCGAAAGCTAAGCAAAGCATTAAAAGCAAGAAAATTTCATGGGAACGAACTGCTGTGTAATATCAGTCCTCTTATATAGTAGCGAATGCTGAACAATTTCCTCACTGATGAAGAGAAATCTTGAGGCATCAGAGATACAGAAGGATGTTGATAATACAATGGATGGGGCACGGAACAAACGAGGAAGTTTTGAGAAAATGAAAATATAAAGGACACTTGTGCTTAGAATCAGAAAGAGACAGCTGAAATTTCTCATGAGGAAAGACGGCATGGGGAATTTAACACTCACATGGCATACTGAGGGACAGGGGAATGCTACAAGTAATCTACCTAAGGAGTTTGTGTAAATGGACAGCAGAACAGGTATTAGGAGGAACAAACATTAATCAGCGCTACAAAGGATAGGAAGATGTGTAAAGTCATGATCTCCCACGTCCTGAAGGGATCTGGTACTTAAGAAATGATGATGAATACTCTGTGAAAGTTTCCTTTATAGAGTTTCCCACGGAAAACGATGGAAATTAGGTTAAGTGCGTTTTAATTTTTTGGTATTTTCTTTCAAATTCAAATTCGACCAATTGAAACTTTTGTCTCGTAAATAATCCCAGATTCTTCAAGGATTCAAGACGAACAAAAAAAGAAATGTTATATACCTTACCTCTGAACACTAATGGGTATGAACCAATCCTCATAAATACGTTGGAAGTGGGGGATATGATGTCTAAGTAGTCCACCACTAGCAGTGGTTTACCTACTTCACGCCGCTAGCGAGTATTGTATTTTGTTGATGTTCTAAAGATTACCATTCATTTCCAACCTCCGTTTTAGTTATTCCTCATTCAGTAACCTTTCCTAGGTTACAACAGTAATGAAATTCTTTCATCTATGCTTCTGGTTATGTTCAACATCTGGGTATTATAGAGATATGTAATATCTTCTGTACTCAAATACATTTCAAACTGCATATACTATTGCGTGGACTCGTGGGGAGGCAGGTAAATATGGTAATATGCTAAGTAGTCCACTACTAGCAGTGGTTTACCTACTTCACGCCGCTGGCGAGTATTGTATTTTGTTGATGTTATAAAGATTACCATTTCATTTCCAACCCCCGTTTTGGTTATTCCTCATCCAGTAACCCTTTCTAGGTTACAGCATGAAGAAAGAAAAGTTCTCCGATAATTAGATAACTCGACTTTTGCATACTGTAATTAATTTTTACTGTTTCTCTCCTAAAAGAAACAAATAAAAGTATTTAGCAGCGAAATCTTTAGCTGCAATGAACCCAGACCAGGTTGTTTCTGCTTCTTCTCGTCTAGTCGTTCCATTCCACTCTGGGTTCAATCCATAACAATACAAACCTTTAATTGTCATGTCAAAAAAGTTGACCGCTAGCTATTGGTCACCGGTCGTTTTTTTTTTCTCACAACCCAGACTCCTAAATTCGCTATCTCCTCCTTCTCGATGTTCCATGAGGCTAATGATCTTTCCCGATTGCGACCACGAAGTCCCCTGAGAACGTCGACTGTCAATTGAGCCCCTAACGAGGGGTGAACTGCTGTGGACGCCCTCTGACGTACACCCCTACTCGTTTACGTATGCTGGGGCGATTTCTTCGTCGCCTCTTTTTGACACTCAATTATAGGATGTTCTAACGTTTTCGCCCAAGTTATTAAAGGTTTTAATCCTTCTGCGTCTCGTTACAAGCGACACAGGATACATTAGACTCTTTATAATACACACACACACACACACACACACACACACAAACAAACACTCACACACAAGCACGCTAACAAGCTCGTCAAGTGAAATGTCCCTTTTAGTGATTAGATCCTTATCATAAGTTGCCAGCCCTATCCTCGGATTGATACGGCTTCTCTTCCTTTCTATCGATCGTTGACGACTATCTTTCTTTCTTCTTTCTTTCTTTCTTTCTTTTCACACTTCCTTCCTGTCGTATTCTATTTTTCCTTCTTTTTCTCCGATTTTGTTGTTTTTCTGCTTCTCCTTATAATTTAAATTTGTCCAAATCCTATCTTTCCAGAACAAGCTATTCAGGATCAAGTGACACCAAATCTTAACAGAACCCTATGTTTCTTCTTCTTCTTCTTCTCCTTCTTCTTCTTCTTCTTCTTCTTCTTCTTCTTCTTCTTCAATCCATCGCTAAAGATGCTGCTAAAATGGTCGGTTCCCTGTCCGCATCATCAAGTCTCTCACGCCTCCTGCTACCCGCTTTCTTCTACCTTTTCAGTCCGCAAATGGCCAGGAGCTGCCCGGTCTTCAAATTCCACTCTCGATGGAGACCAAAAGAGTCTCCGCGTCCTTGTAGGCGACGGATTATTTTCCGTTCTGCAACCCCATTCTCAGGGACGAGACGTCGCAAGCCTCTCGCTGCTCTATCGCTATTTACATGGTAAGTGTTCAGATGAACTAAACTCCTTAGTTCCACCAGTCCTGGCCCTCACGGCTAAGACCCGCACAATCTATCGAACCATTCCTTTCATATCCTCACTGGTGAGATTTAAGTCCCACTGAAGCAGCTTCTTCCCACGATTCGCTGACTTGTGGAACCGACTCCCAACAGCTAGCCTCACCCGATCACGGCAATCTTAACCTGATCAAGTCTAGGGTTAACCGTCATCTACCGCACATATCGGCATAAGCTGTACCTCTTACATTGTAATACTCTACCTCGAGTAACCCCAGGGTCTTGGGCAGGATGAACATCTCTGCAAAAAAAAAAAAAATTGTCTTTTTACCATCCATCTCAGTTTCTATCTTGCCATCAGCTCGTCAGGTACGTAACCAGTTTTCTCAACCGCTGGCTTACCTCTGTCCCTTCCTCTGTGTGTCAAATTTTCCAAACCTTCTTTCCTCATTATATTAATTTCGTCTTGGTTTCTTGCTAATATAAAAAGTATCTGCGCCTGTCACTTACAAACCGGGTTTAGGTAAAAACTAAATTTGAAAACTAAGTTTTCGAAGCGAGACATGTAATAATTGGACATTATCAGATCAAGTGGGCTTATGCCATATCTCGTTGAAACACCAGTTGCCGTACGATTAGCGAAGTTAAGCAACATCGAGCCTGGTCAGCACCTAGATAGATGACAGCTTTGGATTACCAAATCCTGTAAGCTTGGATGTGCGAGTAGAGCAAGAGATAAGGGTTCGAAATTGTTAACCAGGGATCTGAGTTCCAATTCTTGTTGGGTTCACCTAGGAAGGTTAGGAAAGTTATGAATCCATCTCTTCTCCTCCCAGCTATGGGTTAATTAACAAGACTTGTATCCTGAAACCATTATTATCTTAAAAATATTCTTACAATCTAAAAATTATATTCTAGCTTTGCTAAAGGTTAAAAAGCCGTAGAAAACTAATCAAAGATCAAGAGGAGATCCCATTGTGATACCATCAGTATGTGTGCAGATATTACCAATGTACTTGTAATAGTAAAGTTGTATAGTGAAGGCTAAAAAAAGTTTGTGAAGGTTAAGTGACTTAAGTTAGGGGTGATATTGGAGGCTGTTTATAAAGGTATTCTAATATTATGACGACACTCACTTTAACCGTAACATAAACGAAAAGGTTTTCTACGTCTAATAAAACTATACACCCCTTGTCAGAATCTTAAGACCAGATACAAACGGGTTAAAAAAATATAAAGTACTGTTACTTTAATCCAAATATATTTGCGAAACATGTAAAATTTAAATAGAAAATGTAGTTTATCAACAAACAAGTGAACATTTTAAGCTTTTAATTGATTAATTTTAACAAAGATTGAAAAAAGGATTTTTTTGTCGTTGTTTATAAAGATAAGACCATGTAAATAAAAATAGCAAATACAGAAAAAATATGTTACAACGACAATTTAATTCTCAGTGCATTCTTCATTTTTGGGAATTACTTCGAAAATTCTCTTTGGCATCCTCATTAAAATGTTTCGCAAATATATTTCGATTAAATTAACAGTATTTTATATTTTTTAACCCTTTTGTATCTGGTCTTAAGATGTTGAGCAGGGGTGTATAATTATATAATAAGTTTTTGTTACTCACTTCATATGAGAAAAAACTATTAAGTAGAGCGAACAATAAAAAAAACAGGAATTAAGAAGACACAAGGTAACAATTAATATTGCATTTAATTTTTTGAAGATAAAATTGACTGGAAAGCAAGAAACACGGGGCATAAGTGCGAAGAAACTGTTAGCATAGAACTTACGGTTGTATCTAGTCATTTCAACTTTAAAATGATGAGAGCAAGCTGCCAATCTAGTACTGTGCACATAAAGTCTAGGTGCCGTAGAGGAAAGTAATATTTATTTTGTGTAATAAAATAATGTGGCACAAGGTCCACAGGTGGGGGGGAATAATGGAAGGCTGATTTTCAATTTGTCTTCTCTTAAACTTGGCTAGCAACAATGACTGGACCACACATACCACAGTATTCCTTTCGCCAAAACAACACATTCTTACTTACCATTCTTACTACAGTCACCATAATACCTCAAGTCTCTATGTTGTCCTAACTTGTTCGAATTTGTCTCCGGGGAAGGGATAAAATAAAAACATTTAAAAATGAAACCCCAATGAATATTTACAGTGAATACAATTTATATACAAGAAACTAAACAAAATAGTATTAGTAATACTCACTGCACACACACACACACACACACACACACACACACACACACACACAATTCTTAACGAGTCATAGAGGAAAGTTCATCAGAACAAGTACCATGAGAAAAGGCACAGGGAAGCTACGTTACGGCGGCGGGAAAGTGAATTTTACTTTCGATATGTCCAGCGAGTATCAAATTTTCCATGCTTTCTTTCCTCATCATGTGTCCGAGAAATGTGATCTGTCTTTTTCTGATTGTAATTATAAATGTCCTTTTCGTTTCTATTTTCGTTAAAACTCCCTCATTGCTTACACGCTCCATCTATGATATTCTCAACATGCTTCAAGAGAAAAACGTTTCTGTTGCTTCAAGTCTTCACCAAATCCTTGAAGTAATTATCTAGTATTCACCACTAGACAATAGGATTGATATCACATAGCAGCTCAGCCTTCTCTTCTTTGATGATTATTGACTTGCGCAATTTTCGTCTGTGTTTTTCGAGAGTCTTTTAAAAAACATTGCGCCCTTCGGCACGGTTAGCAGCATACCTATTATATGGGGGAAAACCACCGAAAGATTATTACGGCTATGTAAGTTTTAATTTATCTTATGAAGTAAAACAAATCTCTCATTAAGATATTTGGAAGCCCATATTTGCTTTTATTTTCCTATTCGAAATGAAAACAAATTTATAAAAAATTAATTCTGAAACACTTTCCATTTACTCGTTTATTATTGAGTTTTGTCTTAAGTAATATTGTATAATTTGGGTAATAATATTTACTACAATAACTTGTACTGCAAATACAAATTAAAATATGTAATTAATAATAAAATTGATAATATTGTTACCTCATCATTTTGCATCGTAACCTGCTTTTAAAAGAAACTCAAGGGGTTTTATGGGTAGTGTCGTATATATATATATATATATATATATATATATATATATATATATATATATATATATATATTCTTTTTAAAAATATGATTCCATCGCGACACAGAAAATTTCCATGTTTCAAAACTGAAACTAAATTTCTAAATTTAATTCTAAAAATTAAACTTAATTAAGCTGATGAATAAAAATGCCAATTTTTTTTGTCATTAAAAATCCAGACAACTCACTGAATAGTGGAAGGATATGTTTGTTAGCAGGCACCCCCACCACACCTAAACTTAACCTGACTTTCTTTAACATATACTGGATACATAAGCTGTCTAGGGAAATTAAAACCCAACCACCCCTAAATTAAAATAGATTTTCCTTAACCGTTACAAATCATAATATCAATATTTCTTAGAATGTTATTCCTAACATCGCTTGACAATGGAACCAGACTATGGATTTTAACCTTAATTTTTATAATTAAATTTATAAATTTAGTTTCAGTTTTGAAACACGGAAATTTTCTGTGTCGCGATGGAATCATATTTTTAAAAAGAAAATAATTATAATATTTTGCTACATTATATGTATCAAGCACATATTTTAAAATAAAATAATTGCTAAGAACACCAGATTATAAATCTTACTGTTCTTTCATGTTATTTTAATATATATATATATATATATATATATATATATATATATATATATATATATATATATATATATATATATATATATGTAATTCTTTAATTAGTTTGGACATTTAGTTTTCATTTTGAAATATGTTCTATAAGATACAATATGGTTTTGGTTTTGTATATTTATCGGTTTCGCTTCCCGAACTGCACTACTGACTAATGTACTAGTGTTGGTTACCAGCGAGGATCGAAAAGACTAATGTTCTACTATACTAACCACAGCCTTACGCAATTGTACATTGATACTAATATCCCTTTATTCGGTCGATTTTTGTCCGGCAAAACGCTGCAAGTGCAAGGCAACCAATCGTAATTTCTACGATAGCAATGTCCTGAGAAAACATAGTATGTGTTTGTTTTGTATCTTTCTTCGAAATTTTCGATTATGAAATGGGGTGGGTTTCGGCGTCATTCAGATTGTTATTTTATTAATACTTGCTTGGAACTACGTATAATAGCATTCGTTATCATTAGAATAATTTTCAGTTACTCCATAAGCCTATTATAAAATACGCAGAGGAAGATCCACCCCTAAATGACACATATTTTGTGTGGATTCTTTAAGACGTAAGCATTAAACCAAGCCAATTTTACGGATATAACCTCTGACAATGTATAACCTGTTGTGGTAAACCCTCCTACAGTAGAATGAACTCTTCCTCCTCTCATAAATACTAACTGCAAGAGTCGCTGAGGAGTCGGTTGGGGAAGGGATACGCAGTGTTAACATACCGTTCGGACGTACACCTCTATCTGCTTATTACCAACACTCTTGCTTTGTATATATCTGTTATTTTAATACACTTGTTCAACCTACCTTCGTCTTCTGTGTCTTTCTTTCTGGCCCCTAAACAGGCCACAACATAACCCCAGAATAAACACGACAAACCTGTACAACTATAAGCTTAAGCAATGTGTTTCTATAGTTTCAAGTATAAACCCAGTCAATCTATACAAGTATAAGACCAACCAATGTGCTCCTATAGTCTAAAGTATAAACTCGAGTAATCTTTACAAGTAAAAGCCTAACCAATGTGTTTCTATAGTCTCGAGTATAAACTCGGTAAATCTATACAAGTATAATCCCAGCCAACGTGTTACTATAGTCTAAAGTATAAAACCAATTAACGTACAAGTAAAGACCTAACCAATGTATTTCCATAGTCTTAAGTATAAACCCGGCTAATCTATACAAGTATAAGTTCATGCAATGTGTCCCCATAGTTTCAATATAAATCCGACGAATCTATGCATGTAAAAGCCTAATCAATATGTTTCTATAGTCTCAATTATAAACCCAAGAAATCTGTACACGTAAAAAGCCAAACCAATGTGTTTCTATGGTCTCAAGTATAAACCCTACCAACTTATACAATTATAAGCCCAACAAATGTGTTCCCATAGTCTCAAGTATACTCATCTGTAAATGAAACAGTCTAACCAATATGTTTCTGCATCTGTCATTATATATACAATAATGTAAATAGTGTACAATATGTTTCTAGGTCTCAAGTATAAACCCGGCCAATCTATATAAGTATAAGCCCAACCAATGTGTTCCTATAGTCCTAAGTATAAACTCGACTAATCTGTACAAATATAAACACAACCACTATGTACCTATAGTCTCAAGTATACAACCGACTAGTATGTACAAATATAAACCCTTTCAGTTAGTAACTATTGTCTCAAGTATAAAACGGAATGATCTCCAGAACTATTACCGCGACCAATATGTACCTATAGACTCAAGTATAATAAAAAAAATGACATTAAATAATGCAACAAGGCTCTTTATGCCGCAAAAATCCACCAACCCAACTCACCGTTTTCCGTAATTCATTTTCCAGCTTCTACAACACTTTTCCTACAGATTAAACATGAAGAACAAACAGTGCCAAATCTCCATTTTATATTCAGCCGGTATTTTCGCCAAAATTATTCCTTCATCTCAAAGAGTTGGCACTCACAAGCAATACAGAACTGGGTAAAAACTGTGTAAAAGTTAAATAGATTTCTAAGAAATTCTAAGATTTCCCTTACAGTCACTTAAAAACGGTGCTCAAAATTTTCACATCAAATTAATACAGTGAAATAATACTTAGACAAGAGGTCAAACTAAAGCCCAATATCTAACCTGCTGTTGGTAGAAGTAAATTGGGGAAATCAGCTCTTTCTATCTTATCCTGTACAATTCTCCTCCCCACTACCACCAAAGCAATCGAACAAAATGTCTGATTTGAAACCCTAACGCTAGTGCCAATGTCAGACATCTAACCTCTCGGTTACCAGTAACCTGTCTTTCTCGATTTAAATAAGTTTTTTTTTTCTCCTGTTTATTTTTCAATTTCTCTCTTCTTCTTTTACGTTCAGGAATGGGTGGGGGTGGATGGAAGCTATGGCGCGTCTCATTTAATTAGATGCAAATCAAAATGTCAGCCCAGTTGGTGATACTGGACTTTCAAGATGTCGAAGGCCCAGAGTAAAAGAAGATGACGCTTGTTCACGTGTCAAAAAGAAAAAAAAAGTGATTTGTCAGCGTCTGTTTTCTTGTTATACCGTCCCTCACCGGCTCGGACAGCTCCGTTTACGGCTCTCTCTTTCTCTCTCTCTCTCTCTCAGTCTCTCTCTCTCTCTCTCTCTGTCTCTCTCTCTCTCTCTCTCTCTCTCTCTCTCTCTCTCTCTCTCTCTACCTATCCACCAGGGACCGGGCAGAGAAAAGGCAATCACCCAGAAAGTAAGCCAGTGAAGAAGGGAAGGTCAAACCTATAAAACAACAATGTCTCTATCATCATTACCAAAGCCATAATTAGTTATGCTATTTCATCGTCCATTTTGATTCATATTTTTATTAATAAAGCAAACATCGTTACGGTTTTTTTTTTATTTGCTATAGAGTATTGGTTAAAAAGTCTAACAGATGATTGTTATTATAGCGAGTTTGATTATCACAGGGTGCAACACATTTTTTGGCCTTGTACCGAATCTAAATAGGAAAATAGACAATAATAGACTGGATTAAAACCAGGATGCATCTTCTGGTCGGATCCAATCAATAATGAGGGTTGGTTGTTTTGTTTTATGGCATATCACAACCTCAGTCGATCATTTAATGCCAACAAAATTTTTGAAATAGATTCATAGCGTTAGTTTGGTAAAAAAAAAAAAAGGGTGTGTATGTATAAATATATATTTGAACCATTTTTCAATTACTCATATTTTTTAGTACAATCCAACTTTTAGGAAATTTATAATCTTGGATGGTTTTATTTTCGTAAAAAGTTTTTTTTTTAAATTACTCACCTGGTAATATTTTGTTCACACAAGATCAAAATCTACACACTCTAACAGTATGTTTCACTGTAAATTTCTCTTGGCATGTAGTGCATATTTGGGATTCTGTGCCCTCTAGTAAATAATGGTGGGTGATGTAGGTGTGGCCTATGTGAAGCAGGGTCAGCACGAGTTGTTATCTTCTATTTTTGTATTCTGAGTCCCATTCTCCAATAATGGGTTTAATGTTTTGGGGTTTGTTATTAATGAATGTATTCCTATGATGTTGCCATTTTTTTAATGATAATTTTCTTTACAACCATATTATAATCGGAGTATGAAATCTTTGTGTTTGTTATTGCATCCTTCATGTCTTTTATTTGCCTCCGAATCCGCCCTGTCATTTCCCGGTATCCCAAGATGGCTGGGGATAGATTTTTAGACAAGTGGTATATTCTGTTTAGTACTTGTGTGGTTAAAGGGTCACTAACATTTTTATTTTTTAATGCAGTAAGTGCAGATAAAGAGTCTGTGAAAATTATGAATTTAATGTGGGGCCTTGTGGTTATTATGTCAAGTGCTAAATTAATAGCAGTTATTTCAGCATTATATATTGAAGCTATGTTTGTAATTCCACTATCATGCAAGGGGTTAAAGAGGGGGTTGGAAGAAGAGCAGATAGGAGTGGCAAGGGAGGGGATGTGGAGAAAGAGAAAGACAGTGGGTCGATCAAGGCAAGGGGGCCACAAAAGATCCGGAGCGAGAGCAGATAGGAATGAGAAATGAAAGGATGTGATGTGAAGTGTATAGATCAAGGCAACTGGAGATGTCGATTGACGCTACACTTAAACCGTTGGAGATTGTATTTATCAGGGAAACAGTAATACGGAAGCGAGTTCCATAGGCGAGATGTGCGAGACATGAAGCTATTGGAGTAGAAGCGACGTCTACATGATAAGATCCAGAGACGGATATGCAATGTAATTGACCTTGATCTGGCATCTCGTCTGCAGTCGCTCTCTCATAGACGTGCCGTCGCCTCCCTCTGTCTTTTTTTTGTAAATACCTTCATGTTAACTGCTCCGATGAGCTCCTTTCGCTGGTTCCCAGACTTCATGAATTTAAGCGTTCTACTAAACTGTTAAATGTAGCCGTCTCTTCTTCTCCAATAGCTTCATGTTTCGCACCTCTCGCATGTCGGAACTCCCTCCCCTTTTCCTGCTTCCCTGATAGCTCTAATCTCCATTATCCATATGTAATGTCAATCGACGTCTCCAGAAGCCTTGATCTATCTCCTATCCTTCTCTTCCTCCTTTCCTCTATCACTCCTATTTGGTCTCACTCCAATTCTCTGTAACCCCTTGCGTGCTAATGGCTTCCCGCCTTGCTTGGTGTGAAACGCTTATAAAAAAAAAGGGGGCCTTGTAACGTGTCCAAACCACGGCATTTTCTCCCTTTGACAGTATTATTGTACAAAGCATATATCAAACAGGTTTTTGTTAAATAATATAGACATGTTCTGTCTATTAATTTCTTTATTAGATCTTTCAAATTCCCGAATAATTTCTTTTGTGTTATTTTTGCCAAAATTAATATTAACTTTATTTTATATTTTCTTTTTTTTCCGAGTACTTTCGAATGTTGCTACATTCGTTTTTAATCACTGTTCTGTGTGTGTAATTACGCAACTGGTTTTTAATTCCGGTGTCCTCACGTTTGATCGAACCAGTTTCAAGGTGAGGTCGTAAAAGCGATCAAAATTTAATTTAGTGCAATTCGCGCACATACAGATGAACATATAACAAATATACAAAATAGATAATATCAAATATTAGACACATTTTAGTAGAAATTACCAAAATCTTATACAGGACACAGTGCAAAGAAAGACTTCAAATTCTGAAGGCTGTTGTAATTAAAGAGAAGCAGTCAACATTAAATAAGGTGTCTTTTACATAAGGAACCATATGAATGTAATGTCCGTAATGTTAATAAACACACACACGTACAAACCCACACGTACACACATAAAAGTTTCAGTTTGACAGTTCATATGACATCACCTTTAGTGAATTGAATTTGGTCCATCGAACGTGAGAACGTCGTAATTAAAAAACCAGTTCCGTAAATACACACAGCAGATCAATAATTCTAAAGTACTATATAATATAAAATAAGAGTTAATAAGAATTTTGGCAAATTTACCGATAATCCAAAACAACAAAATCTTAAAGATTTAATTAAATCTTTTAAAAATGGATACACAGAATTTATCCATATTATTAAAAAAAACATGTTTGAGAGAATTCTTAGTGCCGAAATACACGTTATATATATATATATATATATATATATATATATATATATATATATATATATATATATATATATATATATATATATATATATCGGGTGTAATAGCAAAATTGTCCAAATCCTGTAACAGCAAAATTGTACAATTGTTAGATTAAGCTTTGAACCGTTGTACTTTTGAAATGATTAAAGATACCTTACTGGAATTCTACGAGGTTTTTATAACATTATGAGACTCTACTTTGAACAATAAGAATGTATTTAGCTCTAAGGTGAAATTATGATCCCTCTTGCTGTTGTGACCTCCTGATTTAGTTTTTCTCTCTACTGCTGAGGCAGCAGTAGAGAGAAAAACTAAATCAGGAGGTCACAACAGCAAGAGGGATCATAATTTAAAACTTATTCACCTTTCTCTTGATGGTTCTTGAATGGACTTTGAAGATGGAAGCCATGTTGGTACCATTACTGAAGGCCTGAACGATATTTTTCCTCTCATCATTGCTCACTTTGGAAGACATAGTGGGGCTGACACAAAATAACAAAACAATTTTAATCTGCTTTCTTTCTAGGTGAATAACTCAATGGGCTTTTCCGTTATTCTTACGACAAAATGTGTGAAGATAGTCAAACGTTTTACCAGAAAACTTTGAAAACAGAAACTCAGTTAGCTTTCTGTATTCTGTTGGGGTTTCTTCTAGACTCGATGAATTATTTAATTATATATATATATATATATATATATATATATATATATATATATATAAGTATCATATGTCACTCACAGATTGCATTAAGTGCGTTTTAACCGCACAATGTGCTCAAGGCATCAAATACAGTTTTATTAAACAATGTAACTATTGACTGGCGCTATATAATCAAAAAGTGTTTCTTTTTTTTCTTCTTGTGTTCCCTCACTTTGTTTCTATTGTCTCTCCGCCACTCACTCCACTCTCGTTGCTTCACTCTCTCTTTCTGTCTTTATTTCTCAGTTGTTTCGACCCCTCTTTCTCTTCAATCTGGTATGCTTTTCTCCACCTATGAAAAAAGAATAAAAATAAATATATATATATATAGATAAAATCAGCAGCAGTAGCAGCTGTTCGAATCCAAACCGTGAAGTCTACAGTCTGAATTTTCACAATTAATGTTCGAATACATTTTGTAGAGGAAAGGAAATGGCAAGAAATTTGTTTTTCAAAATATATTAAAAATATGAAATAGATTGACAAAAAAAAGTAAAAGGGAGTAGCTGTAAAAGACTACAGTTATTTAGCTGGAAAAGTATTCGTCAAGAGGCACACGTGCGCGACGGACGCTTGGTAGAGGAAAACAGAAAAGAACATATCAGCAAATATAACGTTGTAGACACTTTGCAGATGTGGGGCCCAAACTCAAGTAAAATGTGCAAGTCAAGGGAATAATAATAATAATAATAATAATAATAATAATAATAATAATAATAATAATAATAATAATAACTGTAATAACACTGCATGCCTGCACCTACAGAGACACATATGAACTTATAATGACCTGTACAGAAAGAGGTTACACGCATGCATCTATACACATAAATTTATTAAATGCAGGTATTCACATGTTCACTAAACTCATTTATATATACGCTTGTATAGGATATTAATTATTGTATAGCTATATAAAGACAGCAGACATATATATATATATATATATATATATATATATATATATATATATATATATATATATATATATATACGTGTGTGTGTGTGTGTGTGTGTGTGTGTGTACGTACGGCGTTTTGAACTTTAAGACTTCATCATACAAAATTTAGTCTAATGAAGTCTTGTAGGACGAAATGCAAGTAAACTTTTTCCACTATGTTAGAAAATTTCCTCAAGACTGTTCTTGATATATAAAATATATATCGTTATCTCATATATATATATATATATATTACATAACGGTATATATATATATATATATATATATATATATATATATATATATATATATATATATATATATATGAGATAACGTTATATATATATATATATATATATATATATATATATATAAGATTCAAGAAACACCAGATATTTTTATATATAATGCTCAATATTAAAAATATTAAAATAACATTTTAAAAATTAGCATGAATATTATATAAAAATGAATTTTAAATATCAATATAATATATTATATATTATATAAAAAAGATTAAACAACTTTTAAATATCAATTTTTTTTTCCGACTTCGGGGAAAAAACAACAACAACAAAAAATTGATATTTAAAAGTCAGGTAACTTTTCATATAATAATTATAATAATAATATATATATATGATGGAAATTATTAGGAGGATTTGAGAAAAACATAATTAAGTAATTCATCGTGTCTAGAATAAACCTGAACAAAATGCACTGGACGGCCGTTTCGTCCAATGTTTGAGACTCATCAGTAGTACGCATGCACTACCGAGAATTGAAACCCGTACAGTTACGATATGAGGAAAACGTCAAACCAATGTTCCCTTACCCATAAGACTGTGCCACCACGAACCACGACTAATTTTTTTTCTCCAGCCGCTCCATTCAGAACATTAGAAGCCGGTTCAAGCAAGGATATACAAGTGATCGAAATTATTAGAAGGATTTGAGATAATCATAATAATTTCTATCACTTGTATATCCTTAATTGAGCCGGCTTCTAATGCTCTGGATGGAGCGGTTTGGGGAGAGTAATCGTGGCTCGTGCTGATAAGTCCCAAATATAGGAGGAAACGGCCGACCGTCCAGTGCTTTCTCCATTCTGCTCACGTTTCTTCCCGAGGCCCTGAATTAATTAATTATGATATATATATATATATATATATATATATATATATATATATATATATATATATATATATATATGTATTTAACTGACATAACTTTCTTGGTCATCATTGTCAATGTCTGTCAACTGTCTGTGTGAAATTGCTAGAATATATATATATATACATGCATGTACAAGCAATATATATATATATATATATATATATATATATATATATATTTATAAGCTCAAATATATATATATATATATATATCAAATATATATAGCTCAAATATATATATATATATATATACATATATATATATATATATATATATATATATATGCATCTCTATTTATTGTTGTGTACATATGTTTTTAGGTTATTAGTAAATTTGAAATTATATACATATATATATATATATATATATATATATATATATATATATATATATACAGAGAGAGAGATCACCAATTTTTCTTAGTGACTTTTGATAAAAATGTTGAGTTCTCTTTCTCAATGATGATGACTCGACTCGGTTTACTTGGCCTAGTGGATCCAAGCTGTGATGGTCTAGTCTGGTGGAACCAAGGAATTTAGTTCGCCTGAACAGCTGCCATGAAAATAGCGATATAGCTGTGAGAGGATAGCCACGTTTCAGCTGTGGAAAAGAGGTTGTAGGGTGGAAAACATTTCATCATCCACAAGGCCGCACAAACGCCTTTGAAATCTGTGAACCCTGGAAAGTGAAATGAAAGCCGATTCCTTCTGTGCACATGTACGAAAGACGCCGGTTTTTTCTTTGTATGAAATTCTTTCACTTTCGAAGACTCAGGTTCGTAGACAAATTACCACTTTAAAGATTTAAAATGGATCGTATTTCAGATTTGGCGTTTGATAACTTCAGGGTTCGCCAAAGATAAAACGCTGCTGGAACCTTTCTGTATCAAAACAGAAATTAGAAAAGATTAAAACAAAAAAGTGATAAAATTATTAGGCGTTCTAGTAGCGTAAATCACAAGATCTAAAATAATCCGACAAAATATGTTAGACCTATTACCACTTTGCTTTAAAAAAACATAGGAGATAAGAAAATTGGACAGAGAATAAGCTACGCTAGGTGTAGTTTCGCCTAATACCGCAAGTGGCTACGAAACCAAAACATTAATCTAAAACAAGTCAGGTTCTGGAATAGCCTCGTCAGACTTAGACTCTCCTAAGGAGGCCATGCAAGGCAGCAAAACTCATTCAGAAAAATCAAAACTGTCAACTGTATACAATTGCATTCTCAGTTTAATGATTCAAAATGGTTTTGAGCGAATGAAGCCTGTAGATCTTTGTGAGGACTATCCTTCTTCGAACCTCGTGGCTCTGACGCTACAGAATCACAAAGAACTGTAATAAATAACAGAAAAATACAACACTTTCAACAACAACTAAAATGGAAACACGTGTAAATCTGAGAGAAAATATGATATCATCAAGGTGTTGACTTTCGACACTACTTCGAACAAAAGACTAGGAAGGTACACGCACCAGTACTGGAAATAGTGATAACAGTGAACTTGAGAAACCTATTTTCCTGAAGAATTGTTTTAATAGAAAGATTTCATACCGACAATAGCACTAGCTGCTCAGTCAATTAATGTTGACTTTTCCTTATAAGGAAACAGCTAATATTATCATTACCCTTTCCATGAGAAAAATCAAATGAAAGGAGTAAAAGAATAAACGAAGACTGATTTTTCAATCATTGTTTTTATGAAAAATGCCGTGCTACCCATGACTGGAGAGGCGGATAGATGCTGGTTGGTTACGAACTGAAATCAATCTCGCACGTATTTTTGGCGGGGTTTATAGCTGGTGAAGTGGTGGTGGGGTTTATCCCGAGTTCCAGAGCGTGTTAAGATATTATTTCAGAAATACATTGATTTTTGAAAGCAGATGTACGAGGGTCCTTCAATAAATAAGGTGAATTTTTCGGTATAAGGACTTCTAATACAGATAGAAGCTTACTCTTTTTTATTTTTTTATTTTTGTTTTACTTCTTTTTCACATGGATTTAATTTCTTTTGCAGATTAAAAAAAAAAACTTTGAGAGTTTTGGCGATCAACAAAGATGGCCGACCAAGAAGCATGCTCCAGGATTGAACAGCGGTCAGTTATCAAGTTTTTGATTGCTGAAGGGTGCAAACCAGTTGAAATTTATAGGAGAATGTCAACTGTGTATGGTGCCACATGTTTCAGCCAAAAAAATGTCTACAAGTAGGCTAAATTGTTTAAAGAAGGACGGAGCAGTGTTGAGGATGAAGACAGACCTGGGAGGCCTACAGAAGTGAGGTTTCCTGAGGTGATCGAATCAGTCAATGACCTCATTCAGTCTGACAGAAGGGTGACAGTGGATGACATTGCAAGGATTTTGAGCTTATCTGTTGGGACAAACGCAGGGCTCATCAGTCAGAAGGAGTCATCTTGCATCATGACAACGCAAGGCCTCACACAGCAGCCCAAACGGTGCAGACCATCAACGAGCTGGGCTGGGAATTGCTCCCTCATCCCCCTTACAGCCCAGACCTTGCCCCTTCAGACTTTCACCTGTTTGGTCCCTTGAAAGCGTTCACGAGAGGCACGAAGTTTAAAAGTGACGATGAAGTCAAAAGTGTTGTGAGTGACTGGCTGAGACATCAGTCCAAAGATTTTTACGCTGAGGGAATACGGAAGCTTGTGCACAGATGGGAAAAGTGTGTGACAGTGCTGGGAGACTACGCTGAAAATTAAAAAAAAAATAAGCTTCTATCTGTATTAGAAGGCCTTATACCGAAAAATTCACCTTATTTATTGAATGACCCTCGTAATATCATTGTTCTAATAGAAACCAAAAGCTTTTGTTAAGAAGAGGATCGTTTTTATGCTGAACAAGCACATTCTATGAAGAAACTAAATGAAGATCTGAATAAAATGGCTTTGATGAAGTAACTGGCGTGTTTGTATGACAGAAACAAGACAGAAAACTAATAGAGCATTATGAAGAGGAAGGCTTACATTGGCGGACAGAAATTCACCAACAATGATGAACTGTGGTTTGTTTTTTTCTGGCTGCTGTACAATCTGTTTCGTATGAAGCCAGTATCAGGGAGTACTCATTGACACGGCCAATAGAGATGTGAATTCAGTCCTTTGCAGCAAAAGTTAGTAAGAAATGAACACAAACTATGTACTTCAATTGGAATTTTAACACGGCTGTAAACGGTTAAATCAACCCGCACCCACTTCCATATGTATTCTTCTGATATATATGCAAAAGAACTGCACGTGTAAATTCCGTTTGGCCGTTGTAAATGATATCACCTCATGTCTATCTTAAAATGAATTCCAATTCTTTCAAAACCACAGAATTAGCTAAATACGCAATTTTAATATGACACAAACCTAGTAAACTTGTGTTATGGGAACTTACCTATAACGAGAATGGACTCTTCCTGACTCTAAAAATACTGCGCCTGTCTGAGAGAGAGAGAAGTGGAACGAGTCGAGACTCAGTCTCTGACTGTGCGCGACTCTTGTCGAACTCTCTACTTTGGCAGAGAGGAACCCGGACGATGCTTTGCCGCAGGGCAAAGTGTCGTCCGGGGAGGTAGACAGTCCTTGAACCCGTTTATACGGGTTCTAAATGGGCATATTTTTGGCCGAGCCTACGGGCTCGGTGAGCCCACATTAAACCGGCCTTGTGCCACATTCGACCCCCGTGTGTGGGGGGGTAAATATCGAGGAATGAGTCGAGTCGCAGTCTCTGACTGTGCGCGACTCTTGTCGAACTCTCTACTTTGGCAGAGAGGAACCCGGACGAGGCTTTGCCGCAGGGCAAAGTGTCGTCCGGGGAGGTAGACAGTCCCTGAACCCGTTTATACGGGTTCTAAATGGGCATATTTTTGGCCGAGCCTACGGGCTCGGGGAGCCCACATTAAACCGGCTATGTGCCACATTCGACCCACGTGGGAGGGTTGTTAAATATCGAGGAACGAGTTGAGACCTAACGAGTCAAGACCTATCACTCTTAACCAGATAGACAGTTAATACTAACCCTTCAACTTATTGTATTATATTTCTGTTGTAATATATCTTTGTTCTTTACTACTCTTGTGTTCGTGTTGTTCTTCCTTGGTTCTACCTTGGACCATAACCGTGGTGCGAGGATACGTTTCTATAACACCTTGATAACGAGTGTAGTTACAGTCGAAAGTAATCGAATGGATTTTTTTTATCACTGAAAGCAAGACGAAAATACCACTAAGACGCAAGGCGTTACTGGGATTGAAAGAGAATAAGAAGACTTTAGAAGGAACCGGAAATCCAATCCTAAACAGGAAGCAAAGAATACATCACTACTCCAGCTAAAAAAGGAAGAGAAGTGTGAACCGGGCGATATCCGAACCTGTCTACATATATAGACGAAAAAATAGTAAATTAAGTTTTCGTTTCTTAGTAAGAATTAAAATGATCACCGAAAATATTGTTTTAATCAATTTACCACAAGCAATTTGATAATACCATTAAGGAGAAAGAGGCGACTGGGAGTGAAAGAAGAATAAGAAGATTTTTGAAGAATCCGTAAACCCAATCCTAAACAGGAAACAAATGATAAACCCCTACACCTGTTCAGAAAAGCAAGGAAGGGTGTGCATATGCGACAGTATGCAATAAATAAGGATACAATAAGGATGGATGCAACAAAAGAACTTTGAAAAGTTAATTCTGACATAAATTCTGACAATTAAAACAACTGAGTCAGAAGTTAGCAGAACGAAATAAAATGTTGGGCGGATAAATCTGAGCAATTTTAGGGGTAATAATTATGACAAAGTGGGAAAAGTTTTTTGTCGGACACGTATCGTCCTTTTGGACTTTATGAGACTAAATTTATTTTTACGTTGATGCCACTACACATGCACATGAATGAAAGTGGGGACACTAAGAATTTTAAATTAAATTTAAAATTCTCGTCGTCTTCTTTCATGCGCATGTGTAGTGGCATCAACCTAAAAAATAAGTTTATTCTGATGAAGTCCGAAACGATGAAACGCGTCACTCGAAACCTTTTCCCACTTTGTCATACTTTCTATAATATATATATATATATATATATATATATATATATATATATATATATATATATGTGTGTGTGTGTGTGTTTCATTAAAGATGACAGAAAAGTTACTACGAATAAGCTTTTTTATTTAATTTTTCTTGCATTCGAACAAGTTTTCTTTTGTGCACAGAGATTGTATAGAAACTCTCCCAATGTTCTATAATTCCGATGGCTTTTAATTTTAGCCATTATCAAGGATGATTTTATTTTTGCTTTTTAATTGGCTGTGTGGGTTTTGTGTATGTTTTTAGAGTTATTGAGTTGTTTTAATTTCCGAACACAGCACATTGTGGCCGTGTTCGTAGTTAATATTATTAAGTGTTGGCTTTTTCTTTTTTTTATTATTAACGTTTCCATTATTTTTAATCTGTTTTTTTTAAATATCATAAAGAAATTTTGAAAATATAAAGAAATACACTACCCCAACTGACCCGAACAAAAAAAATCAAATTAATTATCTACTACAAAAAATTTAAAACAACTAACCTAATCCTAAAAAATAACAACACACCAACAAAATCAAAATTAAAATGAATTAACCCTATGTATGAGTTCAAATGCCTCTGAAGGAACTGTATTTCTGATCAAACCGAATTCATAAATAATTACATTGGTCACACGACTACATGCTTATCCAGACGACTTACGTTATACCAATCTGACCACAGCTCTATTAGAATCCATTTAAAGAGACACAGAAACTTAGCAGACTCCATCCGAAACATACTAGTAGAAAACACAAACATAACCTCATTCACATGTAAAAAAAGATTAAAAATAATGTCCTAGGTGAGAACATGTTCCACAAACGGGACACAGTAAGTCTTGGCTTTTCCCAAATTGAAAATTCTCGTCGTCTTCTTTCATGCGCATGTGTAGTGGCATCAACCTAAAAAATAAGTTTATTCTTTATTCCAACTGCGAGTTGGAGTTTCTTTCTATATCTGAGAAAGATATATTTCCAAAAGGAAACAGCACCATTGACTTGTAAGTTGTTGGAGAGGCAGATTTAGCCTCCTTCCAGGCCATCAGGCTAAAGAAAGCAGCCTCACGGTTTGGCTACCGTAAACCGAGTGAAATTGTCTGGCCACTAAGCGGCCGTCAGGTGACCCATCTGCACAAAAAAAGGAGAAACTCGCTTTCTATATCCCTACGCGGCTGTAGGCAGGAATATCATCACGGAAAGTGAGCTAAGCAAACAGAGTTTAACTCTCGTTCACGTACACTGCGTTCGATTTCTCACTAACGGCCTTGGGAAAGGCATGAATCCATTTCTTCTTCTCCCAGCTATTGGTTAAATAACATGTCAGACCCAAATTTCTAGCCTTCGGTGGCAGCCAGTCTAACAAGTCTGAATTCAAAAACCTGGAGAAGGTAGCAAAATTCAATTCGCTATAATAATTGATGGCAATTCACAGATAATAAAGAAAAAGGAATTTGTGGAGAGCCAAAATCTTCTACTTTCTGAAATAAAGGGACATTAAAAGAAAAAAATATATTTTTTTAAAACTTAAATAAGATAGCTATGAAGATTTTCCATGGTCGAAATCAATCTATTCTCCCTTTAATTAGGAGTTAAATAGCAGGGTAGACTGGGCTCTCTAGCCAGTCTAGGGGAAGAACTACTTTGAATTATAACCTGTGGAAATGGAACCTGGAAGTCATTTCGCTATATCTCCCAAGAGTTCATGGCAATTCGTAGATAATAAAGAAATGGAGTCAGTGAAAAACCGTGATCATCTACTTCCTACAGAAATTGGCATTAAACAAACCGTGGAAGTAAAAAATAAGCGGTATATATATATATATATATATATATATATATAAAGAGTGGATGACAAAAATATTTTCTGTATATCTTTAGTTTTTTGTTTAGTTGGCATATGGGGGACAATAAGTTTCTTTATACACACACACACAAATACACACACACACACACACACACACACACACACATATATATATATATATACATATATATATATATACATATATACATATATATATATATATACATATATATATATATATATATATATATACATATATATATATATATATATATATATATATATATATATATATATATATATATATATAAGGCTCAAACAGTAATATTCCATGGTTATAATTTATAACTTTTAGGTCTGATGAATTGGATCGTGATTACAAATTTGTAGGTCTGATGAATTGGATCGTGTTTACGCTTCCAATGTAATAAATTATAACCATGAAATATTAGTGTTTGAGCCTTTTATATTATATTATATACTTGCTCTGTCCTGGACATTGAGCTCTACCTGGATTCTATCCTCTTGGAATTTTATATATATATATTGACCACTAATATTATCAATATATATATATATATATATATATATATATATATATATATATATATATATATATAGTATAAAATATTTGGAGATCAGCCGAGTCCGCTAACTTGGTTTCAAACTTTCGTTATCTTCAGACGATTTCCGTTAATTGATTTATTAATTTTTAAATAAAAAAAAAATTATGAATAGTATATTTTTTGAAAATAAATAAATAAGAACACAACGTGGTGTATGGTGGAGGGGGAAAGGCAAGTCTATTAGGAATGTATCGGTGGGGGTTAAATGGATATATACATATTTTCTTTACATCCCACTTTATATGAAGTCAAAAGTAACATTTTGGTAGGTATACAACGCATCATAATTTCCGATTTAGCTAATTTTTCTTGTTGACAAAGTTTGCAGATGTTACTGTGATTGTTGTATGGTTTTGCTTTTTTAAAGATTTCCAGTTTACAAACTGGTCTTTTTTATTTTTCTCGTTTAATTTCCAGACATGGTTGGCTAGTTTAGTAGAATTTCTAAGGCTTTCTAGCTTAAAAGATGACTTATGTTTATACCACCTCTTCTTAAAGCTACCCTCTGTACATCCTATGTATATTTTTTTTTTTGGCGATTTGTATATATTACTTTTGCTATAAACTCTTATTATAATATTTCACTTCACATAAAACTGGAGATTTGTTTTTATTTGTTAACATGTATTAAAATGATCGCCCACATTTTTGTTACTAAGACGCAAGGGAGTACAAGAATATGAGAAAACTTTAGAAGGAACAGGGAACCCCAGTCCTAAGCAGGAAACAAGTAATAAACCGGTAGTAAATATATTTAGAAAAATGAACTGAACACGAGACATTTTCAAAGACGTTTCTTGTTTGTTTATGTCGGCAGTTTAATTATTTTTAATATCGTATGTGACTTTTATCGTGTTTCGCGTATCCATGTGGGAGTTCGTGTCTTCAAGAATTTTTATGAAATATATTTAGTATGTTGGGTTGAAGTTTTGATACAATTATGTCGATCTTTGAACATGGTCAACATTATCCGACTGTAGTTAGATATAAGTTGTATTTCCCAATACGAAGTGGGACCAAGTCAAAATGAATATTATTAATATTGAGAAAATAAATAAATAAATAATCAAAGCTGAACTGCTGTTGGTTTTTAATCAAACGTTCATAAATGAAAAATTGCTGCTCAAAAAAAAAAAAAAATTGCACCAGTGCATATAAAAAAGAAAAATCAGAAAGTATTAGCAGTCAATTAATCACTGATGAGTAGACGGGCGGGTCCGTCTACGAAACTCTGGAGTCGGTATGCTTTTTACTTTTATTAATTCTTTCTCTCTCTCTCTCTTTCTCTTTCTCTGAGTCTCTTTATATATATATATATATATATATATATATATATATATATATATATATATATATATATATATATATATATATATATAAAAGGCTCAAACACTAATATTCCATGGTTATAATTTATTACATTGGAATCGTAATCACGATCCAAAGCATCAGACCTACAAATTAAAACATTATAATTTATAACCATGGAATATTAGTGTTTGAGCCTTTTATATTATATTCTTACTCTGTCCTGGACATTAAGTTCTACCTGAATTCTATCCCCTTCGGAATTTATATATATATATATATATATATATATATATATATATATATATATATATATATATATATGACCACTAATATTATATATATATATATATATATATATATATATATATATATATATATATATATATATTGGCCACTAATATTATATATATATATATATATATTGACCACTAATATTATATATATATATACATATATATATATATATATATATATATATATATATATAATTGTTTATTTAAAAATTATAACATAAATATGTCATAAAATCACTACAAAAATAGCCATTTTGTTTCAACACCTTATCAAGTGATGATGTTGAATATATATGAATAAATATAGATACCAGCAAACATATGTGTATGCCATCACGCGCATCTATAAATTTGCAAATAAATATTTTATTTAATCTTTGATGTTTGCAAAACAGTGCTCAATGTTGTAATACATAGCAATAAAGTATATATTGATAAATATACATATTACCACACGCCGAAAGTTGCCTTTTGGTTACTCTGGCTTCATAAATTTAAGCGTACTACAGGATTGGCAGTTAGGTCTCATCCCTTTACTGTTGAAATAGTTAGAAGTAACCGTAAGTTCTGTTCTAATAATTTCTTCTCTCGCACTTATCGGTTTAGGAACTCTCTCTCTCTCTCTCTCTCTCTCTCTCTCTCTCTCTCTCTCTCTCTCTCTCTCTCTCTCTCTCTCAGCTTACATTAATCATGTAAGTTAATACTACAAAAATGTACATTTTGTTTTGTCGTTTAATAAACAATGTCTCATCAGGTAGTTAACAATGATGGTAATAAACGATTTTATTTATAATTGCAATTTTGCAATAACGTATGAGAAGTTAATACGAGTTAAGCCAATGAAATTATGCTGAAAAAGAGAATTCAAATTTGAACGCAAATGAAACGCCTTACGTTATTTTCTTAGCTTTCCTCTTCCTTTTTATATGTGTCATTTTGAATAACGCATATTTTCAACGCAATCTTCAGGCCATAAAAAGACTGGCCTGAAGATTACGTCCAAGCATAAAACAGACTGTCACCGTTTGGTGTTGGCCTTTGTCTCTCTCTCTCTCTCTCTCTCTCTCTCTCTCTCTCTATATATATATATATATATATATATATATATATATTAAAGAGAAAATAGAAGATGCAAACGTTTTTGGTTATAATGTAGATTTATATCTTACAATCTTTAACCTTCATGCACACAAAAGAATTGGATCAAAAGGACGTTTTTTTTGTTGACATTGTTATTATTTTAACTGCTTTCACTCCATTGGAAATGTTTGTTGTTATAAAAAGCAATGATTTGAATTTTAATAAAATCCAAGCATATGAAAGTGAATTAATGCATTTTTTGTTCTTTGAGAATTTACAGCTAAAATATTAAACACTATTTATTTATAAGATTGTTTATTTACAAGAATAATTTTAGATTTACAACATTCTAAAAATACTAACCGTCTGATACAATGTTTATTATTTATTAATTTAAAAAGAAATAAATATTTTATTCACAAATTTATTAAATGTGTGATCAGAAAGTTTAAATAAACAGATAATGATGAGTAAGAGTTATTCTAAATTTTAAAAAAACAAACATTTGAAAGGCATTTCTTTTGTGCAACAATTCATTTATATGTTTATAAAATTATGAATTTCATATTTATATATTATACTTTAGTTTCCATATATTTTGCTACACGAGTTTCGGCTCTTGTGATTTTCATCAGGCGAAGAATGGTTATTTCCACATGTTATTTAAAGGATTTTTTCTTGTTTTCTTACGTTTAACCATTGTCTTTTATGTGTGTTCGTAATCCAAAAGAATTTAGATTAATATCACACAACGCTTGCAGCTTCTCATTTATCTTTAAAATATACATTTTTCTCTCGTTGGAACCACTATAATCTCTCACTTATATATATATATATATATATATATATATATATATATATATATATATATATATATATACGAAACACTTATCAGGCTCAAATCAACAGTAACGTTATTAAAATCAACGTCACTGATACGTTAGGAGAACTACTGTTTTTGATTTCTAACAATCATTTTATCTTATTCCATTCTAAAGTTTACGTCGCTCTTTCAACTCACAAACTTTTTTGTAAACGCGTCGGAAGGTCGACAGCAAACGTTGATGCTATATGGTCGAATAAACAAAGGTCGGGTTCTAAGTGGATTGATCAACAACAGGAACACAGATGTAAATTTGACGAATAAGAATAAAAATGGAATATAAACACGCACTGTTACACATACCCTGGAAAATAGGTGAAGATATTTAAAAACAGACACACGCACATATGTGTGTGCATTCCTTATATATATATATATATATATATATATATATATATATATATATATATATATATATATATATTTGTGTGTATGTATGTGTATGTATGTGTGTGTATGTATGTGTGTGCGTGCTTGTATGTGTGTATAATCTCAAACGGTCGTGACCTGGCATCCCGGCTTCAGTCACTTTCCCCCCACCGTACTATAGATTCCCTGTTTCTTTTCTATAAATACTTTCATGGCATTTATCCTGATGAGTTTGCCTCTTTGGTTACTCTTACTTCATAAATTTAAGCGTACTACAGGATTGTCAGTTAGGTCTCATCCTTTTACTGTTGAAATAGCTAGAAGTAACCGTAAGTTCTGCTCTAATAGTTTCTTCTCTCCCACTTATCTGCTTTGGAACTCTCTCTCTCTTTCTCTCTTTCTCTCTCTCTCTTTCTCTCTCTCTTGTTTTCTTATTAACTTATTCGTCTCTGTGACTCTTTAGGGCGTTGCCTCTCACGGCTCTCCACAATTCCCTGCCTTTTGTAGCTTTTTGTCTTTTTGTTATCTCTCCAAAACCCTGCTCCCCAATCCATTCACCCAAGCCCACCAAGTAGGTTATACGTTGTTTTACTTGCCTTCAGTCTGTCCTGTGCGTATCAATTTCTCCGAGCCCCCTTTCCTTATTTTATACCCTAAAGATTTCAACTGTCTCTTCCTGAGGTTAAGCATGTGTTCTTTTCGTTTCCGTTTTCTCTAAAACTTCATCATTGATCACATGCTCAGTCCTTATTTTTCTCAGCATCCTTCTGTAGAACAACATTTCTGTTGTTTCACGTCTTTTCTTCAATGCCATATAGGAGGACTGATATTGCATAAAAGTTCAGTACTTTTTTTCTTTGTTTCTAGCGATTTTTTTCTGTTTCTTAATACTTTACGTAGGTTTTGGAAGGCATCTTTCTGTACCCCAGTGCGCCTTAGGATTTCAGTGTCGCACTTATGTCCTTCAAAAGTTTGAATGCAACGTCATTCGCCATCTTTTGTCTTCTTGAAAACTGTTCCTCTTATTGTCCTTTCATTTCAATAACGTTTCCTCAATTTCTTTCGCTCTCAGCAACCACTTGCATCATAGTGGTTTTATCGCTTTGCTTGGGGTTATGATTAAAAAAATTAAATAAATTAAAAATTTGAAATGCATATTACCAGTCGTCGTCAGAAGATATCCGACCAATTAGAATTATGCATGCCTTTCAGAAACTAAGCAAAGCGTAAAAACATAGGGATATATGACTAGAAACAAAGAAAAGCGTGCTGAACTGCTATGTCAGATCTCTCTTCCTGTAGAGTAAAAAGTGCTGGATAATTTCCATACAGATGAAGAAGAATCTGAAGATGAAGAGAGATGTTGCTCTACAGAGGGATGCGGAGAATACTATGGAGAGAACACTCATACAGCGAGGAAGTTCGAAATAAAATTGAACTATTTATTTAATTAATTCACTCGAAAGAAGGCAATAATAAGAGAAAACTTTGAGTAAGACAGAACAAAAAGACTGAAGAAGGAATCAGAAACCCAATCCTAAACAGGAAACAAGAAATAAACTCCTAGTCTTGTTCAAAAGACTGGGGAGGTGTGTGAACCGGACGATAGGATAATTTATCTACACCTATTAAAATAACTTACAATCATAATGAGACAGCTGAATTTTCTGGGAGGCATTAAGAGGAAATACGGCTTGGAAAGGTGTTAAGAGGGAGAAAATATACCTACAAAATTGGACTCGCCCGTCAGACGAAAGACATAAAAATACTCCTACATCAAGAGGAGTAGCAGGAGGAGCAGTAGCCTTTGCTGAAAACAGTCATTCACGGGTAAACATTCTCTTCCCTAGTTTCTATTCTACATTATGTTTCCCTGTAATAAAAGGTAATAAACTTGTTAAACCAATTCCGGTTTTCTACTGTTTTTTTTGTGTGTGTGTGTGTGTGTGTGTGTGTGTGTGTGTGTGTGTGTGTGTGTGTGTGTTGTTGTTTTTTTTTTCTTGCAACAAAAGGGAAGGACAAATAGAGAGTAACATTACCTAACAGGTTTGTGTTAATGGTTGGCAGAGTAGGATCAACGAGAGAGAGGATTAATCATTTCTTATAACTACAAGGGAGAGTCATTCGCCTTATTTACATGCAGACTATTGTCTTCATATTTGTTGTTACTAACACAAAGTTTCGACCGTTGTATATCGTAGCCTTCATCAGCCTTGTTGATCTGGGTAACCATCAGGAAATTTCGAACCGAAACGTGCCGCTGGCATAGCTATTCATAGTTGGGACGATTTTGAACAAAAAATGAGCATCCTCTACCAAGTGTTCCAAGAAATAGGACTTCAGATAAAAACCTTTCCAAAACAGAAATTATGATCTGAAATTGGAATGAAAGTATTAAGGACATGGCACATAAAAAATAACACATTTAATATAGGGGTGAAGGAAACTGAAAATAAAATAAGATGCACCAGAGGTGGTTTCGGCCAACATCTCAAATTTCTACAAAATCAAAATATTAAACTGAACACTTGAGTCATGTTCTTAAATAATCTCATCAGTTCAACCCGTTTTGAAAGATCTAAACTAGGGGTGGCAACCCCTGGCATGTGTGCCAATCTTGACTTGTTTCTGGCACACAAAACTTATTCATTAGGTTCCCTTTTTGACTTACTTTTATTCTTTCTCCTCTGTCATGTATATCATTATCTCATGTATTTTTATTTTCTGTCCTTTACAGATTGTCGCGATCATCATCTAAGAAATGATGTCATTCAAATGAAGAGGATATTAGAGATTTTAAAGAATACTGGACTGAAAAATTTGACATGATTAAGAAAGACAATAAAGCCTCATGCATTTTCTGTTCTGAAACAATCGTTTGTAGGACTTATTCTGTAAAGAAACATTTTGAAATTGTTCATAAGAACATAAGCAATAAAATTGAGGAGGAACAAAGAGAATTATACAGACAAAATACAGGCTGAAACTGTCATGAATTTCATTTCAGGTAGGCCTAGTTGCAACTTAGTTTCTACTAGTTTTGAGGTTTTAAAAGTTACTGCCCAAAATGGAAAGCCACTCAGTGATGGAGAGTATATTAAAGAAGCTTAGCTAAAATGTTCGCCTTGCCTTTTTGTCAATTTTTCAGGAAAGGAAAAGATTATTCAGCGCATTAAAGATTTGTCTATGAGTAGGAAAGCAGTTAAGAATAGGATACTTAAGTTGGAAAGGAATACAGTTGAACACTGACAAAAGATTTGTCTTCATGTAAGTTTTTTTTCCATTTGTGTTGATGAAAGTACAGACATTACATCATCAGCTAGGCTAGCCATATTTTCTTGATTTGGGAGGAATGATGAAATATGCGAAGAGATGGTTGCCCTTCAAACATTGCCTGAGCATACTACTTGGGCTGAAAAGAGACATTTCGAAATTGTTCCTAAGAACTTAAGCAATAAAATTGAGGAGGAACAAAAGAGAATTAATTTCTCGTGAACTGAACAACACAAAATGATACTTTTATGAAGAGCAACAAGTCAAGTTTGGCACACATGCCGGGGGGGCGCGGGTGCCACCCCTAGTTTAGATCTTTCAAAACGGGTTGAACTGATGAGACTATTTAAGAACATGACTCAAGTGTTCAGTTTAATATTTTGATTTTGTAGAAATTTGAGGTGTTGGCCGATACCACCTTTCATACTTTTATGAACTTTATTTCAGGTAGGCCCAATTCCAACTTAGTTGCTGCTAGCTTTGAGGTTTCAAAAGATATTGCCCAACATGGAAAGCCACTCAGTGATAGGGAGTATATTGAAGAAGCTTGGCTAGAATGTGCGGCTTTCTTTTTTGACAATTTTTCACAAAAGGATAGGATTATTCAGCACACTAAAGATTTGTCTGTGAGTAGAAAAACAGTTAAGGATAGGATACTTAAGTTTGAAAGGAATGCAGCTGAACAAGTGACAAGGATCTGTCTTGATGCAAGTTTTTTTTCTGTTTGTGTTGAAAGTGCGGACATTATATCATAAGCTAGGCTAGCCATATTTTCTCGATTTTGTAGAGGTGATAAAGTATGTGAAGAGATGGTTGCCCTTGTAACACTACCTGAGCGTACTACGGGTGCTAAAATATGTAAAGCAGTTTTGAACGAATTATCTACTCGACAAATTCACATTTCAAAAGTAGTATCTGCTACAACAGATGGCGTCCCCAGCAAGACTGGTAAGAAGGCAGAATTTTTAAATGTTTGCAAAAGATGTTGGTCATCAACTGATAGGTTTTAATTGCATCATACATGAGGAGGGTTTGTGTGCAAAAGCTGGCCTAAAGGAACTTCAAGAAGTGAGGCAACAGTTACCAAGGTTGTTAATTACATTTCTGTTCAGGCTTTAAATAAGAGACAATTTCAAGTTTTACTGAATGAGGTAAAATCTCTATATAAAGAACTGAAAATGTATAAAAAAAGTTTGTTGGCTTAGTCAAGGATTGGTTCTGAAATGATTTGCTGAATGCTTAGCTGACATAAAGCACTTTTTGAATGACCAACAAATGTCTTATCAAGAATTGTCTGACATTATGTGGGTTTGTAAACTGATGTTTTTGCAGATTTAATGAACATTAATTGACTTGAATCTGGTAAGACACGTGTTGTTATGTTTGGTTACATAAAGGCTTTTCAAATGAAACTAGAAGTTTTTAAGCGGGGTGTAGGTAATGAAAGATTTAGATACTCCTCAAGCCTAAACAGATACATCAATGATCTCCCAAAAGAAGGCAGAACAAACCGCCAATGTCTTCAAATGCTGTTTGGAAACATCATCGAATCAGCTGTTAAGCAGTTCTTTACAATATTTGATAAATTTAAAAGATTTAGAAGAAACAGCAAAATCCATAAAGTTTCCAGACAATTAAAAACAGGATGAACTAAACTGACAAATGTTTTCATGTATATAGACATGGAAGATTTTGAAACGCAGTTGATTGAATTTCAGAGTAGCTCAATTTGGGAGCAGAAATTTGTTGACCTTAGCGTTGACTTGGAAAATACTAAAAAGGTGCGATTAGAGACGGAAGTACCAGAGGGAAATGCGGAAAACGAAGTATTAAGGACTTGGGATACCATTCCACAAAATTTTTTCTGTTTAAAACAAAAAACTTCCAACAGCATAAATATCCATGTTTTCATCTACATATGCTTGTGAATCTTTGTTCTCAGTGATAAATTTTGTTAAGACTCGTAACAAGTGTAGGCTGACAGATGAAACTAGTAGTGCACGCATAGCTCTCTCACAGACGCGATGTTGCATCGCTCTGTCTTTTTTACAAGTACTTTCACGGTAATTGCTCCGAGGAGTTGCTTTCGCTTGTCCCTAGGCCTCGTGAATTTAAACGTCCTACGAGGCTGGCATCCCGTTCCCACCCCTTCACCGTTGAAACTGTTAGATGTAGACGTCTCTTCTACTCCAATAGCTTCATGTCTCGCACATCTCGCCTTTGGAACTCCCTTCCCTATTACTGTTTCCCTGACAAATACAATCTCCAACGGTTTAAGTGTAGCGTCAATCGACATCTCCAGTTGCCTTGATCTATCCACTTCCCTTCTCCACATCCTTTCATCTTTCATTCCTATCTGCTCTCGCTCCAGATCTTCTGTAGCCCCCTTGCCTTGATCGACCCACTGTCTTTCTCTTTCTCCACATCCTCTCCTTTACCACACCTATCTGCTCTTCCTCCAACCCTTCTGTAACCCCATGCGTGATAGTGGCCTCCAGCCTTGCTTGGGGTGATACGCTTAAAAAAAAAAATCTCTCTCAAGGTTACTAAATATCAGTAATGGAGCAGCCAAAGCCCCACTGATATATAGAGTCAATAAGTGTTCTGTCTCTAATTTTATCTGATGATTTCTTTTGAAAGTGACAAAGATTCAGTTCTGTTTATATGTAGTTTTGAAGGTAAATTTTGAATGCATTTTGAAGGTAAATTTTTAGATTTGATTGTAAACTTTGAAGGTATTTTATGCATCATTTATAAGCGATTTAAAATCAGCAAAACATTACTTTAATAACCTTTTACTGAGTTTTAGTCATAAAAATGTATAACTGCGAAAAAATGATGATCGATTAATCGAAAAACATAACAGTGTTAACTATTTTGCGTTGATGTTAATAATAGTTAACAGTGTCTTTAAATAGTGTGAATATGTATGGAAGTTACATTTATACTTACAGACTAATAAAAAATATGACAAAAAACTTTTTCGTAAAAACCTGCCATAATTTTTTTCATTCAGTAAGTTTTACGTGATTTACATACTTTCTTAAAATACACTGTCTTTATTGCCCTGGGGTGATTTTTTATCATTTAAAAAAAATTCGTCACATACTTAAGAGATGTCAAATAATATGGCCTCAAAATATTTTTGTTTGTACTTGGAAAAATTTTGTCAGAGATTTGGCCGGTTTTGGCCTGCAGCCTCAAAAAGATTGCCCACCCCTGGTCTATACTCTCTGCTGCATACAAATGATTTCTCAGATCAATGGTTAAAAATGATTTCGAGTGTGTGAAGCCTGTGAATCTTGGCGAAGACTACACTTCATCGAACCTAGTGGATTGGCACTACAGAATTACGAACAAAGAACTGTACGAGATAACAGGAAAAACATCACTTGAGAACTTTCAACAGCAGCAACAACTAAAATGAATAGCACAGATAACTTGAAGATAAAATAATGGCATAACCAAGAGGCTGATCTTTCGCACTTTTTCAAATAAAAGGTTAGGAAGGAAACCTCCATCAGTACTGAAAAGAGCAATAACAGGACTTGAGAAACCTGTCTTCCTGAAAAATTGTTTTAAGAGATAAATTTGAACCGGCAGAAGGACTGATTGATCGGTCAATGAATGCCAAATGTTTCCTTATAAGGAAACGGACAATATTTCCATTACCATTACGATTGTTCTCATTCTGCTGACCATGTCTACGTATATCTTTTCTTAGTTAGCACTGTTCGGTTGTTGCTCTTCCCGTTTTCACTGCTTCTGAGTCTGTACTGGCACAGTGGAGTAATGGGGAGGCACGGTGGAGTAATGGGGAGGTACGGTGAAGTAATGTTGAGGTACGGTGGAGTAATGGAGAGGCCCGGTGGAGGCCCGGTGGAGTAATGGGGAGACATGATGGAGTAATGGGGAGGCATGGTGGAGTAATGGGGAGGTACGGTGAAGTAATGTTGAGGTACGGTGGAGTAATGGAGAGGCCCGGTGGAGGCCCGGTGGAGTAATGGGGAGACATGATGGAGTAATGGGGAGGTACGGTGAAGTAATGAGGAGGTACGGTGAAGTAATGGGGAGGCATAGTGGAGTAATGGGGAGGTACGGTGAAGTAATGGAGAGGCACGGTGGAGGCCCGGTGGAGTAATGGGGAGGCATGATGGAATAATGGGGAGACAGGATGGAGTATTGGATAGCGGCTCGGACTGAGAAATCGGAAGGCCAGTCGAATCCATTACATTCACTTGCGTGCTAATACCCTTTGGAAAAGGTATGAATCCTCTTCTTCTCCCCCCCCCCAGTTATGCGTAAATAGCAGGACAAATAGCTGTACAAAGGCTTCACCACTATAATCAGGAATATTCCTAGGAACTGATTTTCTGGAATATATATAGAATGTATAGAAACTACTATGACAACAAAGTGAGGGATCAGTTTATATATTGATTGTAATATAGAATTGATCCCCCACTTTATATCCACGTTATAATTTCTTGTTTGCTTATCAAATTCTGATTAGGTTTGAACCCATCACTTCTACCCATCCCTATGACTTGTATCCCTAAACCATTATTATCTAAAAACAAAAAGCAAAAATTCTTACAATCTAAAAATATTTTCTGGCTTTAAATAACCTGCAAAGAATTGATAATCCGTAAAAGACGAATCAGTGAAACATTATTTTAAAAAAAAAAGTGTGGAAAGCTGTTATATTTTTCAATAAAATACAGGATTATTTGAAGGAGGGGGCACGGTGGATATCGTCTTGGATTGAGGAATCGATATCGATGTCGAATCCATTGCATTCGCTTACGTGCTAATACCCTTGAGAAAAGGTATGGATCCTCTTCTTCTCCCCCCCCCCCAGATATAGGTAAATAGCAGGACAGACCGAGTTCTATAGCCTTGAATGGCAACTGGTCTACAGCAGAAAGAAATGGCAACCTACTGTGGGAAAAAATCTGCCTCGTCAGTCATGTATCGAAGGATACATAATCGCCTAAGCTTGTCTCACGCACGGCACATGACTGACTGACTATTTGGCCCAGGCACAGAACTCACAATTACTATTTTACGAAATTCACGACCATTGCTTTTGTCCAGCCGGAAGAAGGTTACACGGATCGACAACGCACTTGATGAAGGTCGGAGAGCATAACGATCGAAACGTTGTAATTAGAGCCACAAAGATGAAGACACTTGTACGAGTTTAAATAATGATGAATTTTCATCCCAGAAATTCAGATAGAAAAGGATAGGACGTTGTGGAGAGCCATGATCGCTAACGTTCTGAAGAGACACGGCACAAATATGACGATGAACCACTTCCCGAGTACCCACGCAAGATTCTTATTTAGTTTTCTTCTTTACCGCGCAGATCAGATTTCACCGCCGAGGATCTGAGGTCAGTTTGATGTGCATATCCCCTCTTTCCTTCCCCCTTTTTCCTTCAAGTTTCTATTCCCGCTTCTCGGCCTTCTCATTTTCCTCTGTTCCGGCTTATTTATTTTGTCTCCCAACTACAGCAGTTCCCTCTTCTCTCGTCTCTCCGCCATTTTTTCGCTTTTTTTTTTTTTTTTTTTTGGTGGTGGGGCACAGTGTCTCATCCCTAAAGCGTTTACTTTACGTGATACTCCTTTTGTTTGTAAACTCCTTTAAATTTTGCTTTTCACGGTTGGACATTTCAAGCCATCTTCGTTGCTGTTCGGATGAAGGCCATCCAAACCTGGGAACATGTGGTCCCTTTTTTTTAATTCTGAGATGAGGCTATGAACGCGTAATGTAAAGATTAACAAGAAAAAAGAGAAAAAAAAAGGTGGGGCACTGCCTACTCTTACTACACCGACTGCCGTTCTACGGCTCTATGAACCTTTTGCCTCTTGAATCTTGGATATCGTTCTTTGTTTACTGATTGATTTAACGTTCGTTAAATTCATCTTCTATTAAGTTAGAAAGTAATTAATTTGTCTTTGTAGCTGGAGTGAGAGGAAAGGAAAAATGAGAGAGAATTTAAATAATAGAAAAAGGAAACAAGAAATGGGGGAGAGAGAAAGAAATCGGGAATTAATGAAAAAAATTAAAAGGAAAATCAGAATAAAGAAAGAAAGAAAGAAAGAAAGAAAGAAAGAAAGAAAGAAAGAAAGAAAAAGAGGAAAAGAAAGAAAGAAAGAAAGAAAAAGGGGAAAAGAAAGAAAAAGGCAAGAAATGAAGAAAGAGTTGTAAGGAGACAAGAAAGAGGTAAATAAAATCGCTAAAACAAAAGAAAGAAAGAAAGAAAGAAAGAAAGAAAGAAAGAAAGAAAGAAAGAAAGAAAGCAAGAAAGAAAGTAAGAAAGAAAGACTTGTAAGGAGACAAGAAAGAGGTAAATAAATTTAATAAGACGAAAGAAAGAAAGAAAGAAAGAAAGAAAGAAAGAAAGAAAGAAAAAGAAAAAGAGGGGAAAAGAAAGAAAAGGGCAAGAAATGAAGAAAGAGTTGTAAGGAAACAAGAAAGAGGTAAATAAAATTGCTGAGACAAAAGAAAGAAAGAAAGAAAGAAAGAAAGAAAGAAAGAAAGAAAGAAAGAAAGAAAGAAAGAAAGAAAGAAAGAAAAAATAAAGAAAGAAAGAATAGAGGAAAAGAAAGAAAAGGGCAAGGAATGAAGAAAGAGTTGTAAGGAGACGAGAAAGATGCAAATAAAATTGCTAAGTCAAAAGAAAGAAAGAAAAAAGAAAGAAAAAAGAAAGAAAAAAGAGAGAACGAGACAAGAAAGAAAGATAGAACTGTAAGGAGACAAGAAAGATGCAAATAAAATTGCTAAGACAAAAGAAAGAAAGAAATAAAAGAAAGGAAGAAAAAGAGAACGAAACAAGAAAGAAAGATAGAACTGTAAGGAGACAAGAAAGAGGTAAAGAAGCTAATGAATAAACTACGGAAAAGGAGAGTAAGTTAAAACTCCTAAGACAAAAGAAAGAAAGAAAGAAAGAAAGAAAGAAGTGAATAAAGATAAAGGAAAGAAAAGAAGACAAGCAAGAAAATAAAGAAAGAAAGCAGCGATGAAAAACATAGCAAATAAGAAAGACAAAAAGAAAGAAACGGAATAAGGAAGAAAGGAAAGTAAGAATAAAATGGAAAAAGAAAAGAAGGCAATGAACAGCGAGTAAACAAAATAGATAAAAATGAAAGAAGAAATTATAAAAATATTATTTATTGAAAAATACCTATTGAAAAGCAAAAAAGAAAGAAATTATACAAATTTATTATTTATAGCTAGGAAGAATAAATAAATAACAAATGAAAGAGAGCTAATTAAAAGAAAGAATATTCTAGATTTGCAATTCGCAAGAGAAGAAGGGCAATGCTGTAAAAGAGAGGAAAAAAGAAAGAAAGAAAAAGAATGAAAGAGAAAAAACAGGCAATTAACGAAGTACGCAAAATCACTGACAGAAGGAGTGTAAATTGCTTAAGGAAAGAGAGAGAGAGAGAGAAAGAGAGAGAGAGTGAGAGTAAGAGAAAAGGAAACACAATAAAGAATATTAAAGAATAAAGAGTAAAACAAAGAGAAAAAATATAGAAAGAAATCCCAAAAATGAATACGAAACTTGTGTTTATTTTTAATCTCCATTATGCAACCAACCACCGCCAAACATACAAACTAATTTAATTTTCTCATAAGATCTTCATTTGCACTTATTTTTTTTTCCCCAAAGACTCCACTTTCTCTCATAGCACGGCGATTTTCCCGTCTTTTAGCTGGCTTTTGATGACGTCATATTTGCCTTTGACCATCTAGTGTCTGATTTCCGACGACCAAATAAAATTGCAAACGATAGGATCACCATTAGTTATTCCTTCCATCACTCGGGAATTACAAAACTACTGAAAGAGTTCCTGATTGAAATCATCATCGTTTGGATTTTGCACCGAGTCGACATCTTTGCCACGTATTTCACAACGCTAACACAAAGGCGTACACTTGTAAATAGGTGTTTATGTAATGGCAGTATTTTGGATTTCATTAGACCTAAATACTTGTGTTCGACAAAATCAATGAGTTATTTAGTCTTTTAAAACCAAATTATTTTCTAATCATTGTTAGCATAAGAAGGAAAACGAATCCAACTCGATCTTGATGGGAGTACAGAGGAAGTAATTTAATCAGGCTGAGTAACGCGCTGATAAGGACATGCCAATACAAATGGCATCTGAAAAAAAGAAATAGAAACATCGTTCTCTACCACAAGAACAAAAGTCTTGCTTTCTTTTTAGATTTATACGTTAGTATTATTAATATAATCCCAGCTTAGCGTCGAATAAAAGAAAGTTCATTCTGATATGTTACTGGAAGTACGCAAATGAAGTTGAAGTACATAATCAGTATAGAAGAGAGTTTCACTCAGATCAACCCAAGCGCCTTACAATCTCACGAATTATTATACATAAGTTTCAAGCTGATGGTACTGTACACGGTGTGCACAAGAACCGTACCAGAAAGGCGCGGATATCAATAAGCATTCTGAAGCAAGAAAGGATGATAGAAAGTTTTCACAGAAGTCCAAGGAACCTAACCAAATGTTTAAACAATGTTTTTAAACAACAAAACAACTTTTTAAAAATGTTTTTAAACAACAAAACAGCTTTCCCGAACGATTATATCTGCTCACGAGACGTACCTTAACGTAAACAATGACAACATATTATGAAATGCATTAAGTCCGACAATTATTTAATATATTTTCTGTTTATACGTTATTTTGATAGATACACATTATTTAAGTAAACGATCTGTTTTTTAATTAAACAGTATTAATTACATTTCCCAGCCTGAATGTTCGAGAAATTTCGTAAAAAATATTTTCTACGAATTTCTCTGACAACAATCGAACTGTATTCCTATACGGAAACCGTCATTTGATCTGACGTGTTATACCATTTAGCTACAGAGAAGTGCCTGGTTAGCAAAATCCAAATTTTCATTCTCTGACAAGAATCGAACCTGTATTCCTATATGTAAACCGTCATTTGATCTGACGTGCTATACCATTTAGCTACAGAGAAGCGCCTGGTTAGCAAAATCCAAATTATTATTTTTTAAAACACAATCTTCCACGATTTTTCTCGATCAATCATATATGCTGACGAAACGTATCTTAACGTAAACAATGACAACATATTATGAAATGCATTAAGTCCGACAAATATTTAATATATTTTCTGTTTATACGTTATAAACGTTATACGTGTTGATAGATAGACTTTATTTAAGTAAATGCTCTGTTTTTTAATTAAACAGTATTAATTACATTTACCGGTCTGATTCCTGTAGGAGAATGTACATTTTCTACGAATCTATTAAAATAACATATAAACAGAAAATATATTAAATAACTGTCATTTCATTATGCACACACACATACACACACTCATTTATATATAATGCCACTCCATTCCAAGTCTACTCGAATGTTAAGGTGGCTAGGTAATTCCTATTGCAGGCACCGTCTCAAGCTGGTTTTGTTCATTCAACACCCGCTAAGCTATCCTTGTTGCTTATACTTCAAATATTGTGATGAACGTATCTGAGCGATTCAGTAGCAGGTAATGTACAATCTAACGTGATCAGCGGCTGAATAAGGCCTCTACGATAAAAATCTCAGTCACAATCACTTGTGACTGCGTGCCAGTACAACCAACGATGACTTCACCCAATTTCCACCCCATTTGAGTCAACCCGTGATGTAGTTATATATACAAGCATTATGTCTCTCATTTTCAGCATATATAATAATAATAATAATAATAATAATAATAATAATAATAATAAGAAGAAGAAGAAGAAGAAGAAGAAGAAGAAGAAGAAGAAGAAGAAGAAGAAGAAGAAATGGATCTGATGGTTTCTTCTCTTGACTGGTTGAAGGTGTTAACATGTACATGTTATATCTTGGTGAATTAAGATAGATTAAATATCTCGTTCAGTACAACGGATTTGCTTGAACGTTGTCTGACTTTAACCAAATGGACGTGTCCTCTTAGTGCCATAGTTCTTAACCGGGGGTGCCGCCACCCTCAAGGGGGTGCAAGATTCAAGGGGTTCAAGAAAAGGCGAGACAAAAATGTTAAGAGAAAACGGAAGTTGAGAAATTAACATCACAGATCAAAGGTCCCTGCACACAGACATACACGTACACACGCGGGGGTGGGGGGGGGCATGCATGCAGGCCCGCATACAGGTCCATACAACTAAAAACTATTACCAATTTAGAAACAAAACGGGATCCAAATTTAAAACAAAAGCTAATTTAAAAATAAACATCCGTTTAGCTCAAACGACCTGTCTAGTTCTCTGTTTGTGCGAAGCTTGAGGAATTCAATTTACCGTACATACTCCCGTATCATGCGACTTTTGGAAAACTAATTTTGAAGCTAATTTGACTACAGTAAATGGATACATAGTTTGGTCAGCGGCGTAGCCAGGGCCAGCAGTACATACGCTAATTTTATGATCATTTACACGATAAAAAAAAACATGGAACTGAAGAGGCTCAATTTATTTAATGCTGAGCGGTATTTTCATCTGAAATCTTGAAGCTTTCTAAAATAAGTAAACATTTTACAAGAGTATACGGTGATACAAGGGCTGGAAACGACAAAGAAACGCCCAAGGCGAAGAAGGTACGTTTTGATTATCAAGCAACTCTACCAAAGTTGGGATTTATATCAATTAAAGCATCTTAAAAAATAGTCAATTAAGTAGATAAAATTTAAAAAAAAACGTATGCAATCGCTAATGTATTAGTTAAGTCTTGTGATCTGGAATTTGCCAAGATCATTCTGGTGTCAGATGCGGAAAGGATTGCGATACAATTCCAATGTCAAACGATGTAATCAAGGACAGAAATGAGTCACGATATTTTGAAGTAAATGATCGATGATATCAAAGCGAGTTCAGTGAAAATTTCATTATACCTGGATGTTTCCATGGAAGTCGCTCATTGTAATTAACTAATTACTGTCGTCCGATATATCAAGAATGAAGAACTCTTAGAATTTTAATTTTAAAGATTAAATTTTGATTTGTCTGATTCTTTTTATTTTCTAAAAGATTTGTGTGTATTATTCATACAAGTTCATTAAATAGTAGATGATAATTTGACCTGAAAATTCGATGTTACTTTTTTTTTCTTATTCGCCCGGGGTGCAGTTTGGTTTGGTTTCGTTTCGTTTGTTTTGTAGCATATCAACTTCAATGAGTTATTTAATGCTGACAAGATTTTTTACTGCTGGTAATACATTTTCCTTCAAAAATATATTGCTACTAATTGTTTTTTCTTCAAAAATGTATTACTGGTAATAACTGTTTTCTTTAAAAAAATTATTGCTGATAATAATCTTTTAACAAAAATGTAACCTATTTTTACACTTTCTTAGTGCTTTGACTCCAGTTTGGGGGTTAACTCTTTGCCCATAGCTGGGACCATAACAGCTGCTACCAGCCCGGGTCAGGGTGGACCTGTGTACACCAAAAATTAAGAGGTGCTTCCACGCACCTCAAAACCTCCTGATCGGAGGCCTTGCTGTTGGATGTAGTTTATCGTCATACCCAGGACGACCGGGGTTCGGTATGGAATGTCAAGATCTCACGTGGGTTCTGAATAAGGAAAGGTTAAGAACCACAGCCTCAGAGACTGCTAATATTTTTTTCTTCAAAAATCTCTTGCTGTTAATATTTTTTCAAAATATTTATAGCTGATTTTTTTTCAAAATGTATTGCTGGCAATAATGTATTTCTGGTAATATTTTTTTAACAAAAAGTATTTCTAGTAATAAAACCTAATTGTACACTTTGCCCGTAGCTGGGACCCTAACAGGTGCTACCACCCCGGGTCAGAGTGGACCTGGGAACAACAGCAATTAAGAGGTGGTTCCATGCTCCTCAAAAACTCCCGATCAGAAGTCTTGCTGTTGGATGTAGTTTATCGTCTCACCCAGGAGGCGGACGTAGTTTATCGTCATACCCAGGACGCATTTGAATAGTGAAAGATATCTTCAAAAAGCTAAGTAAAGTATTAAAAGAAAGGAAAACCTTGTTAAAAACAAAGAACAAAGAAAGATTGCTGAACTGCTACCTGCACGACAATGAATGCTGGACAATTTCCGCACGGACGCGTGGTATTATACAATGTTGTTACGAATCCTGTGTTCGGAACATTTGAGCAACGAAGCAGTTTTAAGGGAAAGGGGAACAAAATGTACACTTACAATTAAAAAAAAAACAGTAGAAATTTCTGAAGAAAGAGAGCTTAGGGATTTCAAGACTGGAGGGTGAGCCATGATAACCCCCGTCTTGAAAGTCTTGGCATAGAAGAAGAATTAAAGAACGCCTAAAGAGTAACGGTAAAACCCACAAACTATTGATTGCCAGTTTTTCTAGGCTTGGAGGAATCCGGGAAATATTTATGCAGGAGAAAAAACTTAGCAATATTTTCAGAGACGCGTACATCTCCCTCGATGCCATGTTACTCATAAGCTTACCCAACATTTGATCAAAATTGAGCAAAAGATGATAGAGTCATTATCAGACGAGCAACGATCCCTTCAACTAGAACTCCTACCAGGATTCATTATCGGCAACGACAATTTTTTCATACCGGCTGGAAATCCTTATCTCTTGTTCTTCAGTTTTTGATGAACCGTCTGACCCTTCCAACTATCGGCCTTTTACCTCTGTTGGTGAAACATCTAGAGGCCCTAATCAACTCTGAATTGGTTAAGCATCTCGCTTTCTTTCTGACAAGCAATACCACTTTCGTTTCTCTAGGTCAACTGCTGATGTACTGACGATAATCGGGGAAATAGTCTATCAAGCTCTAGAAGGATTAAAAAGAAGGCCGAAGTTAAAAATCAGCAAGAAAAAATACAAACGATATTATGTACATTATTGGACATCTCGGAAGCTCTCGACAAGGTTTGGCATACAGGTCTTCTTCACAAGTTGAAAAAGTTACGGTGTCTCTGGACAATTTTTTTTAACTGATCCGTTCTCTCTTAACAAATCGCGAAATGAAAGTCACCCTGAACGGCCACTCTTCTAGATCCTTTCATGTCCCCAAGTGCTCTACCATTGCTCCTACTTTGTTTTTAATTTTCATTAATGAACTTCCCGATGGCATTACCTCTCAACTTGGTGTGTGGGCTGATGAAACAACCATTTATTCCTATCTCGATAGTAAATCTGATAAATTCGATAAGGTTAAATTGGCGGCTGATATCAAAGTCTGGGGTTAACTGAGCCAAAGGATGGCTTGTTAATTTTAATGACGCCAAAACTAAGCTGTTCTCATCTGAGAGACTCTTCTCTGCCTTCCACCTACATGGCTGATGCTATCCCCCAGGAGTGTGACTCTTGCGCCTTCTCGAGTTAACGTTCTCAGCTGACATGAAGCAAAAAGACTATATTGAATCCATTGCTAGGTCAGCTGCTAAGAAATTTGGTTCACTGAGTCCTGTCTTGGATGGCAACTGTTCTACAGCAGAAAGAAATGGCAAGCTACTGAGGTAAAAATCTGCCTCGTCAGTCATGTATCGAAATATACATGATCACCTAAGCGTATATCAAGCATGGTACATAACTGACTGACTGACTGAATCGTGCTAGACAGTTTTACTCTTCAGAATCTATCTTACATATCTATAAATTTGTTTGTAGGTCTTGAAGATTGAGAGCTGCTTTTTTTTAGAGCTTTCATGGAATAAAAATTATTACCTATGGAATTTTAAGTGCTTGGTATTATTTAATTAATAAGAATTTTGCTCTGTCTTTTGACATAGAGCTCTCCCTGGATCTATATCCTCCTGAAAATTCCATACGGATTAGCATATTGTATCATATATATATATATATATATATATATATATATATATATATATATATATATATATATATATATATATATATATATATATAATGATACAATATGGAATATAAATATATATATATATGTGTGTGTGTGTGTGTGTGTGTGTGTGTGTGTGTGTGTATTTCTGGAATTCATGCTAATTCGATACGTAAAGTTCAACAATGTATTTGTTGAATTACGTTTGGTTTTAAGTGGGTACACAAATGTCTATACAAATATATATATATATATTAAAATATATATATTTATCTCCGCGAATACAAACACTCACGCGTCTATGCAGCTGTGTATACGTATATGTATGACAGTATGTATGCATATATGTAAATATATACAGGTAACAGTATATGGGTTCAAATCATGCCTGAATTTACATTGCTTCGAATACGCGCTATTTTATCTAAAATGATTCGGATAACGCAAGCGTATGTATATATATATATATATATATATATATATATATATGCATATATATATATACATACATACATACATATATATATATATATATATATATATATATATATATATATATATATATATATATATATATATATATTCATAATGGACATGAATTTTGCATTTTTCCGGGATGTAAATTATATACATATTTATGAAGACATCTCTTTACGTAACTCGTCAAAAGCAACAATGTGCTGATACGTAAATTTAGGCCCGTGATTGGGTTTGCATATATATATATATATATATATATATATATATATATATATATATATATATATATATATATATATGTGTGTGTGTGTGTGTGTGTGTGCACGTATAAATATATGATATATGTTTGTCGTTATATATGTGAACAATTCTCTCACACACAACACATTTTCGATGAAAAACACGTATATATATATATAAATATATCTCGATTCTTACACTCACGCACATACACACACATACACATACATAGATACATACATACATATATATATATATATATATATACATATATATATATATATATATATATATATATGTATGTATGTATATATTAATGCTGTGCATTTGTGCAATTATTTAAATGTCAAATGTATGCGTATATCACTTTAGTCACACATATATATATATATATATATATATATATATATATATATATATATATGTCAGCTAAAATTTTACGTGAAGACAGAACATAAAATGACCCGCATTTTGACTTCTAGAGAACGTCCATATATCAAGTGGCGTGTACACCGACTTCAATAAACGAATTCATGTCAGAGTCATCAATATTTATTAAGTTTTTGTGGAATATAGAAACACAAAGTTATTGCCTATGTCAAATGCGCAACAATATCTGATGGCCCAAGTCAGCCTCCTGGCTATATATAACGTAGCGAAGGGTATGTTTACTACCCTATTCTTTCAAGAGCATAGTGTTTCTCGCCAGCATCCTTTCAGAATTACACTCACCTCGAAGACAATTTGTTTGGAACAATTCATTTCGGCATAAAGAACGTTGGTTCGAATTTATAGCCTTGACTAGCAATCTCGCCCTTTCCACTGGAATAAACAAAAAGAAGTAAATTCACCAAATAGATTTAAATGAATTCTACATATATTCATGCAAAATCGACATTTCCGAACTATAATTTTGTGGAATAGATTTAGACAGTCAGCCATTACTTGGATATTACACTTTGGTGTCTGAAATTTTTGTGCGAATTATAAATATCGTATCTATCCTGTTGACAATATATTCGACCAGGTCGCTATTATAAATATCATGATTTTTATACACTTATCTCTCATATTCAATACTATAGCTTACTGAAATAAATATGTATAAGAATCCCTCAATTAATGCGCATTCGACTAATGCGCATTCGATTAGGGCGCTAAAACTTTCATGTACCAAAATTCGATTAGTGGATACGTAATACTCGATTAGGGCGCTAAAACATTCTTCATTTTAGCTATTGTAATTGAAAATTGATTTTTTTATTGTTATCGATTAATTAAAAATTTTCTAAAATTTAAAAATGGAAAACGAGTAACTATTTTGTTTGTTAAGTATTATGTTAACTAAGTAATTACAGTAGAGTTAAAAAGAATAAACGGATATAAATAGATAAATTTCATAATATAAGCCGATAATAAAAATATATATTTGAATATTTGCCTCTATTAAAATTTTTTGAATATTTTGATTTTTTTTTTCATGTTTATTTTGAAGATCTTGAAAGGAAATTTTGGATTTTTTGTTAAAAATTAGATACAGAATTTTACATTTATTAAAAAATATCGAAATATAAAAGATGCATACATTTCATATGAAATACTATGCGAAAAAAAACAGAAAATATTTTTTTCACAATTAACATTAATTCATAGCATTTTTAATTTATCTTCTTATATTTACATATATTTTAATTAAAAAGTACGCAAATTAGAAATTAACTGCGAATGAGACGAATATTTGAGGCACAAATTTATATCATTTTCTATAAATTATTTATTCGATTAATGCGTATCTTTTAATGTACACAGCCGCACTAATTGGGAGATTCCTATAATTATTATTTATATGAACAAATTGGGCCCGTGGAAAATACTTTCACGGTGGGGACAACTAAGACATACTTAGCGTCTCACACAAACACACACACACACAAATATATATATATATATTAATATATATTTTGTTTATGCGATATTTTTAAATATACAAATATTTAAATAAATGCTCTATTTATAATAAACAGTATTAACAACATTTACCGGCCTGAATATCCGATAAATCAAAGAATATATGTGTTCTCCGACAGGAATCGAATCTGTATACTACACGGAAACGCCATATAGCCTGACGTGCAATACCATTTAGCTACAGAGGAAGCGACTGGCAAACAAGGTTAAATTACTGTTTTTGAACTACAAGCTTCCCATGATTTCTCTCGCACGCTCATATCTGCTCGCAGCGTATCATAACGTAAACAAATGACATAATATATTGCGATTTCAACATGTTTTTATTATAATCTCTTATAATAAAAATAGTTATATATATATATATATATATATATATATATATATATATATATATGTGTGTGTGTGTGTGTGTGTGTGTGTGTGTGTGTGTGTGTGTGCATTAGATAAATTAAGGACAACGTGTAAAAACTTGTGCGACGCGTTTCATCCTTTACGACCACATCAGACTAATGTGATATTTTCGTTGACGCATCTACCTAAGCGCACGAAAGGGGTGGGAACGCTGAAATTTTAAACTTTCAAGTTTATTTTTGTTCTTTTTTATTTTGCTAATGTCCATATCACATTCGACGCTGTGTATCCTAAACTGCGGTAATAGAAGATCTGCCAAGAAAGGTGAAGCGTTGTAAGAACCTGGACGCAGATTTGCCTTGAAAGATCTAGCGATTAAAGCACTTTCTATAAACCTTCGAATGAATAAACAGCTTTCTGTTTCAATTCAAGTAACATTTTTAAATCAGAATTATGGTCGGCGAAATGCATCGTTTATAGATTTTCCCTTTTGTTTCATCGTCTTCACTTTTGTTTCGAACGCCACTCTACATTCTACACACAGGATTAATATATTTTGAATAAAGGTAAAAATACTTCTATTGAATTTCCATATGAAATGAATAAAGGCACTTATGCTTAGAATGAAGGCCCATATATTTTTAAAAGGATGCATCTATTTTGATGTACTCAAAGCTACTTACAAATTTAAATAACTCACTCTCGAATGCATGAAAACAGGTGCTTTCCAAAACTGACTTCAGTGCAAAAATGATGTGTTTTTTTTATGTTTCAAAAAATAATACTTAAAAAAAGGAAAGAAATCCTTATTTGAAAGACAGTAATTTAAAATAAATATCAAGAAAAATATGGTAAAAAAACATGAGAAAATAGGTTCAATGCTGACACTTATCTTCCTGGTTGTACTGTTAATACTTTTAGCCTAAGTCAACTGTGTTTCTGGGAATCAGCTCGGAAAGGTGGACTTGTCCCTTAATCCATTCGACGGACACATGTGGTTAAGGGGACTTCACGGTCGGTTGATTTCACAGAAGTCGTGTTCTTCTAGATGAGGTGAGTAAAATAGCCTCGATTTTTTCAGCAGAGCAAACAAAATGAGAAAGAAAGAAAGAAAGAAACGGATGTTATGCAGGAAAAAATCAGGAAGAAACAAGGAAGAAAATAACAAATAAATGATGAATAAGCAAGGAACGAAGCAAGCAAGCAAGAAAGAAAGAAAGAAAGAAAGTAAGAAAGGAAGGAAGGAAGGAAGAAAGAAAGAAAGAAAGAAAAAGGAGTACTGCTGAAAGGAAGGAAAGAAGAAACAAGGAAGGAACTGACAAATAAATGGTAAATAAGCAAGAAAGAAAGAAAAAAGAAAGAAAGAAAGAAGAGAGAAAAAGTACTGCTGAAATGAAGGAAAGAAGAAACAAGGAAGGAAATAAGAAATAAGTGGTGAATAAGCAAACAAGAAAGAAAAAAGAAAGAAAGAAAAAAGAAAGAGAGGGAAAAGTGCAGCAGAAGAAGGAAGGAAAGAAGAAACAAGGAAGGAAATGAGAAAATAATGGTGAATAAGCAAGCAAGGAAGAAAAAAGAAAGAAAAAGAGGGGGAAAGAAGTACTACAGAAAGGAAGGAAAGAAGAAACAAAGAAGGAAATGAAAAAGTAATTGGTGAATAAGCAAGCAAATAAAAAAGAAAGAAAGAAGGAAAGAAAGAAGAGAGAAAAAGAAGTACTGCTGAAATGAAAGAAAAGAAGAAACAAGTAAGAAAATAAGAAATAAGTGGTGAATAAGCAAGCAAGAAAGAAAAAAGAAAGAAAGAAAAAAGAAAAAGAGGGGAAAAGTGCAACAGAAAAAGTAAGGACAGAAGAAACAAGGAAGGAAATGAAAAATTAATGGCGAATAAGCAAGCAAGAAAGAAAAATGAAACCCGGACTGTTACGTTATTAGACAAACGTCATACCAACGGTTCCAACGGGCCTATATACGTATGTATGTATCGAGTTAACAGCAGTCCCCTGCAAAAAGTGAAGCTACTCTCAAAAACATTGTTAAATAACAAAAAAGCAAATAACCCAACACTCTCAAAACACATATGAGAACAAAAAATAGCATGTAAATTCAGAAATACATCACTAGCTTACAACAACTCAGAACATAACGACCTTTGCCTAGAAGAGAAAATACCAATAATCCTTTTTCCAAGACAATATACATTTTTAAGCAAATCTTTAGAACATATTTTCAAATGCAAACACGAAATCAAATTTCTATTATGCAAACCCATAACCACATCACAACTCCAAACACTAAACAACTAATAAGGTCTACTCTACATCTAATAAACCTTCTTTCGAAAACAACACCAAACATTAGAGCCGAAGATAGGATACAAAATTATATAAATAGAATTAATAAATAAATAAAATAAAATATAAAATACATCAATCAAATAAAAATCAAGGTCAAAACTCTATATATTGTGAAAACATTATCCCTAAACAAAGGCCTAGGAAAAATCAGTTTTCCTCTTCCCATAAGCCCCTATACACTGAGCCTACACAAAGAGGAGTAACACATGGTATGATGATCGCTTAAAAATGTGACGCTTTTTAAGGAGGTTACTCGCTGCTTTCATCTGCCTCTCTTGCGTTCTATTTGTCCTTTCAGTGTTACATTCTCCAAGCCCTCTTTCATCATAATGTGGCCTAGAAATTTCAACTATCACTTTTCTGATTCTAAGTGCTGTAACCTAGAGAAGCTTACTGAATAGAATAATCAGACGAAGGTTGGAAATGAACGGTAATGCTTAGGCAAAGAACAACACATATAAGATTCGCCAGCGGCGAGTAGAAGAAGTCAACTGCTAGAAGTGAGTCAAGTGAATTCCACAATGAATTTCTAACTGCAGACCAACATACAGTATTTACTACTGTATTTATGTCAATAGGGACATACCTATTATCGTCTGTAGGTATGCTATAACAGTAAGTATAAGCGTTCTTTTTGTTTCTAATATACTTAAAATGTCCCCGTTACTCACATATCTGGTTAATGATATTCTCAGCATTCTTCTGTGTAACAACGTTTCTGTTGCCCCAAGCCTCTTCTTCATGTGGTGAGACATTCATCGCTATACGGCGTGGGCGAAAAGTAGGCCTATACTGAGTAAGTATGCACTCTACATTTTTAAAAACATTTTATTACATTTATATTTATTTGTTGCGATGCTTTTTTGTGCAAAACTGTTTATGTACATTTGTTTAACACTTTACTTGCAATTTTAACACAGTAGTTTAATCTCTTAAGTCCTTGAAAATGTCCTCCTTGCAACATTCCTGGAACCTCTCCGGAACACTATGAGACATAGCACGGCGCAAATACCGGATCAATTTCAATAAATACTTCTGCGATGTACTCTCTTGATTCGCCCACTGTGCAATCACCGTCGCCCCTTTCCGAATGCGTGAGAGAACTAAGAAACTGCACGAATTGTGTTGAAGGATATTTTATTCCATCATAGGCAGCCGTGAAAACTGCAATTAATACAAAGGCATCGGAACTATTGGGAATATGTACACAGGGCTGCAAAGGGAAACAACAAACCTTACACAGCAACAACAGATCACACAGAACTGCTGATGAGGTTTTACAAAACAACGTGTAGTTAATATTTGAAATCAACAGGAAAATATTTATATCTATAAAGTTACAAATATGAACATTTAGAAAACTCTAATTATTTTTCCATTCAGCATTTTCAGATTCTGATTAGCATGAGCCAAGTTGATGGAAAGCAAAAAGGGTTCTCTCAAACGATTAAAACAGAGCAGTTTCGTTTTATAGACGATAAAAATAAACAAGCCATTCCTTGCCCCAATTAACAACAGATTGTGAGTCACTTTTGAAATCAGCTACCAAATTGAGCTTGTCGAACCGATTAGACTTACTATTAAGACAAAAATAAATAATTGTGTCATCAGCATAGATCAGGTGAAGCAATCAGGAAGGTCACTGATAGAAATTAAAAACAATTTGTTCTTTCTTATACATTTTGACTCCCATTATATTTTATTATTACTATTTTATGTCAATCTATCTCTCAATCTCTCTTCCCCCCCCTCTGAATGTTTACCTTTTTCTTTTATATCATTTTTCTTTATCATCTACTCATTCCAATTGTAAAAAGATGAGACCATGCCGCCAATCTAGTACTGCACTTAAATTCGTAAACGCTATGTACCAAAGAAGAAAACTGATTAGAACAATTACCATGAAAACGTTAGTCTGAAAAGATGCAATGAGTTTCTCTCTTCGGGGCTAGCATGAGCCAAGTTGATGGAAAGCGAAAAAGGGTTCTCTCAGACGATTAAAACAAAGCAGTTTCGCTTTGGAGACGATAAAATTAACAAGCCATTCCTTGCCCCAATTAACAACAGATTGTGGGTCACTTGTGAAATCTGCTGCTAATTTGACCTTGTCGAATCGATCAGACTTACTATTAAGACAGGCGTATATAGTTGTGACATCAGCATAGATACAGAGTTGAAACGTAAAGCAACCAGAAAGGTCATTGATAGAAATTAAGAACAATTTGTTCTTTTTAATACATTTTGGCTCCCGTTATATTTCGTTATACCTATTTTGTGTCAATCTATCGCTCAATTTCTCTAGCCCTCTCTGAATGTTTACCTTTTTAATATCATTTTTCTTTATCATCTAGTCATTCCAACTGCATGATGAGACCATGCCACCAATCTAGTACTGCACTTAAATTCGTAAACTCTATGTACCAAAGAGGAAAACTCATCAGAACAATTACCCTGAATATATTTATAGAAAAAAACAACATAAGGAAGCCACGTTAAGGCGGTGTGAAATTGAGTGAAGCCGAGATACCAGTTTTGGACCAATAACATTTCACATTATTTTTTCTATTTTATCAAGAATCTTTGAATATATATCAGAATCACCAATCTAGATGTGACAACAATATTCAATGCATGGACGAATGGTATACTTATAAATGTGTAAAATAATTTCTGGCAAGAAAAAATGTCTCGTACAACACAGTGAACCAACTTTCATAGCAATAGGTCTAACAATTGATTCAATATAATCTTTCCACTTGCTGTCAATGGAAAAGTTTATCCTAAGAAGTCACAATGAGTCACTCTCCTGGGAGTAAGCATTAACCATGCTGTTGGAAGGCAAAAAGGTTATCCCAGATGATTAAAAGAGAATACTTTCGTATTGGCGTCGGCGTTTTAAAGGCGTTAGGTCATTTCTTGCTCCAGTTAATAATAGATTATAGGACATTTTTGAGATCAGCTGCCAATGTGACCTTATCGAACCGATCAGACTTAGTATTAAGACAGGAGTAAATAGTTGTGTCACCAGCATAGATATTGAGTGAGAACTGATGACATCAGGAACGTCATTGATGAAAATTGCTTATCTGAAGAAAATCCTTCAAGGTGAGATGCCTAACCAATTCAGAGTTTATTAGAGCCTCTAACACTTTACCAAAAACGAGATAAAAGACTAATAGGCTGATAGAAGGATCAGATGGTTTGCTAGAGTTCTTAAAGGGTGGGACTACAGTAGAGGATTTCCAACAAACAGGAAAGCAAGAAGCAGCAAGGGATTTATTGTAGGGTTTAGGGAGAACAGGAGTCAGTTTAGGAGCACATTTCTTAAGGACTATTGCAGGGATTCTATCAAGTCCACGTGCTTTGTGGGGATCCAGTTTAGAGATGCTAGCGGATTCCATGGATGGTGTTATATGCATATCACTCAATAGAGACTTAGTTCTAATTAGAAAGTAAAGCTATCCCAGCTGAATCTCGAGTAGGATTTGAGGAGAATTTACAAGCAAAATATCCTGCTTTATCAATGGATGTTAACACCTCAAACTGAGTGAAGAGTGGCTGGACAGAAGACTTGCTCTTATTTAAGACTATTACACAGCCGACAGTAGTCACAAGAACAAAAGTTATTAGAGACTATACTTAGCCTTTTTGAATACACGCAATATTGTTTTTATTCAACTAATTAAGCTATATAATACCGTTTTGTACGAATAATGAACTATACACTACTGTTCTTGTAACTTTAATCAAACTATATAATATTTTTCTATATATAAGGAAGCTATGTAAACACTGTTTTGACGCCTAATGAATATATTTCATATTGTTTTAGTGCGTTTAATCAAACAATACTATTTTTTCTGCATCTAATGAAGATATGTAACACTTTCTGCATCTAATGAACCTATATAATACTGTTTTCCCACATCTAATAAAGCTATATAATACTGTTTTTCAACGTTTAATAAAGTTATATAATACTATTTTTGTACGTCTAATCAAGCTATATAATAGTTTTCTACGTGTAATGAAGGTATATAATGCTGTTATTACACGTCTAATGAAGCTATATAATACTGTCTTTCTACATCCAAGAAAATTATATAATACTGTGTCTAATTAGATTATATTATACTGTTTTTCTACTTATAATAAAAGCTATATAATACTGTTTTTCTACATCGAATGAAGTTATTTAATTCTGTTTTTCTACGTCTAATCAAACTATATAATACGATTTTGTCCGTATAATGGAGAGATATAATATTGTTTTGTATGTCTAATGAAGTTATATAATACTATTTTTCTACGTCTAATCAAACTATATAATACAACATTGTATGAATAATGAAGAGATATAATATTGTTTTGTATGTCTAATGAAGCTATATAATACTATTTTTCTACGTCTAATCAAACTATATAATACTACATTGTACGTATAATGAAGCTATAAAATATTGTTTTGTATGTCTAATGAAGCTATATAATACTATTTTTCTACGTCTAATCAAACTATATAATACTACATTGTACGTATAATGAAGCTATAAAATATTGTTTTGTATGTCTAATGAAGCTATATAATACTATTTTTCTACGTCTAATCAAACTATATAATACTACATTGTACTTATAATGAAGCTATATAATATTGTTTTGTATGTCTAATGAAGCTATATAATACTATTTTTCTACGTCTAATCAAACTATATAATACAACATTGTACGTATAATGAAGCTATATAATATTGTTTTGTATGTCTAATGAAGCTATATAATACTATTTTTCTACGTCTAATCAAACTATATAATACTACATTGTACTTATAATGAAGCTATATAATATTGTTTTGTATGTCTAATGAAGCTATATAATACTATTTTTCTACGTCTAATCAAACTATATAATACTACATTGTACGTATAATGAAGCTATAAAATATTGTTTTGTATATCTAATGAAGCTATATAATACTATTTTTCTACGTCTAATCAAACTATATAATACGACATTGTACTTATAATGAAGCTATATAATATTGTTTTGTATGTCTAATGAAGCTATATAATACTATTTTTCTACGTCTAATCAAACTATATAATACGACATTGTACTTATAATGAAGCTATATAATATTGTTTTGTATGTCTAATGAAGCTATATAATACTATTTTTCTACGTCTAATCAAACTATATAATACTACATTGTACGTATAATGAAGCTATAAAATATTGTTTTGTATGTCTAATGAAGCTATATAATACTATTTTTCTACGTCTAATCAAACTATATAATACTACATTGTACTTATAATGAAGCTATATAATATTGTTTTGTATGTCTAATGAAGCTATATAATATTATTTTTCTACGTCTAATCAAACTATATAATACAACATTGTATGTATAATGAAGCTATATAATATTGTTTTGTATGTGTAATGAAACTATATAATACTATTTTTCTACGTCTAATCAAACTATATAATACAACATTGTATGTATAATGAAGCTATATAATATTGTTTTGTATGTCTAATGAAGCTATATAATACTATTTTTCTACGTCTAATCAAACTATATAATACGACATTGTACGTATAATGAAGCTATATAATATTGTTTTGTATGTCTAATGAAGCTATATAATACTATTTTTCTACGTCTAATCAAACTATATAATACTACATTGTACGTATAATGAAGCTATATAATATTGTTTTGTATGTCGAATGAAGCTATATAATACTATATTTCTACGTCTAATCTATATAATACGACATTGTACGTATAATGAAGCTATATAATATTGTTTTGTATGTCTAATGAAGCTATATAATACTATTTTTCTACGTCTAATCAAACTATATGATGCCGTTTTCTGTGTCTATGAAACTATATAATACACTTATTAATGTAAAATTTAAAGAAATGTTTGAGTTGAACCCAATGCTGTATTTTTTACGAAGCTATGCTAAAATAATTTTGATATTCGTGCAACTGTTACAGTGCGGAAGGTATTTGTATAATGGATCGATATGTGTTCCCAGTTTTATAAGTCTTTACTGTATAAATAGTCAAATTCGTAGTTTAAGTTCATTTTTGAAAACAACTTCTTGGTTCTCATTTAATATTATTAGTTGTAATAACTTTAGTAACATTGTTCTTTTTCAATTTTTTTTTAATTTCAATAAATCGTGGAAACGAGTTTGAAGTTTTGCGTTGTAATCGTTACGGTTAAAAAGAAAGTATTAGTTTTGTCACCTTTTGTAATGCATATAAATTTATTCAAGCGGTGTTTTCTAGCAGAAGTTTCTAACGTTTGAGAAAGTAAGTAATCTTGTCTTTTTTTTTTTTAATCAATTCACTCCAAGCAAGTAAGCTGGAGGTTACAGAGGGCGAAAGCGAGAGAAAAGACAGAGTATAGGGTGGATTGGGGAAAGGTTGCATTTAAATATTTCAACAGTAAACGGGTGGGACCTCGATGTCATTTTAGCAGAACGCTTAAATTCATGTAGTCGGAGAGTAGGGAAAAAAGCACATCAGATCAGTTGCCATGAACATATTTGTAGAAAAGACAGAGGGAAGCCACACCTCGTCGGTGAGAAAGTGACTGAAGTCGAGATGCCAGGTCAAGATTGATTACATTACAGATCCATCTTTTGATTTTGTCAAGAACCTCAAGATAATAGTAGAAGCACCAGACCAAATATGACAGCAATATTCCATGTACAGGCGAATGGTAGATTTGTAAATGTGCAAAAAAAAATCTCCGACGAGGAAAATTTTCTGGCACGACACAGTGTCCCAACTTTCCTTGCACTAGATGCAGCAATTGATTCGATGTAGTCGCCCCAATTCAAGTCAATTAAAAACATGAGGCAAAGAAGGCACAGTGTGTTGCTCTCTAGGAGTCGAGCGTCAGCCATGCTGTTGGCAGGCAGAAAAGTTTCTCTACGGCGGTTAAATAAGAGCAGTTTATTTTTCAGGATATATTTTTAAAAAATTATTTCGGTTTTGAATGTGGTGTGTAAATTAGGCTTTCATTTGACATATTTTATATTCTGTAACTGCAAAATGTTTATGGTATAATATTTCAATCACTATCTTCTCTGTGTTGAGATCAAATCTCGTGTTTTGACGACAGGTCTAAGGCTGGGGAATTATTTCCGTTCGTTGCTAATCAGAAATGTTTAGAAAATTATCACTGGAGTCTAGTAAAAAAAGAAACTAGAAAAGTACTCCTTGCCGATCGTATCAAACAATGCACACATACAAACAAACAAGCACACACACACAATATATATATATATATATATATATATATATATATATATATATAATTATTTTCTCTGTTGCTAAAACGGACTAGTTTCTGTGCGTATAGGAATGTCATCATTCGCTTTGAAATGGACACCCCGCACTGCCTTGGCTTGGCCTCTTTCCGAGGGCGTCTGATATGTTGATACAAATTGTTAACCCTTACGCCCCCTATTGGACTTGCCGCTTCAGCCGTTTCCATAGTAATTAATTCTACGAATGAATATGCTTATAAAGATGCGTAAACATCAAGATTAGTTATTCCAAAAAATTTCGCTTGAGGATGAAATAGAGCTTTTGGCACTTGTTTTTGAAACATGAGAACTCTTACGTAGCGAAGGAATCATTTTTTTTTAAATAATTATAATTATAATATAAAATTATTTTCTTTAAAATCTGTTATATACATGAGGGAAGGGTGCTCTGTATTGGCGATAGGGCGTTTATAGCTATAGACAGTGTAGACATAGAAATCAACTCTGCATGGTGAGTTTCACGTCATAATCGTTCATCATATATCTGGTTCAATAATCTAATTGACTAATGATCGTTTAAATCATGACACTGCCATTCATCATGATCTATAGATTTCTATCAATATATATAAACAGGATGCGATGGGTAAATTGTCATCATTTTATATTTTTTATTTCGCACATGCGTTTTATTTGTTTTTGCTTCTGTCGACAGCACAGTAGAATAGGATCAAGTCGGGCATCGTCTTTGAGAAAAAGTGCACCATAACGCAATGCACTTCACCAGAAATTTGGAAGCTCGAATACGAATATTTCAGAGTGTTATTTGGGTGTCAATCTGAGGACAGTGCAAAGGATTCGGAAAGAGTTTGATGAGTCCAATGGTGATTACGAAAGTGTTTGGAGTGATCACTAGTGATGGCAACGTTATGCCTCCATTCATCTTCCCACAGGGCTTCCTATTCAACACAGCGGCCTACATCAATGCGATTGAGAAGGTTGTGCTGCCCTGTGTTAAGAAGATGGCTGCTAGAAGACCCTATATCTGTCAAGAGGACTCTGCACCATGCCATACAAACAAGAGAAACAAGTCATGGCTGCCAAACAATTTCTGCGACTATATCACCCCTTACATCTGGCCGTCTAACTCCCCAGACTGCAACACCCTTGATTATTATGTGTGGGGCGCAGTTGAACGACAGACTTCATGTAACACCAAAGATGAACTGAAGGCAAGGATTATGGCAGTATTCAACAACTTAAACAAAGAGACCGTCCAGAAGAGTTGCAGGAGATTCCGAATTTGTTTGGCGGTCGTGATTGAAGCCAGTGTAAATTTTATTGAATAAATTTACTCTTTAGTATTTCAATATATTTTTGTGAAATTTTGAAAAATATATCTGTTAACATGAGATGTCAGTGTTATTTTCCTTTTAGCGTAATTTAGACGACAATTTATTTATCTCACCCTCTCAATCTCTCTCTCTCTCACTCACTCTCTCTCTCTCTCTCTCTCTCTCTCTATATATATATATATATATATATATATATGTGTGTGTGTGTGTGTGTGTGAATGACAAAGTGTAAAAATGTTTTTGCATGACGCGTTTCGGATTAAATTTGTTACGCTTGTACGACTACACATGAGCACGGACTAGGAATGCTGGGAATTTTCATTTTTATTTTTACACACACACACACACGCACACACACACACACACACACACACATATATATATATATATATATATATATATATATATATATATATATATAATCTAGCCGATTTTATTTTGATTCTTTTTAATTTTGTTTCTATCACTTTTGTTATTAGATATCCTACACTAATAGAAGATCTGCCAGAAATGGTGAAAGAGCCTGGACACAAATGTACTGTGGATGACATTGCGATCAAGGCTCTCTCTCTAAACATTTTCATGAATTGTTTTCTCCTTTGATCAGAGTAGCATTTTTTATGTCAAAACTGTGTGGCCAATCTCTTTATGGTAAGCAACTAGTGCATTTGATGTATTGTTCTGTAAAATCTCCCTTTTATGTTCGTATAATATCTTATTTAGATTCCTTGAGGTTTTTTCTGTATATTTTTTGTGACACTTATTGCAAATTTAGTCTGATGAAGTCCTGAAGAATGAAACGCGTCACATGAAAACTTTTTCCAAATTTTTCATTCATACATACATGCATATATATATATATATATATATATATATATATATATATATATATATATATATATATGCGAAAGAAATAATTTGTAAAAAGGATTAGAAATAAGTAAATCTAAGTTTCCACATGTCCTCCATCATTAGCAATACAAAGGGTAATACGATTTTGCAGTTCACGGAAAACATTTGCCAACTGATTTACAGTAATGCCTGAAATCACATTAGTTATTTTAGCTATACTTAAAACTAGGTACATTAAACTTTATAACATTTTTTACAGATTATTTCTATCGCAAATACAAATAAAGTAATAATTTTTTTAAAGTGCACACAAACTTTATGGACACCCTGTATATATATCATCGACTCTCCCGTTGAATTCGACGTATGAGGGTCAAGCAGATCAGTTCCTAGAAACTGAGAGCCCGACGCCGACACATGAGATTTGATTATAGTGGTGAAGGTTTCGTGCAGGACCATCCACACTTTTTGAAGAGACGAATACAGAGACTTTCACACGAACAATAATTTACACTTTTAGTATTATCCTACTGATTTATGGTGGGGCAACACAGTTAAATATTTAGCGTTTTAGTTTATTCTACTGATGTAAGGTAGGGAGACACGGTAAAAAATGTAGCCTTATATGAATGTATAAAATCTTATGATGTATCAAAGTATTTTTTTATTTTTGCATACAATCACTTATTTATCCATATCTATGATGTATTTATTGTTATTGATATTAGAGTGTATCTGATGTTTCTTCGGTTTTACGAACATTTACATCCAAACATTCCATGTAGAAATTTAATGATTATCTGTGACTTCGCTCACTCATTCATATCATTATTGCATATTTGGTTACTTTAAAAGTATTTTCGTTTTTGTATTGTTCTTTTGTTTGTTTTTCATACATTTTCACCGTGAATTGTGGGTGGTGTAACGGATAGTGGCTACAAATGAGAAATCGGAGTGCTGAGTTCGATTTCCCGTGGGATTCTTTACATTTACTTACGTGCAAATACCCTTGGGAAAGGTATGGATGGCTCTTTTCCTTCCAGCTATGCCTTAAATAATAAAACTTGTATCTGGACAAATCATTGTAAATCTCAAAATATTATTAACGTAAGATTCCCTGGCAATAAAAAAATATTTTTTCTTTCAATCCAAAATATGTCACGTCTTTAAACAACCCACATAAAATTGGTAAGCTGTACCCCTCCCCCCCCCAAAAAAAACAATACATATATAGCTAAAGAGTATGACTAAATTATTATTATATACATAATAACATTATCAGTAATATTTTGTTGTGGTTTTAGTTTCAGATGTTAAAATAGTAATGGTCATGTTAATATTAGCCGTTTCCTTATAAGGAAAATTTGACATTCATTGACCGAGCAGGCAGAACTACGGTCGGTTGAAATTTATATAAATCTTTTTCTAAAAACAATTTTTCAGGAAGTCCAGTAGCGGTTATAGCTCTTTCTATGACTGATAACTAACCTTATATTTTAAGTAGTGTGGAACGTCAGCATCTAGACCGTCGTGGGTATGATGATAAACTATATCCACGTCCTGGGTAAGACGATAACCTACGTCCAACACCAAGGCCTCTGATCAGGAGGTTTTGAGGAGCGTGGAACCACCTCTTAATTGCTGGTGTTCCCAAGTCCACCCTGACCCGAGGTGGCAGCACCTGTTAGGGTCCCAGCTATGGGCAAATAGTTAACCCGAAAATTCGGGTCAAAACACTATGAAAGTGTAAAAATAGGTTTTAATACCAGAAATACTTTGTAAAAAAATTATTACCAGAAATACATTATTACCAGCAATATATTTTTGAAAAAAAAATACCAGCTATATATATATATTTTTTTAAATCCCTGCAATACATTTTTGAAAAAAAAAATATTACCAGCAATAAAAATCTTGTCGTCATTAAATAACCCATTGAGGTTGATATACTGTAAAACAAAATAAACCAAACTAAACAAATCAACATTTTGATTGTCATTATTTTCTCTTCGTGTTACATGTGATCTCCATTTTAGTTTTTGCCGTTGTTGAAAGTCCTCAATTGATATGGTTTGTATTATCTAGAATAGTTCTTTGTTTGTGATTGTGTAGCGCCAGTCCACAGGGGTCGAAGAAGAATGGTCTTCGTCAAGATTCACTCTCTCAAATCATTTTTAACTGTATGTCTATAGCTGACAGTTTAGATATTTCTGAACGGGTTTAATGCCCTGCATGACATCCATATGAAAGTCTCCATCTGAAGAGGTGATTTAAGAACATGACTCGAGTTTCCAGGTTGATGTTTTGATTTTATAGCAATTTGCGGTATTGAATGCCGAGATGAAAATCGTCTATTCAGGTTTTTCAGCTTAATAAAAACGATGTTACATTATACACAGGTACATGTATAAAGCAATATTAACAAATTTTTTGTACGATCATCGAAGTTAATCGACATCCAGCATGGTCCATACTTGGATGGGTGACCGCTTTGGAATACCAGAAGCAGTAATCTTCGATATAGTGTAATGAAAAGGTCTCGTAATTGGTGAGTTCCATTGTAAAATGATGCTACTTTGCCGCCAATCTAGCCTCTTCTTCAACGTGTTGTGTCTCTTCAGGACATTGATGATCATATGCTTCTCCACAATTCCCTGTCCTTTGTAGCCCTCGATCACTTTTAGTCACTCAGTCATTTAAGTGCCACGCGAGATACATGACTGACGAGGCAGAAGATTTTTCCTGCATTAGGTTACCATTTCTTTCTATGGTAGACTTGTCGCCAACCAAGGCTAAAGAACCCAGTCTGTCCTGCTGTCCAGTCCATAGAGATGTGTGGAAGTGAATATAAGGAACTCGGCTAGAATTCGAACTCGGCTCTCCGAGATCTCATTCCGAGTCGATATCAATTAGTCCACAACGTACACACTTTTAGTACATTTAGTAGTGTGCTTAAATTCATAAAGTCTAGGTACCATAGGGGAAAGTTCATCAAGAACAATTACTATGAAAGTAGTTATAGAAAAAGCTACGTTATGACGGTGTGAAAGTGACTGAAACCTGGATGACACGCCAGGGCCAATAACATTGCAGATTCTTCTTTGGATTTCATCAAGAATCTCTAAATATATTGCAGGTGCACCAGACTAAATGTGATAGCAATATACAAAACAAGGACGAATGGTAGACTTATAAATATGTAAAATAGATTCTGGCGAGAAAAAATGGTCTAGCACGGCGCAGTGAACCTAGTTAAAATCTGTTTCTTCTCCCATCAATCATGGGTTAAATAGTAGGGTACACTGGGTTATCTAGCCAGTCTAGGGGAAGAACCCATTCTGAATTCCAAACCATAGAGAAGGCAACAGGAAACCACTCTACTATCTTTCTCAAGAAGTCAAAGCAATCCACATATAATAAAGAAAGGAACACTGTGGAGGGCCATGTTCGCCTAAAAGAGTTACAAGATGTAAATAAATATTAAGAATATGTTTGAATGATATTCCTGGCCGATATTTCTTTCCCACTAATTTTATGTCAGAAAATTATCACGACAAAAAATACTAGTTAAACTCTGAACTTTTAACCAAAATGTTTTTTTTTTCCTTCTTTCTTGTGGAACGTGCTACTAAAGTATGGAATGGGACAGTTATTTCTGACGACGGTAGCTGCGAGGTCGGAGGGTGGGGTCTGATTTTGTGGGTGTTGGTCAAGGAGGTAAGAGGATGTGGGGCGCGCAATTTCTCAATTCCGCCGAGAGAAATGGCCATGTATCGTCCCATCCTCACGGTCCATCTCTCCTCCGGCATCATGACCACGCCCCCGACCACTACCATCACCTCACTGGCCGACCAGACGGACCAACCTAATTCTGTCGCTTTTGTTTTTGAGCGGGTCGCAATCAAATCCTGTCTAGCCCAGTGTCTGGAGACCATTAAATCTCGCACCACAAGTAAAGGACGACAAAGGTAGGATTGCACGCAATTAAAAGAAAACGCGACTAAACATTGCTATCTATTTTATTTATATATATATATATATATATATATATATATATATATATATATATATATATATATATATATATATATATATATATATATATTCTTTATTAGTAGTGCAGAAGGTAGGTATGAGAAGGTTTCTATGGACACACACGTACACACAAACATATATATATATATATATATATATATATATATAGTGCACAGAGAAGCTTGATGGTAATAATATACATAATATTTTTCATGTATTTTTATGTATATGTATATGTGTGAGAATATATAAAAATGTTTTCTTTAAACAATTCATTCTCTTTTTAACCAATACAGCTTTTTAATCAATATGTGTGTGTGTATTTATATGTATATATTTATACATATATATATATATATATATATATATATATTAATGAATTCATTTTTTAAAGCAACGCATTTATAGATAGATAGATAGATAGATAGATAGATAGATAGATAGATAGATAGATAGATAGACCTAGAGAGCCAGACAAACCGACCAAGTTTTCACCTTCCCTGACGATCCGCTTAGATGAAACCTTGGTATGTTTGTCTGGCTCTCTAGGTTTAACTAGGTCTGCTCTACTTATTGTATTGAGCACTTTATTTAGTTAGTTGCGTACTCTTATCGGTTTTTTTTTTCTTTGGGCTTCGGACCTGCATGCTGAACGATTGTTTTCGACAGGCGTTCATGGATCTTGGCTCTTTCTCTTTTTTTTATACCTTTTTTTCCTTCGATATTGATTTGATCATTTGCAAATCGAGAAACCGAAGGTTTTCTGAAACGAGTGTAGTTACTTAGATAGATAGATAGATAGATAGATAGATAGATAGATAGATAGATAGATAGATAAATTGTCGCGTTAATTTCGCAAAAAGGAAAATAACACTGACATCTCATTTTAACAGATATATTTACCAAAATAACACAAAAATATATTGAAATACTAAAGAGTAAATTTATTCAATAAAATCGTCATTGACTTCAACCACGGCCTCTAGACGACTTCGGAATCTCCTGCAACTCTTCTGGACGGTCTCCTTGTTTTTGTTGCATGCTGCAATAATCCTTGCCTTCAGTTCATCTTTGGTGTTACAAGGAGTTTTGTTGGTCTGTCGCTCCAAACACATTCGTAATCACTATTAGATTCATCCAACTCTTTCCGAATCCTCTGCACTGTCCTCGGATAGACAGCCAAACACTCTGAAATGTTCATATTGTAGGTCCCGGTCATTTGTTTCAGCATCACATTCTCCTTAATCTCTTTCACGGGTTAAAATATCTTATGTTCAATAGTTCATTTTTATCTTTGGGTAACGCAAAAACTCTCAAGGAACTAAATCTGTTATGCAGTTTTGTTTTTGACAACCCTGGATGTTATGATGTTTAGCAAAAGAATAAAGAAAGAAATAAATGAAGAAAGAAACAAAAAAAACTGCATGAGACATGTAGAATAAGCAGTCGAGATATTCAAAATGGCTAGATCCCTTCTGGAAATTCTGTGGAATCGCCAGACTTTCGCCTAATTCTCGCTCCATCAACCACTGATTTCCTTTGACAGCATTTTTGGGTGATGTCTTCGTTGAAGGTCTTCTAGAATAAGCATCACTTTCTGTGAATTCTCGGCCTAGTCTGAAGCTTCTGTCACTAAATTTTAACTTGGATTTCTTCATTGAATTATCCCCTAAAACTTTCTTAGTCTTCAGAATAGTTTGTACGGACGTCTGTCTAAGTTTCAAGCCGAATAGATGCATGCTCACCGTGGTTGCAATAGACACACAGCACGCACGATCACTTAATGGTGTCTCCATCGCTAACTGAGCAACCTCACAGAAGAGTCTCTGTTCGTTCATACAAGGTAAGGCTTTCTATGAGTGTTTGTCAGGTTAGGTATTTCCGGGAAATATATAACTATTTTAAATATATCGTGAACCGGTTGCGCAGTCTTCATATAACTTTGCAAGCAAACATACTCTCTTTCTCTCTGTCTCTGTCTCTCTTTCTTTCTCTCTGTCTGTCAGTCTCTCTCTCTGTTTTATGTAACTTAGAAACAAACAAAAAAAAACACATACACAAAAAAGAATTAATAGATTTTATTTTTTACTACAACATATTTTTTATTACTTCAAACGTTATTTTTGGAGGATACCTGTATTTGAGTAGACGCTCTTTTTTTATTGTTATTATTTTAAACAGTATTTATTTATTTCGTCTTCCGTCCTGCACATGAGAGAATGCTTATTAAAAAAATAGGGCAGATATTCTGTCATAGCTTCTCTCAAATTGTTAAATAATAGTTTCAGACTATTATTTTTTAGTGGCAGTGTATTTGGTTCAAACCTTCTGAGGCTGACCTTTAAGGTCAGATGGTAGACAAAACATGTCGATTTTGATTGGCTGAACCGAACATGGGAATGTTAAATTTAGAAAGTGTTTTCAGTGAGTTAAGTTTTACACGTCATACACATAAGACGTGGTTATTTCTTGTCTCGGGGAATTTGCTCCCCAGTGGGGCTGATAGAGTGCCCCCCCCCACCTGGCCAGTTAAAAATGTACACGTCGACATGTTTAATAAAATACATATGTTTAAAATTTCCTTTATTGATATCTCTCTTTTAACTCCGAACTAAAAACTAGTGATCACCCGGCCAAGAGAAGAAAGAAGAGATAATGAAAGACAACATTATTATGATCGTTCAAAGACCGTCAGCCAAAATACCACTCCAGAACGAATGGCGTATACAACAGAATTCGCAGGCCCGTAGACGAAATAAATAAATACTGTTAAAACAAAACAAAACAAAACAAAATACAGACAGTCTACCCAAATTCAGGTATCCACTAAAATTAACATTTGAAGTAATGAATAAACTTAGCACAAGGAGCACTGCATCCTGGGTAAGACGATAAACTACATCCAACAGAAAGGCCTCTGATCAGGAGGTTTTGGGAAGCGTGGAACCACCTCTTAATTGCTGGTTTTCCCAGGTCCACTTTGACCCGGGGTGGTAGCACCTGTTAGGGTCCCAACTATTGGCAAATATTTAACCCCCAAACTGGGGTCAAAACACTATGAAAGTGTAAAAGTAGGTTTTAATTCCAGTAATAAATTTTGTAAAAAATTATTACCAGCAATAAATTTTTGAGGAAAATATTACCAGCAATAAATTTTGAAGAAGAAAAAAAATTATTACCAGCAATACATTTTGAAGAAGAAAAACATATTACCAGCAATACATTTTGAAGACGAAAAACAAATATTACCAGCAACACATTTTGAAGAAGAAAAAATATATTACCAGCAATACATTTTGAAGAAGAAAAAAAATATTACCAGCAATACATTTTGAAGAAGAAAAAAATATTACCAGCAATACATTTTGAAGACGAAAAAAGTATTACCAGCAATACATTTTGAAAAAGAAAAAAATATTACCAGGAATACATTTTGAAGACGAAAAAAGTATTACCAGCAATACATTTTGAAAAAGAAAAAAATATTACCAGCAATACATTTTGAAGACGAAAAAAGTATTACCAGCAATACATTTTGAAAAAGAAAAAAATATTACCAGGAATACATTTTGAAGACGAAAAAAGTATTACCAGCAATACATTTTGAAAAAGAAAAAAATATTACCAGCAATACATTTTGAAGACGAAAAAAGTATTACCAGCAATACATTTTGAAAAAGAAAAAAATATTACCAGGAATACATTTTGAAGACGAAAAAAGTATTACCAGCAATACATTTTGAAAAAGAAAAAAATAGTACCAGCAATACATTTTGAAGACGAAAAAAGTATTACCAGCAATACATTTTGAAAAAGAAAAAAATATTACCAGGAATACATTTTGAAGACGAAAAAAGTATTACCAGCAATACATTTTGAAAAAGAAAAAAATATTACCAGGAATACATTTTGAGGACGAAAAAAGTATTACCAGCAATACATTTTGAAAAAGAAAAAAATATTACCAGGAATACATTTTGAAGACGAAAAAAGTATTACCAGCAATACATTTTGAAAAAGAAAAAAATATTACCAGGAATACATTTTGAAGACGAAAAAAGTATTACCAGCAATACATTTTGAAAAAGAAAAAAATATTACCAGCAATACATTTTGAAGACGGAAAAAGTATTACCAGCAATACATTTTGAAAAAGAAAAAAATATTACCAGCAATACATTTTGAAGACGAAAAAATTATTACCAGCAATACATTTTGAAAAAGAAAAAAGTATTACCAGCAATACATTTTGAAGACGAAAAAATTATTACCAACAATACATTTTGAAAAAGAAAAAAAATATTACCAGCAATACATTTTGAAGATGAAAAAAGTATTACCAGCAATACATTTTGAAGAAGAAAAAAGTATTACCAGCAATACATTTTGAAAAAGAACAAAAATATTACCAGCAATACATTTTGAAGACGAAAAAAGTATTACCAGCAATAAATTTTGAAAAAGAAAAAAAATATTACCAGCAATACATTTTGAAGAAGAAAAAAAAATTACCAGCAATACATTTTGATGAAGAAAAAAATATTAGCAAAAATACATTTTTGGAAAAATAAAATACATTAGCAGCAATACATTTTTGAAAACATTATTACCAGCAATAAAAATCATGTCGGCATTAAATAACCCATTGAGGTTGTTATACCGTAAAACAAAACAAACTAAACGAAACCAAACAAGGACCACTTTTACGTGGTCTCATGCTTAGCAGGCTTGTCTCACTATATCAGGTGTGACTGAGTGGGGAAATTTGTTTCTCACCGGGTGTCTCATAATAGCGGCCTTGTTTCACATTTAACCTACACTTAGTAAACAATTATACTGCAAATCTGTTTTTAGCATAACATTCCACGAGAAAGAATTATAAAGAAAAATATTTTTGGTGAAACTATTAGAGTAAAATCAAATCTAATCAGTATTTATTCAGTTGTTAAATATATTCTTTCTTTTTGTTTTCTTCTTGTGAATGATCTCAAAGAATAATATTTCGTAGCAATTCTTGCTTCTTTGTAACTCTGATCATCATGTGAAACGGTTTTTATTTCAGATTAGACATCCTTTTCAAATGAAACTCCAAGTAGCAGGTTTGACATCATCTCTTTGTTTTTAATCGAGATCACAAAACTACCACAGCTGCTCGGGACGTTTGTACTGTGTACGGTGATGAAATGCTTAGAAAACAACCAAATAGTCAATGCTAAGCTGCATGTTGAACAAATGAACACGCACAACGGGGCAAAGACCTGACCGGCGATACAGTAAAAATTTTCACCATGAAAATGCACGCCACCACGTCACTAACATGACCAAACATGAAATTAAAGAACTCGTTAAGGAAGTCCTACAACACCCACCATATTCTCCTGATTTAGCCTCTTTAGACTACCATCATTTTCGGTCGCTTTCTAACAATTCGAGGGGTGTTTAGTTCAACAACGATGTGGAGTATAAAACGTGGCTTCATGATTTCAATTGTCGAGTCATTGAGTCGTTGGCAGGATGTCGTAAACAATGAAGGGGAATACATTGTTGAATGATTAATCACAACCATTAATAAATATTAAAATAAAAATTAACGAATTTATGCAATAACGCAATATATATATATATATATATATATATATATATATATATATATATATATATATATATATATATATGTATATATATATATATATATGCGTATATTTCGGCAGCATGTTTTCATTAAGACATGTTTCGTTGTATGGTTTACACATGGTCTGTCTATTTATATTCGATAAGAACCTTTCATACTCGCAATACATCTTCATTTTATTTCCAATACTTTCGTCATATCCATGTCATCATCAGGGTATTGTTTATTATAACATAAGTTATAGTATCCATTATTGTCAGAGAAAAATTGTTGTGTTATCTGAATATTAAATTTCTTAAAAATGCAGTGAGGAACGTTGCGTCAGTGCGTGACCGCTAAAACAGTTCTGAAAGTTAAACTACAATATTTATTTTGTAATAAACAATGCTCTCATGATGACATGGATATGTCGAAAGTGCTTGAAAATAAAAGAAAATATGTATCAACACGGCAATTTTCTCTTGTCTTTCAACAAGGTCACCAAAAAGCTTATCCGCGAGTATGAAATGATCTTATCGAAAATAAGTAGATATTACATGTCTAATTTATACAAGGAAACATATCTTAATATATATATATATATATATATATATATATATATATAGATAGATAGATAGATAGATAGATAGATATTACAGCAAAAAAAAGCAAAAATTACCTCAACATATGGGTAGTCTACTTCAAACTGTTCTTTACACGGCTATCGTTAGCCTCTAATATCAGTTCCTACAATCTATAAATTAGTAAATCAGTTCCTACACAATCTATAAATCTATAACTCAACCAATTTACATCTTAACGGACTTAAGTTTAAATCCCCTATCACTTAGTAGTACAAAAACTATTTACTGTGAATCCCAGAAATAAACACACACCGGGTCCTTTATAAGAATCACCACATAGTAGGAAGTGATATTAAACTAAAACAAAAATCCTGGCCATAAATAAACTCCAAACCTAGACCGCTTTCACCGGGATAAGATACCTTACGCCCCCACCAATCGCTAACACAAACCCACTCTCATTAACAAGGCGCCTACTAGAGGAGGACTGATTTTGAAAATAAATTTAGAAAAATGCTCCGAGACAAGCACTTAAAGGCTGACGATAGCCGTGTGAAGAACGGTTTGAAATAAACTATACCTATGTTGAGGTAATTTTTGATTATTTGTTGGAAGAATGCCCTGTTAAAAATAAAAACATCGAGCTCTCTGTGAATCTGTTTTAATAATTAATATTACTAGGATCCACCCGGATTATATACCAAATGACCGATTACCTGTACTATATATATATATATATATATATATATATATATATATATATATATATATATATATATATATATATATATATATATATATATATGTATGTATCTATGTATGTATGTATTTAATGCACACAATAATGTCTGTATAACGTTTTGTATTTTTCAATAAGCTGAATTATCGAATTGGTCCATAAACTCTACGGAGTTGACTTTTTTTTTTGTAACTTTTTCTTCAAATACTTTCAACGGTTTCGGTCATTATCAAGAAGTAAATGTTGTCGGTATCGTAAACAAGCCATTGTATCCTAGCATATAAGGTAAGTTACATTTCAAATCCAAATAAATGTGTATCATAAATAAGATCGTGTGTAGAACGGATTTACAGGGCTTGAAAACACTGCAAATGTGTACATTAAATATTTTACACATATGATTATTTTATACGCATTTAAAATATTTCATACTCGTTTTCAAAGGCTCGTGAAAGATATTTTATTTAATATTAGTTTGTTTTGTTTTGTTTTTAATTTTGTATAATAATAACTTCGTGTGTGTGGAATCTTTGTCTGCAGTGTGTTTTGCATAGTGTTTTTGTATTATCCACTGGGTTTTGCTTATGCAATCGATTGTCACCAATCATGTCCAAAAGCAGAACAAAAACAAGAACTTTGGACAGTTGCTTCCCAATTTCGATCCAGACGGGTAGCAACTTATTCGAAATTAGTTATAAAAAAAACTAGAATTAACAATTAAACAATCAAACATTATCGATTGAAATTATCACTTCAAACATTATTTTTAGTGGATATTCATATTTGAGTAGATGCTCTGTTCATCTATTAAATAGTATATTCATTTATTTTTCTGTTCCGGCTTGAATATTCAAGGAATCTTATTAAAAAAAAACGTAATATTTATTTAAAAATTATAAAAAGTATATTATAACATCACTACAAATATAGTCATTTTTTTTTCAACACTTCTGGGGTTTTGTCAAGTGACCTTGTATTCGTATATATATATATATATATATATATATATATATATATATATATATATATATATATTACTTTGTATGCGTAGTACATAGATACATAGATAGATAGATAGATAGATAGATAGATAGATAGATAGATACTGAACAATGTGAGCTAGCTAGATAGATAGGTATGAAAAGACTGTCTTATATAGAGAGATAGATAGATAGATAGATAGATAGATAGATAGATAGATAGATAGACGGATAGATATCCATGCATATACCTTATATCATTAAAAAATGGATGATAAAAATATTTTGTCGTATAGATTTTCAGTTGTTTTTTTTTTAGTTGACCTGTGAGAACACATTAAAATATTTGGAACAGACTTCATTATGAAGCAACGATGAAGGTTACAAGAGAAAACGAAAATTTTCTAGATTTCAAAATCTTCATATTTTTGGCTCCCACATATCGACTAAATATTAAACATAGAAAGCTACAAAACATATTTTTGTCACCCACTTTTGATTATATATATATAAACATATATATATATATATATATATATATATATATATATATATATATATATATATATATATATATATATATATATATATACATATATATATATAGTAAAGGTAAAAAGCCCGTTGGTATATAATCCAAGTGAATCCTAGTAATATAAAATATTAAAATTGATCCACGAAAAGAGCTCAATGTATTTATTATTACAGAGCAAATAATTAATAAACATAAAATTCAAAATCACCCCGTGTCCACACCGGGGTTGATAAAACAGACGACCAATATATATATATATATATATATATATATATATATATAGATAGATAGATAGATAGATAGATAGATAGATAGATAGATATAGATAGGTATAGAGAGAGAGGGGGGCATTGGACATTTGAACACAAGTCATATTAACTTTGATGAAAAAGAGAGGACGCTGAAATTTGTAACTTTTTAATTTATTTTTTTAAAAATATGTATTTGGATATATAGTTTAACCTATTTCATTTAGTTTCTTTTTCTTTCTGCTTTTATCACTTTTTGTTAATAAGTAATCCACATTGTCATAATAGAATGTCTGCGAAGAAAGATGAAATAGTGTATGGACCTGGACGAAATAACTGTGGATAATCTAGCGATTAAACGCCATTTCTATAGATCTTTCATTTTTTGTAAATTGCTTTCTCTTTTAAATCAAAATTATTGTCCGACTCATTACAGTGAGCAACTAATACATTTAGCGTTTTATTTTGTAAAAGATCCCTTTCCTGTTCATATAATGTATTTAAATTTGGCATGTGTTTAAATGTTATTCGATAAATTCTTGGTTTAGGAACATTTAATCAAATGGCGATGAATGAAGGACTGCTGCCTACCCAAATTTATACATACATACATACATATCTATCTATCTATCTATCTATCTATCTATCTATCTATCTATCTATCTATCTATCTCAGTCTCTTCATCTATCTATCTATCTATCTATCTATCTATCTATCTCAGTCTCTTCATCTATCTATCTATCTCAGTCTCTTCATCTATCTATCTATCTATCTCAGTCTCTTCATCTATCTATCTATCTATCTATCTATCTATCTATCTGGACGTAAGTTTTAGGCGATTAAAGGACTTTCTATACATTTTCACCTTTGTAAATTACGTTCGCTTTTAATTAAAGTAACATTTTTTAAATCAAAATTATTGTCAAACTCATTACGGTGAGTAACTAATGCATTTAGCATGTTATTTTATAAAAGTTTCCTTTTGTGTTCATATAATGTCTTATTTAAATACCTTGAGGTTTCTCCTATATATTCCTTGTGGCAATTATCACGGGCGACAGAGTAAATTCATCCTTCAACTTTTAGCTTATTATTATTTTGCTTTGTATTAATCAAAGCTATAATTGTTTTAGGTTAAGCAAAGATAAATTCTTTTCAATCGTAGTTGGTGGATAGGATAATATATTTTGCCACTATAAAATTGATTTTCATGACTATGTTCTGATATATAAAATATTTACATATCGCTTTCCCATATATATATATATATATATATATATATATATATATATATAACGAGTTTCTGAAAAGGTCTTCTTTCCGAACAAAGAGATTAGTCAGTGCATTCCATTTTGCATATAATTCATTAATTTTCTTTAATCTTTCTAGAGGAAAAATCTTAAATACTGATTTAGTGATGTTGGTCGAGTCGAAAACTTTTCAGCACCCCTCTTATTGTCAAACGCAAACTGGATAGAAAGTTAAGTCTATCCTATCAAATCGTCTGTGATACGCACTTGCTTCGAATAGCGCCATAAAGAATTTTTTACAATATCATGCTATGACACGTTGCACAGAAACAAGAAAATTTCAGTAAAAATCTCAAACTTAACGGTTCATACTGCATTTCATTGTATTGGTTTTATCACGTGTGGTTCTTACATTCTACAACAGGAAAAGAAATTAGCATGGAATTGGCCTCTGACGAGAATTGAACTCTCATCCTGTACACTTGTGTTCCTCATCTAAACTATTATTCATGTACTGGTCGACCCACAACTTATATCCGGTATATATGCATGAACCAGAATACAAGTATTTGAAAAGACCCACACATACACACAGATATATATATATATATATATATATATATATATATATATATATATATATATATATATATATATATATATGCATACATCTCTCTTCGTTTTCTTTCATTCCCTTCCTCTCAATCCCACATACCGAATGCATCAGCTCGACACGCATCGAATTCGAATAAATGTCTTTTTCTTGCAAACCAAACGTATCTTCACTTCCTTCCACCAACTTCTCGTTTTATCTTTTCCAGTCTCGTCTTCTCTCGGCATTCGAATGCCTTCATCTTTTTTGCTTCGCTGAACGCAAATTAGAAATTGCATTAATTTTAATGCATATTAAGAAGGCGAATTCAACAAAAGATTTTTTTTTTTTTTTTAAAAAAAAGGAAAGAAACGTTGAGCAGGTTTTATTTTATTTTAATTTATTTCTTTTTTTTTTCATCAAATTCTCGAAGTGAATATTTTTCCACGTTTTAACCATATTCGAAAAAGAAAAGGGAATTTAAGATGAAAAACAAGAAAACCATTTAAAAGTGTTTAAGAATTTCAGCATTTAAATGTCCAAAGGAAACATGACCTAGTGGATTAAAGCCTTCGTTAAAACATTTCTAGTTCCGTTGTGAGTTCAGTCCCCATTAGTGCAGTCATTTATTTCTGCAATGATGCTCACCCTGTACAAAGCCCAAAAGCCACTCGATGTAGAGAGATACAAATTAAGAGGCACAGATTATGAAGATATATGGAGAAGATAACAATTGACACTAGACTTGAACAGGTTAAAATTGTAGTGATCGGGGAAGTATCCTCTTGGGAGTCGGTTCTACAAAGCAGCGGTTCATGGGAAAAAGATGCTTCAGTGGAAATTACATCTGACCAATGGGATATGAAGGGAATGAGGGTGATTCGCTACAATGTAGCGTGGAATGGCGGGTTTTACACGTGAACGTAAGAACTGGTGGAACTCAGAAATGTAGCACGTCTGAGCACTTTCTAATAGCGATAGAGCAACGAGAGGCTTGCGAATGCCTCGTCTCTGAGAATGGGATTATAGGCTGGAGAATAATTCGTCACCTACAAGGGATCGGTGACACTTATGAACTCCGTCAAGGCTAGAGAGTGAGGTCTGGACAGCTCCCACCCAAATATGACAACAGTACTCCATTTTTGACCTGATCTGGCTTTTGTAAAGGTAGAGAATATAAGAAGGAGTCAGGTACTTATTGGAGCGGTACAGTGAACCGACCATCTTTCAAAGCATAAAGTCACTCAGAGGACAAAACGTGTCGGCTAAGAATATTTTTTTCTCTTGTCTTTTTATTCATTATGTTCCTTTACAAATACCCTCTATATTAAAAGAATTATATATATATATATATATATATATATATATATATATATATATATATATATATATATATATATATATATATATATATATATATATATATATATATATATATAATTCTTATATATATATATATAATATTTTGCCAGACTCTTCGTTAAGACGAATCGAGTTCTCCAGTCACTTGCGTGTTTGTCTAAAAATAAATACGTCTAAATTTACCTTCATCCCTGCCTCATCCTCATCCAATGGCTTAGGGGTAAAATCTCCGACTGATACCAAATCAGTCTGGTTTCGATCTCGGCTTGAGGCAATCGGATGTTTAGGCACACTGATGAGCTGTGAAACAGTCTGTCTGTGGATTACAATATATATATATATATATATATATATATATATATAATCAGTTCGCCGCAAGCAAGACGATAATGCCACATGGGTTTACTGGGAGAGATAGAGAACGAGAAGGCTTTAGACTTTTAACCGGGAACCAAATCCTAAACAAGAAACAAAGGATAAACATCTACTTCTTTTCAAAAGACCGACGAGGAGAGTGATCCGGGCGATAGGCGAAACTATCTACTGCTATTGAGGAAAGAAAAATAAATAGTAAATGAAATTTCAGAGTTTAGGCGGAGACGTTGGAAGTATAAAATTGCAGTAGACCTTAGAGAAGGGAACCGAAAACCCTGTCCTAAACAGGAAACAAGGGATAAACCTCTACCCCTATTCAGAAGACAGAGGACGAGTGTGAAGCAAGCGATAAGCAAACCTATCCGTTACTGTCAAAAGAGAAAAAATGTAACTTGATGCAAAGTCCTTGAAATTATTAAATGAAGCAGTTGTCGGGAAATTTCAACCTCGCTTCACCTAGAAACGAACAATGACGTGGAACTCTGTACTGAATTGCGTTACAGATTGCTTCATAGGGATTACTTAGTTACTGCGTTCCGGTGACATTAGTAGCAACTGAAGAATTCCTCGGTGAAAAGAGTTTCGGGTAATAAAAATGTCTATTTAATTGGCGCTCCGATGTGACATATAAATAGAATTAATAATAATTCTAAAAGCAGAAAAAGGGTGATTATGAATATTTAGAATACAATGCACTGTGTATTTAACAAACAACTAACTGACACTGGGATAGCGGTGTGACTGTATATATATATATATATATATATATATATATATATATATATATATATATATATAAAGAACAGTAAGATATATATATTTCTATGAAAATTTCTCGGACATTCAGGCTGGTAAATGTTATTAATACTGTTTATTATAAAACAGAGCATTTACTTAAATATTTGTATCGATAAAAAGAATATATACACATAAAAATGCCTTAATATATATATATATATATATATATATATATATATATATATATATATATATATATATATATATATATTCAGACATTTTTATGTTTATACAATCATTATATATATATATATATATATTATAAATTAATTGATTTAAAATATGTTTTTTTCACTACACAGTGATAACCATGTTTCAAAAATGGAAGCTAAAGCCTTCGAATTTAATTTTGTTATTAAATTAAAGACATTAGCTCAATTTCCTATAACCATTACCCCGAGGCGGGGTAATGGTTAGCAAGCTTGTCTTGCTAGAACAATTACGACTGAGTAGTGAGTTACTCACTGGGTGCCCCATAATTTCGGCCTTGTGCTACATCTGAGCTAAGCTTTGAAAATATCTATATCTCTATATATATATATATATATTTGTGTGTGTGAGAGAGAAAGAGTGTGTGTGAATAAAGACAAAAGGAAAACGTATCTTAGCCGATGCGTTTCGTCCTTAGACAGACTTTCTCAGGTCAAATGTAGGGATTTTATTTTGCAACAATTATTTAGAAGCAGAATTAAAAAATGTCGATAGTTTTCCAAAGTTTTTCCAAGTATATCTTCCAGCAAAGTTGGTTTTTTGAAAATTCCATGCCGCAGATTTATATTTTGGTAAGATCCGATAGCGGCACTCTGAAGAATTTAGCTTCTAAGTAAGTTACTTTCTCTTTTAATAAATGTAGCATTCTTTAGACAGAAGTTTAACTTTATCAATGTAATTTCATGAAGGGACGAAACGCGTTGATAAAGAAAAGTTTTCCTTTTGTCTTTCATTTATATTGTCTTTACAGATAGATTTTATTTATACCAGAATTATTAAAAACACACATACACAAATATTGGGTTGGTGCATAATTATCAGGCGTTTTTGCAGGCGAGTTATTTGTTAATAAAAATTGCTGTTTTATTTAATTTTTTTAATAAAAATACTATTTTAATTTCAGGTTACAAAAATGCGTGTCGATAATCATACGCTCCGGAATAATCATTTGAAAATGTTATTGTTGAATTGTTATGTTTCTTTTTTCATATTAAATACTGTTTTAAAAAAAGACCTGATAATTATGCACCAACCCAGAATAAATATATATATATATATATATATATATATATATATATATGTGTGTGTGTGTGTGTGTGTGTGTGTGTGTTTGTCATTCGCAGACAGTACTGTTTCGCTGTATCACAGCTCCTCAGTGCGACTAGACATCCGAATGCCTCAAACCAGGATCGAAACCCAATCGATTTGAAGTCAATACCCAGATGCGACAGTCTGTTTCATGCTAAACGCAATACGATTGCGTTTAGCATGAAACAGACTGTCGCATCTGGGTGTTGACTTCAATGTCCACTATTATATTTTATATTTATATAGAGATAGATATGTAACAGCAAAATTGTCCAAATCGGGTAACAGAAAAATATTTCAATTGTTATTTTAAAATTTGAACCCTTGTAACTTGGAAATGATTAAAGATATCTTACTGGAATTCTCCCAGGTTTTTATAAAACTATTGAACCCTACTTTGAACAATAAGAATGTCTTTATCTCTAAGCTGAAATGATGGTCCCTCTTGCTGTTGTGACCTCCTGATCCAGATTTCTTCTTTACTGTTCCCTCTTTTTTAAAGTTATTCGCCGTTCTTGTGATGGTACTTGAATGGGCGTTGAAGATGGAATTCTGAGTGTGAATATTGGTACCATTACTAATGACCTGAATGATATTTTCCGTCTCATCATTGCTCAGATCGGAAGACATACCTGGGCTGGCATAAAACGATTTTAACCTGTTTTGGTTCTAGCTGAATAACTCAAAGGGTCATTCAGTGATTCTTTCAACAAATGGTGTCAAGATGGCGTCTTATCTGAAAATCTGGAAAAAAAGAAACTCAATTAGTTTAGTAGTTTTTAAGATATTAAACATTTTGTGGGATGGACAATAATCGCATGTTGTTACACGATTAGGACAATTTTGCTGTTACACCCGATATAGTCAGGTCCCTTTATGAGCGATATTAATATTATGTAGTCCAGTATTACCTTCTGCATAGTCCGGTTATCGGCGACGAGACCGATGTCCTCCGACCCGGTATTTTCTGGTGAGAAGGGTAATTAGGCAGCCAGCAGGATTAAAAGCAAGACCTCTCAACGGGAGGATGAATCCTTTCGCGGGATCACAGAACATCTAGCACAGGTGCGGGAATTGTAGAAATACCTGGGTTGGTGTGCAGGTGCGAGGTGAGCTCACTGGGAGATTTCGAACCCCTTAGCCTTCGTTAAGTTATCCAATCATAGAGAACCATTTCTGTCTGCCATCAGAATGACTGAAGCTAGACTCCGGGAGAGCGACACACTGCGCCTTCTTGGCCTCATGTCTTTCCGCTGATACGAAGTGGAGTGACTACATCGAATCACTAGCTGCAAGGAATGATGCGTCACTGTGCATATAAAAGTGAACATTGAAGTCAACACTAAGAGGCGGCAGGCTGTTTCAAGCTAGACACAAATCATCAGGCGACCTGACTATTGCGTCCAGCATGAAACAGCCTGTCGCCTCTTAGTATTGACTGCAATGTTCACTTTTATATATATATATTCCATATACACCAATCGTATACTTGGATATCTATCTATCTATCTATCTATCTATCTATCTATCTATCTATCTATCTATCTATATATATATATATATATATATATATATATTATTTTCTTTTTAAAAATATGATTCCGTCGCGACACAGAAAATTTATATGTTTCAAAACTGAAACTAAATTTATAAATCTAATTAAAAAATTAAACTTAAAATCTATAGGCTCGTTCCATTGTCAAGCGATATTATTTTAATATATATATATATGTCGAATTGACTACTATAAGTTGAATTGAGTACATGTACCGACAAATTCTATGTAAACAGTTTCTTTTCTCGCAGTTCTAGCTCGTGGAACAGTCTTCTGGTTCCATGCTTTCCAGCCAATTTTAAAGGCAGTATCAATCGTTATCTACTGTCTTTTTTTATTCTTCCTCTTTTATTGTTCTCTCTCTATAATAATTTTTCTCTTTTTCTTATTCTTTCACTCTCAGTAACCCCTGATGTCTTGGTGGCTTTAATGTCTTGCATAGAGTGAAATGATTAAAAAAATATATATGTACGCGTGTCTCTGGGTATATTGTTTATACGTTGTTTTTATAGATACAAATATTTAAGAGCATTTACTTAAATATTAACCATATATTTAACAATAAATACATTACAATAATTGTCAGACTTAGTCCATTTCATAATATATGACGTCATTTGTTTTCGTTAAGATACGCTTCGTGCAGATATGAGAGTTCGGGAAAAATCATGGGAAATTTGTAGTTTAAAAGCAGTAATTCGTCCTTGGTAACCAGACATTTCCTCTGTACCTAAATGGTAAAGCACATCAGGCTAATATGACGGTTCCGTGTAGGACGCAGGTTCGATTCCTATCGGACGACATATATTTTCTATGAAATTTCTCGGATATCCTGGCTATTAAGTGTTCGTAAAACTGTTTATTATAAACAGACCATTTACTTAAATATTTGTAATTTTTTTAAAAACCTATAAGTAATAAATATATTAAAATAATTATCGCACTTAGTCCATTTCATTTTATATATATATATATATATATATATATATATATATATATATATATATATATATATATATATATTAACAATAAAAATATTTAAAAAAATGAAAATATTCAGACATACACGGTTGTATATAAATATTCTTTCGTTTTTATTATTTGAATTAGATTCCTCAATTTTCAATTAGATTAGATTCATATATATATATATATGTGTGTGTGTGTGTGTGTGTGTGTGTGTGTGTGTGTGTGTGTGTGTTATGAACGAAATTATGTCAGATAATATCGTATTTTAGGCAGTTAGACGGAAAATAACAATGTTCTTGTTTCATCACCAGCACGTTTCATTTTTTTCTTTCTCCAGATGACTATTTTTAAAGGGAAAAATCCCATCTTCTACTTCCGGTATGAAACTAAGCACTTGGTTGCCAACACTGGTCTCCTTCTTCTATGTGTCATGTCCATTAAGGACATGGTCGATCATGGCTCTCCCCAACCTCTCACTCCGTGTAGCTGTCAATAGCGTTTGTCCATTTGCCAAGAGTCCCGCCTCTCTTTCCGCCAGGTAGGTGGCTCGTTGCTTTCCCCTGTCTCTCTTGCCCTCGATATGCCCTGCGCGGGTTGCCACATAGTTCTTATTTCTTGATGTTTGGACTCGGTCCTACCCCACCCCATACACATACCAAATCCATCACCCCCCCCCCCGCCACTCACAATACACATACAAAAAAAGTTTCAACAAGTTTGCCCTTGCAACGCGTTTATCTCGCCTGTTAATCCGTTGCTGGATTAAAGACCGGACGCAGAATGACGAATGGCTTCTGCAAATGAGCCAAAAGTGAAGTGTGAGGAGCTGGGCGCTGGAAGAGGAGGAGGAGATTATTAACGGTTGTGAAAACAACAAAGTCGGAAAGTCGAGATAAAAAGAGTGAGAAGTTAAAATGAGAAAGAGTGCGCTGAGGGAGCGGCATAGATGTAGAAATATACACCCACCCACACGCATATGAATAGGCTTGCTTATATATATATATATATATATATATATATATATATATATATATATATATATATATATATATATATATATATATATATATATGAAAACTCAAGCTTCGAGACAACGTAGTAGTGGTATGGCCAACATAAAAAAAATTTTTGTGTTGGAGATACAATCTTTCAGAGAACATTTAAATTTATGTACAATGTTGGTTTTCTGCAAAACGTTAGTTGGTGTGGAGGAGGATTTACGAATGATTAAAATGGCTATATAATGAATTTAGTATAGTATATAATTAATTTATTTTGTACTAGGATCTGTGGCTGATATATTAGTATTTATTAGGGTTTTTTTTAGGATATTTTCGTCCTGTTTATAATTAGAATCTATTTGATTACAACAAGATTAATATGTTTGGTGTTAATTGAAGAATTATTAATTTCCATTTGCTTTAATTAAAATTTCTGATAGAACATCTTATTTATTCATCAATAATATAATTAGAAAAGTTATTATCAATAAGAGTTCGTTTATATTTTTTCAGTTCAATGCAGAGAATGTGTTTTGTAGATGAATTAATTTTTGCCCGGTTTATTAGGTTTTTCGTAATTGCTATTTTATAGCAATTTGGTTATTGACTTTTATAGTTAAGGGTGCAAGAATTTATGCTGGTAGTTTTTTTTTTATATGGGGAGATAGTAAATTTATCTTATTGATGTTTATCAATATATCAAGAAATGGAATTTTATTGCTATTATTAATTTCGTATGTAAATTTTGCAGGGATGATGATAAAATTTTCAGCGATGGTAATAAAGAGAAATTGTGAACATATACGGTTAAATTACGGTGGAAATATATTAAATTGATTTATTATTATAATTAAATTGATTAATTATTATTATTAATAATAATAATAATTATTATTATTAATTAATTTATATTAACATTTCTAATAGAACATCTTATTTGTTCATCAACAATATAATTAGAAAAATTAGAGAGAAAGGAAACTTTTAGCGTTTTCTATACGAAATACGCCTGCTGCTAAGAGAACTCAAATTATTACTTGAGGAGTAATATATATATATATATATATATATATATATATAAATATATATACATATATATATACATATATATATATATATATATATATATATGAATGAGAACTCAATGCATATATAATGTAATGCATATATATATATACATATATGTATGAGAACTCAATGCATATATAATATAATGCATATATATATATATATATATATATATATATATATATGAATGAGAACTCAATGCAAATATATAAATAATGCATATATATATATATATATATATATATATATATATATGAATGAGAACTCAATGCATATATGATATAATGCATATAACCATGTCCTGAAGATGGTCTATTAGACCGAAACGTCTAACGTTGACAGAAAAACAAAACACAAAATAAAAATCAGTAATCTCACATATTCGGATTTTGCTTTGTCTTTTCCACATTTTCATCATACATATATGTATGAGAACTCAATGCATATATAATATAATGCATATATATATATATATATATATATATATATATATATATATACATACATATATATATATATATATATATATATATATATATATATGAATGAGAACTCAATGCATATATATAAATAATGCATATATATATATATATATATGAATGAGAACAATGCATATATAATATAATGCATATATATATATATATATATATATATATATATATGAA
>OZ038494.1:61500150-61507650 GCA_964036315.1 Acanthosepion esculentum
ATATATATATATATATGTGAGAGAGTATGTTTGTAGTGTTGACCATTAATGAGACCTTTTTTGTCACTTTTCATATGAAGTTAATTTTCTTATTAGAAGGTTTATTTTGTGGAAGTTTACACACTCCAAAAAATATTAAGTATTATTTCTTACCGAATTCTACTGCATTGAAACAATTTGGCGATTGGGAATATGCTCCATCGACAATTCTCTAAGTCGGAACGAAAATTTAAAAAAATTTATTTCATATATTTGTATATACTTGCTAAATACCCCACCTCACATAAAGTTAAATTGTCATAGAAGTACACTTACCTCTCTAAAATTTCTATATAAACAACATTTTCTGCAATATATCTATTTTTTAAAGATATCTCTGCAAGTATCTGTCTATAGTTCAGAGATGAGGTATTATGTACACTATTTACATTATTCGGACTACTGTCCTCATCTTTGTTGCCATATTTATCACAATGTTTCGGCCGATGTACGCTCCAGCTTTCTTCAGGTGATTGGAATCTCGAACTAAACCCTTTATTTCGCTCGCTGGGGTAGACTGTTCTAGTTCCACGTGCCATGTCTAATGGATGCCAGTTATCAGTTATCTCAAGTTCTCTACTGCCTTAACCATGTATTGAACTCACACTCTTAGGGTCCTGTCACAGGATCTAACCAACGCCTTTATCCACTGTGCCGTGTGTCCTTAAGGACACACGGCACAGTGGATAAATGTAAATAGTGGAATAATGACACAGTGGAATAATGTAAATAGTGTATATCTCTGCAAGATATCTATTTTTTAAAGATATCTCTGAAAGTATCTGTCTACATTTCAGAGATGAGATATTATGTACACTATTTACGTTATTCGGACTATTGTCCTCATCTTTGTTGTCATATTTATCACAAAGTTTCGGCCGATGTACGCTCCGGCCGTCTTCAGGTGGTTGGAATGTTGGACTAAACACTTTATTTCGCTCGCTGGGGTAGACTGTTCTAGTTTTTTTTTTTTTTTTTCTATTTTTTAATTATCTTTTTATCATTATACTAACGCCAATTCTCAGGACATGCCTACATTAGCAACATTCGAATAATTTTCTGATGTTTATATTAACAACAACAACAACAATAATAATAATAATAATAATAATAATAATAATAATAATTATATATTTACTATTTTTTCGCATCTTTAAATAACTGATTGCTACAGTTTTAAGAAAATCCAGATAAACATTATTTTAAATTATTCAGATGATACCTTAAACTTATTTTCGACACTGTTTGACTAATTTATAATAATGTGAAGTAGCAGGCGACATCTATGCTTATTATGAACGCTGTTGATTTTTCTAATTTACGACTGAATTTAAACAAGACAGATATAAATTCTTTCTGTATTAACAAGATAAATCTAAAGATAAAAATATAAAACCTTATCAGCAGAAACATTCTTTGTAAATTTTTAAAACTTGAATTAAAAAACTCACAAATATTTTTATTAAAATATACTATCAAAATTGTTATGTAAATTAAATATTTCCGCTAATGTTGTAACCGCCGTTTGTTGGTAATAAATGTAAGTAGCAGTAAACTTCATCATGGCATCGAGAGGCCTCCACCGGAAATTACTGCAAGATTCAGATCGTATTTACAAAATAGCAATACAGTAGTCCTGATATTATGCGCCTGCTCATAGGATAGCTTCCTAACGAGTGACTCTAAAGTTTTCTGACTATCCGGTGGATAACGCCACCCCAGAGAAGCATTTAACCCCATCACCCTTGTTGAGGAGGCAAACAATCCAGAACTGAAGAGAAATTACAAGTAAACCAGCCGAAGCGAAAGCATGATTTTACCCAGGAATCCAGACAATAGAACCTCTTGAGTCAGAAACATCCTGCCTAGGAGAGGCCGGGCACCGCCAGACAAGCTTGTTCGATTATCAGGATTAAAGAAACCACTATATATATATATATATATATATATATATATATATATATATGCAAAAAAAAACACAAAAATCCAAAAAGAGGCTTTTGCATGAGCGTCTTTTAAAATTCTTGCATTTTGTGTAACTACACAATACTTCACTTTTGCTTATCATCACTTGCCTTGATAAAGTCGTATGACGAAACGCGTCGGCAAGGACTAAGTACTATTTTACGGTTGCCTATTTTATTCAAATTGTTTTCTCTACAGATATATTCTGAGAACTTTCACACACACACACACACACACACACACACACATAAACACACACATATATATACGAGGTTGGTAAATGTTTGTTATATGTAAGCAATGACAGTTGTATTGTTCTACTGATATAAGCACAGTGGATAGCGGCTCGGACTGAGGAATCGGAGAGCCGAGTTCGAGTTCCAGTCGAATCCATTACATTCACTTACGGGCTAATACCCTTGGGAAAGATATGAATCCTCTTCTTCTCCTCCCCAGCTATGAGTAAATAGCAGGACAGACTGGGTTCTATATCCTTGGATGACAACTGAGTTTACTGCAGAAAGAAATGGTAACCTACTACGGGAAAAAAATCTGCCACGTCGAAAGATATATGATTGCCTACGCGTGTATCACGCATGGCACACAACAGACAAAATGTAGCTTGACGCAAGTTCAAAACAGATTAATTACCGATATTTTTCCTTCTGCAGTAGATTGCGAACTCAACTGGCTTAGCCTATAAACTCGTATATAAGACGAATTCATGCATAGTGCGACTCCTGATTTTGGGCCATGAATTTAAACTTCTCCAGAAAAAGATTACCTCTGTATAGTGCAACCGGGTCCCTGAAAATCCATGTTTTTTTAACCTATTAAAAGAAAAAAACCAAGACAAAACTGATTATAAAAACTTGCAGTAAATGAGACGCTGATGTCAGAGTGAAAGGACGTGTTATTTCTTTGCTCAAAGAAGGCAATGTCGTATTTTATAAGAGAAGGCTTGATTATTTTAATTATCCATTTATTCTTATATTTTTCTTTGTTTATTATTGTTGTGGTGTACTTCTTCTAAAGAGTCTACGTTGGACTCTTCCGCCTAATATAAGATCAGGGCTTGGGGAACAGTCTAATCGATTATTCTACCTAGGCTTTTTACTTTTCGCAGTTGCTGTCGAACTCTCTGCCTTTTTTTCAGAGAGGAACCCGGACGAGGCTTTGCCGATGGTCAAAGTTACGTCCGGGGAGGTAGACAGGCCCGGACCCATTTATGCGGGTTCTAAGTGGAATATTTTTGGCCGAGCCTACGGGCTCGGATTGCCCCACATTAAACTCAGCCTTGTGCCACATACATCCCACATGGGGTGGCTGTTAAATATTAACAGTCGAATAGATCTGTTCGGCTGTGCTGGTCAAACTGCCTCCGGACAGAGATGATCCCCAGACGAGGATATATCGAAGGGCAATAATACATACAATAATATTATTTGTCTAAGTCAAAGTCATTTAGATATACTTACTGAAATGAACAATAATATTTTTGCTGTATACATCAATTACCCGAATTTGGACTTGAAAGGGTTAAGGTAAGTCGTAGTATCCATCAATTGTAATATATTTTAAAAATAAGTGTTATTTTGCAATAATTTATTAAGAAATCTCACTAAGAATTATAAATACATTGTATTTGTTAAATTATTTATACATTGAAATGAATAATTCTGCTCTATATTTAAATATAATATTTCTCTTTTTATGAAAGAAGACATAATTTTCGAAATTGTAGCAAAAGCATTTCAAGTTGTAATGTTTTGTTTTTTTAACGTTGACTATTTGTTCAGTATTGTTGATTTCTTTTCTTATCATTTAAAACATTTTAACAGCATTTGCTGATAATTTTATTCTTTTATCCTTTTTCCTATTTATTAATTGTAAAGTAACATTTTTTTATAAACGAGGACGTATTTTCAAATTTGTAAGAAAAGCGTTTCGAGTTGTAACGTTATTTTGTTTTGTTTACTTTTTTGATTCAGTAGTTAATTTCTTCCTTCATAATTTATCTCTCAAATTTTTAGCAACAACAATAATAAAAATTTTCTCATATATTTAATAATAAGTTTACACTTTTATTATTTTATTATTTATTGATTGTCATTAAAGAAATAAGTCAAAATGGTACATTTGATAACAAACATCCAATGTAGAATATATATGGTCGTTACTTGTCATAGTAAAGGGTTTGTGTGCTCCAGTGATCCCAAAAGCGAAGTCGTCTGGAGTTCCAACTTCTATATGGCCACCCATGACGGTAAAGTCGAGCAGGAGGGACCAGACTGAATGCATCCAACACCCGAAGAACCCAAGTACGGAATAGGCAAAGAGCTACACGATCACAACGGTCGAAACCGGCGGAAAAAGGTCTGGCGTGACCAAAGCGGATCTTAACAGACCAAGCATCCGACAGCTCGATACAAGCAAGTTTACCAGATCTCGCCTGTGCCAATCCCTTTGAGACGCGAGGGAGATGCTTCTGGCCAAGTGGGTTGGCTCCTCTGTCACGCAGAGTTGTCCACCGAAATCAAATTTACGCGAATGGCCTCGTCAAACTCTCTTTGATTCACAGCCAATTCCGGGGGTGGGGGAGAAATGGAATAGGGAGAGAGGATGATGATCTCGATGCGCGGATGCGAGCGGGCGTCGACAAATATATATATAAACAGGGTGCGAGGGGTAAATTGTCACCATATTATATTTTTAATTTCGCGCATGAGCGTTTGTTTTTGATTTTGTCGACTGCACAGTAAGTTCAGTTTGGACACTGTCTGTGAGGAAAAGAGCACCTTGACGCAATTCAGTCAGCCAGGAATTTGAAAACGGCACGCTGTACTGCTTGGAATTCGCACGGGAACTCCAATACGAACATTTCAGAGTGTTTGGGTGTCAATATGAGGACAGTGCAGATGATTCGCAAAATGTTGGATTAGTCTAATGGCGATTACGAAGGTACGGCAGCTCGGAAAACTCACTCTGATCGTTCTCATAATAAAAGAACTCCTGAATTTGTTGTGAGAGCCTCAGACTCAACATGGAAACCTACATCAAGTGTCTTGAGGGTCAAGTGGGTGTCTGGTAGAAGACCCTATGTGTGGCAACAGGACTCTGCACCATCACACACAAGTAGCAGGACCCAGCCATGGCTGTTAGACATTTTTTGCGACCGCATCACCCCTGACATCTGCCACCTAACTCCCAAGATTGCAACCACATTTGTTATTATATGTTGGGCGCAGTTGAGCGAGAGACCAACAAAATTCCTTTTAACAACAAAGATGAACTGAAGGCAAGGATTATGGCATCATTGACCAGCTTATGGAGACCGTCCAGAAGAGAGGCAGAAGATTGCTAAGTCGTTTGGAGATTATGGTTGAAGCCAATGGCGATTTTATTGCATAAATTTACTCTTTAGTATATCAAGATATTTTTTGTGTAAACAGGCCACTTTAAGCCTCCATCTGTTATAATATATTTCACCAGATAATTTTATTTTCTCTGGATCTTCAGACTTCACTTTCAAACGTGAAACAAAAAGTGAATTTAAAATTGACACTTTTGATGATGGGCAGTATTAAGTTTATTTAAGTTGACATAGAAGGTGGTGAGGAATAGTGTGAGAGACATGGTTGAGTTTAGAGAGGGAAGGGAGAGTTTTAAAATTAATTTTTATTTTTATTTTTATTACAATATTTAATATTGAGGAGGAGGGAGTAAGGATCAGACATTGACTTATTTAACCGGTCAACTCAACGGAAATGATATGGGGGAAAAGGAAAAAAGGGAAAAAAGGGGAAAGGAGGGAAGTAAAGGGATAAGATATAAGAGATGTACGTAGGATTTTTGGAGGAAGAAGAGGGATGGGATAGCTTTAGCAATTTAGATAATTTATAAATATATATATATAATTTATATATATATATATACAATATAATTAATATATAATATATATATATAATATATATATACACACATAATATATACGCATAGACACACAGACACACACACACACATACACAGACCCACACACATATATATAATTATTAGGTTGGTGCAAAAATAATGTCGTTTTTTGACGTTCTAACATATGTGAGAAAACGACATTATTTTTGCACCAATCTAATATATATATATATATATATATATATATATATATATATATATATATATATATATATATACACTAAGCGCTGACATCGTTAGCTTCTTGACATAACTTCGACGATTTTATCGAAAATCTTTTCTGAAATTTGAAGTCCTATTTTGAAATTTGAAATACATTTATTATGACATCCGTGTAAATTCGTTGGTTGCATCATCCAGGACTCGAATTTCATTGCTCACCACTTCCCAAAGGTTCTCTATGGGATTGAGACCCACCTAACTATGGAAGCCACTTTGACACATAAAATTTATCGCTCTCCTTCTTATCTTCCATTATTTGTTAGGGTGCACCGTACTCATAAACTCTGACACTTGGTCATCCACAATCCATAGATAGGTTGCGACATTTAAACGATCTTTTATTCGAACTAAGGATTCCCAATGTATTCAAGAAAATATTCGCCATTACGCTACACCACCAACCTGAACAATTGATACAAAGAGAGGATGGGAGAATTTTTTATGTTGTTTAGATTCTAACTCAAAAATCTGAACATCATAGCAGAAACTAAAACTCATCACAGCAAGCTACGATTTTCCAATCTTCTCTTCTTCAACCTTTATGAACCTTAGTGAATTTTTATGATCCTTAGGGAATTTTATGATCCTTAGCAAATTTTAGACAACAGTAGCACTCGGTAGGGTTTTCTGCTGCTGTAACCCATCTGCTTCAAGGTTGGAGACATGTGCATTCAGAGTTTTTTTTCTGTATATCTCAGTTATAAAAAGGGGTTACTTGGCAATTTTTAATCATTCTCCTCGGACTTCCTTCATCAGCTAGAGATCACCGTTATCGAATTGACGCTCAAAAGAATTTCGTCTTTCTTTTTCTGGCCATGCTCTGCAAACACGACAGAATATTCCGACCCATTGGTCTGGAATCAACGACCATATCGCGTTCAAAATCACATAAATCCCCGTTCTTTCTTTTCATAATAATACATGAAATGAAATTCAGCAGGTCTGCATCATTATCTTTAGATGAGAATATCCAAATAATTGGCTAATTAGACATATGCATAAAAGAGGATTTGTTCACAGGCCCTTAATTAATATTTGTTTTCATGTCTAATACAAACACGTAGACATATGTTTGTAAATTTGTATAAATAAAAACACCCATACCAACACACATGTATATATATATATATATATATATATATATATATATATATATATATACATATATTTGTGTGTATGCGTGTATGCACCTTCTTATGAAATACCCATACACGCGCATATATGCACACACATATATATGAGTCTTTATAAGTAACACGTGAAGATATATAATACCTATGTAGATAGATAGATAGATAGATT
>OZ038494.1:61510150-61512650 GCA_964036315.1 Acanthosepion esculentum
TTAACTTTATTTGCATAATTACGAAAAAATGGTGGCGAAGGTAGTCAAGCACGACAGCAGCAGTGTGGCCTGCGAGGAAACTGGCAATATTGACATTAGGTTTTAGACACCATGTTTTAAGTCCAGGGTCGTCTCACGGGACAATAAGTGAGTAGAATAAAGCGTTACTTTTGGGGATTTGGTGCTACATAAATTGTTAGTCAGGTAGTATATACTTTGACTTCCTGGAAACAGTTAGTTCGTTATGTGCCATCCGTGATACATGCGTAGGCGATCATGTATCTTTTGATACATGAATGACGAGGCAGATTTTTTCCTGCAGTAGATTGCCATTTCTTTCTGCGGTAGACCAGTTGCCATCCAAGGCTATAGAAATCGGTCTGTCCTGCTATTTACCCATAGCTGGGGATTCATACCTTCCCAAGGGTATTAGCACGTAAGTGAATGTAATGGATTCGACTGGAATTTCCTAAGCCCACCAATAACTGAACAATGCTTAAAAACAAAAAAATTTAAAAAAAAAAACACCACTGGATATCCGTAGACATGGAACATGGAACAAAAACAATCGACTGGGTATATTAAATAAAGCGTTTAATTCGAACTTTCCTTGAAGGTTAACAAAATTGATAGACACCGGAAGGGTGGATAATAAAGATGAAGACAGTCCGACTGTAAATAATGTAAATAAGCCAGGAGGTGTATTTTATTAAGAAAGAAAAAAAAATATTATTAGTAATTCATATCAGGGTGCCATATTTAATTTTTGAAAATTTTCTCAAAAAGATATTATTTCTAAAAAAAATATTACTCCTTCCTGGTCTGTCCTCGCCAATTTCATTACTATATTTTGTGATGCCAACGAATACTCGTTGTCACTTTCGTAATGCTCGTTGTAGTAGAGACTTTGTAATCGCAGATACAACTATAGTAACGCCGTTAAACAATACTGGTGTCAGACGCCTTCGAATATCACTCACACTAATAGTCCTTACTCGATAATACTCGCTCGAATAGTCATCCGTATAGTGATTCGAATAGAGAAATAGTACAATGAATAGAGTAGAGAATAGCATTACGTATAATAATAGAAGATAGACTAGAAATGGTGATCCGAACAGTAATAGAGGATAGAATAGAAATAGCGATCCGTATAGTACCGAGGATAGACTAGAAAATAGCGATCAATCTAGACGTCACGCGACTTCCTATAGTGATTTTCCAAGCGTAGCTCAGATATGGCACAAGGCCGAAAGTATGGGGCACCTAGTGAGGATCAAATTCACTACTCAGTCGTAGTTGTTCTAGCGAGACAGGCTTGCTAACGATTACACCGCCTCGAGGTTCGCCGAGTGATTTTCTGAACATAGCTTAGATGTGGCACAAGGCACCCAGTGAGGACCGAACTCATTACTCAGTTGTTAATTGTTCTAGCGAGACAAGCTTGCTAACCATTACACCAACTCGAGGTGCCCAACGCGACTTCCTATATATATGCGTTTCATCTATGGTCACGTGGTCTACTTAATTCAATAATGGGATCGCCTATGTTTGCTCACTGACGATCTATGTTCAAACTCAAGTGTCGGCAGCGACATTTTATTCCTATGTAACACTTTAACTTTTATTTCAAAAGTGTTCTCGTTTTGGAAGGACAAAAACGTAATTTAAATTTGCCGGGGCTTAAATACTCTCCTTGGCAATGGAATTTTGCTCCTATCAACCTCTGATTCTGTCTACTGGCTTCTAACGTCATGTTTAGACATCATTTACTAATGGTGGATGTAGCTAGTGGCGTGACGGATGTTATTGCGAAAAGAGGAATCGTCGAGCCCGGTTCAAATCCTGCCCTGGTCTGCTTGTGTTCACTAATGCTCTGCGGAAAAAGAATGGATTCATCTCATCCCGCTCAGAGTTAGAAGAGTAGATTTGATTCTATAGACTTGTGTAGCAAGCAGGTTAACGGAAGCTCTCTGAATTCAAACACGTGGAGAAGACGACGGGATTTTTTAACTCTTTCTGTGCAGTTAGCGCAATGGATAGCGACTGGGAATGGCAAAAATGGAGAGCCATGTTCGAATTCCATTCGAGCCCGTTGCATTAATTTACGCGCAAATACCCTTGTGTAAGGTATGAATCCCTCCCTCCCGCCCCCAGTTAACGTTTAAATAGCAGTACAGAATTGGTCTTATAGCTATGGCTTGCAATCAGTCTAGATAATTAATAATTAATCAATAATTAAAAAAACTGCATCAACCCTTGGACAAAATCACGGGTTACCGTTTAGTAAGGCAATCCACCCCTACCAGAGTTACGGTGAATACATCAGCAGCAGGATGTTGGATGTGGTCAATTACAGAATCTAACAGACAAGATTTGTGGCATTGAACTGCAACTTCATGTAAAAGAATCCTTCAAACTGGACAGTGGACGAGACAGAATTATTCCGAGACTTATGGAAACTGCGGTAACACATAGAATATCTCTTAGTGTCTCCTAA
>OZ038494.1:61517650-61532650 GCA_964036315.1 Acanthosepion esculentum
TCACATTGTTTGCGATGCATTGGCTGACATCTACAATGAAAGATGGATAGGTAGAGGGCACAGGTTCCATGGCCTGCACGTTTCCCTGGCCTTAATCCTTTGGATTTTTATCAGTGGGGCCACCTATAAGAATTGGTTTATGCAGCACACATTGATAATGCAAAAACGCTTCATCAACGTTTCATGGGGGCCTGCGAAACCATTCGATACTGTGTGGGAGTATTTGAAAGGGGCCGCCAGTCACTGATCTGACGAGTGCATGCGTGTGTGGAAGCAAGCGGGGGACATGTTGAACATTTGTTATGAGTTGGAAGGGGTTATTGAAAGAAAATGGAGAAACCTGGGGGGGGGGGGGCGATAGAGGACATTAAAAAAACAAGAATCCAAGGAATTGACATTGCATTTAAATCTTTAAAGATCGTAGTTGAAATGAAATCAAGAAGTCATAGGAGTGTCCCCCAAGTGAGAAGTACCAGAGAAGAAAGTATTAGCATAGAATTTACGGTCACAACTAACAATTTCAAGAGGAAAATTATGAGACCTAGCTGCAAATCAAGTACTGCGCTTAAATTCATGAAGTTGAGATATCAAAGAGGAAAGCCAATTGGAAAGACGATATGAGTTTTATGATTGTTAACATTGCCTAAACGTTTGGATATTTTCATTCTCATTAAGTCCAGAAAAAAAAAACACTTATTCACATACAGGAAAAATATAATAAAAACTAAACATGTGTTAACGAAACATGTATTAAAGAGGGGTTGCTTCACAAATACACAATACTTACACACCCACATACTCACACACACACATACACACATATACATATATTTAAGCATTAAAATTAATTGTTTATATAAAAAAAAATGAAATATTGGGTTGGTGCATAATTATCAGGCGTTTTTGTAGAGTTATTTGTTAATAAAAATTGCTGTTTGTTTACTTTTTTTAATAAAAAATATTTTATTTTCAGGTTATAAAAATGCGTGTCGATAATCATTCTCATTTAAAAATGTAATTGTTGAATTATGTTTCTTTTTTCATAAATATTGATTGAAAAAGCCTGATAATTATGCATGAACCCAATACAATTTTCCTGACTGAAAACACGCGAACACTCAAAAATTAACAACGACAGCCTATGTCAAGAAAACCGGAAGTCAAATGGCAACTATTGAAAGGAAAGAGTAAAAAGAGAAATATGGTTAAGAATTGAGTGAAAAATGGAAAAAAAACGACGGAAAGGACAAATAATCACGACATTCTAAACCTATACAGATACACACAGGCGGACGCATGGGTGCATTCGCGATTACACGCACATACATTTTCTTTTCTTTTTCTTTCTTCCTCCTTTTCTTTCTTAAGGATTTTAATCTTTCTTCTTATCCGTCATTAGATTACATTTTCTCTTCTTCCTGTTTTCTTTGTTTTATTCTTATTGAACTATTCTGGTACATTTTCTTCCTCAGATCTTTTTTACTGATCAGCCTTTTTTTATTATTATTATTTCGCCTAATCTTTCTTTCTTTATTTTCTTCTCTTTTTTTTTTCTTCCTCCTTTTTATCTTGAGGGTTTTAGTTTTTCTTATCCGTCATTAGATTACATTTTCTCTTCTTCCTGTTTTCTTTGTTCTTTTTTATTGAACTATTCTGGTACAATTTTGTCCTCAGATATCTTTGTTTTACTGACCAGCCTTTTTTATTATTATTATCTTACCTTATCTTTCTTTCTTTTTCTTTTTCTCCCTTTCTTTCTTTGTTCTTTTTGTTCTTTTCTTTTTATATTTCTTCGTTTCTTTTTTTGTCTGAAAGTTCTTCATAAAATCAGATCATTTCATTGTCACCTTCATTAGTTTTCTTCCGTTACTTCTTTCTTCATTCTGTCTCTTTGTTTCTTTACACATTCTCTCATATTTCTCTATCTATCCCTCTCACACATTGTTGTAACCTAGAAACGGTTACTGAATGAGGAATAACCAAAACTGACGTTGGAAATGAAATGGTAATCTTTGTAACATCAACAAAATACAATACTCGCCAGCGGCGTAAAGTAGGTAAACCACTGCTAGTGGCGGACTACTTAGACAGCATCTTACCCCCACTTACAATAGTGTCCAACGTATTTATGAGGATTGGGACATGTCCATTAGTGTTCATAGGTACGATATATAACACACATAAAGGGCTAGAATTAGAGTAGTGGTTACGAAATTAGTTTTTCTTTCTTTTGTGACGCACAGTGGCCGTTAATAATTAAGTATAACTCAAGACTTCAATGCTAAGATAAAACAGTATTTAATCACAACCGCAAATAAATACTTAACAAGAACAAAGAAGTAAAAGTCAAGCAAAAATAATTAACCATTTCAGTGAATACCTTGTTAGTGGCGCGGTTCAGCTTAACGCCCGGTAAATCTTAAATCAAAACCCAAATCATCAACGCACAATAATTCACACTAATTCGACTGGGTAGTTTAATAGTCTCTTAATAATCACCGCAGTCAGTAGCCTGACACCGCTATTTATACACCTGGCGGAAAACATATATTCATAAGACTAGAGTGTCAGGCTCGAACCTCGGTGTCGGTAGTTACTCATTTTCTTCCTATGTGACACTTTCTTTCTCCCTTTATTTCTTTTATGTTTTCTTTCGTTCTTTCTTTCTTTTTTCTTTCTTTCTTCTTTGCTTTCTTTCTTTTCTTCCTCTGTTTCATTCTTTATTTCTTTCTCTCCCTTTCTTTCTTTATTTCTTTCTTTCTTTTTCTCCCTCTGTTTCACTCTTTGTCTCCCCCTCGTCCGTTCTTTCTTTCTTTCTTTCTTTCAATATATTAATCTTTTTAAACCCATGCTGTTCACCTTTACTCGTCATCAATTCATAAAACTTTCTCTCTCTCTCTCTTACACCTTCGTTCTTCTGCACCCCCTCTAACAACTATTCGTTATCTTTCTTCCCCTACTTTCTTTGTTTTACCCTTTATTTAAATTTGGCCAAACCTTTTCAGACTTAAGTAATCAAAGTGTCTCATCACTTCACACACTCTGCTCTTTTTTACTAATAAAACTGGGTTTTGTTCTTTTAACTTAATTTGCTGAAAGCCCCAAGAGTATTTTCTAGGAGAGAAAAGAGAAACATGTTTGATCAAATAAAATTATTTTTGAGATGTACATGTGAATTGCTAGTGTCGTAACAGTCGTGGTCGTAATAAAAATAAATAGATATCATAATAGTCTCATTTCATCCCTGAATGATTCTTAGTAGCAATGTAACCGTGGATATCACGAGCAGGATTTATTAAAGAAACTTTAAATCACGCTTATTATAAAAAATTTATAAGTGAGGTGACAAATTTTGGCAAAAAGAGCGATTTCATTTTTGCAACGACAGAATTAAAACGCGGCAAACGGTGACAAATCTTCGACTACCCGTGTTGATACCCATTCACGTTACCGCTACTCTACAACTCCCCGATTAACTTTCGCTATTTTCTGTACTAATAATAATTGTTTAATTAACAAATTACTTAACCCTAGAACACTAACCATGGGTATATAGTACCAAGCGCAAATTTTCCTATTTTTAATTACAATTTTCACTACCTGATTTTCTTACCTAAATAATGTTTTTCAGTTCGTATTAATGTTAACACAAAGTACAAAGTTTGAAGTGCCTGCATGTAAAATATTTCAAATAAATATTTATTTTTAATTTTTTTTTGTTGATATTTTCAAAATCGTGTATGATATAACCATGGTTCATAGTGGTGTAACTTCAATTGATGGTTAGTGTTCTAAGGTTACAAATGAATTGAATATGAGTTTTGTAAAGTTATGGCACTCAAAATATTTTGCTGGGATTTAGGAATCAGGAAAATGGGATTGTCAAGGATCGTGAATTAATGCAAATGTTAGAGAGAATAAGGAGGCTATATAAATGATTATTTAATAATTTATAACACATACACACACAGATATATATATATATATATATATATATATATATATATATATATATAGATAGATAGATAGATAGATAGATACAAATATAAATGTTAATAAAGCATTTACTTAAATATGTGTATCTATAAAAATAACAAATAAACAATAAATATATTAAAATATATACTATATGTATATTATATATATGCATTACCTATATATATACTATATATATACATATATATATACTATATGTATATTACATGTATGTACATTATATAGATTTAATATATTATATACATATATATATAGTTACCTCCACGAGATCGCTAAAAAAGAGCATAGCATGATGAAAAAGACGCCACACTTGACGAAAACAAAATTGTATCGTCTAAATGTTTATGTTATTATTAAGAGAAAAAATCAAAGTATTTTGGGTATATTTTTTTACATTTTTTAATCGTTCCTAGCACGTCCGAAATTTTCGTTAAAAATCTTGTTTTTTTGAGTCAGAAAAATTGACATAAAAATTTTTATAAAAAAATGAAAATCTCAGTTTGAAATTCTTTTAAATATCAATTATCATTTTTTCAAAACTTATTTTAAGAAAATCAGAAATTATAATGTTTATTTTAAATATTTTGAACCAAGCGCCAAAAAGATTTAATTTGAAAATAAAACAAAGCAGGCCATAAACTTTCGCGTCGCTTGACAGGTGATGAATGACATATTGATGGATTCCGTGCGGATAATTTGTTCTACAGAAGGAGAAAAGTGAAATATTTTACATTTAAGTGAACAAATTATTTACCGAGTTATTTTTAAGGAAAACTTTCAGCGCTTTAATTTTTTTTTGTTTTTTGTTCTTAGCTTTCACCTTTATGTTTACGATGCTTTATGAAAAATATATTATAAAGAAATTAAAATAAGACTGTTACAAATGAGATTAAATTTCATAAGAATGGTATCTAATTAATTTATAGGTACCTTTCTTGTGAAATTTTATCAGAAGTGTACATAAATTACTATAATTTTATGTACATTTACTATATTTTACTGTGTTATTTGTATTTCCATTCATTTTATTACTAATTTCATTGATGAAAAAAATGCCATAACTGAGATTAATATAAAAATAAGATCATATGTATTTTTTTTAAGCTTATCATCTCAAGCAAGGCTGGAAGCCACTAGCACGCAAGGGGTTACAGAAGGTTTGGAGGAAGAGAAATTTCATAAGATTATACTGATACTTTTAGGTACCCTTCTCAGTTGAAATTGAAAAACCAAATAAATTTCTCCACACGTGTTTCGCAAAAGTAAAGGCCTTAATCGCAGAGAACAATGCTTAACTCAAATAACGCAACTTAATTGTATTCTGGTTGGTCTTCCGTACTTTATAATTAGAGCCCGATTATAAACACAAAATTAGATTTCTTAATTACTGCGTATCTTCTGATTAGTCAAAACGATACAATTTACAATGCACTAAAAAAAGATCTATCTCATAAGGACACTTACAAAACCCAATGCGGCTTTTAACTAATTTTATAATATTTTAACAACTTAAATGTAAAATTCTATTATAATTAAAAAATAACAAATAATTGTATTAAATATTCATTTTTCATCGAAAGTTTTTTTTTGCTTTCAGAAAATACTATCCATATTCATAAAAACAACTAAAAGCAAATCGTTCGTGTGGCAGTGATGATCCGTGTGCGATTTTCTACGTTGCATGCGCCATATTTCGACTAGGTTAGTACCAAGTATTTCAAGCTGGACACTTCCTCCAATGGTTCGCCGTCTATGATGACTATGGCACTAGTGTTACTTGTGCTATTCACCATTACTTTGGAATTCTCTGTATTGAGTTCCGTTCCATAGACGTTTAAAGGTTAACTTAAAATGGATATCAGAGTAAAATGGATATCAGAGTAAAATGATATCCACAATGCTGTCAAAAATTGTGTGGAAGAAACGGAATAGAGAGGAAAGTTTAAAGGAAACATAAGAAAAAAAATCGTAGTTAATAAATCGGTAACAAAAATGTAAAATTGAATCAATTGCTAGGTCTGTTGCGAGGAAAGTTAGTTCCCTGTATCATGGTAGACACTTTTCTCACCAGAATCTTTCTTAAATATTTATAAGTCTACCATTCGTCTATGGCTTGAATATTCCTGCCAAATCTGGTCTGGTGCTTCTGCTATGAATTTAGAGATTCTTGATAAAATACATAAAAGAATACGCAAGATTATTGGTCCTGACTTGACATATTTCCCACCACCGTAATATAGCTTCCCTATGCCTTTTTTCCCCGCAGCCTCCATATACCATCGCCCAGGCCTGCGCCCTGGAAAGGTCAGTCCAGTCTCACCCACTAAAAGACTGAATCTTGAACAAATCTTGATCTTTATCTCGCGAGATAAACAGATGCCTACTATGTCTTTTCTCTAAATACTTTCATGTTAATTGTTTTGATAAAATTTGCTTTATGGTACCGAGACTTCATGAATTTAAACGCAGTACTAGATTGGCGGTAAGGTCTCGTCATTTTACAGATGAAATGGCTAGATGTAACCGTAAGTTCTATGCTAACAGTTTCTTCTCCCACGCTTCTGCCACTTTCTTCTGGCTTGTTGCTTTCCAGTCAACAGTGATCTTCAAAATTTAAATGAAATGTCAACCGCTATTTCCTGTCTTCCTAATTCCTGATCTTTTATTGTTTTCGCTCGTTAATAATGTTTTTTCTTTTTCTTATATTCTTTCATACTCAGTAACCTCTTGCGTCTTAGTGTCTTTCTTGCCCTGATTGGGGCGAAATGATTAAAGAAAATCCTTGTTGCTTGCGGTTGACTGAAATGCCATAAATAAAGAAGGAGAAACGGGCGGGGAGTTCTGTATGGGATAGAGATGACTATAATTAGCAGAAGGATGGCGACCATTCCTTTTCATTATTGTCACTGTCGTATTTCTTAGAGTTGTCAGCGAGAACAGCCGCCTGGGTAAGGAAGCCTAGACCATAACGTGAACATAGTGTTATGGATGACAAAGAACGCTAAACGTGTCCGACATGCTGTGATTTCTAATTAAGGGATCCTGTTATTGGCTAACGAGGGCAGATTGAAACACGACTGATTTCAAAAGGATTAATTCTAGAGATTTGAGACACTCATCCCTTCCAGAAATGTGTTAAGTTGAACGCGCACACAGATCATGACAAAAAATGAAGAGGTGTTTACGTCGACAATTGCTTTCCAACTGAATCCACGCCAACAAAATAGCAGAATATATGAGGTAAACATTTAAGCTTTTTTTTTTAGATAAAATTTATTTACATAAGTCGACATGGGGTATGGCTAGCAAACTTGCCTCGCTAGACTAGTTACGACTGAGTAGTGAGATCGATCCTCACTGGGTACCCCATACTTTCGTCTTTGTGCCCCATACATTCGTTCTTATGCTACGCAGAGAAAATCACCAGATTTTACTATGAGGTAAACATCTAAGCTATTTTTAAACGTTATATACATAAATCAACGTGGTGTAGTGGTTGTCAGCTCGTGTTTTTATAATCAATTACAACTGAATAGTGAGTGCGATCCTCACTAAGTGCCTTATACTTTAATTTTTCTAAGCTACGCTTAGAAAAACACCATAAATGCATACTGAGTAGATGCACTTTTCCGTGAAGAAATAATTTATTTCGGTAATTTCTGAAGAAATTTACTATTGTTATTGTTCAACCAATACAAGGCCCAAGTGCCACTCAAGGGAGAGGATTAGTGAATAAGGTTGTTGTAAGAAATGTACATTCTGAAGATAAGTAGAATAAACTTTGATCAAATTTCGGTATGAGGTAAGTATTTAAGCTATTTTTAAGATAGAATTAATATGCATAAATCCGACTTCGATGTGGTGTAATGGTTAACACACTTGTTTCTCTGTATAGCGATTTCGACCCTCACTGGATGCTCCATACTTTTCTCCTTGTACTTAGCAGGTACACTTTCTGTGGGAAAATATTGTCTCGAAAATGTACTATTTTATACTATTGTTCAGCGAATACACGGCCTCTCAAGATAAAGGGTTGCTGAATGAGGTTGTTGGGAGAAATATAAGTTCTGAGACGATGTAGAATTATCACTGATCCTATTTTGGTATGGGGAAGTGAGGTAGCGAGGAAGCAATACCGTAAGTAGTATATGTAAAACCTGAGAGGATAGCTTCCTTACGATTGTCTAAGGTTCGGATTCCTATCAGGAGGATAACGCCAGCCCAGAGAAGCGTTTAACCCCAGCACTCTTTTTGAAGAGACACACAATCTAGAACTGAAGAGAAGTTACAGGTACACCATCCAAAATGAAATCATGGCGTTTACCCAGTATTCTAGCTAACAGAACTTCTCGATTCTGAAACATCTAATGCCTATACATATATATATATATATTGTGATGTCAACGAACACTCGTTGCCACTTTGTCAATGCCAACGAATACTCGTTGTCACTTTCGTAATATTCGTTGTAGTAGAGACTTTGTAATCACAGAAACAACTTATAGTAACGCCGTTGAACAGTGCTGGTGTCAGACGCCTTCGAATATCACTCGCACTAATAGTACTTGCTCGATAATACTCGCTCGAATAGTAACCACCGAATAGTAATGCGTATAGAGAAATAGTATAGTGAATAGAGTAGAGAATAGAAGTCCGTATAGTAATAGAGGATAGTATAGAAATGGAGATCCATTAGACGTCGCGCAACCTCCTATATTTGCGTTTCCTTTATGGGCACGTGGTCTACTTAATTCAATAATGGGATCGCCTGAGTTTGCTCATTGGCGATCTATGTTCAAACTCAAGTGTCGACAACAACGCTATTCCTATATATATATATAGTTTCAGGCGTGAAAATATAAGTTTGATAACTGATTCCATTCTTTATCTATGACTGTGCAGTTTTTAAAGTTAATTTAAAGTAGTTTCGTGGTTATAAAACCCCTTCTGGCATATTTCCTCTATTAAATCAATATATATTTTATATTTTTCTGGAGTGGTTTGCAAACTGTACAGTGGTTTTATACATGACATTATCCAACAAGCAGTTACCATTAAAGGGGAAATTTTCAGCATCAGTGAGATTATATTTATTTATGTTTATTTTCTCCTTTTTGTTTAATATCTTACTGTAACGGCTATTCATTAACGTTGAAATACAGCTATAACTTCTTTTCACTGTGTTACTATTAAATATTTTGTGCAATATTGAATAAATGGTGATTCATTTTTTTACATTAGAAAGAAAATTTTGATTATTTTGGGCTTTTACTTTCAGGTTAAATGTGGGTATGAACTTTTTTGTCTTCGTTTAATACTGTACCTGGCGCATACTGGAATCTCACTAGTTTTTTGATTAAACTGATTGTGATGCCGAATGCCACGCATACGTATCCACATATGCATATCAGTTTCTGTCAAAGTCATCAGCATACATGAGACTGCGAACAAAAACCGACGGAACTTTGATTTGGGCAGCGAAACGGCCAACACTGAAATATTTTTCAGAGCCCCGTACATAGTCAGTGATTTTTTTCTCTGAAAGAACAATAGAAAAGAAAACAGAAGAATGTTGCCGTAAGCTCGTCTTCCCGACACTATTCATATATATATATATATATATATATATATATATATATATATACACTTTCCACTCTGAAATTTTCCGTATGTTGTCGCCGTCTGCTTCATATCGTGTCCAAGAATTTAATTCGAGAAAAATATGCGCTCTCCGGCAGGATTTGAACCTGTTTCCTCGCTGGGTAGTGTGAATGTCCTTTGATTCGACGTGCTCTAGACCGACTGAGCTATGAAGAACTTAACCGATCAGGCGAGGGTGAATGGTACTTTCAAGCGAACTTCTCGACATAGATTCTCGAAATTTTCATACCTGTTCAGTTTTGTGTCCAAAGGTAAACAAAGCAATTTTCTAAAGAAGTAATGGAATTCTTAATTTTTTAACCTTACATATGTTATCACTTTAAACATTATTTTTAGTGAATATCCATATTTGAATAGATGCTCCGTATCTTTATTAAACGGGATATTTATTTAATTTCGTCTACGGGCCTGAATATTTGAGAAATCTTATTTAAAATAAATATGCGCTCTCCAGCAGGATTCGAATCCGCGTCTCCCTGGACAGAGGGAACCGTCATAGTCCCGATGTGCTGTAGACCGACTGAGATACGAAGAACTTAGACGATAAGACAAGGCTGATTAGTACGTTTAAACGAACTTCTCGTCATAGACTTAGTAAATTTTCATGTCTGTTCAGTTTCGTGTCCAAAGGTGAACAAAGTAATTTTCCAAAGTAATAACACAATTTTTAATTTATCAACCCAATAGATTTTATCTCTTTAAACATTATTTTTAGTGGATATCCATATTTGAGTAGACGCTCCGTTTATTTATTAAACAGTATATTTATTTAATTTCGTCTACGGGCCTGAATATTTGAGAAATCTTATTTAAAAAAAAACACGTGCTCTTCAAAAGAATTCGAACCTACGCCCCCCGTGGACAGAGGCAACGACCGTAGTCCCGATGTGCTGTAGACCGACTGTGATACGAAGAATTTAACCGATAAAACAAGGCTGATTTGTGAGCTTAAGCGGATTTCTTCTCGTCATAGACTCTCGAAAGTTTTCATATCTCACAGTTTTGTATCAAAACGTAAATAAAAGCAATTTTCGAAAGATATGAGGGATATTTTTCATCTATTAATCCGTCAAATTTTATCGCTTTAAACTTTATTTTTAGTGGATATTCGTGTAAAATATTCCTTTGGTAAAATGTCTATCTTGGATTGCACGTATTTTGAAAACAATTACAATCCATGAAATTTAAATTTATCGCGTATGAGAAAAGAAAATTTTTTTAAAAACTGCATCCCTACCCAACCGTCATGGAATGTCTGGTGTCAACTCATTGCAGCAGTGAACTAATCCTTTCTTTATCCCTTCTGCATTTAACGTCTCCAAAAAAGATTAACTGTATAAGCGTGGAAAATCCTTCCATTACTCAAATAACAAATATGGTAGATCAACAGCAAATAATAGTTATTCCGAGAAACATAATTACAAGTAATTAAAATGAAACCAGAAAAATCTCGACACGTCTTATAGATTTTTTGTTGTTTTTGTTTTTTTATTTGTTTTTTTTTTTTTTTGTTTTTTTTTTGCTAATCTTAAACAAGTCGGATCGGAGATCATTTGAACAGAGAAGGTTGAACTCATTATCAGTAATTTGGAAACGCGTTAGGTATTACGATCTCTTACCTTATCTACTAAGGATAACATTTTGAACAAAAAGCCACAAATATGAGACACCTAGTGAGGATCATACTCGCTCGTAATGATCTGCGAGACAAGCTTGCTAACCATTAGACCACAACGCCGCACTAGTTTTTATTTACTAATCATAGTTTAGTTTTGAAATTAGGCCACAGATATAGGGCACCTAGTGAGGATCGAACTTAACACTAATGAAGTGAGCCCCTTAACCAGCTTAATTTGGATGCAAGTCCATAGATATCAGCACGTAGTGAGGATCAAACTTACTAGATAATGATCTAAAGAGCCAAGCGATAAGATAGTAGACTTTATTCCGGTTTTCTTTATGTTGATCATTAGATTCGGTTGTATCGACCCCAATGCCTCAAGGATAATCGGGACAATAATGGCCTGAACGTCCCACGTTCTGGAAATCCCAGTCCGGAGGTCAGTGTACGTTTTAAGTTTTCCAAGCTCTTTGGCCTTGATATTATGGTTTGGTTTGCTTGGCTTTGTTTTACGGCATATCAACCACAATGGGTTATGTAATACCGACAATTGTTATTGCTGGTAACATTTTTTTTTCCTACAAAAATAATCTATAGCTGGTAATATTTTTTTTGCAAAATACTTCTGGTATTGAACCTATTTTTACATTTTCATGGTGTTTTGACCCCCTTTTGGTGGTTAACTTTTTGCCAATAGCTAGGATCCTAACAGGTGCTACCACCCCGGGTGAGGTTGGAACTGCGAACATTAGCAATTAAAAGGTGGCTCCACGCTCCTCAAAACCTCCTGATCAGAGGCCTTGCCGTTGGACGTAGTTTATCGTCATACACAGGAAGCGGATGTAGTTTATCGTCATACCCAGGACGGGATGTAGTTTATCGTCATACCCAGGAAGCGGATGTAGTTTATCGTCATATCCAGGACGTGGACGTAGTTTATCGTCATACCCAGGACGCGGATATTATCGTAACCAGAAACAGTCACACCGATGTAGAGGCATCTTGTTTATTTTATTTACTTATTTCAACGACGGTGATTTCTGGTTTGTTTGGAGGACTGTTTGAACATTGAAATTCCATATTCTGTCGCTTGCTCTCGTTTGTGACTGTACCATTCTGTTCGGCCGATTATTATTGTCAATAGATTCATGAAATATCAATATCTAGCAAGTAACGCATGGATAACGGGTTGCAACCAGCAGGGTTACAAATCATGCAGTTTCTTCTCGGTGTTTATCATTTTCCAGATTATTCTTGCCATTTCTAAGAGATTCCCATTCTGTAAGAGTTCCACTGGGCAATATTTTCTTTATCTATGTTTCCATTTTCACTGCTGATACGAAGGGTACCAATGATGTTCTTCAATTTTCCAAAGGCTTGCGAGTTCAAACTTCAATGGGTCATGGTTGATTAATTTTTCTTCCTCCTTTTGCTACTATCCGTGCATCAAAGGGACACGACAGATCAATGTTTAACGCTACTTTTCCTATTTTATCTTCCACCATTATTATTATTATTATTATTATTATTATTATTATTATTATTATTATTATATTTCGATTTCTGCTATGGTCACACAACCTACGAAGTCTGTGGGAAGACCTACGGCAGGGAGTGGTGTGTTACTATGGCTACAATTCATGATTTGTTTTCCTAACTCCCATAACATCACTAGTGTTACATAGACAAAGTTCTTAGTGTGTATGGTGTAGTTATCAAGACATTTTTTTGTATTTCTCTTAAGCTGGGATTTCTAGCTATTTTTTCAGTGTGTTGTTGTGTTCCTTTTTATCATTTCAAGCGCACCTACTATGACCGATACTATTCTTGTTTTCGAGTTCCACATTTTTCTATTTCGATTTCCAGGTCTTTACATTTCGATAATTTTTCAAATTCCTTGGTTGCTATGTTACAGTCCACTGGGCAAGTCATATCAATTAGTAGGCAAGTTTATTATTATTATTATTATTATTATTATTATTATTATTATTATTATTATTATTATTATTTTCTTTTATTTCTATTGTATGCACATTTCTTTCCGGGTCCCAACCAGAGAACTAAGGTCAAAAATGGCATCATATTTTTCACTGAGTATTTTTGAGGGAGGGAAAAACACACTTAATACCACACACATTTTACATAGATAAAGCCCTTCGTAAGGTGTGGGCTGTACTTGTGAGAACATTTTTTGTATTTCTTTATAGCATGGGCTACCAGGAATACCTTCAAAGAGCCTATTAGAATATTTTCCACTCAAACCGAGGGCTCCAACTACAACTGGAATTACTGATGTCCTTATGTGCCACATTTTGGCGATTTCGACTTGAAAGTCCTTTTTATTTGATAGTTTTTTGAAGATCTTCAAAGGTACATTACAATCTGTAGGGACTGCCATGTCAATAAGAAAGCACATTATTTGTGGTCTTTGATCACGATGTCAGGGCAGTTAGCTTTGATTGTTATGTCTGTGTGTACTGTGTAGTCCCATAAAATTGTGACAGGTCTTATCTCCGTTACCGGGTCTGGGTGGTATTCATACCAATTTCTTTCGGTTTCCTTCTCGGAGAAGTCGTAGATTTTTCGATGCAGATATTGGCCCATTCTCTCATGCCAGGTTTTATATTCAGTGCGTGCCAATACCGTGCAACTTGATACAAGATGGTAAAAGTTTTTTCTGGATATTTATCACAAAATCTGCATTTGGGGCTGACACGATTATTATTATTATTATTATTATTATTATTATTATTATTATTATTATTATTATTATTATTATTATCCCACCTCGTTCAGTAATTTCCAGCCCCTCTTGTCTTTTTATCATTATTTTTTTTTTAATCGTTCCCAGTGTCCCGATGAGTACTGGTGCAACTGCTTACTTCATGCACTACAATTTTCTTATTTTTCTGGAAAGATAGAAATATAAACAGCGAAATTCACTATCTGACATTTTCTTTTTCGTGTTGACAATTACTAGATGCGGTCTTCTGGCCTGTATAGAAAGAAAAGATCAAAAAACAAAAAGTAAACCGTAAAGCTAACACCTGTAGACACACTGACCCCAGGGAAAAATGCCCATGTATTTCTTTTTTTTTTATATATACCATGACCTTTCAGAACGTTGGCGATAATAACTCTCCACATATACCTTTTCTTTATTTATAGTGAAGTGGTTTTCTATTACTTTCTCCAAGGTTTGGAATTTAGGAGTTTTCCATCTATTATACTGGTTGCCACCCAAGTCTCGTCTAACCTTCTATTTAACCCCGAGTTGAGGGAAAAGACGGATCCTTGCCTTTTCCGGAGGCATTTTTTTAACCATTTCACACCAAGCAAGGGTATAAAAGCCACTAAGATGCAACTGGTTATTGGGACTAAAAGAAAAAGAGAGGAGAATAAAGGATTCAAGGAGACACAAGATGACGATTCACATTGCATTTAAATTTTTGAAGACCACAAAGCGGGAGGCCAAAAGAGATTTTCACAAGCGATAAGCAGGATAGAAAAAAAAAAAACTATGACCATAGAACTTATAGCTAAAACTAGCAATTTATACGGTGGAATCATGAGACCTAACCGCCAATCTAGTATTTCGCTTAAATTCGTGAAGTTGAGGTATCAAAGAGGAACGCTCATCAGAACAATTAGCATAAAAATATGTATAGAAAAGGCACAGGGAAGCTAGGTTACGGTGGCGAGAAAGTTACTGAAGCCGAGGT
>OZ038494.1:61537650-61540150 GCA_964036315.1 Acanthosepion esculentum
GAATCGAACATCTATCTTACGCGGAGCCGTCATTTGGCCTGACGTCTTATCCCAGTTCCGCCGGCTTTTTCTCGATGCGTTTTCAGTGCCGTTCGCAAAAGTCCATTTATTAATAGCATAATTATGAGATTTCAATGCAAAGATTTTTCACTCTTGTTTCCGGTGCTTCCAACAGATATTAAGCGCCACTTTCCTTGGGTGCCATTTGTGATGCACGCTTAGGCGATCATGTCTCTTAGACGATCATGTCTTTTTCGATTCATGATTGACTTGGCCGAACAATTCCCGCAGTCGGCTGCCGTTACTTTCTGCGAGAGACTGGTTGACAAGTAAGGCTACAGAATCCAAACTGTTCTGCTCTTTAACCCTTAGCTGGGGGAGAAGAGATGGATTTCCCAAGGACATTTACGCAGAAGTGAATTTAACAAACTCGACAGGAATTCGAACTCGGCTATCTGATTTTCTTTTCAACTACAGTTTGTATCCAGTACATTTCAAAGTATCCTTACTGTCCTTATTAAGTATTATTATTATTATTATTATTTTGTGAGGTATCATTTGGTCGGAGACTAATTTTAAGTGCTTAATTACCAAGTCCCCTCCGTAGTCTATGAGTAGGAAAGTCACGGTAGGAGAGTTATCTATGCACATTTGGGACGTTTCGTTTAGATGGAGAGGCTTTTTGCGGATGATATGTGCAGTTCTACACAAAGTAATCTTTTATATATCTTTTTAATTTTGCTTATATGATTTTCGGTACCATTCTTTATCATATCCAATGCTCCTATCGCAACAGGGATAATCGTAGTTTTAAGTTTCCACATGTTTGTTATTTCGATTATTTGGATTTGAAATTCTATTTTGTTGTTGTTGTTGTTGTTGTTGTTGTTGTTGTTGATGTTCCCATGAGCCACATTTTTGAGATTTCGATATCAAGGTCCTTGTATTTTGATAGCTTTTTGAAGATCTTCAAAGATACATTGCAGTCCTCAGGGATTGCCATATCAATAAGGAGGAACTTTTTTTGTTTGCGTTCTCTAATAACAATGTCTGGGCGGTTGGCTTTGATTGTTCTGTCAGTGTGTATTGTGTAGTCCCATAGAATTGTAACAGGTCCTATCTCCGTAACCGAGTCTGGGTGGTGTTCATACCAATTTCTTTCAGTTTCCTTCCCATAGAAGTTTCAGATTTTCCAGTGCAGATATTGTTATTATTATTATTAGTAGTAGTAGTATAATTTTGTCATAATATAATTTTAAGTGCCTAATTACCAAGTCCCCTTCGAGGTCTATGAGTAGGAAAGGCACTGTGGGAGAGTTATCTATGCACATTTGGGACGTTTCGTTTAGATGGAGAAGAGTTTTTGCGGATATGTTCAGTTCCACACAAAGTAACCTTTTGTAGCGCTGAGATGTTGATGTACCCAGAAATACAGTTACACATAGACAAAGGCAAACACAAAATTAAATCTATAAGTGTATTTCCTAATGTTAACTCCTGCTTATAATGTGACTATCAACAAAACTATTTGTTGAAATAATAAAATATTACTTATTCTATTAAAACAGTATTTTAATGAAATATATGCATTTTGAAATGTTTTGGAATTAATTCATTTTCCCTGTTTTAATATTCTTGCTCTTTATAATATTGATCGATTTTTCAATTACTCTTTTTGTGATGACCACTATCACTCGTGGCCACTTATGTGACGTCAACGAACACTCGTGGCCACTTATGTGACGTCAACGAACACTCGTTGTCATTTTCGTAATGCTCGTTGTAGAAGAGACTTTGTAATCGCAGATACAACTATAGTAACGCCGTTGAACAATACTGGTGTCAGACGCCTTCGAATAACACTCGCACTGATAGTACTTGCTCGATAATACTCGCACGAAAGTAACCACCGAATAGTGATCCGAATAGTAATCTGTATAGTGATCAGTATAGAGAAATAGTATAGGGAATAGTATAGAGAATAGAGATCCGTATAGTAATAGAGGATAGTGTAGAAATAGGGATCAGTTAGACGCCACGCTAATTCCTATATATACATTTCCTTTACTATTACGTTCTCTACTTACTCAAAATGGTGTCGCCTGTGTTTGCTCTCTGGTGATCTGTGTTCAAACTCTAGTGTCAGCAGTGACACTTTATTCCTATGTAACACTTATATATATATATATATATATATATATATATATATATATATATATATATATATATATATATATATATATATTATGCCAATACGAAAAACGCAGGTATCATTTGTGAGGAAAGAACTATAAAATGATAATAATAAACATGAATATGAAACTCGGCCAAAAGTGGGCCAATATCTGCACTGGAAGATATGCAACTTTTACGGGAAGGAAACTGCAAGAAACTGCTAGGAACATCACCCAGACACGGTTACAAAGATAGGACCTGTAACAATTTTATGAGACTTCACAATACATACAGACAACAATCAAAGCTAATCACCGAGATATCG
>OZ038494.1:61545150-61552650 GCA_964036315.1 Acanthosepion esculentum
GGTTCATCGGTATTTCCATTTCGTGCGTTATTTTTCTAACTGCTTGGTTAGTGAGATTGATGGATTCTTTCACTTGAAGGTTCTTTCTTACTTTTGGAATTGTTAGCCTTTCTTCGAAAGACATTTCCTTTATATTCTCTATTTGTTTGTGAACCTCCGAGGGATTATTACAACTGGTTTCTATTTGTTCCTCTGCATTTGTTTCCTCTGGGTTATTGGCATTTAGTTCGTCGATGTTAACGTTTAATCTATTTTTGATGTTTTCTCGGATGCTTTCGAATTCTATGTCAGGTAATCTTTTTTTCCTGATGATGTCAAGCCTGACATTGGCTTGTTTGCTGGCATCGATATTTAGTCTGTTTGAGGGATGTTTTCTCGCCAGATATTATAGGCGGCTTTGGTCGTTGTTGTCGTTATCGAATTTATCGTAGCTGTGTAAAATGCTATCATTACTTCAATATACTCATATTATTTATTGTTCTTTTTGTGGGATTTTCTTTTAACGGATTTAGAGGGCCACTGTGAGGACTCTCATCAGCGTAGTTTTCCTCTAGTTCGCGTTGATAAATTTAGATATATAATAACATCATCATCAACAACAACAACAACAATAATAATAATAATAATAAAATTTAAAATATAGTTGTTACTTCATAGAAGTGACCAGCCCGTCTGTTAAAAAAAACTCAGCAAAAGATTTTGATAAACTTTTAAAATATGAAATTAAAAAAAAATAAAAAAATCATTTTCCACTGAGAATTTTTTGAGGGAAAAATATCCACGATCACACACACAAATTGTTATTATTATTATTATTATTATTATTATTATTATTGTTGTTGTTGTTAATGATAATGTTGTTGTTATATATCTAAATTTATCACCATATTACCCACATTTGTCTGTGAGGCATGTGCCTTGTATATACTATCAGAATGGTTGTATATTGGGTTTCGTATATTTTTACCCCAGAATTGTTAACGGGCGACCCTCTTACTCAATAATAATAATAATAATAATAATGATAATAATAAACTTTAAAAAAAATAAGCGGTACTTCATAGAAGTGACCAGCCCGTCTGTTAAAAAAAAATCAGCAAAAGATTTTGATAAACTTTTAAAATACGAAGACCAAGAATTCGAAATTGCAAGAATATGGCATTTTAATACAGGTACTGTGTTTCCAGTAATAATACGAGCACTAGAAATGACAAAGAAGAATACTGATACATACGTTAAGAACATTCCAATGAAACCCATCACTATCTGAGACACAAAAGTCTCGTCTCAACGAGTCTACGTTCAGAAAAAAAATCTCCCGCAATTTAATGCACTCAGTGACTTTCAAAGGAAAAACCTTCTTTTAGCTCAGCTGTCGGATAAAAAAAATCAACTTCGTTAAGAACAAAATGACCGGTTTATTTACTTCATTCACTAGAGGTGACCTGAAAATAAACTTCTTAGCAACAATCAACATCATATTCTGTGCAGAAGAAGCAAAAGAAGAGAAATTATTTGCAATGAAGAGGGGGCTTTAATGACAATAATGGTGTCGCTTAATATTTGTTGAAAGCACAAACAAGGAACGTGAAAATTCAATGTGTAGAAATCTTGTAATATAGCTGTTAATAAATGGAGTAAATATGCTTATTCAATAATAATAATAATAATCTTTATGTGCCGTGTTCCTTCAAGACATGGTGGACTAGAGCTCTCCACAACTTCCTATTCTTTTTAGCTCTTAGTAAGGTTTGTCTTTTTACCATCCATGCCACCCCTTTACACAAATACGTTAGGTGGGTTACTCATTGTTTTCCTCTGCCTCTCTTGCTTTCAGTATGTCCTGTGAATGTCAAATTTTCCGAGCCTACTTTCCACATTTTGTGTCTAAGAATTTTAAACCGTCTCTTTCTAATTCTAAGTATAAGCTTGCTTTTTGCTTCCATTTTCATTAAAACTTTCTCATTGATCACATATTCAGTCCTTGGTATACTTCTGCAGAACCAAATCACTGTCACCTGAAGTTTGTCCTTCATCTGTAAGAAAATGGATTCACTGGATACAGGAGGTCCTTTGTCCATTTGCTTATTATTATTATTATTATTATTATTATTATTTCATTTCCTTTGATTTCTGGTCTATGCTCATTTTTATTTCCGGCGCCCCACCAGAGACCCAAGGCCAGAAATGGCATTATGACATTTTCCACTGAGAATTTTTTGAGGGAAAAAAGCCCACGATCACATACATAAATTATTATTATTATTATTATTATTATTATTATTATTATTATTATTATTATTATTATCATTATTATTATTATTATTATTATTATTATTATTATTTATCATAACTTTTCATCATATCGCACACATTTGGCTGTGGCGCTTGTGCCTTGTATACCCTATCAGACTGTTTGTATATTGGGCTTCGTATGTTTTTACCACAGAATTCATATCGGGCGACTCTTTTACTCAATAACAATAAAATACTTTTTAAAAGAAGTTTTGTCTCATAGAAATTACCATCCCGTCTATAAAAATAAAATATCAGCAAAATATTTTGACAAAATTTCCAAATATGGAGATTTGGAAATAGAAATTGCAAGAATATGGCATTTTAATACAGGTACGGTGCTTCCTGTAATAACATGAGCACTAGAAATGACTTAGAATTATATTGATATATACGTTAAGAACATTCCTAGGAAATCCTTTACTATCTGAGACACAACAGATTGGTCCCATGACCACCGTTCCCATTCTCAGAAAAACTCTCGAAATGTAATGCACTCAGTAACCTTCAAAGAAATGCCTTTTTTTACCTCAGGTCTCGGATAAAAGAAGACTTAGTAAATAATCGAACCAAACAGTAAATCAGAAGTGTTGGAAATAATAATAATAATAATAAAAGATCAACCAGACACAGTTAACAAAAATAACGATGTAACTATCCTCTGGGACATGCCAATTCAAACTGACAGGAAAATAAAAGCCAATAGACCTGACATTATCATAAAAGACAAGAAATCCAGGAAGTGTATGTTTATTGACATAGCGGTACCATCTGAGAGAAATACCTCCATGAAAATTATCGAGAAATTGTCCAAATACATGGACCTGGAGATCGAGATTAACATGACGTGGGAAATGAAGATTAAGACTGTACCAAATATAATCGGACCTCTGAGCCTCGTGAGAAAATGAATGGACAATTTTACTGACAATGCCTCAGGTAACATCAACATATAAGTTGCCCAGAAGATCGCCCTGCTAAGAACATCCCATACACTAAGAAAAATGCTATCAGTTAAATGACAATTCTTCTATAGGACCTAAGGACAATAGTTTGGACCCGGCTCTACAGGATACAAAGCAGGAAATATAACATACAGAAATAATAATAATAATAATAATAATAATAATAATAATAATAATAATAATTATTATTATTATTATTATTATTATTATTATTTTAAAAATCTGTTACCATATCGAACACACTCTGGCTATCTTGTATAAGCCTGGTAAACCATTTTCAAACTGCGTGCTCTTGATGGGAATACTGGGCTTCGTATGTTTATACCCCATTGTCACTTTGTTGACGTGCCGCTCTTTTGTCCAATAATAACAATAATAATAATAATAATAATAATCAATCTCAAATCGAAGAATGTCTGGGTGGATTTGGTTAGCCGGCATAAAAGCGTTTTTAATTCGGCCCCACTTGAAAGTTTATGTGCTGATTTTATCAAAACCTTTCACAATATCGTACACATTTGTCTGCAAAGCATGTAGCTGGTAAACTCTTATTAGATTGCATGTCATCATAGATATATTGGGATCTGTATATTTGTACCCAAATGTCACTTTGTTGACGGTCTGCTCTTTCACTCATTCAATAATAATAATAATAATAATAATAATAATAATAATAATCACATTTCTAAATTCAAAAATATGTGAATCGATTTAATAATCGTAAGAGTCTTAAAGTGGATAAAATATTGAGAAACTACTTGGAATATGTAAAAATTCTAGTGTCATTTAAGTATCTGAAAGACCCGCTAGTATATATATATATATATATATATATATATATATATATATATATATATATATATATATATATATATATACGATTAATACAAAAATAAAATTTATCACTTAGTTGATTGATGTTATATTAAGCGATCCGATTCCAGAGTTTCGTAGACGAAACTTTGTTTAATAGTTCGGTCCACGTGTCTGGAAGTATCAGCTATTGTCTACAGATTTTTCCATTTTCATTATTTTTATATTAAGTTAACAAGTTAAAAATTAATTTTAAAACTATATATATATATATATATATATATATATATATATATATATATATATATATATATATATATATATATACTAAAATTTGTGTAGTTAAGCAGCAAATTCTCTTTTAGGCATGCATGATTGAATAAATTACAGACATTATGTCTGCTAATTTTTAACAAAATCCGTTCATACTCACGAATAACCTTCCTTGTATTTATGTTAAAGGATGAGAGAAATGTGCTATAGCTGTTTAAATTTCTTTTATTTTCATTTCCCAAGCACTTTCGATCTTCTTCAAAGATCATCATCAGGGGTGCAAGTAGTACAAAACTCTATGTTGTTCATTAATATAAGTATTTATAAAAGTTGTGCGTTGTCATCTGTTACCTCAATTTTTTCATTACGCTTTTAAATGCAAAACGGTTGACAATGTGCTGAGCGTTCATTAGAAGGTGAAAAAAATATATATTACGAAAACTAATGGCAAAGTGGAATTACTTTTATTCTGACGCGTTTCGTCTTTCGGACTTCATCGGTTTCATGTAACTACACATGAACACTATTAAACCATTAGGGCTTTTTTCGTGTTCATGCGCAGTTACTTCAACGTAAACATCACTTTAGTCCGATGAAGGTCATTTTAATTTTCCTAACATTGTTCTAATATATAAAATAATTATACATCCTTTTCTCCCATATGTATATATATATATATATATATATATATATATATATATATATATATATATATATATATATATATATACATACATACATATATATATATAAAGTATAAATATATAAATTATCAATATATATATAGTATATAAAGGATAAATATATAAATTATCAATATATATATATATATATATATATATATATATATATATATATATATATATGATTAAGTTCCCAGATAAATTCTAGGGACAAGACAGATTGCTATAAAATGACAAGATGTTTCCAGTTGTCATTTATACCATATATATATATATATATATATATATATATATATATGTGTGTATGTGTGTGTGGTATATAAAGGATAAATATATAAATTATCAATATATATATATATATATATATAGTATATAAAGGATAAATATATAAATTATCAATATATATATATATCTCTATATATATATATAGTATATAAAGGGTAAATATATAAATTATCAATATATATATAGTATATAAAGGATAAATATATAAATTATCAATATATATATATATATATATATATATATATATCAAGGAGCAAAAACACATTATGGAACCGCACCCAACCTTGGTTTCGACCATCAGGTCCCTTCAGGAGGCGGGCAATATAATATCGTAATACCTTACTACAATTATACAACTATTGCACCGGACGTAGTGAAGGGGAGAAAGTGTAGAAAAATTCTTCATCCAGGGTCGTACAGATCGAGAATATTTTTACTTATATGCCTACACCTGAACATTATTTCACTTCTGCTATTTAACAACATACTGCTGTTCTTATAAGTTGCTCGAGCCAGCTTCTCTTCTTGGCACAGCCTACAACTTCTACCATTTGTTCAACTCGGCCTAACTTTTTTAAGATACTCCACTTTATTTTTTTTTAACTCGATGCAAGTATTTGAATTATTTTTCAACGGAGACATTTTCGGCAAATTCTGATCTTTCAGGTTTGAGAATGTCAACGAATATTTTTTGTGTTATATCTCATTAAAATAAGATGGTCTACAATAAATATCGGCTTACGGCCATACCCTGTTAAAACACTGGTTCTTCTACAATCATTGGCGTTTAGGAACGTCGAGACTGGTCATTACCTAGACGGGTGACCTCTTGGGGATACCAGGTACTGTCAGGTTGAATGTAAGATTGGCTTAATGGGTAATAGTTCGGAATTGGAAATCGGAGAGTCGAGTTCTAATTCCAGTCGAGTTCGTTATATTCACTTATGCGCAAATACCCCCGAAAAAGGCTTTGTACCCCCTCTCTTTCCCCCCAGCTATGGGTTAATTATTAGGACTTGTAACAGTAAATCATTATCATTCTTACAATCTAAAAATATTTTCTGTCTTTAAATAACCCTCAAAAGGTGGATAAACCGTAAAAAACAGCTAATCAAAATACAGTAAATGATCCGTCCAGTATAACCTTGTCAATTGCCAAACTATAACCAAGGGGCATTCTTTGTATCTCTGAATAGTATCTTAGCCTGGTGTCTAGAGGTGATTTGTTTTTTTCATTTCATGGATGAGGCAGACAAGGCAATTTATGAATCACATCCAGATACTATAGGCCACCCTCAATCGGCAACCATCTGAATGAACTGGGTTATCAGATTTGAATGTATTTCTTACTAGGCACCAAATGCAAGGTTATAGGCTGCTTTTCACAAAACCTATCACCATATAACGTCCACTCAAATGAGCATTGAACACAGAAGCATAAACACACAAATATATATATATATATATATATATATATATATATATATATATATATATATGTATATATTATCAATGTATATGTGTGCGCATTACTATAAACACTATTTTTAGAAGGTACACTAAAAATAACGTTTATAGTAATAAGAATTAATGTCGAATAAAAAGTCCTTTAAAAATATCCATACTTACGTATATATATATATATATATATATATATATATATATATATATATATATATATATATATAAATATATATATATATATAAGGTAATTCACCCTAAGTAAGGTGGGAGTGCCACTAGCAGGCAAAGGGTTACAGAGGATTGAGAGCAAGAGTAAAGAGGCGTGTTTGAGGAAAGGATACAGAGAAGGACGTGGAACAAGATCAGGGTGTCAGATGTTGATTGACATTAAACTTGATTATTTGAAGATTATAGTCATTGTTGAAGCAAGTAAGAGGAAGGGAGTTCCACAGACGGGAAGTGCAGGAGAAGAAGTTGTTTGAGAAGAAAAGAGGGTTACATTTAACCGTTTTGACAGTGAAAGGGTGGGACCGAGATGCCAGCCTCATAGCTCGTTTAAATTTATGTAGTCCGCGAACCAGCGAAAGTAGCTCGTCGGAACGGTCGCCGTTAAAATACTTGTAGAAGAGACAGAGGGAAGCTACGGCACGTCTGTGGGATAGCGATTGTAGACTAGATGCCAGATCAGGAGCTATCATATTCGTCTCTGGATTTTGTGAAGG
>OZ038494.1:61557650-61582650 GCA_964036315.1 Acanthosepion esculentum
ATATATATATATATACAGACCGACACAGACATATATGTGCATATGTATAAACGTATATATGCATATATATACATATATATTTATATATACATATATATATACATGTATGTATAAATATATATATATATATATATATATATATGTATGTATGCATGTATGTATGTATATATATATATATATATATATGTACAGGCCTACACACACATATATATGCATATGTATATACGTATATACGCATATATATACATATATATTTATATATACATATATATCTACATATATATATATATATATATATATATATATATATATATATATATATATATATATATATATATGTTAAGGCGCTTTTTGTCCGAGAATATTAGTGGGTACACATGGTTGAACTGCAATCCCCGTTTTTATTTTCTTAAAAAGGGAAAATCAATAACAACCATCCTGATTCATGATCTCAAACTGGTAAGGGCCCCTTTTGTCTATAGGAATGATTTGCTGGGTCGAAAAAAGGATACGCTTTTGATTCAGAATGCATAGAGTTTTTTTTTTAAGTTATATTTCTCGATCGAAACGGGATGTCATTAATTTAGTAATAAAAAAAAATAAAAAACAAAAAACAAATAAACACTGCAGCCAGCTATAATGTTTATACTAATAAGAAACACAGTCACACACACACACATACTTATATTAATATATATATAATATATATATCAATATACATAAATATATCTATATGTATATATTAATATATATATTAATATATATATATATGTAAGTGTATATTTATATGTATCTATATAAATATATATGTATATATACATCGAAATGAATACGATAGATAGATATTTTTTTACAATCATCATTGTAGATGGTACAAGCACAAAAATACTCAAACTATCACAGAAGTGTTCTCACAGACGGCCAAATAGATTGATTGATAGATAGAAATATAGATTGATATGAACAGACACTCAAACAGATGCAGATACACACACACACACACACACACACACATATATATATATATATATATATATATATATATATATATATATATATGATAATATATATATATGAATATATATGTATGTATTGGTATTTGATATCTAATCACCGATTTCTCTTTCTGAGCCGTTATTCATTGCTCCGCCACACATCCTCACACACACACACACACACACACACACACACACACACACACACACACACAGACACACACACACACACACACACACACACACACACATGAGCATGAAAATGTTTATCAACAGAAAGTACGAACGTATTTTTTTTTCAAAATATAGATCTTAACGTACTTAGCTAGCTAGATAGCTAGATGGATAGATAGATATTAACAGAATACGATAGATATATAGATATATATGAACAGAATAAGATAGATAGATAGATAGATAGATAGATAGATAGATAGATAGATAGATAGATAGATAGATAGATAGATAGATTGCGTCTGTAGTATCTGACAAGCTTCTATTGCAGAAAATTAATACTGCGGTGCCTTCGAACTTACTGGGCGTCCTTTACTTATAGCCTTGTGCCATCTTAATGCCGATAGGTTCGTAGTGGCATTTTCCCCAAAATAATTACCGCTGATATATTAAAATAAAATAATTGAGACTCTATCGAAATTTTATTGCAATTTTTTTCTTGGCACGGTATCTTAATTGAAGAATTCCCTAGTGAAAGACGACTTGAAAGGAAATCATTTCGCCGAATATGAATGTCGCAGACAAATCATTAAAGTCTTTGGATTAAAATCCAAGAAATGTTTTCATGTACAATAGACCGTGAGGTTTTTTTTTCCTTTAGGTAATCCCAATTCATTTATTGTAAAACTTTTTTCTTTGTTATATATAACTGAGCCGAATCTATTTTATTATTCACGGTTCTTTAACTGCGTCAAAATTATTTTAAAATCGGCTTTTTCAGGTTTTTTTTTTCCTTTGTTAGGATTTTTACTATTTTTCGTTATTAGTTTCTGTTGGTTGTATTGTTGCTTTTTAAAGAAAAACGTATTCGGTATTTTTATTTCATCACTAATTTATAAAAATATTCTAATAATTACGATAATATTAAAATTTTATGACAAAAAATTATAAAAAATTTTGGAATTGACTAAATATTAATATAGAAACTATTTTCATAACAAAATAACATTAGAATTGTACGAAAACTAAAAAAAAATGTTGCTATGTGAAGATTAGATTTAATTGCATGAAAAGCTAATTAAGAAAATTAGAATGATACTAACGCAGTTTCTTTGAAAAAGAAATCACCAAAATAAATAAAAAAATAATGTGTAAAGATTTGTAAAAAAAAAGAAAGAGGCTACAAATTAATGTTATAAAAATCCGGAAAAATGAAGCCAGATGGTTTAAATATTCTGTAAAGATTTACTACAAGCAGTCGATTTTGATGGAAAAAAAAATAGTCAAATTTGAATTGGAAACAAGCGCGCTTTTATTCGATGTTTTTATTTATTTATATAACCAATGGGGATAAAAACCTATACGCCTCCTAAAGACATTATTTTTGATACGGTTAGTCTCACTATTTTACTATATAAGAGTAGATATTTTGCCTGGAAAATCAGAAAGGAATAAACCACCCGGGCTAGAAAGCTGCGATTTGGTTAGAAAGGTTTGACCGACTCGTGTAAAGTCCGCTGAAGAAGGAAGACAAAGAAGGAAGGAAAAGAAGTACCACTAAAAACATACGAGAAGTCTCTTTACGAAGAGCGTCTTTTCTAAACTTGTATGAGGCTATCCCCTTCGAATGTCTTTTCTAAACATGTGAGAGTTTATCTCATATTTGAGAACAGCTATTGCAAAACCCTGAATAGCGTGTCTAAAGAACCAGCTTCGCCCGAGGTAGGTCCCCTTTTCTACCCTCCCCCATAACTCGCTTGGGAAAGTAAGTAAATTTCTTTTGTTGCTAAGAAATTGATTTCTATGAACTGTTGCTCTAAAAAATGTTCTTAAAATTAAGGAAATATTTGTTTTTTATGAACTCTTGTTGTCTAACATAAAACAGTTTTGTAACTTGAAGAACTGTCAGTCTGTCTTGATAGTTCCAGGCACACAAGGGAAATTTTATGCCAGACTTATATTTTGCAAAAATTTGTATATTGTAAAAACATATATCTCTCTCGTTAATAGATGTTTGTTTCTTTACATCTTACACTTTGAGTAAGAGTCTTGGCTTCTTTTGTCAGCGCCTCTATTAGCACTTACGAAAGAAAGGATAAGAGATTTGAAATTCATCTCTACTCCAGTGAAATCTTCCTAACTCATTCATTTTATCTTTTGAAGTCTTAAACCAATTCCTTATGGATGTTTTAGATAAAATATTTTCAATATTATTAGATCAGTCTTTTTTACTTATTTATTTTTATACTTATTATTTACAGATATTTTCTGACATTTTTTATTATTGTTTATAGATTTTATTAATTTATTTTTATTTGTATATATTTTTTGCTTAATTATTTTTATAGTAATTTAGATTTTATGATTATTATTATGTATCCTAGTTTTACAATTATTTATAGACAATTTTTGCACATTGGGCAGTGAGCTAGTCAGATACCTTTTAAGCAAATACGATGTTATAAAGTTATTATACTTATATACATGAAGATATCAAATGTTGATAATAGTATGAAAATAAACATTCGAGTGTGCTGGTATTCATATCAATATCAATATATATATATATATATATATATATATATATATATATATATATATATATATATATATATATATATATATAATGTTATAAAGTTTAATGTACCTAGTTTTAAGTATAGCTAAAATAACTAATGTGATTTCAAGCATTACTGTAAATCAGTTGGCAAATATTTTCCGTGAACTGCAAAATCGTATTACCCTTTGTATTGCTAATGATGGAGGACATGTGGAAACTTAAATAAAATTTCAATAACCCCATAAAAAATATAGATTTACTTCTTTCTAATCCTTTTTACAAATTATTTCAATCGCAAATACAAATAAAGTTATATTTTTTTAAAGTGCACACGAATTTTATGGACATCCTGTATATATATATATATATATATATATACGCGAATGTACAACGATATGAACATATATAGTTAATTGTGAATCATATATATATACGCACGACGGTGGGTGAACAAAGAATGGATTCTAAAAAATATTTGATTTGGAAACTTTTGGGAAACGGGTCGGGCTGAGAACATTTCAGCGTCCCCTGACTCTCTCTCACACACACACACACAATTATATATATATATATATATATATATAAGTGAACATTGAATTCATCATCCAGAGGGGACAATCTGTTTCATACTAAACACAATCGTCAGGCCTGATATATATATATATATATATATATATATATATATATATATATATATATATATATATATATATATATATTTCTATTAATTTATTTTTCTTAAACGTTCTTTTAGATGTCGGAGGACGCGTATTTTCACGATCAAAATTTGACAAATATTCAGGCCGATAGATGTAAATAAATAAATATACTGTTTAATAAATAAATAAAGACAGGGTATCTACTCAAATATGTGTCCCCATTTAAAAAAAATAAAAATAACGTTTAAACACTCACACACACACACACACACATATATATATATATATATATATATATATATATATATATATATATATATATATATAAGTCTACGTTTGGTGTATACGGAATAAATTCCAATAACCAACAATTACTATTCTTAAAAGAGTGCTCAATACAGAGTAGAGCAGATATAAATGTTTATTTAAAAATTATAACATAAATATGTTATAAAATCACTTTGTTCGTGGTGGGAATGTTCTTAAGTGATAATCCGAAATTGATTCTATGCATATTATAAGAATAGAGATGTGATTTTATAACGTATTTATGTTATAATTTTTAAATAAACAATTATATATATATATATATATATATATATATATATATATATATATATATATATATATATATATATATATATATATATATATATATATATAGGGAAATTTAATGACAAACAAAAAGTGGTGATAGGTAAAGACAAATTCAGTGTATATGTTTTTCTGTAATTTCTTTGATTTATAATGAAAGAAATCTCACTCTCCTCTCCTCTCTATTCTCTCTCTCACTTTTACGATATATATATATATATATATATATATATATATATATATATATATATATATATGCCGCTGGCAAATTACTGATATGGGCTGATATGTACGAGGTGGAGCAAGAAAGGGATGAAGCCGGGGCCGCTAATTCCACGACTCAGCCGCTTGACACTAATGAATTACTTTATTGAATTGCGCGACCAATTTCGAATCTATTAAACAATTATTTTTCTTTTTCCCAGGTGGGCTTTCTAACTTCTGTGAAGTACACTCCGTAACGATATGATTCCAGAGGGAAAGACCGAAATCAATCTATTGGTTAAACTGGAAGCGAAAAAAAAGTCAGAAATCCGCGGTTGCGCTAAGAAAATTTCACAGAGAGCCACGAATGTCCCGTGCTCGCTGACTGTAGCACTGTGTGACATCTAACATCTAACAGAAAGCAGAATAGTTTCGTCAAATCTACTGTTTTTCAAGCGTATGGAGGTCTTCAAGACCAGCTTCTTAAAGTCTACCAAACAGGAGGATTTCTTGAAAGGTGAAAAGAGTTGTCAAAATGGAAGAATGTAGAAATATGTTGAGGTCTGGGAAATTATATTCAAGATAAAAATAAGTCGCATATATATATATATATATTTTTTTTATTTCAACAAATAAATGTTTTATTGTTGTCTCTCATAAGAAAGCAAATTCTTCAGCAGTTTAATAATAAAACAGATCTTCCGTCACTTATCCCCGCACGTTTATCAGGTTGATACCATGAAACTAATGCTTTTCCAAATCTGATCAGATTCGGTTAGAGTTAACTCCATCGGACGGCATTTAAGCTAGCTTCTACAGAAGGTACTTGATTGAGCCTTTGAATTTTTTCAGGAGTTTGCATATCATGGTCTGGAGCCCCTTCTGTTTGCCTCAAGGCTCTTGATAAGATCCAGAGACGGGTATGCAATGTAATTGGCCGTGATCTGGCTCCTCGTCTGCAGTCTCTCTCTCACAGACGCACCGTCGCCTCTCTCTGTCTCTTTTATAAATACTTCCATGGTAATTGCTCCAATGAGCTGCTATCGCTGGTTCCCAGGCTCCATGAATTCAAGTGTCCTACGAGGCTGGCATCCCGTTCCCACCTTTTCACTGTTGAAACTGTTAAATGTAGACGTCTCTTCTACTCCAATAGCTTCATAACTCGCACTTCACGCCTATGGAACTCCCTTCCTCATTCCTGTTTCCCTAATGACTATGATCTCCAACTATTCAAGTGTAACGTCAATCGACATCTCCAGTTGCCTTGATCTATCCTCTATCCTTCTCCACATCCTTTCCTCTAACTCTCCTATTTGCTCTCGCTCCAAACCCTCTGTAACTCCTAGCGTGCTAGTGGCTTCCAGCCTTGCCTGGGGTGAAAAGCTTAAAAAAAAATTCTCAGCATTAGGAGCTCTCTTGGCTGCCGTTTGATCTGGGTTTTCATTTGCATGGGATTTTCTTTCTTCGCTACCGACTTAGTGCTTTTGAGTGCACTCTGGATTTGTGTTCGCGGAGATTTCTTTTTGCGAGGCATATTACTGCCGTATTCGTTAGGCAACAATAAACTATAGAAGACCTCAAAAATTGATTGCTGCATTTAAGTATTGCATTAATATCTAAGCTTAGGTTTTAAAAGTTTAAAAGATAATTCTTCTGTCGCCACTTAATTTAAAGACAATTTGATGTACTTAGGTCCTTACTTTCTGTACAAACATTTATTTTTATTTCTTGAGAGACTTTCGATGGATTTTGCAGTTAATTTAGATTATTCCCAAATTTATTTCAAAGTTATAAAAAAATTGTTATCGTTCAAAAGAATTTGTCGCAAAAATTCACGTAAAAAAAATCGCCTAAAACAATCGAAACTTGGGAATCCCAAATTTCAGGACTGCGGATCCAAATCCTGCCCGGAATGTTTTTAATTTGCTTACGGGGTCAGCCTTATTCCCAAATGGTATGATATGTTGGACTACGGCCTCTAGGAGTAACGTTGAAAAGATGTGATACACTGACACACTGATATTCGCATTTATTATATAGATAAGTAAATTACTGCCGTGTTGGTTGTGTAGAAGTCGTGCACTTTGGACGAACTGTTTTCTTCAGTTAAAATCTGGTTACGTTTTCGTTATTACACCTAGAAATTTCGATTTTATCCCCATCCGCTATAATTTGCTCCTATTTGCCGATCACTGAATTATATCCAGATAACTTTATACTTATTTATTTTTATCCATCTCTTCAAAACTCTCTATTGATCTCAATATGCGTAAGATCTCAGTTACACGCGAACACAACGCCACCATAATTATGATATGTTTGGGGGATGGCTTGGATGAATTTTATTTTCTTGATAAGTTGAATAAATATTTTTTTAAGTTTCTTTAAGCAATTTTTTTTTCAATAATTAATACAGGTTGAGTATCCTTTATCCGAAATCCCCAAATCTGAAAACCTCCAAAACCCGAAAAATTTTCAGGTGTCGACATGACTTGCCACAAATGGAAAATTTCAGAAAGCAACTTGGCTACCCGGAGAATGTGAATTGCGTTGCGGTGTTACAAATAAATTGCTGACTTTTTCAGTTTTCATTACATTTAACTGTAATCAGAAACCGTGCTTTTATACAAACACCGACGGTGGTGTGATAGATAACGGCTTGGATTGAGGAATTGGAGAGCCTAGTTCGAATTCCAGTCGAATCCGTTACATTCACTTGGGAAAGGTATGAATCATCATCTTTTTCTACCATGTATGAATAGCTAGCAGGACAGATCGGGATCTATAGCCTTGGATGGAAACTGGTCTACCGCAGAAAGAAATGGCTACCTACTGCAGAAAAAATCTGCTTCGCATGGCACATAACTGACTATGCCTGTACATTTTAAGCAAAACACGACATCGTTGGTAGAAACTGATACCTTACCTAATTTTCCTTCTCACATTCACAATGATGTCATCGACGATGTCGCCTCTCCTCCCAGTTTCTCACAACTGATGTAAAATTAGTTTTTAGTGATGCATTTATATATATATATATATATTTTAAAAGCAGTGATCATGATTTTTTTTCCTACATGTTCAGAAAGTACAAAACAATATTTTTACGTGAAACCTGAATTTCACTATTTAAAAATCCGGGTGAGCATTACATAACTAACGCCATTACCTACAGCTGTATGTAGACAAATTTCACTAAATCTTATATAAAACTACTTTCCGAGTATATATTATTAATATAAAACAACCTTCAGTGTATATGTATAAGGTGTGTTGTGAAATATAAAGGGATATCGTGTTTATGTTTGGGTTCTATTCCCACGCTACCTAATCTTATAGATGCTACATAGAAATTAAATATCCTGTATTCCAAAATCCGGAAAAAAAATCTGAAAACTGAAGCACTTCCGATCCGAAGAATTTCGGATAAAGGATTCTCAATTTGTACTACAAATACAAATATGTTCTGCGTGCATGTCGACTGAATTGACGAACTTAAAATAAGTTAAATTCTTTACCTGAAGATGTTCAAGAAGAATGCGAAGATGTAATTAATTGCGCTGAATTTTCAATCAAGTAGTTTAAATATTCCTCTTAATTGCTGTTGTTCTCAAGTCCACCCTGATCCGGGGTGGGTCAGGATTCCAGCTATGGGCAAAAAAGTTAATCCCAAAACAAAAACAAAACCCCATGAAAGTATAAAAATGCATTTTTATAGTAAAAATACCAGCTATATATTTTTATATATAAAAAAAATTACCAACAATACATCAGTCAACATGGAAGAACTCTTTCATTTCTTAAAGATATAAAACTGTATTCCAAAACATAACTTCAACAAAACTACAATATAAAATATACATATAACCGGCTCTAGTAATCATGTCCACACAAACATGTATATGCACAAAAGCTGAGTATCATCTACCATGTATTCAATTGTGAAAGTATAATAACATATATCATGTATTTATTACTTCAAAGCTCCCAAGAAAATTAAATTTCGACATTAAATGACCCATAAGATATTGATATGCCGTTAAACAAATCAGATCAAAGTTCCCAAGAAAATTAAATTTCGACATTAAATCACCCATAAGGTATTGATATGCCGTTAAACAAATCAGATCAAATCTCCCAAGAATATTACATTTCGGCATCAAATGACCCATAAGATGTTGATATACTATCAAACGAACAAATCAAAGCTCCCAAGAATATTAAATTTCGGAATCAAATGACCCATAAGGTATTGATATGCCGTTAAACAAATCAGATCAAATCTCCCAAGAATATTACATTTCGGCATCAAATGACCCATAAGGTGTTGATGTGCCGTTAAACAAACAAATCAAATCAAATCAGGTTTGAATATTACACACATCAGAATAAGAAACACTCCATTGATGTCAATATGCTTAAAAACTCCGCTGTACTGTTAATTATAAAAACAGTCAAAATTGACATATGGGACTATTGGGAGGATCAACAGAAAAGGCGGGAACCCCGAAAATGAAGCGGTAAACAACTCTACGGATATTTCAAGAGACAAATTCAATGAATGGCATATTAAACGATATGGACATGGTTACGCAAGCGAAACTGAATCACCGTTAACGATAGCCAAGTATAAGCCATATAAATAATCATACACACGATGAATAACACGTGGATGGATAATACAAATGAGGACAGAAAATACAAGTAATGTGAAAATAAAGATTAGATACTCAACAGCACAATAGGCGAATGCAAGAGATTAGCCCAGAAAGAGTAAACAATACGCTTGACTGGACAGAAAGGGGTGAGTAACCGAGAACTGTGCAAAGTGACGGCGATTTAAATATAGAAGACAATGGTATGCAAACAAGTTAAAAGTATTTCCTAGAGAATGAAAATCACGAAATCCTTTAGAATTTTCAGATTCAAACGGATCCCCTAATCCAGGCCAATAAACCCGATTGAATTATTGTGAACAAAGAGAAGAGAATATATCAGGATAAGTTTTTCGTTCTTCCAGCAGACCATGCAGTAATTTTTTTTAAAAAGCAAAAGGCTTTATAAGTATCTTGGATTCACAAAGGGGGCTGAATAAATTATAATACATTAAGATGGCGGTTGTGCCAATACTTTTTGGTGTATGAGGAAGAACTCAATATTATTTTTTCTTTTTTTTTTTTTTGCGAAAGACCTGGATGTACTGAAAATCCGAGGAAGAATCGAGATCATTAAACCAGAAGACAACTTAAAATAACTACATTATTTAGAAGAGTGTTAGAATTTTGAGGAGACTTGTCACTTAAACTTCACCATAGACCACTAGTTCAAACTAGTGTGAACACTCGCTGAGTGAATAATAATAATAATAATGATAATAATAATAATAACCACAACAACAGCAGCAGCAACAACAACAATAACAACAACAATAATAACATTGTAGCTTACCATCCCATCGTTTCAGAAGCCTGTGTTGCTTGGCTCTGCAAATATACTGCGGAAGTTGTTATATGTTTGAGGTGATATGACTTGATGGAGAACATCTATAAGGCAAGATTGGTTGAAAACGAAAAACCGTGCGGAAGAAGAGAAGATGATGATAATAATAATAATAATAATAATAATAATAATAATAATAATAATAATAATGCAGCTGAGGATCTAAACCTCGCAACCAGATTCTATCACTGTCATATAATCAAGGATTAACCTGAAGTGCAGGATCTGCAGAAAATATGATGAAACTGTCGACCATATTATCTCAGGATGTCCGGAACTAGCAAAAAACGAATATACCCATAGACATGAAAAAGATAGCAACATATGTGAAATTCAGGAAGTGTATGTTTATTGACATATCAGTAACAACTGAAACACTTCTATGAAAATTAATGAGAAATTGTCCAAATACAAGGACCTGGAGATCGAGATTAACAGAATGTGGAGAATGAAGACTGAGACTGTACCAATATTAATCGGAGCTCTGGACCTCGTGAGAAAAGGAATAGACAATTTTACTAACAGTATCCCAGGTAACATCAACATACAAGTTTCCCAGAAAATATCCCTACTAGGAACATCCCATATACTAAGAAAAGTGCTATCAATTAAATGGCAATTAAACTATAGGGCCTAAGGACCATAGTTTGGACCCGGCTCTACAGGATACAAGGCAGGAAACATGACATAAATAATAATAATAATAATAATAATAATAATAATAATAATTCCATAAAAACTTCCTTCTTTTAATTCGGATGTTTTTTACCGTTATTAACTTGGTCAACTCTTTATCACTTATTCAGTTAGCGCCGCTGTGGTCACTAGTCCCCTCCATCTCAATTGTGGTTCATTTTGCACCAGATATATTGAGATTAACCCACCCTTCATCTAAGAGGTTAAAGATACAAGACCTACAAAGCAGTAGGTGATTGAAATTCAGCGTCTCCCTTCCCTGAGATTGGCGATGTTTTATGGAGGCCATGCGCCGCCATACTTAGTCAAACCTAATTTTAAGTTATCATCGTGCCAAAAATATTACTCAGATATGAGATTCCTGAGGAAAAATACATCGACGATTTTTTTGTTCTTTCATTTCAAAATCTCTTCGTCCAATATAAATAAACGGACATGTCGACATATATATATATATATATATATATATATATATATATATATATATATATATATATATATATATAAAAGTGCTGTACCTATGAGCACTAATGGATATGTCCCAATCCTCATAATTATGTTAGAAACTACTGTAAGTGAGGGTAATATGCTCTCTAAGTAGTCAAGCTATCAGTGGTTTACGTATTTCACGCCGCTGGCGAGTATTGTATTTTGTTGACGTTATAAAGATTACCATTTCATTTCCAACCTCCGTTTTTGGCTATTTCTCATTACAACAACAGGTTACAACAATATATGTATGTGTGTGTGTGTGTGTGTGTGTGTGTGTGTGTGTGTGTGTGTGTGTGTGTGTGCGTGTGACATTTTTAAGACATTTTTATGTTTATACATTCTTTTTTATGTCTTAAAATAATTGTCGGTCTTTGTTCATTGCATAATGTGTGACGTCATTTGTTTTTCATTTGGATACGCATTGAGCAGATATGAATGTACCTGAGAGATTCATGGAAGATTGTAGTTTAAAAGCAGTAAAATCAACCTGGCTGACCGAACGATACTCTGTGGCTTAATCGGTTAAGGCACGTCAAACTATATGACGGTTCCGTATAGGATACAGGTTCGATTCCTGTCGGAGGACGAATATTTTGTCTGAAAATTTCTCGGACATTCAGGCCGGTAAATGTTATTAATACTGTTTATTATAAACAGAGCATTTATTTAAATATTTGTATCAATAAAAAAGAATGTATAAACATAAAAATGTCTTAAAATAATTGTCGGACTTTGTCCATTTCATATATATATGTGTATATATATATATATATATATATATAAGGTATATTTAGACAGCAAGTGTTCATCTAAACAAGTTTGATTAAAAACAAACAATGTTTCTCTGTTGTATTATTTATTATATTTTCCCAATTGTCGAATAAGGTGTTGTGTATTGTGCTCGAAGTTCTGAATAAGCTGTCCAAAGTTCATATTTTGTTATTATTTTGATGAAGTACTTATGACTATCTCAGTCATTTTAAGAACAATTGTGGTGTCTGTGTGATAGGCAGAATTCCTTTTTCTACTTCCTGATATTCTTTGGAAAGCTGGACATTTGAAATAATCTAAGATGGTGTCATCTATAATGGTTTTTGGGAACGAAGCCGCAAAAATCATGTTTTTTTTATAACCGTTATTTTGTATCTGGAAGGAAATTCACTTTTGTGGTTGAGTAGACACTAATTTCTGCCAGGTTTTAAGACGTTCAGGCAAGTGATTTTATTGATAGTATTGTTAGTATTGAGTTCATAAATAAAGTATAGGATGGATTTATTCTCAATTTATTTTCTATTTCGTCTAAACTTTTTACTAATATGAATATGTCGTCGATATAATGCATATATATGAAGTCTTGTGGAAGTATTGTTATGTATAAATTATATAGAATCGGTTTTAGAGGTGAACTCATAGCTACATCGTCAGTTTGTTTATAAATGTTGACATAGTGGCCATAAAAGTTACTCTTGTGAAGGATAGATGTTTTCGCAGAATAGTTGGCGTAATTTTAGGAGGAGGGAATGAGAAGTGATTGTGTAAGTACTGTAAGACTGTCTATAGTTTCTTTGGGTGAGACATTCAACGTTATGTGAGGCTACGATGCTGTTATTTGGTTTATTAGACCGTAATATTGTCAAGGAATTTGCTCGTGGAGTTAATGTTATACATACTGAATAAGTATGGAAGTATCGGTTGGTTTAGGGTTTTTACTAAATGATATACGGGAAGTGGAATTTGTGAGATTATGGGAAGTAAAGGGGTTACTGATGGCGTCTCGTGAAATCTGAAAGCAGTGTCTCACCATATACATCGTAGGTCAATTTTCCTGCAAAAGCTTGTCTTTCGTTCTGACTGACTCATACGCTTTGTTACTGAGGGTGAACAGAAATCAAGGTAGGTGCTCTATTGATAGACAGTCGTGTTCCTATGAGGTTCATATCCAGCATATTTTGAGATTAATAAAGATAAGGCACTATTTAAATAGAATGGTCCCCTCGTAAAAATAGAGAATATTTTGGTGACTAATTGTTATGGTAATTTACCTACGCACGCATGAACTCTCCCAGCTATAAATAGGAGCAGGTACTGCCTTTTGGAGAGGGAAGTTTTCAGCAGTCAGCTCTGACAGTCGGACCGAACATTCTTGCTGTAACACTCTCATTGTATGTGTTTCTATTACTGTTTCTGTTAATATATTCGTTTGACTCAGTTCTTCTCTTTGTGTCTTTATTTCTGGTCCTTACAAGGCCACAACACTAATGTTTGTAGATTATCATTCGTTAGACCTTCTCGAAGGCACGACAATTATCAGAAAAGAAAAAAAAATTAATATTTATCATTTCAAAAAGGAGTCCTTTTCATAATATCGATACAGTATAAAATCAATCTTTGATATTTTTTAACTGAATTTCTTGCATGAGGAGGGAGCTATTATTATTTAAACTATTCGAACTATTATTCCGATCTTTGTTGTTTTTATCACAACGTTTCGACCGTTGTGCCCTCTGGCCTTCTTCGGGGTAATAACGATCTCGGTAACCTACTGGTAATTCCGAAATAAACCCGACATCACATGAACAGTGGAACGAGCACAATCTACCTCCTGGATTATATAAAGGGTTCAGTTCGGAATTCCCTGTAGATTACCCGCGTCAACATACATCTGAGGAAGATTGAATCGCACAACGGCCGATAACAACAACAAAGATGAGGACAATAGTCAGAATATAAATAATGAGAATAACGATCCTAGATTTTTTACAGAGTTATCTGTACTCGGTTGTTCTGCGCGTGAAAACAGATTTTTGTTGTTTTGCAAACATATTTCTTTTAAATAAATAACAAATGCATACATACATACATATATATATATATATAAATATATATATATATATATATATATATAAATATATATATATATATATATATATATATATATATATATATATATATATATATATCGTCATTCACAGACAGACTGCTTCACTGTATCATCAGTGTGGCGAGATATCCGATCGCTTCAAGACGGGTAGAGAGGAAGGTGAATTTTGGCGCATTTATTTTTAGATAAACACGCCAGTGACCGAGGGCACTTAATCCGTTAGAAGAGTCTTGCATTATCAGCAGTAATAGTTACTGTTTACAAATTCGCGCTTTCTCTCCAAAGTGCTGAACCGAATTAATTTTTCGGGGGCATATATATATATATATATATATATATATATATATATATATATATATATATATATATATATATATATGTATACGTTTTATTAAAGAACAAATATTTACATAAATTAATAAGTGTACGTATATATCCCATCTTTTTACAGTTGAAATGGTTTGATATAACCGTAAATTCTCTGCTAACAGTTTCTTCTGTCGTACTTCTCGCTCGTGGAACTCTTTTCTGGCTTTTGCTTCCCAGTCAACTTTGGTCTTCGAAAATTTAAATGCAATGTCAATCGTTATCCACTACTGTCTACTTAATCCCTTTTCTTTCATTTTTTTTTCTTTCCTTAATCATGCTTTTTTTTTCTCATATTCGTTAACACTCGGTAAACACTTGTGTCTTAGTAACTTTATTGCCTTGCTTGGGGTGAAATGATTGACAAAAATCTCATTTTATTCTTCATTTAGAAGAGATAATTATTATCTCTTAATGATTGTGCAGGTGCTTCCGAAAAACTCATCCCACCCAAAAACATTTAAAGTTTTGTTTTTAAATTCAGAAAATTTTTTAAAAAAAGATACTATTCATATATCAATAACATAAGCAGAGTTTAAAACTTGACATTATAATTCTGTAAAAAAAAAAAAAAAAAAAAACGATCGATTTGTGAGTGTATTTATATTATAAACAGGGCTACATTCTCAATCATTAAAAAAATCCATATTTTTCCATACTGACAGGAAGTCTGATGAATGCTAACCTTCAGAAATAATTCCTCGAAACAGTTTTTCCTATTTCTTACGCGCCAACCAGTCTATTTAAGTAATACAAAAATAAAAATAAAAAATAAATAAATAAAATAAAATAAAAAATTACACGTAAAAAAGATGAGCTGCATGAAATATAATTAATTTTCTTTTCTTCTCTTTTCTTACTCACACTCCTGATGATGACTCATGCGAATCGAAAGCTTGCACAACACACTATGAAAACAGTTACATTTAGAAAATGTCGATCGCACACTACTACAAACAAAAACGATAAGTAAAGTTAGTGGACCTAAAATGTCCATTTTTTAATAGTAATAATAATAATAATTATAATATATATATATATATATATATATATATATATATATATGACGATTGCGTCTAGCATGAAACAGCCAGTCGCATCTAAGTGTTGACTTCAATGTTCACTTTTATCTTTCCACACGCTCTATTTCTGATATTGAGCACTTTATCCCATAAACATAGCACACCTTAAGACTATATTTCTTCATATATATATATATATATATTAAATAAATTTAAATCCGACAGATTTTGTTAATTTATTTGTTTAAACGTTAATTTTTAAATGGATACCCATATTTGAGCAGATGAACTGTTTATATATATATATATATATATATATATATATATATATATATATATATATATATATATATATATATATATATATATATATATATATATATAGAGAGAGAGAGAGAGAGAGAGAGAGAGAGAAATAGAAATATATATGTGTATAAAATATATAGAAAGATAAATATATGTATATAAATATACAGATAAATATCTGTATATAAATACGTATATATAAATATGTATATATAAATCTATATCCGCATATAAATATATATACATATAAATATATATATATATAGTCATCCACAGACAGACTGATCGCTGTGCCACAGCTCATCAGTGTGGCTAGACATCCGATTGCCTCAAGCCAGGATCGAAACCCGAAACATTTGGCATCAGACGGAGATTTTTCCCCTAAGCTATCAGCTCCCCGCAGAGAGGACTTAAATATTAATGATATACATAAAACCCTACACCGATTGCAAAACTCCATAGAGTATTATTAAATCAATCAATATAAGATATTATTATAAAATAAGAAATGCGTACAAATTTAACATGTTTCTCTTTTATTTAAATTTCATCAGGAATTAACTATGGCGGCGAAATGAACATTCTGGTATTATTTTATTTTTGTATTTTTTTGTTATTTATTGGTTAAATAGACTTCAAGTGTATTAGTTTATTCAGGTAGCGTTCGTGTGTATAATTCATATCTGCATTTATATATCATATTTTTAGTCGATGTATGCGGGGATTGATTGCTCTCACGCAATCACACGCACACAAATTATCAACTAAATCCCGCATAAACCACCTAGAATTCCGATACACACGCAAGATTTATACACACGAACGTTGCAAGACGAGACAAATACAGCTGAGCTCTACTTGACCAATAAAAAACAAACAACACAGAAATAATACCAGAATTTTCTTTTCTTCCCCATTTAATTTCTAATGAAACTCAAAAGAGAAAGTTAAAATTTCATATTTGTCCCTATCCTCCCATTCTGTAGGATTCTAATCCATATATATATATATATATATATATATATATATATATATATATATATATATATATATATATGTATCGGTCCGGTCCTGGCATCTCGACTACAGTCATTTTCAGACTCTCGTATGAGTGGTGACGCGGAAGTTCATGCCCCAAACAAGAAGTGATTTCAAAAGAAATCTGACGTTCGATAAGATTTGTGAAATAGGTCAAGCCGAGAAAATTTTACCATTATATATATATATTTATGTATATATATATATATATATATATATATATATATATATATATATATATATATATATATATATATATATATTCATACATATTCATGGCCTGAACATTGCGTTTAAGCATGAAACAGACTGTCAACGCAAATTCTTGACTTCAATGCCCTCTCATATATATATATATCATTCATATATATATATATATATATATATATATATATATATATATATATATATATATATATATATATATATATCATTCATATTTATATATATATATATAAATATATATACATATATACTTATATATATATATATTCATAAATATATATATATATAATTCATATATATATATATAAATATATATATATATATATATATATATATATCATATATATATATCATTAATAAGCCATGGTAATATTTTATTTCGCAAAATCGAGAAATTCCATTTCGCTTCGTCAGACCTGGTAGTTTCATTGTTTGAAATCGCCCCTTTTGTATAATTATTAGGGATTATTCTTCCTCTGTATATTATTATCTTCCTGGGGAAATATCGATAATGAATATTGACCTGAGGATAAATTTATCTTTTATTATTAAGTGAATATAACGAACTCGATTGGAATTCGCACCCGGCTTTTCCGAGCCGCTATCCATTACGCCAACTACCCCGCAGTTAGGCGCAAATAAACTTGGGAAATCCATTTCTTCTATAATCCAGCTAATGGGCGATGCAAAATATATAGGCTGGAGAGAATGCATCCTTTGGCGTGATCAACAGTTTGAACAAGGCCAGTACACTCACACCCTCACTCATAATGACTTGTGACTACGTGCAAGGTCAATCATCGACAAACAGTTCCTCATCCTCGGTATGACTATTAACTATATTCGACAGCAAGACCACCGATCGGAAGGTTTGAGGAGTGTGGAACCATTTCATAATTGTTGTTGTTCTCAGGTCGACTCTGTTAAGGTCCCAACTTTCGACGAATAGTAAACCCCAAACTGGGGCCAAAACATTATGAAAGTGTAAAAATAAATTTTTATAGTAAAAATACCAGCAATACATTTTCAGAGTAAAAAAAAAAAATTACCAGTAAATATAAAATGACCCATAAGTTGTTGATATACCATTAAACAAGAAAAAAATTGAAGATATGGTATACATTGTATAAAAACAAAAACAAAAAAAAAACAATTTGCTATGGTTAATTTCATTCCTTGTTTTGAGAAAGAAGTTTTTACTCCTCATTTGATTTTGTAAGATTATTTGAGGAAACATGCAGCTAAGTAATTGTAATTTAATTATGAAATAATATAATTTTCTTGAATTAATTATAAAGTATTTAGATTTCGGCATTAAATAACCGATACACTATATGGCACTAAACAAAAACAAACAACCTTACACGCAAACCGTTAGTGGTCCGCCGGACCGCCAATGGCAACGCCGGCGGTCCTCTGGTGGCTCAGTCACTGGCAGGCCATCGGTGGGACTCTTGCGGCCTTCCAATGGTAACATTGCCGAGAGGAACACGCCAGCGATCCGATTTCGGCATTAAATAACCCATGCGAGATATGCCACTAAACAAAAACAAACGACCCTACACGCAAGCCTCCAAAGGCACCGCCATCGGTCCTCAGGTGACACACTGGCGGGCCATCGGCAATAAGCGCTAGTGGCATGCCACCCAGTGGCAGATTGGTGGCCTGCGTGTATAGGATTCTGTCAACCCAATTTCACTCACATAGCTTGGTTCAACCCGGTGTTCAGGGACTTTCCAAATATCCCGCACATTGGGATCGCCCCCGCAGACCGAAAACATCAGGAAGGCATCTTTGTGAGATTTGAACCCGGGTCTCATGAATGAAAAGTGGACATTTTAAACACTCACCATCTCAAAAGAGATAGGTTCCAAGATTAGGGTAGTGATTTCATCTGCTTGTGACAGAGATAAATAAAAAAATATAACCTCATCGTATCGTGAAGTATTTTTTTTTTTAATCGGTATCAGTCCATGCAAGGCAGAAAAGCCACTAAAGCGCAAGGGGTTACAGGGTGTGGAAGAATTAGGAACAGAAACACTAATAATGAGCGGAAAGAGAAAATAGTAATGAGGAAGTCAGTAGATAACAATTGACATTGCATTTAAATTTTTACAGATTAAAGTTAACTGGAAAGCATAGAGCCGGAAGGGAGTTCCACAAGTGAGAAGACCGTGAGTAAACAACACGGATCGGAGATGGAGAATAAACCCCAGGTGAGGCTCGAAATCACACATTCTTTGGTCTCCAGAAGATTGTCTTTTTGTAATAGCTGCTCACCCGCCTCTATTTAGACTCTTATATTGTTGACAGAAGATCAATTCGGACAATATATACTTACTGTTTTCCCCTCAGGCTAATAAGTAAAGGATATTTTTAAATATGAAGAAATTCAGAACATACATTTTATTTTCGTCTAGTATATTTTGCGAGTATAGTTTAATTTCTATCTGTTTTTAGATTACTTTTCATGTAGCTTTTCATTTATATAATATAATTTTGTTTCAGTTTACTGTTTTGTTTTGCAGAAGATCAATTCTGATAATAACCAATTACTGTTTATTTTTCTAAGGTTTAGTAAGTAAATAATACTTTTAAATATGAAGAAATATTGAATATACATTTAATTTTAGTTTTATTTCCATCTATTATTTGTTTTGTTAGTTTAATTAGCAACGATATTTTTTGTAATCAGTACCACCCCATGCAAGGTGGTAAAGCCACTAAGACACAAAGGGTTACAGAGCGTGGAAGAATTAGAAACAGAAATATTAATAATGAGCGGGAAGAGGAAAGAGCGCTCAGGTGGACAGTAAATAGCGATTGACATTGCATTTAAATTTTTGAAGATTAAAGTTAACTGGAAACCATAGAGCCGGAAGGGAGTTCCACAAGTGAGAAGTGCGAGAGAAGAAACTGTTAGCATGAAACTTACGGTTACATCTAGCAACTGTAAATTGATGAGATCTAGACGCCAGTCTGGTACTGCGCTTAATTTTAAAAACTTTAGTTACCATAGCAAAGAGTTCATTCCAACAATTATCATGAAAATATTTATAGAAAAGACAGAGAGGCAACTTTACGGCGGTGGAAATGTGACTGAAGCCGAGCAGCCAGATCAGGAACAGTAATATTGCTGATTCTTCTTTGAATCTTATCAAGGAGATCAAGGTAAATAGCAGGGGCACCAAACCATATGTGGCAGCAATATTCTAATCATGGACGAATGCTAGACTTATAGATATGCAAGATAGATTCTGGAGCGAAAAATTGTCTTACTCGACACAGTGAACCAAATTTCTTAGCAGCTGATGGATTCAATATAGTCTTTCCGCTTCATGCCAGGTGAAAACGTTAACACGAGGTGCACCGAGTCAAGTTCTTGTAGGTTAGAATCAACATACTGATGGAAGGCAATGAGGAATCTCTCAGAAAGAAGTTTAGTTTTGAAGGTGTTCAAATTAAGAAGCCACATTTTGTCCCAGTTAACAACAGACTTGAGTTCGTTTTGGACATCGGCTGCCATTTTGACCTTGCTGGACAAATCAGCCTTGCTATCGAGGCAGGATTAAATGATTGTGTCATCGAGAAGGCCCTTAATGAAAATTAAAAACACAGTAGGACCAAGGATGGAGCCTTGGGGGACACCCGTGTTAGTATGAAAGGATCTAGACGAGGCGGGGTGCGTTCAGAATAACTTTCATTTCACCTTTTAAGAGGAAAGACTGGATCTGTTCATAAAAGTGTCCGGAGACATCGTAACTTTTCAGCTTACGGAGAAGACATTTATGTCAAGACCTGTCAAAGGCTTTCGAGATGTCCAATGCTACAGGCCGGGCTTCACCGTGAGATAATGCCGTGGCGAAAAAAAAAAGTGCTATGGAACAGTTCATGAATCGTTTTTTGTTTATAATTCATTTATATTCCCTACTTCCATTCCTTGCTACAATTAGACTTTCCTGTAGAGAATAGAGCTACAGTCTCACCACTCTAGGGTCACAGCTTCACCACGCAGACGTTGTTGCTGTGGTTTCTGTACCAAAGGGTTTTTTACGAGGACGTGTTGCCATCCCCACACCGAAACGCCCACCTTTTATACTGGTTGCCAACCAAAGCTGAAGAATCTAGTCTGTCGTACTATTTAACCCATACCTGGGGGTGAGAAAGAAAAGAGATGGGTTCATTCCTTTCACAAGTCCATTGGTAAGTAGGCAGTTCCATTCGGACAGCTTATTCCCAAGAACCGCTGCTTTGTGGGACAGATTCCTGAGTGGATGCTCCCCGATCACTACGCCCATAACTGCTTCAAGTCTAGAGTTAGCAGTTTTCTGTCCTACATATCCTCATAATCTGCACTTCTTAACGCCTCCTCTTACGTTCATACAACCTCATCCTCTATCTTGAGAGGCTCTTAGGCCTTATATATTTGTTGAACGATAGTGTAAAAAAAAGGTTGCATGTGAGAAAGTGAACGCAAGTGACCGGAATTCGAACGCGACACGCCGATTCCATTTTGCGCGCTGGTTGTCACTACTCAACGCGTGCATCTATCTATATACCTTATGAAGTGTCTACCTCCTTGTAGACGAATAAAGATTTTGTGAGGGTTATATTTCACCATGAATGACCCCAGGGTCATTATCTGATGAAGAGACTGTTGGAGGCACAACTGTTTCGAAACTTCACAGACTAGAAATCAGTAGCGTGTAGAAGGGAGGCAGAGGGTGCGATGGCCCCGGGCACCCATATCGTGGTGGTGGGGGCAACCAATCAAAAAGTGAAACAAAATTTTAATTTGTATTTAAGTGTCTATTTCCTGTTTCATCTGTTTTACATATTTAAAAAGTCTTCCTTTCTCCCATTTCTGCGTACAAGGCCTCATAGGTCCCCCCACTAATTGAGTTTTAGGGTCATACAATCAAGGGGTTGGCCCCGGGCATCGCCAAACCTCTACACGTCAGTGCTAGAAATGGTTTTTCATACATTTACAATCTCTTTCCTTTCCTGATAAAACAATCATACAATGTAGGATACTGAAAACAACAGCGATAAAATTATTACTATTATTGTTATCATCATTTTTATTTCCTTTGCTATCTGCCGTTTACACATTTCTTTCCGGGTCCCGCCCAGGGACCTAAGGTTAGAAATGGTATCATGACACTTTCCACTGCAAAAAAAAAAATAAAATAAAATAAAATAAAAAAATAATTGCATAGATAAAGCCCTTCGTAAAGTGTGGGCTGTACTTGTCAGAATAATTTTTTGTATCTCTTTGAGGCATGGACTTCCAGGGATCCCTTCAATCAGCCTACTGGAATCTTTTCCAACCAGTCCAAGGGCTCCAACTACAACAGGGATTGTTGATGTTCCCATGTGCCACATTTTTGAGATTTCTATTTCAAGGTCCTTGTATTTTGACAGCTTTTCGAATATCTTCAAAGATACATTGCAGTCTGCAGGGACTGCCATATCAATAAGGAGGCACTTATTTTGTGTGTGGTCTTTAATAACAATGTCTGGGCGGTTGGCTTTGATTGTTCTGTCAGTGTGTATTGTGTAGTCCCATAGAATTGTAACAGGTCCATCTCCGTAACCGGGTCAGGGTGGTGTTCTTCCAGTTTCCTTCCCATAGGAGTTCCAAATTTTCCAGTGCAGATATTGGCCCACTCTGTCATGCCGGGTTTTATATTCAGTGGGTGCCATTATCGTGCAACCTGATATAAGATGATCAATGGTTTCTGGATATTTGTCACAGAATCTGCATCTTGGGCTAACACAGTATTTTAGTATATGTGCTTGATAATTCCTAGTTAACAAGCATTGGTCTTGTGCAGCAATGATAAAACCCTCAGTTTCACCTTTCGACACTGCACTACGTAGCCACTGATGGGTGCGGTTTTTGTCTACGTCAGCTTGTTTGGTACGGGCAGATTATTATTATTATTATTATTATTATTATTATTATTATTATTATTATTATTATGTTCCGTGTCCCCTCAAGACGTGGGTGATCTTGAGCCTGTTGTTTGTGAATGTTATTCTTAACCTTAAGTTTCATAAAAGAGTCCCAGTGAATATTTTTTTAGACATACCTTGTACGACAAAGTATTCCCTGTCCGACTAAAGAAATCTTTCTACATATGTCTAAGAACAAAAACTGTCTTCATAACTTAATTTTTTAAAATTTAAATCAGCAAGAATACTAATGTAGGACCTGGGCTATGGAGAAGACTTGCTGTCGCTTTATCTCCAGCAGGAGACACCCGATACAACCGGTGTGAAAACAAGATAATAATAATAATAATAATAATAATAATAATAATAATAATAATAATAATAATAATAATAATAATAAAAAAGATAAATAAATAAATAAATAAATTTAAAAACGTAAGAATAAAAAACGAAGACGACAGTTATGGCTTGTTGAAATCATGGCGTGCGTATCTCTCAACTCAAAAAATATACCCCCGCCTCCAACTGCCTTACTCCAATCTGACGTTTTATTACTGGCTGTCAAGAGACGCCCGGCCTTCGTCTCTCTATCTCTATCTCTTTTTCTCCTCACCATTTCTGTCTCTCTCTCACTCTTTCTCTCTCCTCCCTGAAGAAAATGATAGTCAAAAGCCACAATGCCCCGCCCCTCGCTTCAATTTGTCATCGCTGACGTCACATCCCAACGTGGGCTCCAACATCGCGATCTCTGTTGACACACACAATAGCAATGTACTCTTTTTACCTAAGAAGCTTGTATATAATATATACGCGCGCCTTTTTTTATCATTATTTAGCAGCTGCGTGAGTATGGGTGTTGCATACGTCGGGTGTGCGTACTGGGAGGAGAGAGGATGGTGTCTTCTTCCAATAGGTTCAAATGTGATGAGCGGTATATATGCGTATGTCGGATGTGCATATTTGGAAGGTGGGGGGTCCTCTACAGAATTAGGGAGGATATTTTCTTTTCATATTTTACGTACATACTTCAATGTTAGTGTTTGCTAGTTTATGGAAATAATTAAGCTAGAATGATCACGATGCGTCAGAGCTTCAAGGGTGATATTTGTTTGGGAGGAGGGTTATCCCCCCCCCCCAAACATACACAGACTTTTTCGTTGAAACTGAGAATTGAACTGAAGAGTAAATTTGTGCTTAGCGCAATCTTTGACATTCCTGTTGAGCTGGTCTGTATCGTTTGCTTAAGAATCATTTACTACTGTCATTGACTCATTAGACTTACGGTCTCATCACGTTGAAACACCGGTTCTCGTATGATCACCGAAGTGAAG
>OZ038494.1:61587650-61592650 GCA_964036315.1 Acanthosepion esculentum
TTAAACACATCTCCCTGATAGCTGCCGCGATCTGTAAATTTAATATTTCCAATAAGCAAAAACTTTGTATTTCAAAAACTAATTTAAATTGACTGGAATGAATTTCTTTATTTTTTTTATTTTTATATATTTTTTTTTTTTTTGTTAAAATAGCTGATTCCCCCCCCCCCTTTTTAGTCGTCTTTCGTAGCAATGTAATTCTCTTTATTAAAAAATCTTCCAAAAATAAAATATACTTTTTTGAAACTTTATTTGAGAAATATTAGCTGACTTAAAATATAATTAATCTTATTTGAAACAAATATTATTTATTTTAAGTTTAAAATATCGCAGAAATGCTTTTTTAATCAAACACTAGCTGTGTTTTAACCCAACAGTAGCTGTCTCGACGTGCTGACGGCTTGATGAGAGATTTAATGTTGTTGAACGACGACCTTATCTGTAAAACATAATTGAACAAAATAACGTTAGCCCCCCCCCCTTTTTTTAAATAATTTTTAAGTACTCAGTAATCTTTAAAATTTAGGAAAATGTTTTATTGAATTTTAGAAATTTTGGCTTTAAATGTACTAAAGTTATCGCTCTTATTTTCTGATAATGTGGTGTACGGTCGTACTTACAAAAAAATCGGTACGTTTATACAGATGCTAAAAAATTCAAAATTCTTGTTAAAATATTGATGTTTGATGATTTGTATTAAGCTTTTCCATTTATGTTTAGTAAATATAGTTTTCACTTAATAATAATATTTATAAAAGCAATTAAATCTTTTCTAGTTAAATAATGTCATAGTTTTATTTTATTTTTTTATTTTACGATTCAGAGCAGATTTTCGGTAAATGATGTTTCTGTTTAACAAAAACAAACCGATGATTTAAATTCTGCAAGGAATCTTGCATTTACCTTTCTCGAAATTTCACAAAATTATGCACTTAAGTGGGGGTAAAAGATGTCAATGTAAAGATTTTACAAGATTTTCTAAAACATAATTGTCAAAAATAATTTCATTCATTTGTGAACTTTCTGAAAATGTCATTAAAATCCGACAGTTATTTAATTTTCGCAAGAATTTACAAAACAATAATTTTTCATTTCTATCTCGACCTCTGACGAAGCTTTAATAAAAGTGAAACATTTTAGATTGAGATCCGTTTCCTACTTGTTCTTTATTTTATTTTATCATATATATATATATATATATATATATATATATATGATAAAATTAAAAAAAAATATATATATATATATATGATATATATATATGATATATATATCTATATATATCATATATATATATATATATATATATCATATATATATATCATATATATATATATATATCATATATATATATATATATATATATATATATATATATATATATAGAGAGAGAGAGAGAGAGAGAGAGAGAGAGAGAGAGAGAGAGAGAGTTTCATGATTTAAAATTAAGAAATGCGTAGAATACCCTCTCGATACGTCGTTGTTGGACCCGCAGGACATCGCACCCGAGCAATGCCCGTATATGTGTCCCCGGGAAGAAAAAATATGTATATCAATAGTCTGACGATCGCTTGAGACATGAAACTGACAATCACTATGCAGTGTTGATTCCTATGTCCATACAGTCTACGTCTACAAACGGTCTCTCTCCGATATCGAGCATTTGCCCCTATAAATATGGCACATTTTAAACAATATATATGTGTGTGTGTGTGCATGCATTCGTGTATGAAAGTGTGTGTGCGTGCATGCATGAAAGAGAGACAAAGAGTGAGACAAAGAGAGACCTAGTGAATGTGTGTGCGCGTGTGTGTCTGTAGGTGTGGTGCGTTCATCTTATGTCTATAATTTGTGCTTCCATTTCCTGAGCCGGTGTTCATACCAAAATATATTTTTTAAAAAATGGATTCCGAATTTAAATTCTCAATACAGGCTATCGAAGATTACCTTAATCCAAAATTCGTGCGCTTGTAGAATCTACAATTATTTCATTGTAAAAACACCTATCTATCGATATATAAATGTATCGGTAGATTTACCTGCAGATCATTGAACATGTGTGTTGAGTCAGGTGAGTCTTACATACATAATTTACGAAAGGATTTATAGGTAGAACGGGTCAGCTACGAGTACGCGTGAAGTCATTTATGCAACTGCAAGAATTTTCTTTATTGTGATTTCCCGAATGCGCAGGCTGATTGGCATAATATACACTGTTTTAATTAGTATCGGGGCGTCTATTTCAAACACTGTTATCCACTAAAACTAACTTTGTAGAAATGAAAATGTCGGATTAAAAATAAATCCATAAATTCTTTTGCAATTGCTTTGTTTACGTTTCGCGACCAAAACTGAGCAGATATGGACTTTCGACAAAAATCTGACCGAGTGAGTGTGTATTCCTTAAAAGAACAAAAACCTTGCTGGGTTGTGACAATTTCTGTGGCCGCGGGGTATATATCACAACAGATTATATATATATATATATATATATATATATATATATATATATATATATATATATATATATATATATATATATATGTTTATATATTCTGAGGTATTATGTACATTATTTACATCATTATTCGGACTATTGTCTCAATCTTTGTCGCCATATTTATTACAACGTTTCGGCCGTTGTAAGCTCCGGCCATCTTCAGGTAGTTGGAATGTCGAACTGAACCCTTTATTTCGTTCACTGGGGTAGACTGTTCTAGTTCCACGTGCCAGGTTTAATGGATGTCAGTTATCAGTTATCTCCTGTAAATTCCCCTCCGACAGTTCGGCAAGGACACATGGCACAGTGGATAAAGATCCAGTGACAGGACCCAAAGAGTGTGAGTTCAATAACCGGTTAAGGCCGAAACGTTGTAATAAATATGGCGACAAAGATGAGGACAATAGTCCGAATAATGTAAATAATGTATATATATATATATATATATATATATATATATATATATATATATTTATATATATATATGATAAGACGGAGACTTTAATTATCATTTTCGCTTATAATTTTTATTTCGTGAACACCGAGATGTTCAACTCACCAGAACGAAATTCCCTCCGCAAATTTGGTGTTCACGAAAAAATTTTTTTAACGATATGGATAATTAAATTCTCCGTCTTCTTATTATCATTATAATGTTCTGTAGTCTATATTGAGTTCTACCTGGATTTATATCCTCCTTGGAATTATCCCTTCCACTCACAAACTGGCTATATATATATATATATATATATATATATATATATATATATATATATATATATATATATATATATATATATATATATATAAAGAACAGTAAGATATATAATCCGGTGTTCTTACTGATATTTTTTTTATATATATATATATATAATTTTTAAGAATTTTTATTACTTCAAACGTTATTTTTTTTAATGTAGAGTCGTATTTGAGTCTATACTACATTTATTTCAAACACTGTTTAATTTCGTCTATCGGCCTGAACATTCGAGTAATCTTATTAAAGAAAATGGGCCCTCTGGCAGGATTCGAACCCGCGTCCCCCTTTGTATGAGAAACTGTCGGTGGACCCGACGTACTGCGTAAATTCGATTGTATGTTCGATGGTTGGCAGTTTATTTAGATCCCGTAATATTATTTTTCGAGAATATATTTTTTTTAAAATCATCCATATATCGGAAACATATTTCAAACCCCCTTTCAAACCCCCAACTAGTTCCCGCACCCACTTCCAGAATCGATGTAAAAAAAAATATCGATCTCTTGTGTAGATAAAAAAAAAACATTGTGTTTCTTTCATCTTTATTCGCATAAATGACAACAAAATAATACATTACAAAAATCCAGATTACTTTCATATTAGCAAAAAAATAAAATTACGTTGTTATGATGGTAGGCAGTTGGTAAAATCTCTACAATGTAAACCTTTATTTCAAATCGCCAAACGTTACACAAGAGTTTCCTTAATAAACCAACCCTAATGATTCAGTATCCTCGCACCCGCAGGGAACCAATATCGGACCCCTGGTTAAGAACCACTGGTTTAGATAAAAGCTTGTTTTTTCTTAGAATTTCTAGAAATTGGTCCTTTTCAAAATATTTTGGAAACACAATCAACATATTAATCCTATATATTGATAATGTATTAATAATACCCATTAATGCTTCATTAATATACACTCGAAAAAAAAAATAAAGATACCAGTTCTAAATAAACAACACCAAAAATACAATCGAATTTACTAATGAAGCGTAAACTATTCATTTGATAAATTACATATAAACGTATGTCCTTTCCTTGATAAATTATATATATATATATGTGAAAATTTCTCAAAGTTAACTTTTAGAGAAGACAATATTTATAAATAAATGACAATAAGAAAACTGTAACTGCTGACGCGTTTCGTCCAATGCGGACTTTTTCAAATATATATATATATATATATATATATATATATATGTGTGTGTGTGTGTGTGTGTGCGTGCGTGCGTGCGTGCGTGCGTGCGTGCGTGCGTGTGTGTGTTACGTCAGTAATGTTAAGCATGTTTGCATTTCTTTATGGATATCTTCACGACTCGGGATGAAAAGCTTTGTCTGGTTCTTAATAAAGAATGAAGAATTAATTATAATGTTCGTGGATTACGTGTTAATTCTTCAAACCGATGCTCGTAAGTCTGATCTTCGGTGTGTCGGTCTTGGGATATTTATTTATTTATTTATTTATATTTAGAGATAATTATACTGTCGCCTTCGGTTAGCTTGTCGCAAAACGAATTGGTCGATGATCATCAGTTGGGCAGCACAGTTTGAGCCTTTGTGACAGAGTAAGTTAAACTTGGCACAAATTTAATAAAAAAAATGAATGTATTATTTAAAAAAGTTGCGTAAAAGTATTTTTTCCCCGAAATTATTTTAAACTATTATTTGAGCAATTTTCAAAATATAACGCTTGTGACGTTTTAAAGGTACAAAAAAATTATCAAACCCACTTTAAAA
>OZ038494.1:61600150-61637650 GCA_964036315.1 Acanthosepion esculentum
ATATATATATACACGCACGCACGTACACTATATATATATATATATATATATATATATATATATATATATATATATATATATATATATATATATAATATAATATTTATTCAATTTTATAACAAATGCATTTTATAAATTCACTACAAAATTTTTAACATGCATTTGTTATAAATTTGAATAAATATTATTAGTACTGCTCGGTATTGAGCACTCTCTTAAGAAGAATGTTTTTGGTTATTGTAATATTATACCATGTGTACCAAAGATAGATAGATAGATAGATAGATAGATAGATAGATAGATAGATAGATAGATAGATAGATAATTTTATAGTTGTATGTGTTTGTATATATTTTAATAATATACGTGTAACTTTTCAGTAGATATTCAGTTTTGAGTAAATACCCTCACACACACCTATGCATATATACACATATACATATTGCCTTTATATACATATATATATTATAAATTTTTTACTTCCTTATTTTACGTTTTTAATTTACCTAATCTTTGTGCTTGTCTACATTCTAAGTATTTTGACATTTAGTCATTCATTTACCTGGATACAAAGTGTGTAAACGTTGTCCGAAACATATTAGTTAGAAAAGTATAATAGCCTCATCCACATGTAAAAAAAGATGAAAAATGATGGAATTACTAATAATAAAAAAGGAAAACCAAGCCTCCATATTAACTACGAACACGGTCCAAATGTGCTGATCATGTTTGGAAAATAAAACATTCCTATAACTTCAAACACACATAAAAAATGCAGACATTCAGTTAAAAATAAAATTTAAAAAATTGCCTTTGATACTGGATAAAAAATAGCCGAAAACGCTCGGATATGCAGAACATTTGGACAGTTTTTACTCACTCTGTGTCCAGAAAAGAAAATACTTGTACGAACAGAAGGAGATTTGAATAAAAAAAAATAACAGCAGTACCTTGTCAGGCATCTTTAATGAAACATGTATAAAATATGGATTGCTGTCCAAATCCACAATATATATATATATCGTCTCCTCATCTAACTTAAATCTAATATAAATATGTCTCCATTAACTATGTCCCGAGGAAGGTCTATTTGACCGAAACGTCTGACGTCGACAGAATAACAAAACAAAAACAAAATAAAAAAACAGTAAACTCACATATTCGGATTTTGCTTTGTCTTTTCCACATATTCATCATATATTATATACACTACAATAGAAAAGTTTGAAGCCACCCCTTGAATTAGCATGTGATGAACTTGACAGAAGAGTAAAAAAAAATGGAAAAACTGCCCTGTCATAGAAAAAGAATGGAATCAGTTATCAAACTTATATTTTGAGAAACTTTTGCAACGAATGCCAAAAATTTGTGCTGCAGTAATCAAGGCTGAAGGAGGCTATTTTGACGAGAGCAAACTTTAATCATAAAATGCTTTTTTTTCTTTTTGTCCTAATAAAATTTCTAATAGAAAAATCATGTCTCACTTTCTTTTTTAACCATGTATAATAATTTTTCTCATTTAAAGTACAAAACAATTACTTATTATTAATTATATATATATATGCGTGTGTTTGTGCACATGCACATGACTCAAGTGCCATTTAGTTTTGAATAATACACAGTACTATTATAATTATTGTAATACAATGTGGTCCGAAAGTATTGTCACCCTACTTAAAATAATTTTCTATTTCAGATGACTGACAAAAGGCCCTACACTTTGGAATGGAGGGTTAGGGTGACAATATTTTCGGACCACCCTGTAGATTAACACAAAGCCTCAGTTTCTTTCAATGAGAAACTCTAACAATGACTGCTCGTTTTCTCTGTAAAAACTTGCACATGTATATATTTTAATGCCTTCATCATAAAGAGCAAATATGTTTGAATACACAATCAATAACATCACTTTAATTTCTAATTCTACAATAATTCTTTTCGTTTATTAATTTGATTATACATCAGCTTTTATTTTTGTATCTTCCTTCTCGACCGGCGCTACAACGGCACTCCAAAGATTCCATTCCTTTATTATTTGCGAACTGCCATGCATTCTTGGTAAAGATAGTGCATTGTTTTCCTTTTGGCATTTTCGCTGTTTAGATTTCAGTGTTGTACTTCTCCGATTGCTATTAAGACTATAGTCAGGGAGAGAAGAGATGGATTCGCGCCTTACCCAAGGGTATTTCTGCGTAAGTTAACCATAATAGAACGAAACGATTCTGCTTACTGTTATTAACAATTTCATTTCCCATGCATCCCGGGTGAAAACTTTTAAAAACATTTTTAATATTTTAAGCATTATAAATAAAGCATCATTAAAAAACAGAAGTGTAAATGAGATACACAGAATATCTATCTATCTATCTATCTATCTATCTATCTATCTATATTCTATCACGATCTTTTATCTATCAATCAATCGAACGTGATCTTTTTAGTCAATCTAACCCGATCTTTTATTTGTCTATCAATTAATCTATCCCGATCGTTTATCTATCAAACAATTCCTATCTATCTATCTATCTATCTATCTATCTATCTATCTATCTATCTATCACGATCTTTTATCTATCAATCAATCGAACCTGATCTTTTATTTATCTATCAATCAATCTATCATCGTTTATCTATCAAACAATTCCTATCTATCTATCTAGCTAGCTCGCTAGCTATCACGATCATCTATCTATCTATCTATCTATCTATCTATCTATCTATCTATCTATCTATCAGCCGTCAATGAAAGTGCTAGCACGAATCCACAAGACATCGTGGCCGAGGGTGCACGTGCTAGCCTTGATCAGATTGCTGATCACGCTAGACTATACGCTCTTTCCCAGAAACTGTAATGAAGGTCTACTCAGCATAGTTGCAGTATAAACCACGGGTAAGCACTGTGGGTGTTGAGCAAACACAAAAATGTGCCTGAGCGAGCGTCTGCAATAGCCACTCTAGTAGACGGGTATCCTCGAATACGAGTGGCCAGCTATTATCTATCTATCTATCTATCTATCTATCTATCTATCTATCTATCTATCTATCTATCTATCACCAAAGACAAACATAACAAATATTTTGTTTCCAAAATAATCTCTTTCCATTTTACTTTACAGACATGTTGACATCGTCTTTATTTCTATCTATTAGGAAAATATAGATATATGGATTTCCTTAGAAAAGATGATTCTCAATAAAGTCGTAACGGTTTGCAGAAAAGGTCTGTAATATATTGCTCGATGGTACCTAGATAGATATATACATACATACACACATACATACTGTCATGTATATTTAAATATTTAATTGCATATTTATCTAGCGATACACGAACAAGTGCACATATACATACATACATACATGATATGTATATAATATATATATATATATATATATATATATATGTATATATATATATATATATATATATATATATATATATATATATATATATATATACAGGTGGTGAGATGAGTCGCTTCTTTATAGGAAAACGTTCGATATATATACATACACACACACACACACACACACACACACACACACACACACACACACATATATATATATATATATATGCGTGTTTCTATATGATGTAAAATCATGCAAGGTGTTCTCTAACTTATCGCTAGATAGATATGGACAAATTTAGATAGATAGGTAGGTAGATAGATAGATAGATAAATAGATAGATAGATAGATTTACATATTTAAATATACATTCCTATACCGATTCACGGATACGTATCTATCTATCTATTTATTTACATATATATATATATATATATATATATATATATATATATATATCCATGCCATTCATAACCACACACACACACAAATATATATATATATATATATATATATATATATATATATATATATATATATATTCACACAAACCGCACACACACATGCAAAGATGCATGTGTTTGTGTGTGTGTGCGTGTTAGTAAGATGTAGAATAGTATACGAAACAAAATTAGAGATGATCTCTTACACTTTACCCCATCATAGATATGTATGCATACATATCCCTCTCTCTCTCTCTCTCTCTCCCTATATATATATATATATATATATATATATATATATATATATATATATATATATGTTTGTGTATAATATAAAGTGTATTATCTCTCTAGCTAATACATAGATATATAGATAAATTGATAGATACATAGTGGAATGACGAATATATATATATATATGAAAGTCAACATTGAAGTCAACACTCAGAGGCTCTGAGTGTTGACTTCACTGTTCACTTTTATATTTATATACGCTCTATCTCTGATATTGAGCACTTTATCCCATAAATATACACCACCTTAAAACTATATTTCTTCATATATATATAAGTATGTGTGCGTGTGTGTGTGTGTGTGTGTGTGTGTGATTTTGTATTTCGGCGCCAATCGCTCTTTTATACATTTTTACGAACATACCCGTAGATATTACAAATATAATAGCCTCATTCATATGTAAAAAAGGCTAAAAATAATGGAAGCATTATTAATAAAAACGTAAAAGCTAACACTCAATAACATCTACTAGTAACACGGCCAAAATCTGCTGACCGTGTTTGTAAAATAAAAACATTGTCATAGATACATACGTAATAAAATCCATACATTCAGTTAAAATCAAAAGCAAGACCATCTTTAATCATGGCTAAAAGAATAGCCGAAACCGCTCGGACATACCGAACTTTCGTACAATTTTCTAACGGATTTTATGTCCAGAAAAGAATAATACAAGAACACAAGAAAAATTAAATAAAAACCTTACCACATTACCTTTTCAGTCGTTTTTAACGAAACTTGCTTATATATATATATACATACATACATACATACGTACATATATATATATATATATATATATATATATATATATATATATATATATATATATATATATATATATATAACGAAATGGATAATTAAAGTTTCCGTCTTCTTATTATCACTCTGTAGTCTACATTGAGCTCACCCTGGATTAATATCCCCCTCGTAATTATCCCTTCCAGTCACAAAGTGGTAAAATGTATATATATATATATATATATATATATATATATATATATATATATATATATATGAATAAATATAGTCTTAAAGTGTGTTATTTTTGGGATAAAGGGCTCAATATCAGAGATAGAGCGTGTGTAAATATAAAAGTGAACATAGAAGTCAACACTTAGAGGCGACAGTCTGTTTCATGCTAGATGCAATCGTCGTGGCCTGACGATTGCATCTAGCATTAAACAGACTGTCGCCTCTATGTGTTGACTTCTATGTTCACTTTTATATTTATATATATATATATATATATATACATATAAAACTGAACATTGAAGTCAACACTCAGAGGCAATCATCATTTTATATTTACATACGCTCTATCCCTGATATTGTGCACTTTATTCCATAAATATAGCACACGTAAAATCTATATTTTTCATATATATATATATATATATATATATATATATATATATATATATATATATATATGTATATATATATATATTGTGAGTTTTACCGTTTTCTTATAAAACTGACCGCCCGTATATATTTTAGCACTTTCAATCAACATTTGTCATATTCTAAAACAGGAATAATATGTTATGATTTTAAAACGCAAGAAAGCTTGTATTTGTTTTCATGATGGCATTAGGGCTTAAGCATGTTATAAACTGAAATCGTCTTTTGACCGTGTAGACGGCCGCTCACCATATATGTAAAATCGTTTGCAATATTATGTAAACTAAACCTATACGTTGAAAGAACTCATTACTGAAGAGACAAACACTAATTAACAAAGGTTATTTTTGTGTAATTAAATAACAAATAAAATTACGTTTAAATAAAATTAATACGAGAAATACGCACGATATTTACGACCAAGATAATTACGATCAAGATAATTACGACCAATATAAATCTGATTTACTACGAGTAACTGCATCAGAACGATCAGAACAAGAAGAAATGGCCATAAAGAATAAAGTACATAGTTACAACTAGTTAATGACAGTGCTAAACATATAAGATTGTTCTTCTCAAAACGTAGACGTTCATGGTTCTCCACAATGTCCTGTTCTTTGGAGATCTTAATAAATTTTGTTTTTTTGTTATTAATCCTAAACCTCGTTCTACCATCCATTTACTCAAACTCACGAAATATGTTATACGTTTTTCTTCCCTATGTTTCTTGCCTTCAATATGTTCTGTGAGTATCAGATTTTCCAAGCCCTCTTTCCTCATTATGTGCCCTAGGAATATAAACTGTCTCTTTTTTGTTTCCATTTTCTCAAAAACCTTGTAGTTGCTCACATATTCACTCTATAGTATCCTCAGCATCTTCCTGTAGAACCACATTTCTGCTGTTTCAAGTTTCTTCTTAGTCTTTGAGGGGATTGTCCAGCATTTATTGACATATAGGAGGAGAGATATCACGTAACAGTTCAATACTCTTTTCCTTGTTTCTAACGATATTTTCCTGTCTCTTAATACTCTTGTTTCCATTTTCTCAAAAACTTTGTCGTTGCTCATATATTCAGTCCATGGAATCCTCATCATCCTTCTGTAGAACCACATTTCTGTTGCTTCTTCATCTTTGAGGAGATTGCCAAGCATACACTGCCATTCTATTATTTAGAAAGCTAAAAACTTCTAACAATAAAGCGTTATTGAATAATAACGAAATTGATATATGAATTTTCTTTCTCATTAAGAGATTGTATTTTGAAGTATAATAAAATTCACCTATCAACTATCATGAAAGACGACTGGGTTGAACATATAGAAATCTACTCAGAAAAATCCAGAACATCAGTAAGAGAAACCACGTAACGCATAACACAATTTACCAAAATCTTTCTTAAGTTCAAACAAAAACGATTACAGTTTGTCGGCCACTGCCACCGAGCGGGCAGGGAAATTGTCTCATCCTTACACCTATGGCATCCTTCTAGAAGTGTCTTCTCCCAAAAATTGACTTTCCCACACACCATAGGTCGGGACTCAGGGTTGGACTTTGGGGATCTGGGGATAGCAATACAGGGCCGAACAGCGTGGAAAGGGATTGTCAATGACGTTCCGACCAACCACAGGAAGGTCGAAGGATGAAGATGATGATGTTGATGATGATTAACTATCAGGGAAGTGTTATGACTGGCGACGGAAGATATGGAACCGAAATCCAAAATAGCGTCGGAAAAGCCAGCAACTAAAAAAAGATAGTAAAATATCGTTAGCAACAAAGAAAAGAGTGCTGAACTGTTATGTAATATCAATCCTCCTATATACGAGTGAGTGCTGGACAATTTCCTCACAGATGAACAGAACGCTTGAGGCATCAGAGATGGGGTTCTACTGAGTGATGCTAAGAACACCATGGACGAGACATGTAAGCAAAGAGGAAGTTTTTAAAGAAAATGTAAACGAACAAAAATAATTCAACTTAAAATCAGAAAGGGGCCGCTGAAATTTAGAGGACACATAAGTGAGACACATAATGGGATACATAATGAGAGATATAACGAGACACATAATGAGACACATAACAGAGACATAATGAGGTATATAAATGAGACACATATTGAGACACATAATGAGATACATAAATGTGACACATAATGAGACACATAATGAGACACATAAATGAGACACATAATTGAGACACATAAATGAGACACATAATGAGACACATAAATGAGACACATAATTGAGACACATAAATGAGACACAAATGTGACACATAATGAGACACATAAATGAGACACATAAATGAGACACATAATTGAGACACATAAATGAGACACATAATGAGACACATAAATGAGACACATAATTGAGACACATAAATGAGACACATAATGAGACACATAACAGAGACATAATGAGGTACATAAATGAAACACATATTGAGACACATAATGAGACACATAATGAGATACATAAATGAGACACAAATGTGACACATAATGAGACACATAAATGAGACACATAAATGAGACACATAATTGAGACACATAAATGAGACACATAATGAGACACATAACAGAGACATAATGAGGCACATAAATGAAACACATATTGAGACACATAATGAGATACATAAATGTGACATAATGAGACACATAAATGAGACACAAATGTGACACATAATGAGACACATAAATGAGACACATAATGAGACACATAACAGAGACATAATGAGGTATATAAATGAGACACATATTGAGACACATAATGAGATACATAAATGTGACACATAATGAGACACATAATGAGACACATAAATGAGACACAAATGTGACACATAATGAGACACATAAATGAGACACATAAATGAGACACATAATTGAGACACATAAATGAGACACATAATGAGACACATAAATGAGACACATAATTGAGACACATAAATGAGACACATAATGAGACACATAACAGAGACATAATGAGGTACATAAATGAAACACATATTGAGACACATAATGAGACACATAATGAGATACATAAATGAGACACAAATGTGACACATAATGAGACACATAAATGAGACACATAAATGAGACACATAATTGAGACACATAAATGAGACACATAATGAGACACATAACAGAGACATAATGAGGCACATAAATGAAACACATATTGAGACACATAATGAGATACATAAATGTGACATAATGAGACACATAAATGAGACACAAATGTGACACATAATGAGACACATAAATGAGACACATAATTGAGACACATAAATGTGACACATAATGAGACACATAAATGAGACACATAAATGAGACACATAATTGAGACACATAAATGAGACACATAATGAGACACATAACAGAGACATAATGAGGCACATAAATGAAACACATATTGAGACACATAATAAGATACATAAATGTGACATAATGAGACACATAAATGAGACACAAATGTGACACATAATGAGACACATAAATGCGACACATAAGTGAGACACAAATGTGACACATAATGAGACACATAAATGAGACACATAAGTGAGACACAAATGTGACACATAATGAGACACATAACAGAGACATAATGAGGCACATAAATGAGACACATGTTGAGACACATAATGAGATACATAAATGTGACACATAATTGAGACACATAATGAGACACATAATGAAACTCATATATGTGAGACATAATGAGACACATAATGAGACACATAAATGAGACACATAATGAGACACATAAATGAGACACATAAATGAGACACATAATTGAGACACGTAAATGAGACACATAAATTAGACATAATGAGGCACATAAATGAGACACACAAATGGGACACATAATGAGGCAAGAGGGCATGGAACATTTCCCATTCAGGGGACAGTTGCAGAGTGAAGCTACCTAACGAGCACGTGTTAATGGTTAGCAGCACAGGGGTTGTGAGGGATAGTAACGGGACAAATATGATTTAGAGGATAGGCAATTGTACAGCAGCATGACACATAAGAGGACAAAGAAAAATCTATATGTTGGTCAAACAATTAAAACTCTTTCACTTCGATTAACATGGCATTTATCAAACAAAGGTTTCATTTATAACATTCTGAATACCAAAACGCGAAGATGAATGCATAAATAAAACATAGTTTCTTGAATTTCAGACATGTAACATATAATTCTCTACTTCAAAACGACGAATGATAATTGACAGTGCTTACACAGAGAGAGGGGGATATCTTTCGCACACGTTTAATCTAAGCATTCGATATCGATTACAAAAGCAATGATTGATTGATTCTTTTTCTACGGCTTTTCAACGATTTGCAGGTTATTTAAAGCCAGAAAATATTTTGTTTTAGATTGTAAGATTTTTTTTTAGATAATAATTGTTTAGTGATACAAGTCTTACCATTTAAGCCATAGCTAGAGAGGAAGAGGTGGATTCATACCTTTCCCAAGAGTATTTGGACATAAGTGAATATAACGAACCCAACGGTAATTGGATTAACACCACCCTCACATCCAAGCTTATAGCACCTGTTATTTCCAAGCGGTCACCCATCTATGTAGTGGCCAGGCTCGACATTACTTAACTTCAGTGATTGTATGGGAACCGGTGTTCAACGTGATATGGCCGTAAGCAGGTACAAAAGCAAGACAAAAAATTAATAAAATAATTCGTGAAGATAAATTTTCTCTGTGGTTTTCAATAAAAACTCTACTCTCTCACACACACACACACACACACACACACACACACACACACACACACACTTATATATATATATATATATATATATATATATATATATATATATATATATATAAGTATAAATATAAAAGTGAACATTGAAGTCAACACTCAGAGGCGGCCTGACGATTGCGTCCAGCATGAAACAGCCTGTCGCCTCTGAGTATTGACTTCAATGTTCACTTTTATATTTATATTTAGATACGCTCTATCTCTGATATTGAGCACTCTATCCCATAAATATAGCACACCTTAAAACTATATTTCTTTCTTTATTTGTATTTGCGATAGAAATAATTTGTAAAAAGGATTACAAAGAAGTAAATCTATATTTTTTAAGGTTTATTGAAATTTTATTTAAGTTTCCACATGTCCTCCATCATTAGCAATACAAAGGGTAATACGATTTTGCAGTTCACGGAAAATGTTTGCCAATTGATTTACAGGAATGCCTGAAATCACATTAGTTATTTTAGCTATACTTAAAACTAGGTACATTAAACTTTATAATATTTTTTACAGATTATTTCTATCGCAAATACATAGATAGTTATAATTTTTAAACTGCACACGAACTTTATCGACACCCTGTATATATATATATATATATATATATATATATATATATATATATATATATATATATATATATATATATATATATATATATATATAGGTGCCTCCACTTATTCGTTAAAAAATTAGCATTCCATGGTGAAAAAACAAAGATTTATCGTGAAAATCTTTGTTATTATTATAAAGAAAGATCCTTCTTAGAACCTTCGTTGGTTAAAGTCTTACATTTTTTTTTTTTGGCGTCAGTGCGATAGCCAAAGGTTATTATAGGAAAATTCTTTTTTTGCGGTGAAAAACATACTGATTCAGAAATTCTTTCAAAAGTCAAATAACTGTCGGATTTTAATGAAAGTTTCAGGACTTATTCACAAATGAGTTTTTTTATTTCAGAAACAAAATTTTTTCCTAGGAAATCTTTGTAAAATATTTTTTATATCAGTTACTCCCAACTTATTTAATTTCATGAAATTTCGGGAAATTAAATTTTGTAGAGCTTAATGTTTATAGCAGAATTAAAAGAATTTAAATCATCAATTTCGTTTTGAAAAACAGGACCCCCAGCAATGAAAAATCTGCTCTGATTCGTAAAATAAATAATACCATAAAATGTAGATATTATTTAATTAGAAAAGCTTTTAATTGCTTTTATGAATGAAATATATTATGGACCCTGTTGTGGTAAGAAAACATTTTCGATGGATAATGAATTTTTACAAGAATTTTTTTATTTAAAAAAAAAAATGAATTATAATAATTTAGAAATTTGTCTTAAATATATATATATATATACAGAGTGTATCAAAGTACTTTTACAAACTTTGGGGCGAGTTCCTCACTGCAAAACAAGGACAAAATTCGATAATGAATGAGAAAGCTTTACAAAGTATCGGAAACCCAATCCTAAACAGAAAACAAGAGACATACCTCTACTCCTGTTCAATAAATGGGAATGGAATTTGAAAAAGCCAATAGACGAACCTATCTACTCCTAGTAATTAACAAAAAAGTGTAATTTTATACATAACCAGCACCTTCCACAGTATCATATCTGCCTGCTCACGATATGAATATCCTGCCATTGTTAAACAGAACACTTGTCAGTTAACTCGCTACTACATACGTTAGACGTTGAAGACAGACTAGCCACAAATGTACACGGATGACAACTGTAACCTAGTTTACATAGCAACACAGCGCCATCTACCGTAAACTTTCTTTAAACGAAATAACTCAAAAACGAAGGATTTGTGGACGTATGTTTATATGAACTTTATTCTTTGGTTTAGTATGAGGAACCAGTCCCCAAAGTTTGTAAAAGTATTTTTGATACACCCTGTATATATGGGAGAATATCAAATTTAGCATTTTCACACTTAAAAGTGTTAAATTTAGCTCGCCCCCACTGTACGTTAATCTAACCGACGTTTAAGTTTATGTCTCTCCCTTCTCTACCGACATATATAATTCCATCAATAAGAAAATTACTTTAGTCTGATGAAGTCCTGGAGTGTTTGCACTTCGTCATTCAATAACGTAACACACACACACACACATACGCACACACACACACACACACGCACGCACACGCACGCACACGCACACACACACACACATATCGAACGGTTCACCCTCATCCTCTGACTTTTGAATAGGAGTAGGAGTTTATCTCTTGTTTCCAGTTTAGGATTGGGTTTCCGGTTTCTTCTAAAGCCTTTTCCTTCTCTTTCATTACTGGTGTCCCCTTGCGTCTTGGTGGCATCTTCCTTGGAGTCGTGCCATTTAATCTGTGACATTCTAACTCGAGTGAATCTTTTTCAAAGAGCATCATTGTATATATATATATATATATATATATATATATATATATATATATATATATATACATGTATGTATGTGTGTGTGTGTGTGTGTATGTAAGGTATATTTTGGTGGGTCATAAATTGAACAAGACCTACTAAATGTTACTTGGTACGTGGCTAATTTTAACATTCACATTTCTCTGTACGTCCTATTTCACAAGGATCGGAAGCATTAACATAAGATCCTCCAACCTGAACCAGGAAATGAAAACACACGCTATGCTCTAACCGCCGACCACAGTGACTCGGAGATAGCGAGCTTCTTGAACGTATCCAAGCGAGACTGGACGAACGACTGGTAGCTCTGTACTGACACTACAGATGTAACGACAGTGATGCACACCAACCCAAACAGTAGGTTGCGATCCTGGAGGTCGTGAGCAACGGCGGATATGTCATGCCACCCTAATGTGATTCAAACCGCTGAACCGGATGGTCAAGATTTGGATTGGCGAGGTGGCCGTATGCGTTCAAGTATGACTCTGCGCCATTTAAAATGTGGCTGTCCGAGAATTTTGTGTGTGACATCCAAGCTCTCCTGATTCGAGTTCTTTGGACCGACAATGAATGGGGGTTCGGCGAAAACGAAACCAACAATTCGCCCCAACATTATCGCAGATTCGTTGAAGGTGGCCATAGTGGACGTGAAAGAGAAAATTAACGGGAACCATTTGATCCGAGCATACACCCACTTCCGAAACTAATTTTATTGAATAGAATATCTTCAACATTTAACATGTGCATATTTTTTTTAATATACCGATTCTTTCTATTGAATATCTTTGTTTATCGTTATATTATTATTTTTCATAATCACATGGTACCTTATATATATATGTATATATATATATATATATATATATATATATATATATATATATATATATATATATATATATATGAATGATAAAAATATGGTTTTAATGTATGCTATATTTATGGGTTAGAGTGCTCAATATCAGGGATAGAGCGTAGGTAAATATAAAACTGGACACTGAAGTCAACACCCTGCGTCTGACGATTGCGTTTAAACATAAAACAGATTGCCGCCACTGGTGCTGACTTTAATGTCCACTTTATATATATATATATATATATAGAGAGAGAGAGAGAGAGAGAGAGAGAGAGAGAGAGGGGAGAGAGATGCAATGGATAACTGTAGTCTAAATTACGCAAAAATGAAAAAAACACTGACATCTCATTTTAGTAGATATATTTACACAAAAATATCTTGAAATCTTAAAGAGTAAATTTATACAATAAAATCGCCACTGGCTTCAACCACGACCTCCAAACGACTTTGAAATCTCCTGCAACTCTTCTAGATGTTCTCCTTGTTGGTGAATGCTGCCATAATCCTTGCTATCAGTTCATCTTTGGTGTTACAAGAAGGTTTGTTGGTCTCTCGCTCAACTGCGCACCACACATAATAATCAAGTGGGTTGCAGTCTGGGGAGTTAGGTGGCCAGATATAAGGGATGATGTGGTCACACAAATTGTCTCTACAGCCATGACTAGGTTCTCCTGCTTGTGTGGCATAGTGCAGAGTCCTGTTGCCAGACGTAGTGTCTTCGAGCAGCCACCCTCTTGTCCCAGGGCAGCACTACTCCCTCAAAGCCTTGATATAGGCCGATTGAGTCTGAGGCCCTTTGGGAAGTTGAATGGAGACTTAACGTCGCCATCACTAGTGATCACTCCAAACACCATGATCGGTGACTGGATATATTATCTAACTCTTTGCGAGTGCTCTCCACTGTCCTCAGATTCACACCCAAACACTGTGAAATGTAAGTATTGGAACTTCCGGCGAGAACGCCAAGCAGTTCAGCATGCTGTTTCCAAATTTCTGGTGGAGTGAATTGCGTCATGGTGCTCTTTTTCTCACAGACAATGTTCAACTGACCCTACTATATTGCACAGTCGACAAAATCAAAAACAAACAATGCGCATGCGCGAAATTAACAATATAAAATGGCGCTAATTTACCTATTGTACCCTATATATATATATATATATATATATATATATATATATATATATATATATATATAAGTAAACACTTAGCGGTGACAGGCTGTTTCATGCTAGACGCAATCATCAGGCATCTAAGTGTTGACTTCAATGTTCACATTTATATTTACACACGTTCTATCTCTGATATTGAGCACTTTATCTCATAAATATAGTACACCTTAAGAGTATATTTCTTCATATATATATATATATATATATATATATATATATATATATCTGTATGCGTATATATGTATATGTAGGTACGTGTGTAGGTGTGTATGTATATATGTGTGAATGTACGATTATATATGGAGGTAGTTATTTGTTTTTTCATGTAGTGTGTGGAAAACTATATGGTTAAAATATATATATATTTATATATATTTATTTGTTTAACTTTTTTAAGTTAGAATTCGTTTAATAACATATTAAGCCCCCGAATATGTTTTGGCTATTGCGTCTGATTGTCTAGGTCAATGTGCATGTGGATGTATGTGCATCTGTTTATCGATGTCTATCTGTAAGGAAAGTGCATGCACGTTTGGTTGTGTGTGTGTGTGTGTGTGTGTGTGTGTGTGTGTGTGTGTGTGTGTGTGTGTGTGTGTGTGTGTGTGTGTGTGTGTGTGTGTTAGTTTTTTTTTTTATCAACGGTCGTGTCTCGTCACCGTTTTTGGGGTGTATATATATATATAAATATGTCTGGGCGCTTATGTGTTATAACCTGAGTGTGTTTGAATTGTTTTACGTGAGAGGTGGTCACCACAGTTGAAGTAAACTGTAAAATGTATACATTTTTGTCTGGAGCTATCAACATCCTTTTTAACGTAATTGCAATGAAATAATAAATTAAATAACATGTATTTTTTATTTTCTACTCAGTAATTTTATAATTTTAAACTTAATAGAGATTAGATTTAGATTTCTAAATAGGTAATTTTTTACTTTTAATTTTAATTTCAAATTTTATAAATCTTTTAATATCTATGATAACCTTGCTTCGTTGTCAAATTTTTTGAGTTCTAATATATTTGTATTTTGATTGGTCATTCTAGCTTATGTAACAGCGTTTACCCCTAGCGAAGGATCGTTAATTAATTTGAAACTTTTAAAACTATTTATTCTACATTCAAACATCATCACTTGATAAGACACCAAAAGTGTTGAAACAAAATGGCTATTTTTGTAGTGATTTTATAACATATTCATGTTATAATATTTAAATAAATAATTATATATATATATATATATACACACACACATATATATATATAGATATATATATATATATATAGATAGATAGATAGATAGATAGATAGATAGATAGATAGATAGATAGATAGATAGATATAACAACCGTCCTAGATTGAGAACTACTCCCAAAGACGGGAATTGAACCTGGAGCCCATTTTTATCAGAGAAACAGCTTCTTTAACCGAAACGTTCCTCTGGAGTAAAACTGGCTGCTACTCTCGAAAACGACCTCGAATCAGTTGTTAACTGGGGCAAGAAATGGCTTGCAAAATATAACATACCCAAAAGGAAACCGTCATCCTTTAATCATCATAGAGAGCCATTTTTGCTCTCCATCCGCCCGGCTAATGCTGATCTCCAGGAGAGCAAATCATTGCGCCTTCTTGGTTTTACTTTTTCAACTGACATGAAGTGGAATGATTATATTGAATCAATTTTTTTTTAATTTTTTTTTTTTTTTAGAAAAAAAGTAATTTATTTACAAAGGTTAATTTTGACACTGTTTTTCTTGCGTATGAATGTTAGAATTGTCTTCTCTTTTTTTCAGTCAATTGGAGAGTTCATTCTTACAGAAAAGAATATCACGATCAAACCACGGGGAAAAATCTATTCACTAAATGAAGGTTATGAACAGTACTGGGACGAAGCCACCAAAGCCTATATAAAAAGCAAGAAGTTTCCAAAGGTATGGAATATTTTAATTTTATTTTTGTTTCCAACATACTGGTAACTCAATTCAGAAATTTTGCTTGATTCTTCAACTGTTAAGTTTTTGCATTGTTCTAGTCATGGGAAAAGCAATGTAAAGTTATTTGTAGCTAAATACTGGCAGCGACAAGTACATTTAAACTTTGTCAAATATTTGGTATTGGACCTTATTGGCATTAAACACTGAAATACATTATAGTATAAAAAGAAATGGTAAGTTTAATCTAAGGGAAAGATCTGCTGTTATAAGAAGATTGTTTTACTGTGTCGTGCAAGACAGTTTTTCTCATCAGAACCCATCTTTTTCACATTTACAAATCTAACATTAGTCCGTGTGTTGCATATTGCTGTCATATCTGGTTAGGTACGCCGGCTATATACCACGAGAATCACGACAAGACCCAAAGAAAGGTCTTCAATTTTATTGATCCCGACCTGGCAGCTCGACTCCAGTCACTTTCTCATCGCCGTGATATAACTCCCCTCTGTCTATTCTATAAATATTTTCATGGCAGTTGTTCTAATGAGCTCTCCCCCTTACTATTTCGACCCCGTGAATTTAATCGTAGTACAAAGTGGCTACTAGGTTTCATCGTTTTACCGTTGAAATAGCTAGATACAACCGTAAGTTCTGTTTTAATAGTTTCTTTTCACGCACTTCTCGCTTGTGGAAATGCTTTTCGATTTTTTGCTTCCCTGCCACCAACAATCTTTAAAAATTTTAATTTTAATGCTATGTCAGCCGTCATATTTTAATCTTCCTGGAGGCTGTCCTTTCTTCTCACTAAAGTATTTTCATTCTCTTCCGCACCCTGTAACCCCTTGCGTCTCAGTCACCGTATCTCCTTCGTTAGTGTGAAATGATTAAAAAAGTCTACTGAAGAAAATTAGTCTTCGTTTTTGTTAGAATTCAAAACGAATTCTTTATTAAGAAATGTCTGAAAAACTTTTACTGCAAAAGACTAATGTGAGCATTTGCCGCACTTTGTAGCGGACAGTGGGTTTACGTGTTGTTAAATTAGGAACACGTGTGTAACTCTTGATAGAATATTATAATGTCCACTACAAGAATATGGCAGATTCAAGTTTAGTCCAACCAAAGATATGCAAAGAAAACAAACAAGACCGGTATATATAAACAACAAGTATATGTAGTAAACAACAAGATTTACAATGGATTAACATTTGTGTTTGTGCTTGAACGTAAAGAGTCCGTATTTTGCTGAATGTTCGTACGTACGTGCACGTGTCTGTGTGTGTGTTTCATGGCATTTTCCCACAAGTGGGCAAAACGCAGATCTCTGCATGAGATCACATGTTTTAAATGTGTCCGCTGAAATGAAAGTAAAAAGAGAACGAGGCAAGAAATCGCCCAGTATTTATAGTTTAGGGAGAGCGTGCCCTAGTGAAGAATTAGGAAATTAAGAAGGAGTTATCTCCGACAACTTGAATGCCGCATTCTAACAAAAGGACGTTGTTTTTTGTATGTTTTTATTTTACAGTATCATAACACCAAACAAATTTGCTGTAACAAATAGGACGTAATAAGCGATCATCGAAACATTTATCTGCTCTGTGGTTTAAACAAACTTCAAGATGACAAAAATAAACATTCGAATACATACATTGAATCTAAACTGTAATCGTTCTTTTACGATGAAATACACGATTTACTTAGAAGTTTAAGTTGTATAGAAAAGCAAGAAAAATACTTTGAGCGTGGCTATTGATGCTCTGAATTTATATGAAAAAGATTATATCAAAAAAGCGACAAAATACTATAGCGATTACAGACACACACATACGCACGCACATATAAATAGGTATATATGTAATTGTCTGTGTGTGTGTTGGTATACATTTTATAATTAAAAAATGATTGGATATTTTGATGTACCCATTATATATATATATATATATATATATATATATATATATATATATATATATATATATATGTATGTATACGTATATAAACTTACAAATATTGTATTTTAAAAAAATGAAACAAGCATAAGATAAGTGAATAAGTAATATATATATATATATATATATATATATATATATATATATACTCGTCCAGAAAACCTGACGATCCGCTTAGGTGAAACCATGGTAGTTTTGTCTGGCTCTTTAGGTTTAATTTATATATATATATATATATATATATATATATATATATATATATGTGCGTGTGTGTGTGTGTGTGTGTGTGTGCGTGTGTGTGTGAGTGTGTGTGTGTAAAAATTTCAGATAGAGTATATGTGTAAAAGGACAGTATGAATAAAGAAAAGAGTAAAACTTACCTTAGTCGACGTGTTTCGTCCTCTGCTGATGTTTTGATTTGATAAAATCCCTCAGAGGACGAATCACATAGGCTAAGATAAATTTTTCTTTTGTCTTCATATATATATATATATATATACATATATATATATATATATATGAAGACAATATATATATATATATATATATATATATATATATATATATATATTGCCTTCATATATATATATATATATATATATATATATATATAGCTGTGGACAGAATTATCTGCCCCCACTGAATATTTGCATATTTTCTAAGGAAATACTTCCTGAATTTACCATAAATAGTTTATTTCCTATTTAGTTTTTAATATTTCGCTACATTTTTAGAAGTTTCGATTTATTATATTCTTAGTTATAGATTTTTCAAAAATTACTGTCGTCCAAAATTATTCGCACCCTCCTTATGGCAATTCTAAAATAATATTGCTTTATGTCAATTGTAATGTTTTTGTCGGTTTTTTTTATTTTGATATTTAATACAAACACCCTTTGAAAATGAAATAGTATTGCCCTGATTCTATAACATTCTAAAGGCTAATGTAGAAGACATGCGAGTGCCACGTACCACAATAACTCATTCGTTCTGCTAACCCTGGCAAAAAAGGTTAAGCTTGACAAGAAGCTCTGAATGAAGTTAGTTGATACGTACAAACAAGGTGATTGACATACAACACTTTCCAAGCGTTTAAATGTTCTTAGATTGACAATTCGCAGTATCAAGAAGTACAACGAAACTCATTGTGTTGAGAATAAATTAAGGAATGGCAGAATTTCTGAGAGAATGGAAAAGAAATCGTTGGAAATGTCTCAAAGAATTCTCACTTAACGACAAAGGACATTGTCAATGATGCAAAGACATCAGAGTTGAATGTATTGATGAAGACAGTCACTAGATGCTTTCATCGAGCAGGACTTCGAAGAAAAGTCGCCCAAGGAAAACTCCCTTGCTAAACACCTAAAATGCAGATTAGCTCATGCTAGAAGCCATCTTGAATATAGCGATAAATATTGGAACACTGTTTTATAGTCAGATGAAGCCGAACTAGAATTATTTGGTCACATGAACTTCCATTATGTATGGAGGAAAGTGAATGAAGCTCATAAACCAATACGTACCCCACCTACAATTAAGCCCGTTGTTGGATGCATTTGGCTCTGGATCTTTTGCTGCTTCTACACCAGGAGAAGTAGTGAGAGTACAGTGTATTATGGATAAAGAGCAGTATTTGGATATTATTAAAAGTAATATTAAAAAAAAGCACAAAAACTGTCTTTGGGGCGTCACTGGACGTTCCAACGTGACAATGACCCGAAACACACTGCAGAAATTGTTGCAAAATACTTAGATGACAGCAAAATTAAGGTATTGGCATACCCCGAACAAAATCCTGACTTAAAACCTATTTAAAATTTATGGCCATATTTGAAGATAAAAGTAAGAGAAAGAAGTCCTTTGAATTTGGAGAAGCTAGAAGCTATTGTCAACGAAGAATGAAGCAAAATACCTATCAAGGAAGAATCTACCAGAAAAGGTTAAATTCAATAATCAAGAATAAAGTTACACAGTTGTTTATTGTGGCAAGAAGGGCAATAATTTTGTCCTATTTTAAGCGTTTTTTGGACTGTTTTGTACACGTCCTACTGCATCTGTATCGCTCTTTCTGATAACATTCTGAGCATGAATATTGCGTTCCTTGTTCGGGTGTCTTTAACGAAGCCGTACTGTTCTTGTCCTATCTATGGTCTGATTTTGCTGCGTGCTCTATTCAATAGAATACGGATGATGAGTTTTGTCATGTGGCTCATCAGGTTTATTGTTCGGTAGAGTTCACATTCATTTGCGCCTGTTTTTTTTCTTAGGCATAGCTATGAAGATACATCTGCTGAGGTCTTCCGATTACGACTTCATTGGATGCTCCACACTTTCGGCCTTGTGCCCCATCTAAGATACGCTTAGAAAATCATTTTGGGCACTTCGACATAGTGTAATGGTTAGCAAGCTTGTCTTACTAGATCAATTACAATTGAGTAGTGATTTTGATTCTCACTGGGTGTTCCTCGCGCTTTGTGCCACATCTACGCTTAGAAAACCACCATTCTTGGCTAATGTTTCTCTCATTTTAGTTACTTTTTATTGCCAATCTCTGATCGTCATTCTACGATCGCTAGCAAGCAGAGTCGAACTCACATCATTTGTTTTCAGGAGCCAACCTTTGTGATGCATGGAAAAGATTGTAGAATAACGGTTCGGAAAAAAAGGGGGAAAAAAAACTGAATTCAAGATGAAAGAAATACGAATAGAAAATTAAATTCTCCATTATTATTTTTGATTATATATGAAACGTTATGCTTTGCAAACAGAACAAAACTCGATAACCGTTCGTCAACCGAGACCACGGAAGTGCCTCTCTACAGTCAGTTATATGCTATACGTGATACATGACTGACGAAACAGATTTTTCCCGCAGTAGGTTGTCATTTCTTTCTGCGGTAGACCAGTTGCCATCCAAGGCTATAGAACCCGGTCTGTCCTACTATTTACCCATAGCTAGGGGGAGAAGAAGAGGATTCATACCTTTCCCAAGCTTATTAGCACGTATATGAATATAACGGATTGACTAGAATTCGAACTCGGCTCTCTGACTCCTCAATCCAAGCCGCTCAATGATCTTGCACTTCTTTTCTTTCTTTCTTTCTTTCTTTCTTTCTTTCTTTCTTTCTTTCTTTCTACCTTGATATCTCCTCACTCTTTTTTCTTTCTTTCTTTGTCATCTTTCTTTCCTTCATCTTTTTTTAATCATTTCACGCCCAAGCAAGGTAATAAAACCACTAAGATGCAAGGGGTATCCGAGGGTTAAAGAATATGAAAAAAAATATTAAAGAAAGAGAGAGAGAGAGAGAGAACAATAAAAGAAAAGGAATTAAGGAGACAGTAGTAGATAACGATTGACATTGCATTTAAATTTTTGATGGTCAAATTTGACTGGGAAGCAAAAAGCCGAAAGAGAGTTTCACAAGCGAGAAGTGCGAGAGAAGAAACTGTCCGCAGAGAACTTACGGTGACATCTACCATTTCAACTAAAAAATGATGAGACCTCGATGCCAATCTGGTACTACGCTTAAGTCGCGGTAACAAACGGAAAAGATATTCAGAACAATTACCATGAACAAAATTATAGAAAGTCACCGGGAAGCTTCGCTACGGCGGTGGGAAAGTAAATGAAGCCGAGATGCCAGGTGAGGATGGATAAGATTGCAGATTCGTCTTTGGATTTCATCAAGAATCTCTAAATACATACCAGAAGCACCAGACCAGATATGAGAGCAATATTTAATGCATGGACCAATGGTTAACTTACTATTTATTTATTTATTTCTCGCCTAATTTATTATAGTGATTTTTTTACAGTAAGGTTCACCTTGTACAAGGCCCGGGGGCCACTTGAGGTAGAGAGTTACGAAAAATGGTCGTTTATATGAATCGGAAGGGAAGATAATGGTTGACTCTAAACTTGAACTGGTTAAGATTGTAGCGATCGAGAGAAACATCCTTTTGGGAGTCTGTTCAATAGAGCAGTGGTTCGAGGGAAGAAGCTGTTTGAGTAGAACTTACTTCTCACCAATAGAATAAAGAGGGAATGTAGGCGGTTTGCTACTACGTAAGTGGCAGGGCTGGTCCTAGCCAAGAAGGTCAGATCTGGTGGAACCAGGAGATTCAATTCGTCCATGGCACTTTCGATGGTTATAGCGATAGTGCAGTGAGAGGCACGCCACATCCCACCTCTGTGTGTGTGTGTGTGTGTATGTGTGTGTGTGTGTGTGTGTGTGTGTGTGTGTGTGTGTGTGTGTGTGTGTGTGTGTGTGCGTGCGTGTGTGTGAGAGAGAGAGAAGAGGTTGAAGGGTGGAAAATAATTATTCTCCAACAAGGACTTGGAAACGCTTTTGAACTCTATCAAGGCTGAAAAGCAAGGTCTGGACAGTTCCTGCACAAATATGGCAACAGTACTCTATTTCTGGCATGATCTGGCTCCTATAAAGATAGAGCATAGAAGGAGGAGTTGGGTACTTACTGGAGTGGTACAGTTTGGGGCCCAATTTCTGTGAGAGAGAGGTTGGAGTGTGGAGGATAATAATTCTCCGGCAAGAACTCGAAGACACTTTTGAACTCCATCAAGACTGGAAAGTGAGTCCAAATATGGCAACTGTACTCTATCTTTGGTATGTGGCACAAGGTTGAAAGTCTAGAGTAACAAGTGAGGATCGAACTCGAGACAAGCATGCTAACCATTACATAGTAAATAGGATAGTAGTTCCGTTGTCAACGCGCATTTCTTCGGGACCGGCTTGTTTAAAATATCTGACAATACTTCATGTAAGAAATTCCCATAAAAATAGGCAACATTTTTTTCTTGTTATCAATTAAAAAATGCTTGGCTTTCAGAAGGGTTTGTTAAATTGACAACTAGGCTATCAGTACTCTGTCGATTAATTATCGGATATTTCAACCATAATTACCGAGAACAGAAGTTGGTCTTTGTTACTTGTTTTCACGGAAAAAAAAGCTAATATAAGCCGTGGGTATCGATGTAGTTTCCGTGTAATTAGCAACTGGTTTCGGTTTTCGAAATACATTGATCGATAACTATCGACATTTATACAAGTATACGTAGCGTGTGTTTCCGGCAATGTTCTTTATATATATATATATATATATATATATATATATATATATATATATATATATATATATATATATATATATATATATATATATATATATATATATATACACACACACATGAATAACGACAAAAGGAGGAAAACATTTCTTTACCAACGCATTTAGTCCGCTGATGGGAATTATCAAGGCAAATATAAAGATTTTATTTTGCGATATGTATTTACAAACAGAAGTTAGGTTTTTAAAAAGGTGTACATTTAAGAACGCTCAAAAATATACTATATATACATATATATATATATATATTGTGGGTATATTTGGTAAGCAATCACTTATTTATACAGACTCCATTGAAAACCAACGAAAGAATTTTTTGTTCATTTTTTTTTGTATTTCGGGCAATTTTTCTGGTTTCCAATGAAAGTTCAAATATAAATTGTCCAATATATAAGTACTTTTCGCTTTCATAAGCTATTACCGAACGGCGTTGTTTTTGTTTTTTGTTGTTTTTTTGTTTTTTTGCGCTCTGTCGGTTTCATCCTTATTCCAATATGCGCTGGAACGTTTATTTTTAATATCGCGTTTTCACATGATAGTTCGTGTTGTCATTTTTATGAAATATATTTATGTTTCTTCCTAAATTTGTTAACATTTTATTTCTGCTAGTTGATTTTTTTTAATAGTTAAAGCTTTTAGTAATAAAGCTAAAATCATATATATATATATATATATATATATATATATATATATATATATACATAAGACAAAAAGTATATTTTTTGATCGTTCTGAAATGCAAAATTTGAAAGCATAATATTTTTCCTCCTCGTTAGTTATGTGTATAAACACAAATTACGAAATAAAATTTCCACATTTGACAAAACACGATGATAAAGAAAATCTTTCCTTATGCTTTGTATTTATATTGTCCTTACAGATATATTTTATTTATATCTGTATTTTTACACACACACACACAGATGGAGAGGGAATATACATATATACACGCATGTTGACAAAAAAAAGAAGAAGAAAATGGAAAGAGATCTAAGAACACACAGGGGTCATTAAAAGATAAGAATGCTGATAACTCCTTCACCATTTCTCGGGCCAATTTTAATTGTTTTATAACCCTTCACGCAGAACTTTTCACTGCCAGTTCAAGAAAGACAGTTGGGTCACTAACACACAAAAAATAGAATGTCTCATATCGAGAATATTTAACATCGAAAAACATAAAGGAAAAAATTTTTTTTTTTTAATAATATGTAGAAATCTCTACACTTTGCCTGATGAAGTTCGCGTGACCGGAAACACGTGTAGCAAAATTATGGAAAATAAAGTATAATATTTTTTTTTTAAATCCACATTACAACCAAAAACGTTTGCGGTTTCTCTCTTCTTTTTATTATACACACTTATGTGTTGTGACGGTCTCTGTGACCGCGCGATCTAAAGCACTCCGATGAAAATGGTGATTTCCTTTCCAAAGGGACACGCAAGTTAAAACTTTTCCCAAGAGTACATTTTCTTTATTAAGTTTTCTCAAGCTTCGCAGGCATGTCGACGTAATATACACTGTCTAAAAATGACAAACAAAAACAAAACGAATCATCTATTGCAAACACAATTATCCAAATGTAACGTTTCAATTAATATATATATATATATATATATATATATATATATATATATATATATATATGAAGAAATATAGTCTTAAAGTGTGCTATATTTATGGGATAAAGTGCTCAATATCAGAGATAGAGCGTGTGTAAACAGGCGATTGCATCTAGCATGAAACAGACTGTCGCCTCTAAGTGTTGACTTCTATGTCCACTTTTATATTTATATATATATATATATATATATATATATATATATACAGTGTAACCCGGATATAAGATAGTTGTCGGGACCGGAGACGAAGTCTCTTATATCCGGGTTTTCTGTTATATCCGTTTTTGGTCTGTTTTGTTTTATTAACACAGGCTCTAATCTGGGACCATAGAAAATCGCTCTTATATCCGGGTTTATCTTATATCCGGGTCTCTTATATCCGGGTTACACTGTATATATATATATATATATATAGGTAGTAATCCATTGGTATAATCCAAGTCAGTCCTATTAACACAATATAGAATTTGAAATATTAAATGTTAAAACTGACTGACAAAGAGCGTTCAGTGTTTATTTTCATTAAAAAGAGAAAATCTTTTTCGTACAACTGGAAAAAATATACCATTAGTGAATGGCCATTTTCATGTATGTTTTTAGGCAGCAATCCTTCTTTCATGCACATTTCATTGAATACGACAGACAAGGTGCTTTTATTTAGTTTTTCATACAATTTCTCATGCGATCAAATAATTTTTTTTCTTTTCGGTTGATAAATTATATAAAAACTGTCCGAATGCACTTTTTATCCGAACGCTTTCGGCTATACATTTAGCCATTTTCACGGATTAAATATTTTAACTGTTAAATAAGAAATAGTTTGTCGTATGTATGTTTTATAAAATCTTTTCATTTTTCAAAACACGGTCAATATATTGTGTCCATGTTCAAAGTTAATATTATTAAGTGTTGTTTTTTTTTTGTTAATAAGGCTTCCATTATTTTTAACCTTTTCTTTGCGTGTAGATGATGCTATTATATTTGTGTTATGAAGAAATATAGTTTTAAGATGTGCTATATTTATGCTGCACTATATTTATGGGATAAAGTGCTCAATATCAGAGATAGAGCGTATGTAAATATAAATATAAAAGTGAACATTGAAGTCAACACTCAGAGGCGACAGGCTGTTTTATGCTGGATGCAATCGTCGATTGCGTCCAGCATGAAACAGTCTGTCTGTTCAATGTTCACTTATATATATATATATATATATATATATATATATATATATATATATATATATATATATATATATATATATATATATATATATATATATATATGCGCTTACATATGAACCAATAAAAAAGTTGGGCATTCTTTGCGACTACTGTAACGCAGGCGTCGGTATCCACCAACACTTCCTCTATAGTGGAATGAGGGAGATGCTGTGGTAAGGTTGGAATTCCTGCTACCAGAATTTCGTCGCAGTTTAGAGAACAGATACTGCATTTTGATTTTCGCTTGAAGGTCAGGTAAAATTATGAGGATACGTATACTAAACTGAAGCTAACCCGTGAGCCGGTGAGCAATACTTTGATCCTCGACACAGTACACAGCTACTCTGATCCCGGGCAGATGTGGCGATCTCTTCGTTAAAAAAAAGAACAAAAAAAACGGCGCCTTTTTAATTTTTACGGATATTCTAGTATATTTGTTGTTTTAACATGCAAAGATATAAGCAGAGAAGAGCTTTTACGTATGCATATGTAGACGTATTTGTTTAGTTTTAAATTACCGGCTTACACTGTATTCAAATTAAAGCTTATATTTTGAAATTCGGTGTCACAGGGTCAAGTGTCTGTAAAACCTACGGATTCTGTATATCACAACGGAGAGAATCTACGAAAAAACTTTTTTAACAAATACGGTTAGTGGAACCTACAACAGAGTAAAATATATTGAGGGTTACTTGTGTTGAAATAATCGGCAAGCTATTCTCCAAATCCCGTGCTTATGAATTTTACTGCTTAATCGGCTATTATGTTCTTGTGTCAGACTAGGTTAGGGTGAGAAAAGATCGCGACACCCCGCGCGGAGCGATGCTTAAGAAACTAAATCATTGGTAATGAGTTAGATCCTCAAGTATTGCGGGCCAAAATGATGTTGCGCATCAAGACAGAAAGAGAGAGAGAGAGAGAGAGAGAGATGAAGAGGAAGTGAGAGATGGGTGGAGAGAAGGAATCGGGGATGTGTTAAAGAAGAAAAAAATGAAAGAAAAAAGAGAAAAGCGCAGAAAATGATAAGGGTACAGAGCAAAGAATATAGAAGGAGAAAGAAAGAGAGTGAGAGAGAGAGAGAGAGAGAGAGGTGGGGAGAGAAAGGGGGAGAACAAGAAATTGCTAGAGTGGTGGAGAAAAGGAAGGAGAATGTGTTAAAGAGGGAAAAAATGAAAGAGAAAATGAAAGAAAAAATGATAAAAACACAGAAAATGATAAGAGTAAAGAGCAAGAGAGAGAGAGAGAGAGAGAGATAGAAAGAGAGAATGACGAAGTTTGAGTGGGAGTGAGAGAAAGGTGGAGAGAGTGAAGAGGAATGTATTAAAGAAGAAATAAGAAAAAAAAGAAAAAAAAAGAGAAAACGATAAGGGTACAGAGCAGAGAACACAGAGAAAGAGAGAGAGAGAGAGAAAGAGAGAGAGAGAAGGAGGAGGAAACAGGAGAATAAAGCAAATAAAATAATAAATTAATACAAAAATATGTTTATTTTTTACAGTTTATATTCGGCCTATTGTCCCATCTTTGTTTTTGTTATTACAACATTTCGGTCGTTGTGCCGTCCGGCCTTCATCGGGTGCGTATTGATCTGTGTAAACTACAAGGACTTCCGAACTGAACCCTTTATTTAATCAACGGCGGTAGACTGTTCTCGTTCCCCTGCTTGAGTCTAGGGATATCGTCCAGTTCTCTTGCTCAGTGCACTTCAGTTATTGCTCGCCCGTTTCCATATAAAAATAAAAATAGTGTAAATAATGATAACACATCCTCCGAGACATTAAGGCGAAAAATAGGCTTCCTTTTTGTTTGCTTCTTTTTTTTAATCATTTCACCTCAAGCAAGGCGATAATGCTACTAAGACACAATGAGTTACTGGGAGTGACAGAGAATTAGAAGACTTTAGCTAGCAGAAAGGACAATAAAAGAACAGCTTTCAGGAAGACAGAAGATGGCAATTAGCGTTGCATTTAAATTTCTCAAAATTGCAGGTGACAGCGAAGCGAGAAACCGAAATGGATTCCACAGACGAGAAGTGCGATATTAGAACAGAACAGACGGTTGAATCTAGCTATTTCAACAGTAAAACGATGAAATCTATTTGCCATTCTAGTAGTGTGCTTAAATCCTTGCAGTAGAGGTTACCAAAAAGGAGAGGTCATCAAAACAATTGCCCTGAAAATATTTGAAGAAAAGCAAAGGGAAGCCTAGTCATAGCGATGAGCAAGTGACTGAAGTCGGGTAGAGATTTTTTAAAATGCCATGCTCAGGACTCTCCAAAGCAGCAAGACCGAAGAACCACTCAGGGTAGAAGGTTTTTCTTCCTCTTTTATGCGCCGTGTCCCTTCGGGGCGTAGGCGATAATGGCCTTCCACATCTTCCTATACCTTGTAGCTATCAATAGGTTTTGTCATTTTGTTATTTCTCCCAAACCTTGTTCTACCCTTCATTTATTCAAGCATCATCAAGTATGTCACGCGCTGTTTTCCCCTGCCCCTTTTCCCCTCGTTCTGTCCTGTGAGTATCAGATTTTCCAAGTCCTCCTTCCTCATTATGTACCACAGAAATTTCAACTGTCTCTTCCTGATGTTAAGTATAAGTTTCCTTTTTGTTTCCATTTTCTCTAAAACCTCGTAGTTGCTCACATATTCGGTCCATGGTATCCTCAGCATCCTTCTGTAGAATCTGTCTCTTCTACATCTTTGAAAAGATTGTCCGGCATCTACTGCCATAAAGGAGGACTGATATTATTTAACAGCTCAGTATTCTTTTCTTCATTTCTAACAAATTTTTTCTGTCTCTTTAGTTTCCATTTTCTCAAAAACTTTGTCGTTGATCAAATATTCGGCCCATGGTATCCTCATCATGCTTCTGTATAACCACATTTCCGTTGCTTCTTCATCTTTGAGGAGATTGTCTAGCATTCACTGCCATTCTATTATTTAGAAATTTAAAAACTTCTAAAAATAAAGAGTTATTGAATAATAACGAAATTGATATATGAATTTTCTTTCTAATTCTTTTCTTTTTACGTGCCATGTCCTTTCAGGACGTAGGCGATCATGGCTCTCCACCTCCCTCTATCCCTTGCAGCTCTCAACAAGTTACTTCCCTCTGCTTCCCCCTCCAGGCCACGTTCGTCGTCCGCTTGCTTAAGTCCGCTAGTTATGCCGCGTTGTTTTCTCTTATCTCTCTTCCTCTATATTCGATCCGTGAGTATCAGATTCTCTAGGACCTCCTACATCATTATGTGTCCCAGGAACTTCAGCTGCCTCTTCCCTGTGTTAAGCATGAGCCTCCTCCTTGTCTGCATCCTCTCCAAGATGTCATCGTTGCTCACACACTCGGGTGGGATTGTATTTTGAAGTTTAATAAAGATCATCTATTAACTATTTAGCCCAATGAGGATATGTAAGAAAGATAACAGTTGACACTAGATTGAAGAAGTTAAGATTGTAACGACTAAGGAAGCATCCTCTAGTATCCAGAAAAACAGTGGCTCTTGGAGAGAGGCTATCCAATTGAAACTTCCTACTTATCTATGAAATACGACGGGAAGAGGTATGATTCGCCCCTGTGTGTATGGCATTAAAAGTAAATGTCTGAACTAAAAGAACTAGGGAATGTAGCCCGTCAGAATATTTAGATAGATTAGCTAGTGGCTTGCGACCTTGCGTCTGTGATTGACGCTAGAACACTAACCATCAATTAAAGTTACACCACTACTAACCATAGGTATATCATACCCGATTTTGAAAATATCAAAAACAAAATAAAATATAAATCTTTATTTGAAATATTATACATGCAGGCACTTCGAACTTTGTACTTTCAGTTAACATTAATAGGAACTGAAAAATATATTATTTAGGTAAGAAATCAGGTACTGAAAATTGTAATTAAAAATAGGAAAATTTGCACTGGGTACTATATACCCATGGTTAGTGTTCTAGGGTTAAGGGGTTGTAGGGTGGAAAATAATTATTTTGCATGCTAATCGACAGGACTTCTTGGAGCGGTTTTCCGTTACCTTTCCCACGGTTCTAAACTCTGGCGTTTTTTGTTTTTTTTCTTAGACTGGCTGATTCCCAAGGCTATAAGGACAAGTCTACTATGCTAGTTAGCATATAGCTGGGGCGAGAAGTGATGGATTCATACCTTTCTCAAGAGCATTAGTGCGAAGTTACTGCACCAGTCTGAACTCAAATCGTCGATATTTCACTTTCTGAGCCGGTAACCTTTTCCCCATGGATTGGTAGAAACAGTGGAGACATAAAATCTACACTACAAGTGACTATCAGTTTTGTGATTATAAGTGATTATCAGATTAAAGTGATTATCAGATTAAAGTGATTATCAGATTATAAATTAGTAGAGTTTTTGTTTGATTCTCCATATGGATAGGTGAGACATTTTGATTTCTGAAAAAGATGCAAGGCGAAAAAAAAAGTTTTTTTTTTTTTTTGGTTCATGACTAATATTTTAGATTGTTTATGGTGCAGAGCGTGAACTTATTTATTCGTTTATTTTTAATTATTATTATTATTATTATTATTATTATTATTATTATTATTATTATTATTATTATTATTATTATTTTATTTAATAATTTATTTATTAATTTAATTATTGTTTGTATACCCTCTTCGGTTTTGAATTTTAGTATTTTAAATATATATGCATATATTCGTAAAGAATTCAGAGAAACTATAAACCTGCAAAAGCAGAATATGAATAAAGACAAAAGAAAAACTTATCTTAGCCGACGCGTTTCGTCGTATGATAAAGTAAATCAGAGGACGAAACGCGTCGGCTAAGATAAGTTTCCGTTTTCTCTCTCTCTCTCTCTCTCTCTCTCTCTCTCTCTCTCTCTCTCTCTCTCTGTATATATATATATATATATATATATATATATATATATATATATATATATAATCCTAAAGTGCCAGGAGCTATCTACCTAGGTTTCACCTAAATGGATCTTCAGGGTAAGATAGCTTACCCTGGAGATCCATTTAGGTGAAACCTTGGTAGGTAGTTCCTGGCTCCCTAGGATTATTTTATTCATTTGTTCTACTTAGCGTATTGAACAATCTACATTTTATCGTAGTTACTCGCTTGGGTGTTTCTTTTTTTTTTTGGACCTGAATTTTAAGGCACTGGACGATTTTTTCGCCCTGTTCGGATGTTTCTAGTTCTTTCCTTTTTTCCATTTTTTTCTTCGGATACCAATTTGTTTTGATAGACTTGCAAATTGTGCCATCCGAGTTATTTTTAACAACCGAGTATAATTATTAGCATAATATATATATATATATATATATATATATATATATATATATATATATATATATATATATATATATATATATATATATATGTGTGTGTGTGTGTGTGTGTGTGTGTGTGTGTGTGTATTTAGGCAACAATCCCTCTTATATACATATTTTGTTATAGACGACTGACAAGGTATAGGAATTAAGCTTTTTATTTAATTTTTCTTGTGTTCGCATAAGTGTTTTCTTCTCTGGACACAAAGTGTGTAAAAACTGTCCAAAAGTTCTGCATATCCGAGCGCTTTCGGCTATTCTTTTAGCTATTATCAAATGTGATTTTTTTAAAAATATTTTCAAGTAACTATGTGTTCTTTTATGTGTGTGTTAAACTAACACGACCATAGTTCCATTAGGTCTCATCTAAGCACCCACAAAAACCAACCAGACTCCATCCGCAACATACTAGCAGAAAATGCGAGCATAATAACCTCATCCACATGTAAAAAAAGATTAAAAATAATGGAAGCCCTAATAATAATAAAAAGGAAAACCAACACTCAATTACAATAACCATGAACATGGACACAATGCGCTGACAGTGTTCGGAAAATATAACATTCCTATAATTTTAAGATACATTCATAAGACCCCGCATAGTTAAATATAAAAAAATAAATGATAATAACTAAAATAATAGTCGAAATCACTCTGATATGCTGAACTTTTGGGCAGTATTTATACACTTTATGTCAAAAAAGGAAAACACTTGTACGAATACAAACATAAATAAATACAAAGCTTCATTGCAGTACTTTGTCAGTCGTCTTTAACAAAACATGTATATATATATATATATATATATATATATATATATATATATATGTATATGTGTGTGTGTGTGTGTGTCCATATAAATAGATAGATAGATAGATAGATAGATAGATAGATAGATATATTACAAATAATAAGAAATAAGATCTCCCAACTATCGCATGAATTATATCACACTTAGAATTAAAATAACGAAACTTGAGAAAAGCAACAGTTAATTCCTGAAGAGTGGACTGAACTATTACAAAAATGTTAATCTTGAAACTTTGGGGTCGAGATGCTGAATACAACTTCAATTATCTAAGTGACAAAATTTATTTGTATTTATCTTATATATATATATATATATATATATATATATATGAAGAAATATAGTCTTAAAGTGTGCTATATTTATGTGATAAAGTGCTCAATATCAGAGATAGAGAGGTGTGTAAATATAAAAGTGAACATAGAAGTCAACACTTAGAGGCGACAGTCTGTTTCATGCTAGATGCAATCATCGGGCCACGATGATTGCATCTAGCATGAAACAGACTGTCTGTCACCTCTAAGTGTTGACTTCTATGTTCACTTTTATATATATATATATATATATATATATATATATATATATATATATATATATATATATATATATATATTCATTTAAACATGTCTTAATAAACAATTTGGACATGTTGCGTTTGTTTATTTTCAATAATATCCTTTCGTAATCACGTATAAGCTTTGTTGTTTCATGATTAATAAGAATAAGGAAGGTATTATATTTGTATTGATGCGTTCTTATTTTTCCGAGTAATGTATATGTTGGTTATTTTACAATAACGTTATCAAGAAGGCTCACTCTACATATGAATGATCCGTCGTCCATTGCACAACATTTGCAAAAACATTCCTGTCCATATTCACAATTTAGCTGAATATTGGTCAACAATACCAGTATACATCACCAAGAACGTAATAAGCAGAAACTACATATTCTCAAAGCTATCTTTATTAAAAAATGAAAACCAACACTTAGCAACATTAATTGTGAATATAGTTCTATAATATATGTTCTGAAATGCTTATAGTATATAGTTGTTTAATAAAATCTATGTTAAAACGAAACAGTTTAAAAATAAACAAACAAGCAAACTATAACCGCCTAACAAAAAATTCCGTTTCTTAACTAAGATACCTCCCTTACATTAAATTTTTTACAACAAGGAAAAAAAATTGAAATCAACGTTTGTGACTTTGCGCATAACCGGAACTGTTAACGGTTTAACCTCAAAATCAAAAATTTACTATAGATAAACATAATTATTCGTGTTTGTCGTCAACTCTGAAGATGATACTGAAATATATCAAAAGTACTCACAAAAATATAAATGAATAAATATAACCATGATACCTCCCTTGCTCTATTTAATCATGAAACAACAAACGTAAATATTAAAGGATATTATTGAAAATAAACACAAGATGTCTAAATTGTTTAATCAGACATGATTAAATGAAAATATGCTGCCAAGATATACGGAATATATATATATATATATATATATATATATATATATATATATATATATATATATATATATATATATATAAATATAAAAGTGGACATGGAAGTCAGCACTTAGAGGCGACAGTCTGTTTCATGCTAGTGCAATCGTCAGGCGACTAGTGCTGTTATTTTTCTCGGCTATTTATATAAGGGTCAGTGGTGCATTATGGGTAGTCTATTTTGGCGGTTACTTTTACCGGAAGTGGCTTATTTGTTTATTTATTTATGTCAAATTGTTTTGCTTGTTTTTTATTTGTTTTTTTATTTTTATTTTTATTTTTTATCTTATATATTTATTTATTTATTCTTTTATTTTGATCGGTGTTTTTGGTTAACGTAGTAAAAATTTGTTTATATAGCTTATTGTTTGTAGTCTATAATGGCCGTCATTACCGGAAATCGCTTGTTCGCTTATTTATTTGGGTCAAATTGTTTTGCTTGTTTTTATTTATTTTCATTTTTATTTTTTATCTTATATATTTGTTTATTTGTCATTGATTAAATCTGTTTGTTGAGTTTGTGGTTTTTTCTGACTATTATTTAGGTGGGAACAGTTTTTAATTTATCTATTTAGGTTGGTTATCTTTATTTGTTTTTGTTTTGTTTTGTTTTTTAAACGGCTAGTTTATCGTAATCGGTTGTTAGTTTATTTATATATTTGGATGTATTTAGATCGATTTAATTATACTTGTTGTTATTTATTTGTTACACTATATCTTTTTGGCTTTCGGTTTTTAAGTAACGTAGTATATTATCTTTTATTAATGTTTTTTTTTTTTTTTTTTTTTTTTTTTTTTTTTTATTATTATTATTTTTATTTGTATAACAGTTATAACTTTCGTCCGTTCTTTTGTTTTGATTTTGTTTCGTATATTAACAGGTGTGGTTTTATGATTTGTTTGGAGTAATTTATTTTGCTTATTTTATTGTTGTTTGTTTCTATATTTATTTATTTTTCTATTTTAAGTTACGTAGTAAAAATTTGTTTTCATGTCTACATTTTGAGATTAGCTCGGATCTTTTATTTAATAATTTATTTTCATCTGGGAAGGTAATGATAGCTATCATTACCTTCCCAGATGAAAATAAATTATTAAATAAAAGATCCGAGCTAATCTCAAAATGTAGACATGAAAACAAATTTTTACTACGTAACTTAAAATAGAAAAATAAATAAATATAGAAACAAACAACAATAAAATAAGCAAAATAAATTACTCCAAACAAATCATAAAACCACACCTGTTAATATACGAAACAAAATCAAAACAAAAGAACGGACGAAAGTTATAACTGTTATACAAATAAAAATAATAATAATAATAAAAAAAAAAAAAAAAACATTAATAAAAGATAATATACTACGTTACTTAAAAACCGAAAGCCAAAAAGATATAGTGTAACAAATAAATAACAACAAGTATAATTAAATCGATCTAAATACATCCAAATATATAAATAAACTAACAACCGATTACGATAAACTAGCCGTTTAAAAAACAAAACAAAACAAAAACAAATAAAGATAACCAACCTAAATAGATAAATTAAAAACTGTTCCCACCTAAATAATAGTCAGAAAAAACCACAAACTCAACAAACAGATTTAATCAATGACAAATAAACAAATATATAAGATAAAAAATAAAAATGAAAATAAATAAAAACAAGCAAAACAATTTGACCCAAATAAATAAGCGAACAAGCGATTTCCGGTAATGACGGCCATTATAGACTACCAACAATAAGCTATATAAACAAATTTTTACTACGTTAACCAAAAACACCGATCAAAATAAAAGAATAAATAAATAAATATATAAGATAAAAAATAAAAATAAAAATAAAAAAACAAATAAAAAACAAGCAAAACAATTTGACATAAATAAATAAACAAATAAGCCACTTCCGGTAAAAGTAACCGCCAAAATAGACTACCCATAATGCACCACTGACCCTTATATAAATAGCCGAGAAAAATAACAGCACTAGTCGCCTGACGATTGCACTAGCATGAAACAGACTGTCGCCTCTAAGTGCTGACTTCCATGTCCACTTTTATATTTACACACGCTCTATCTCTGATATTGAGCACTTTACCCCATAAATATAGCACACTTTAAGACTATATTTCTGCATATATATATATATATATATATATATAGAGAGAGAGAGAGAGAGAGTGAGAGAGAGAGAGAGAAGAGGGAAGGGAGATAGATAGATAGATAGATAGATAGATAGATGCACGTAAGTAGATCAATATCTACATCGTCTAATGATAGAAAAATCATTTAATTTACATAGCAAATATATTCTTCAACATAATCTCTTTCCATTTTCAATTACACTCAAGCCAGTGCGCCTCCTGGGTAAGACAATAAACTACGTCCAGCAGCAAGGCCTCTGATCAGGAGGTTTTGAGGACCGTGGAACCACCTCTTAATTGCTGGTGTTCCCATGTCTACCCTGATCCGAGGTGGTAGCACCTGTTAGGATCACAGCTATTGGGAAATAGTTAACACCAAAACCAGTGTAAGCGTCCTGGGTATGACGATAAACTGCATTCGCGTCCTGGGTAAGACGATAAACTACGTCCAGCAGCAAGGCCTCTGATAAGGAGGTTTTGAGGAGTGTGGAACCACCTCTTAATTGCTGGTGTTCCCAGGTCTACCCTGACCCGGGGTGGTAGCACCTGTTTGGGTCCCAGCTTAATAGTTGACCCCACAACCTGACTCAAAACACTATAAAAGTGTAAAAATAGATTTGAATACCAGAAATACTTTTAAAAAATTAGTATCAGCAATAAATATTTGAAAAAAGAAAATATTACCAGAATTAAAAATCTTGTCATCATTAAATAACACAATGAGGTTAATATGCCACAAACAAAAGAAACCAAACTATACATTTAAAAAGAAAAGATATTACCAGCTATACATTTTTTTAAAAAACGGAAATTTTGTCGGCATTAAATAACCCATTGTGGTTGATGTACCGTAAAACAAACCAAACCAAACCAAGCCAATCCTTTTTTTATTAATAGCATAATTCGAATGTTATGCTGTAAAAATTTCTGATCAAACGTCAGCTAATAATAGTGTAAAGCCACGTAATTATCTCTCTCTCTCTATCTATCTATCTATCTATATATATATATATATATATATATATATATATATATATATATATATATATATGGGGATCTTATGCATGCGCATGTGCGTGAGGCTCAGCAATCCCGATTGTCA
>OZ038494.1:61660150-61665150 GCA_964036315.1 Acanthosepion esculentum
GACTCCCAAGAGGATGCTTTCCCGATCACAGCAATTAAACTGTTCAAATCTAGGGTCAACCGTTATCTTCCCCACGTGTTCGCATAAACTGTGCAACTTACTCTGTAAAACTCTACCTCGAGCGCTTCTTGGGCCTTGTACAGGGTGAACATTATTGTAAAAAACAATAAAGAAATAGTAATAATAATAATAATAATAATAATAAGAATAATAATAATAATAATAATAATAAGAATAATAATAATAACAATAGAGAAACTAACTAAGAAGAAACATCGTGAGAAACGGATGATAAGAAATAAATAATAATAATAATATAGAAAAAAAAATGAGGATCATGAATGAATAAAAAAAAATGAAGGACAATAAATAACAACAACAACAACAACAATAAAGAAGAAGAAGAAGAAGAAGAAGAAGAAGAAGAAGAAGAAGAAGGAGAAGAAGAAGGAGAAGAAGGAGAAGAAATGAATATAAATGTACAGATGTAAAAAAATAAAATAATTAAATAACAAATAAAATTTTTGTACGTGTATTTCGCTTGCCTTTTTTTAAAATTTCCCGAAAACCGCCAACTACTTGTAAACGCCATCGCACTTTCTTCATATCCATTTCTTTTTGTTTCACTTCTTTTTCTTAATTTGGTTGTTTCTTTCTGTCTTTTTCTTTCTTACTTTCTTTTTTCTCTCTCTATTTTTCATTTTTTTCTTTCTTTCCTTCTTTTTCTTTCTTTCTTCTTTCTTTCTTTCTTTTTCCTTTCTTTTTTCTTTCTCACTTTCTTTCTTTCTTTTAATACTTTTTCCTTTCTTCTTTCGAGTTTGCCAAACAACCGGCACCATCTATTTCTTCGTTATTTCCTTCCTCCCTTCCTTCCTTCCTTCAACATTAATTCATTCCTTTTTTTCTTCTATTTTTCTCTTCCGTGTTCTGCTTTTTCATTCGTTTCTCTTTTTACTGGACTAAAAATATTTCTTTTTTTTATCCACATTTTTTGTCCATTTTTTCGGCACTACAAAATTCTACCCAGTTTCCCGGGTGTGGGTGGGGGCTATGAATTGTCGCCACTACACCTTGAGACCAATAAAGTGGTTTTATAATTATAAAATAAAGTTTAATTTAAAAAAAAAATAAAAAAAAATTATCTACCTACACCAAACGGAATTTTTAAAAAGTTCTTTTTAAGAAATGAATAAACGAATAGTCGGTATTAGTATTAGTAATAATAGTCGAAACTCAAAATAAGTTACTCCGAAGTAAAACAACTAGTAGCAGTAGCAGTAATATTATTATTAGTAGTAGTAGTTTAAACAGTCGATGTCGTTGTACGAACAGTAGCAGAAATTTCTATAGCGGTAATGTCAGTCGTCTGTACCCGCTAGGAAAAGTCTCAGCCAATCAGAATTCGCCTGTTAAAAAGTAACCAATCAGCTGCCAAGTTTTCTGCGTTCTTCTGTCCCATTGCCCGTCGAGTAAGTGTTGTATGTAACCTCGCCACCCCCTGGATTGTGTTTAGTTTTCAGAAAAGCTATCTGCTCGGCCGACAGAAAGGTTTACTACTATCGTAAGGTCGACATTCATCTTATTCCTAGATAATACGGCTTTTATTTTTTTTACGCCAGAAAAGCATTTGACGGGGGAAAAAATATATATATATTCGAAACGGTTTGTGTCCGAAAAGTAAAAAAGAAAAGAAAAAAAACGGAAAGAAAAGCTGTATCAAACAAAGTCTTCATTACACGACACGCAACATTTTTTTTTACAAATCAACGTGTAAAAATTTACTACAGTTGCTAAAGCAAAAAGAAAGAAAAAAAAATATACATACGCATGCATACATATACAAACGTACAAATATATATGTCTAAATATTGAAAAAAAAATACATACATATATATATATATATATATATATTATATATTCACATACGCACGCATCCATACATGAAAAATATAATCACATACGTAAAAATTATGAATGTTTATTTTGTATGTCAATAGGAAAATATTTTGAAAAAAAAATTAACCCCGTTTTACTTGGATTTTTAAAGATTTTTATGTCCTAAAACTATCTTCTTTTTTTTTATTCCTATATATATATATATATATATATATATATATATATATAAATCCGTAAGTTTTTTTTAAATTTCTGTAAATGCATCATTTGTTGGATGTGCTTAAATAATACACACCTAAAACTGCATTCTTTTTTTCTTCTAATGTCCTTTTACTTACGTAATTGAAATTCGAACAGTATCAACCCAAATTTTCATTTACATGCAAATATATAGATAATGAGTATATGCATACGTACAGGTTTATTTATGCATACATGTACGTATATAAGTAATAATAGTCTAAATTGTATCTATCGTTATATGAAAACGAATTTATATCACTTGGTTTGAGACACACAGACAGACAGATCGACAGACAAGTTAAAATTCTTACGAACAGACTAACAAATAATTTATCAACAACACATAAATACAAACTTGCACACACGACACACACACACACGCACACACATTCTCTCACCACATACATACACATGCACATACATCAATACACACTTATACATATATAAAGAAACGAAAAACAGTATTTACAGCTTGCTGATAAATAAAAGAATCACCCACGGAGTATTTATTTTGTTTTAATGCGAATGAACATGCAACACTGAACGGAAATCGGCGCTAATTTAAATATTTACAGATTCATAAAACCCGTAAAAAAAAAAGTACACAATTCCTCACCCACTCGCGTTAAATTATTAATTATAAAACGCAAAGTAACAACGAACGGCAACCACACCCCAGGAAATATATAGATAACACATACATATGTGTATATATTCGATACAACGATATGTGACAAGCGGATCTATATTACCATTTTTCCATATAGTGTGTGAATAAATGATAATGAAATAGTTACGCTGGATTCGTTTTAACTTACCTTTCTGCAAAAACTGGGCGGATTTAACTGGAATATAGAATCAGCTCCCACCAATTATTGAGACATCTGTGGACAAATTCTGAAAGAAGCAAAAATTGGCGCGATCGTAGGAAATAAGGAAAAAATAAACTGAAGTTTGGACAACGGGAAATAATTTAAACAAAATCAAACAAGGAAACTAACGAAAGAATAAATAGAGGTAAGAAAGATTTGAAAAAAAAAAAGAAAAGAAAAAAAACGAAAAAACAGATAAACAAAATATAAAATTAAGAGGAAAATATACACAGTTATATATTTATCTATATCTATATATATCTAAAGAGACGTTATAAATAAAGTATTTTTTTAGAGACGTTCATTTGAAATATAGCTTTGATTTTGCTTACGTAGTTATTATTAATTGTAAAAAAAGAGAAAACTTTATAATCTTTTAAAGGCATAGATTAAAAAACATTTTTAAAGAATCGTTAATAATAAAAATTTAGCGGCGAAAGAAACCAATTGCATTGAACACATTTTTGAGTAAATTTAAAATAAACATAATTTTAATATTACAAATAAATAAAAAAATATTTAAAAACTAGAAGAAACCGTTAAATAATTTTCTCTTAAATTGTTAGACAGAATACGCATTTTTACAAACACATCAAATCTCCACATAAAAAATAATATATATATATATATATATATATATATATATATATATCGTTCTTAATTTAATCTTTATAGAATTTTCAAATGTTGAACAAAATTTATTTATAATAAATGATAATTTACAAAGCTATACATACAAATTACAGTCATATATATATATATACATTACTACCTATATGATAAACATATATATAATATGTAATTTAAGCAACCTTTTGTTTTATAATGTAGTTAGATGTTTCTTAAAATTCAGTTATATTTAACCTGTAAAGACTAATAAAAACATTACAAATTGGATTTTTGACACTCAGGTTCATTTCATAGAAGGAGACAAAAATCATAATTTAAAATTCTTTTAACTATTATAAACATCTTTTCTTTTTCTATAAATCAGCGAAAAGTGATAATTTCTTAAGTAACACGGTTTTAATACCCATAAATCCACACAATTTCGGAAAATGTTAAAATATTAAATTTGCAATGTCAGTATTTAAAAATAAATTAAAAACATAACTGAACAAATTTATCGAACATTGAGACTGAACTCAAATAGACTTAAATTTAACTTCATTAATTTATAAATGTAGTAATTTTATATCTTATTAATATTACAAACCTATCAGATCCGTTCGGAAAAGGTAATAATTATTCATTTATTATGTACTATTTATCTTTCCAATAGAAAGCAAAGGGCGATAGCTATGTAATAATATATATATTGCCTCGATATAAAACATCATATAGAATTCTATAATCATCATTTATATATTGATATTTATCTCAGTCAAAATTATTTTTAATTCCCTTGAAAAATATTGGATATCAAATATATATTTATTCATTATAATATTATAATTTTAATCATTTAAAAATTAAATTTTCACAGTATATTTGCTTGTGTTATATTTACAAATACATTTCAAGCACCTTGCATTTTCTCTAACGAGAAATAAGGTTACCATTAATTTATCAATTGTAATTTAAAATTTAAGTTGATGTGACGATAAACATTCCTAAGAAATCGTATTTCTTTTTGGTCTGAGAGATTATTACGGATAGTTTAATTTATGAATTATTTACGAAACTGTTCAGCCTGATAATTTGTTAAAACACTTACAGAATATAAGTATTAAAAAAAAACAAAAAAAAAACAGATACATAGATCGCTTGTTTTAAAAAGAATATACCTGCTGAGGCAAAATAAGGGCCTCTGAATTTTCTTTTTAGTTTTTTTAAAAGCTTGTTTTTTTCTTTTTGCTAAACAATACTATATATATATATATATATTTTTGCACGTCTACATAAAGACAGTAACTTGTCAATTAGATAGATAGATAGATAGATAGATAGATAGATAGATAGATAGATAGATAGATAGATAGATAGATA
>OZ038494.1:61675150-61677650 GCA_964036315.1 Acanthosepion esculentum
CCTTTGAATAGAGATTAACTGTTTTTAAACAGAGCTGGAATTAATATCTACGAAATCCTAATAAAGAAAATGTATCAACGTTACTTTTGGCCTAATGCTTGGCTTAAGAGTGATTTTCCTGATTGCAAAAGATTGGCGAGTTTGTGAATGTAATAAAAAAGAGCAGAAAATAAAAGTAACGTTTTTTTATATGAAACGCAAAAAGATTTATTGTAGTTATTAAAGTGACATAATACATAGATATATACACACACATTCACAGAAACAAACACACACAAATATATATATATATATATATATATATATATATATATATATATATATATATATATATATGCATGTATGTATGTATGTATGTATATATATATTTCAGTATGTATACATATGAGATTTGTGCATGTAGATTAATTTAGAGAAAGCGTGTATGTGACTCAAAAACATACGGCACACTTTTATTCATATGCGCTGCATTATTTGTTTATATTAGTATATACATTAATTTGTATATATATATATATATATATATATATATATATATATATATATATATATATATATATACATATATATATATATATATATATATATATATATATATATATATACATATATATATATATATATATATATATATATATATATATATATATATATACATATATATATATATATATATACACGCACACATATATATGTGTCTATGTATACGCACACAGATATATATATATGTGTGTGTGTGTGTGTGTGTATAAATATTATATATAGAGATAGATAGATAGGTAGATAGATAGATAGATAGATAGATAGGTTCAGAGGAGTTAATTGGTTGATCAAAACCTTTTATAATTTTGACGTTCGCTCATTGAGTCCGATTAAATGTGTGTATGAATATGAGAGGGAGAGAGAGGGGGAGAGAGAGAGAGAATGAGGCTCTATGTGTGCGTGCGCCTATCTATCACTAGCTATATTAATATATATACAAAATAGTATAATGATAAGCAAATATATCAATTATTTTTAATAAACAGCATACACTAAGATTCCGGGTCGTAATCTTCCTCTCTCTCTCTCTCTCTCTCACACACACACACACACACATATGAAGAGCTCAGTATACATATATATATATATATATATATATATATATATATATATATATATATGTATACATACACACATATATATATATACATACATATCTATACATATATATATATATATATATATATATATATATATATAGTATGTGTTAGTGCGTATTTTGCAATTACGATATATTGATATAATATATTGAAAGTGCACGCAATCTCATTGATTGCCTGGTGACTTTCTGAGACTGACGGGGGAAATGAAAAAGAGAGAGACACACTCAATGAAAGAGAGGAAGAGTGTGGGTGAAGGGTGGGTGGGTGCGCAGGCCCGTTTTAAACTGGTAATAAACCCAGACCAAATGAGAAATATACGCCCCATTTACTTTTACTGTATAAATGTATTTTTCTTTTTTAGTGGATGCACGTGTTAGTGTCGATATCGCCGTTTTTCTTTCTTTCAATCAGTGGAATAAAACGTCTACCGGCCTAGTGCATTAAAGTCTTATTATAGAAAGTATGTATCTCTGCTACCACCGAATACATTCTTTGATAAAACATTCACGCTCGAGACGTTAATTTCATGGTCTGGAAAAAATACGGTGTGTCTACGTATATATATATATATATATATATATATATATATATATATATATATATATATATATATATATATATATTATAACCGGCCTTTAATTTCCTCTCACTGTTCATATATATATATATATATATATATATATATATATATATATATATACTTATGTAAGTAATTAATCAATTTGTTTAATCTGACATTATTTCTTATTAATATAAAACTTATTTTAGTGGGTATATATATATATATATACCCACTAAAATAAGTTTTATATTAATAAGAAATAATGTCAGATTAAACAAATTGATTAATTACTTACATAAGTTGCATTTATTTTTTTATTTTATTTTTACAGTAAGGTTAACCCTGTCCAAGGCTCGTGGGCCTCTTGAGGTAGAGGGTTAGTAGGCAGAAAGAATTAATGCAAATTGGTTTTGGACAGCTTATATATAATTCTCAATCCGATTTATATCTTGTTCAAAAATTGGAAAAATACAATAAAAATTTCTATGATGCAATAATTCGCTTTTTTTTCTTTTTTTTTTTTTTTTTGGAATAGTCAGTTGTGAGTCCTGACAAAAAAATCAAATATATAAACAAAAACTTTTAAAAATTCTAATTAAAATAAGACATTTTCGCTTTCCTTTAAAACCTTCATTGCTTTTTTCCTTTCTTTTTCTCTAAACTTCTCTTTCTATACTTTTCTCTCAGCCTACAAGAAGGCAACCCTCAAATAAAACGAAGGAGAAAAGCCTTTCATATTTCAAGATAAACGAGGCTCACCTGAATATGAGGGAAAAATCATGAACGAGAAAAA
>OZ038494.1:61682650-61702650 GCA_964036315.1 Acanthosepion esculentum
TATGATTTTTTTGCAATATTTTGTTAAAGTTGTTAAGCTCAAATATTTAACGATGCAATAGGGGAATTTCTACGTATATTTTATTGCCGTAGAACACGCCATGAGCTTATTCAATCATTAACTGAAGAATTAAGATTAATCAGAAATTTCAAATAGGATAACCGTGAAATTTTAGTAAATTATTATTTGATCATTTTCTTGCTTCCCAGAGATCTTTCAATATTGTTTTGTATTTATATATTCTGATCTTAATGATGGAAACCAAGTTTTCTATTGGATTAATATCTGGAAATTTATTTGAAGTCTTTAAATATTATTTTGGCAAGGTCAGATAAGAGATATTCGGTTACGACCTGTATCACTCAAAAAGCATCTTATTCAAAAACTTAATATAATTTACTGAATTTATTTTGACATCATCATCACCTTTGATAGAGGAAAAAAATTAGTACCTATTTTATGAACCGAATATAGAACCCAACTTTCTCACTGGTGTCTTCTAAATCGAATTAGTTGACTATTGCTATGAAAGACCCAACTTCTAGACAAGCCATCAGGTCTCTCCAATATAACCGTTACATTCGTCAATAAATCTTACTTAGGAAGATCAATTTTCATTTCTTTTTGCGATGTTTAAGTAACGGTTGTTTCCATGACTTTTAGTAATGCTCTTTGTATTCTGTAATTTTTTTATCCGTTTCTTTTCATTTGCAAGAGACTCTTTGTCAAATATTTTTCTGTTAGCCAATCTATTTATCTATACTCTTTTAAATTTCTCAAATTTCATTTTGTGACATTCTTAATGTCTTGGAAACATACTCTTCGTTCGTATCTTGCAAGTGATTTCAGATTTTTTTAATTCTTGAATATTCTCTTATCATTGTTCAACTTAATCGTAATTTCCAATGTTGCGTTCCCATCACTCAAAATCTTGTTTGTCTTTTGAGATTATATTTTTCTTATGACCCATGGCAATCCTAAATATCAGTAAAATAAATAAATCGTAATGAGCCAGATACTACCTACCTAGGTTTCATATAGGATCATCAGGGTGAGCTGGCCAGTTCACCCTGATGATCCTATATGAAACCTAGGTAGGTAGTATCTGGCTCATTACGATTTATTTATTTTACTTCTGTTCTACTTAGCGTATTGAGCACCCTTCGATTTAATTTATAACTCGGTGGAGGTTTTTTTTCTTTGTACCAGAGATTTAAGGTACTGGATGATTTCTTTCGCCCTGTTCGGAGGTTTCTGGTGCTTTCCTTTTTTTTCCATTTTTCCTCGGATCCTAATTTTTTTGAAAATTGTGCTATCCAGTTTTTTTTCACCCACCGATTTTAAATAGATTTACATTATATATATATATATATATATATATATATATATATATATATGTATATATATATATGTGTGTTAAACAAGCGATAAATCCCCCCCACAAAAAAAAAATACGATATTGTAATTATTTCTAATAAAGATCGAAATTTTTCCGCGTGATAATTTTTACAACATAAAGCATTGCGGATTTTGATATTATTTTATTAATAATATTATTATAAAATTATTATAATATTATGATAATATAATATTATATAATATATATTATAAAATAATAATGCTACCTATTGATATGCATATAATTATATCATTTAACATATACCAAAGGGAAAAGAATATCTACTAATAAATCGCTCAAATGTTTGCTTAGAGCAATTATTGAATCCGAAATAATAAAGTTCAATTCGTATAGATTTCAACTCAGTTTCGTATTTTTTTTTACTTCTTGTGACTTTCAATAAGTATTACGAAATAAATATTGATCTTTATTATTTCTGATTCAATTATATATATATATATATATATATATATATATATATATATATATATATATATATATATATATATATATATATATATATATATATATATATATATATATATATATATATATATAAATATATATATATGTATGTATACAAACTGCAGTGCAAAAGTTTGAGGCTACCCCTTTTAAATTGGCGCAAAAAGTAGTTGTTTTGTATTTAAATAAGAGAAAATTAACATACATGTTTTTTTTTTAAAATGTGCTACATTTTTTATTAGAAATTTTATTAGGACAAGAAAAAAAGCATTTTATGATTAAATTTTGCTCTCTATCATTTTGTAGCACAAATTTTTGGCATTCGTTGCGAAATAATATAATTGATAACTGATTCCATTCTTTTTTCTATGACTCAACAGTTTTTCAATTTTTTTTTTTTTTTTACTCTCCTGTCTGGTGACAGAACTAATTTCAAGTCGAGGGTAATTTGCAGTTTCTAATAAAAATTTCCCGAAGAGTTCCATTTATTTGTAAATGTACATGCTTAATTCGAAAATAACAAATTTTGATAAAATCTACCGTTTTGAAGTTATCGACAATAAAATTTCGGACTCATTCGCGTCACGGTGGGTGAAGTTGAAATTAATTCTGCATCCACTTCTATCAAGTTCTCGCCATGCTAATTATGCGGGTGGCTTCAAACTTTTGAACTGTAGTGTATATATTTACAATTATTTATTTATGGTTAATTTATTTACGATCCTTGAATAGTTCCGGTGCAATTATTATACTTATCATAATAACATAATTAATTCATCAATGTCTGTATGGAAGTCTATTATTACCCAAAGTCGATCAGCAAACGTTTGGCGTTTTTTTTTTGTTTTTTTTTTGTGGAGGGAATTTCTATAAAACAATATTGGAACATAATATTATTTATATATCAAACGCAACACTTCGATTCCATAATGGATTTATCATCGTAGATATGTTCACTGACTGTTGACGGAAATACAACGCGGGGAGTTTAGCATTATTCTTTTACGTAAAATGATTTACTAAGCGTAGGTCAAATGTAGCCCGATGCTACAAGTATGGAGCACATAGTGAGCATGAAACAGATCACGCAGTCATAATTGATGTCGCGAGACAACTTACGGCACGTCAAAGTTTCCAAACTGTTTCTATCTATATTATTCCTGGCATAGAAATCCAATTTATATTTGCCCACCCCTCGTTTAAACATACAGCATGATAATTGAAGTAGAAAGCACAATGATCAAGATGCTCGTTTGGAAAATGTCGGTGAACATCAGACATCTAAAAGGCCATCATCAGCTTATACATACATACATATATATATATATATATATATATATATATATATATATATATATATACATATACATATATATATATATATATATATATATATATATATATATATATATATATATGTATATGTATATGTATATATATATGTATATATAAACTTTGGAAATAAAATTTGAATAAACCAAGCAGATAGTTTTTGACGATTTTTTAATGATTTCAATGGAAATTTTGAAGATTAAATTGCAACTCTCTTTATTTTAAATCTTCCCGATTTTGACAATGACACCGTTAAAAAAAAAAATAATTAGAATTTTTTAAATAAATAAAATATTTAGTTTCTATTGCAAAATAAATAAGAATAAAACCGACTTACCCACATACCCAATACAAACAAACACACACACACGCACACACACGCGCGCACACACACACACACATATATGTATATATATATATATATATATATATATATATATATATATATATATATATGATTTTTGAATACGCGAAAGAAGGTGATATATATATATATATATATATATATATATATATATATATATATATATATATATATGTATTATTAATGAACAATAGAATCTAAAATCACCTCATATGGGGAATAGTCTACTTCGGCAGACGAAGTTATCGGTCATCTGTCTTATCAACTCCTGGGTGTCAGAAATTTATCTATAAAAAAAACAAAAACTAATACAGAATTTATCCATTTCAATGTTTCAGTCAGACGAAAGGTACGAGTAATATATACATACATATATATATATATATATATATATATATATATATATATATATATATATATATATATATATATATAAATATATATATATATGTGTGTATGTATATATATATATATATATATATATATATATATAAATATGAATGTATATACAAATATATATATATATATTATATACAGAGAATGAGAGAAAGAGAGAGAGAGAGAGAGAGAGTGAGAGTGAGATGAGCGTATGTAGACATACAGGTATAAATATTATTACATGTTTGTTTTTTTGCGTCTGTGATCTTTAAGCGTATATAAAATAGGAAAATATTTTCCTTTAATTAATTTTCATTAACGAAAACGCCCACTTATTCCTTCCAGTTATATATATATATATATGTATATATATATATATATATATATATATATATATATATATATATATATATATATATATATATATATATATATATATATAAATATATATAAATATATAAGTGGTTAGCTCAAAAAGAATAAACGTTTGGAATTTTAACTGAAGCATTAAGTAATTCAATATTTGTTTACCTCACTTTTTGAACGTTGAAATGTTTGTACAACAGTGAAATGTTTATTACACACATACATACATCTCTCTCACCCTCCATATATATATATATATATATATATATATATATATATATATATATATGTATATATACATACATAGGCAGCACGGATTCATTCAAACATGTTTTATTGAAATCGACCGGAGAAGTTCTGTGTGTTTAATTTTTTATTACATTTTCCCACTACCCGTATAAGCTGTCGCACATCTGGAAAAGATGTAATAAAAAAATAAAAATAACAGACAGATCTGGTCGGTCGATTTCAATGAAACATTTTTGAATAAATATACATGTATGTCTATATGTGTGCGTTTGTAAGTATATATGTATAACATAGAGTATTGCATTATATATATATATATATATATATATATATATATATATATATATATATATATATATATATATATATATGTATATGTATATGTATATATAAATGAAAATTAAATATAATTCAAAGTTTTTTTATTAAATCCAAAAATAATAAGTTAAATGGATATTTCTCAACAAAAAAGCTAACATTACCCGTACAAAATATCCAATTTTTATTTAAAAACATTAAGAAGCATTTTGACGTATTTCAAGTGTTATCGGCCCTTTCTATTGTTCAACTATTTAAATTTTGAAGTATTTTGAACTTTCTTTTCTAAACTGTATTCTTTAACATTCTCCCCTTTAAAAAAAAAAAAAATCATAATAATAATAACCTAGTGTTGTATTATCAGGTGTCATTGTTGTCCAATTCAAAGGTCCTACTTTGCCGATCCATTGATGTGATCATTTTCCACCCGAAATCTCCCTGACCATATTTGAATGATTTCTATTTAAGAATTCGTTCTGGAAAGTTGCGGAAAAATGATCTAATATATTCAAGTCATTTTCCCTAGCAATATTTCCATCAATGACGAGATGGGTCTGTAAACTATTACTCATGACAACACCGTTCGGACATTTGCCGTTGGGCTTGACTTGAGTGATATTTACTTATTGTCTTTGTGGTTCGTTCAGTGGCTCATCCCTGAGTATTTCCTTATTGATTATTTCGTTAATTAATAAAACGTCCCTTTTTTATCTTAATTTGCGTCTATTTTTGTTTTACTATTGGGTTGGTGCATTATTATCAGGCGTTCTTTAAACAATATTTATTACGAAAAAAAAAAAAGAAACATATCAATTCAACAATAACATTTAAAAATGATTTTTCCGGAGCGTATGATTATCGACACGCATTTTTATATCCTGAAAATAAAATAATATTTTTATTTAAAAAGTAAACAAAACAGCAATTTTTATTAACAAATAACTCGCCTACAAAAACGCCTGATAATTATGCACCAACTCAATATTTTTTTTATTTAATTGTGAATAATATTTTATTTACATCGTGTCAAATTCAGTATTAGGCTAAGTCATAAATAATTTCCGCCTTTGTTTATCATCTTTATTCTTCAAAAAATAAAATACAATTACATTATATTCAATTATCTATTCGCCATTATTTGCAATGACTTATCATATATCAGGCAGCTATGATACTTTTCCAGTAAAATTCCGCAGGTTTTCACTGGAAAAAAGATTTCGACGAAGTCTTGAATATGGTTTTTCATTAGAGAAAATTTATACCATCAAAACTTTTTGCAGTGATAGATTAATTTGCTTTTTTTTGCTTTTTTTTTTCCAACCCGTTGTAGGTTATTTAGCATCAAATCATATTTTGGATAGGAAGAATTTTTTTTTTTAGCAAGTGAATTAAATGAACAGCTTTCGTTTTAGAATAACAATGATTTTTCTTGATACAAGTTCTACTATTTAACCCATAGCTGTGGAGAATAGGTGGGTTTACACCTTTCCTATGGGTACTTGCGCGTAAGTGAATGCAAAGAACTCGACTGGAATTCGAAATCTCCGATTTCTCATTCTGAGTCATCATCCATCACACCACCCGCACATCCAAGCTTACATCAGAAGCGGTCACCCATCTAGGTACTGACCAGGCTCGACGTTGCTTAACTTTGGTGATCATACGGAAATAGATGTTTCAACGTGATATGACTATTAGAGTTAGAGAAAATATGATAATAAAAAAATTAAAAAAAACATTTATCGACAGATGTAAAAATTAAAGAATAATTCATATTTCCTGCAAATTAAGTTTTTTTTTAGTGATTTCACTTCAAGCAAGGCAATAAAGCCACTAAGATGCAAGGAATTACTGAGTGTTAACGAATATGTGGAAAAAAACACAATTAAGAAGAGAGAACAATAAAAGAACAGGAATTAAGAAGATCGAAGATAACGACTGACACTGCATTTTATATGTTGGTGATGATACATTCGGTTTTAAAATTGGTAGCCATAACGGAAATTACTTCTGATATAAACTAATATTTACCGAAGGCTTTAATTTGTATTTAAGATTATTTAAAATGAAATGCTCGGTAAATAATAGGATCAGGCCAAATGACTTAACTTATTTTCTCCTTTTTTATTTAATTTAAATTTATTTTTACTTTCATAATGATTCAACAATTATTTTTAAAATAATATCATTTTTGACGACCGTCTTCTCTGATCCTCATTTTTACAAGGCTAAGAAAGTTTCGGTCTTTTATATAAAGTTGGTAGACAGTGTCTACCCAGATGGCATAAACGACCAATATGTGTATTGAGTCTAATAAAAATAGTCATACTAAATGTAAAATGAACAGCTGTTTTACACGCCATCAAATACGAAAATATATTAAAATCATATATATATATATATATATATATATATATATATATATATATATAATTTATTAATGATATTATTTTAATATATATATATATATTATATTTATATACCAGGGTGTAGACTGAGGAATTCTGCCTGTCATACACATATTGCAATGGTTCTTGCAAATGACCGAGATGGTCGATAGTACTTGAACAAAACAATAACACAAAGATGAACGTCGGTCAGTTTATGCACAATTTTTGATCGCAATACACAACAACTTATTCGAAAACTGGAAAAATGCAATAGAATAAAGCTTATATATATATATATATATATATATATATATATATATATATATATATATATATATATATATATATATATATATATAATTTTATAATGATATTATTTTAATATATATATATTATTTTATTAATAATATTATTTTAATATATTATATTTAGGCTCTGTCGATTTCGGCATTTCAGCTTTGTTCATTTTATATTTTAAACTTTCAGTTCATTTTAAACATTAGATATATATATATATTACAATATTTTTATTATACGAGATTATAATAAAACATTTTGTATCGCTGCACAAAAGCTTTCATCTTTCAATTTTTACTCAATTTGTTCTTTCTCTTATATATATATATATATATATATATATATATATATATATATATATATATATATATATATATATATATATATATATATAAACAGACCACTTTAAGGTTCCATGTAATAAATTATATGAAAAACTAGGTAACCCGTATGGGTCTGTTTTTATTTAAATTATTAGCTCTGATTTACATTGAACTTCTGGATTTTATCCTCCTTGGGTCTACCCATACGGATTACCTAGTTTTTCATAAACTATATATATATATATATATATATATATATATATATATATATATACATATATATAATGAATGTTCACTTATCCCTACTCTAAGATTTGTGAACATTACTAGTCGTAACAGACTTGATTATGAATTGGAATTTTGCAATCATGTGTCCAGACATGTGGATATAATCCCTGCATAATTAAGAGTAGGGATAAGATAAGTGATCATTTAATTTTCAAATACGAGAATATTTTAAAATCAAACATAAAATTCTTGCATTACTCATGTTTTTGATTGAAATCTCGCGTGATCTACATTATTCTTTTTCTTATTTTTATTGAGAAATGATTTTGGAAGATATATCGATTTTATTCGGTAGTAACCCGCACGAAATTTAACCCAATCTATGATACCCTAGAAAACATCAATAAACTAAATTTGAACCTAGCCTTAAAGGTTTTGCTATAATTAGATAAAATTCAAGATTGTTAATTTACAAATTCAAAACAGCGCTCGCGCACACACGGCCACGCACGCGCGTTTATATATATATATATAAGTCTGTAGCGTCATATCGAAAAAAAGCTTCTATTTTGCACAAATATTTATTTTGCAGCATAATCTCCTTCCATACTAATGCACTTAATTTTTACTGCTGTGATGAATATTAATTACACCGAGCGAGCATTATACAAAGACACTTTCAGATCAAAAAGGCATTCTTACACAGATGCCCGCGCGCACACGCACGCAAATACACACACACACACACACATACACACACACACACACACATATATATATATATATATATATATATATATATATATATATATATACATGTCACATATAGTGCTGGTGTTAGTAATACAGTGCTCCATGTAATATAACGGAGCTATTAAGTATATACTAATAAATATCGATGTTATCCTTCACCGCTTGCACAACTTATATATATATGGCCACGTATTTGTGTCCCCATGCTTGGAGCTCACGCTTAACTACGCGTGAATATATATATATATATATATATATATATATATATATATATATATATATATATTATAAATTAATAGATTTAAAATATGGTTTTACCGCTACACAGTGATAACCATGTTTCAGAAATGGAAGCTATATATATATATATATATTAATAAATAATACATTATCTCTAGTGTGTATGAAACTCCAAGTTGTGCAAGCGGTGAAGGATAACATCGATTTATTAGCATATATATATATATATATATATATATATGTGTGTGTGTGTGTGTTTATATATATATATACATATAAATACATATATTTATTATTATTTATATATATATATATATGAATGAAAAAAGATAAAAACTTTATGTATATATATATATATATATATATATATATATATATATATATATATATATGTATGTACATATAAAATTTAAGATTTAAAAACACTTTGAAATATTTATTGTGTAAGCAGGAATAACGCGTTTCGGCAAAGAAGTTTTAAAGTTTTTCTTTTAAGTCATATTTCCTTTTTCAAATACCTTATTTATATTTGAATTTTTACACGCAAACACACACACAATATATATATATATATACATATATATATATATATATATATATATATATATATATATATATATATATATATATATATATATATATATACATATATATATATATATATATATATATATATATATATATATATATATATATATATATATATATATATATATATAAAAAATTTTGTTTATTAATATCGACAAGTTCAGTCTATCATTTGTTTTTTATTAAATCTTTCAGATTTCCGAATAAATTGATTTGTGTTGTCGGTAAATTTACCAAAATTCATAACTTCTCTTACATTATGTTGAAATTTGAAACACTTAATAATAATATTGATAGACAGGTATATATATATATATATATATACACACAGGAGCAAGAACCGACATTAGTATACTTATACAACATCCGGATAAAATGTTGCATATTATGTTAGAAAAAAAAAATAATTGTGGATAATTATAATCAATTGTCGATTCTATTTAATCAAATTTGTTTGCATGACTACTTGTGCCCAAATATACATTATATATATATATATATATATATATATATATATATATATATATATATATATAGAGAGAGAGAGAGAGAGAGAGAGAGAGGGGGGATAGATAGATAGATAGATAGATAGATAGATAGATAGATAGATAGATAGATAGATAGATCAAGTTTTGTTAAATTCAACCGACTAGGGCTGGCTGTTTATATTTTCGTTGCATTTTTGAAATAGTCGCATTTTTTCAAATGATATATTGCAGTTAATAAAACACTTTTTTATGGTACCGATAAAATTTAGTTCTTGATAATCAGCGAGCCGCTTGATAGTATTGCAACAGAAACCGATGAAAATACATTAACTCTGGAGTGTTTATTCATAATTTTTCTCTCTCTCTCTATATATATATATGTGTGTGTGTGTGTGTGTGTGTGTGTGTGTGTGTGTAATTCTTATAATAAAATTAATGCCACGAATTGATATATGCAAAGTTATATAATTCAACGTCGATCATGGCGAACAATATTTCTGCCAATAAAGTGCTTAATATTTATCTAGATCAATAACTGTTGCATCAGAAGTAATTTGAGTTCATTATATTTATCGGAGGTCGACTCGGAGATTCATGATTTCTGACAAATGATACATCACGAGAAATGACGAGTAACAAATCAATTTTGGTTGTGTCGAATGAGAAATCACGAAACTCCGAGTCGACCTCCCGATAGGTTTTGCGGGCTTGTATTACATATGATACACACATAGCCACATAAAACACATTATTAGTCTGAAGAAGTTCGTTTGAGTGTCAAAATATATATATATATATATTCTGTTTGTGTACAATCGCGTCATACATACAAATATACATATATGCACTTTGCAAATTCAGGCCCACTTTAATATGAAAGCAGCCATTGAGAAACTCGCAAATACATAAAAAAAAATACGAATTTTTTTTTTTATTTTCTCACTTACTACATTTAACGAATCAATTACGATGAGTTCGCAAAATGTCTACCGAATCATTTATCGCCCACAAGAATGAATAAATAAAAATTAAATCCAAACAAATTCGAAGTTTCAATTGGTCTATTTTATATTTTCGATTTGCAATATCTTCCTGATAACTACGATTTTCAAAAAATAAAAAATGCAGCCTCAGTCGCCATCTTCTATTGTCTTGAAACCCCATTAATCTTTTATTCTTTCATCCTATCCTCAATCTCCCCTATACACAGACTTTTTTTTCTTATTTTTACTCTCTGTAATACTCTGCGTACTAATGGCACTCCCGCCTTGCTTGGGGTGAGATGATTATATCCTGAACAGTAAACAAGGGATATACCGATACTCCTGTAGAAAAGAAACGGGGAGGAATATGAACTGGGCGATAGGCGAACTTATCTGCTCATATATATCACCAAAGCTTTCCGTTTCAACTCATGACAACTGGCCGTGTCTGAAAAGTGCAACTAACATGAAACGACACACTTGGTGATATATATATATATATATATATATATATATATATATATATATATATATATATATATATATATATTATTATTATTATTATTATTATTATATTAAAGTTCTGTTAAGTGACTTTGAACACTCGTTTTATATTTTAAACCTTTTAGCTTATTTTTTATTCTGAACACACACACACACACACACACACACACACACACACACACACACACACATATATATATATATATATATATATATATATAAATTTTCATTTTGCCTGATAACTTTTGTATGCATGTGTAGTTAAACACAGCTATATCAAGCATCAGAATTTTTCGGGAAGAGCTTCCTTGGCAAGACCTGAAAGCTTTTCATGTCTTCATCGTATAGAAATAGCTTTAAATCGCTTTGATTATTCACACCTTTGTGTATTTAATTTTCAAAGCCCAAAACAATCCAGTGCTTGACAGGCTTTATTTAATTTCCTTGAACATTCTATCATGATTCAGTGTGAGTTGTTAAACATACGATGCGACAAGAAATTATATATATATATATATATATATATATATATATAAATTTTCTTTCATCTTACTATAGATTAGTTACTCCACATCCGGAATAAAAATAAATAAATTTTATGAAACTTAATAGTGAGGTGCAGTTTATATGTAAATTCATTTTAAATTGACCTACCGACCGACCCTTACGGTTGATAAAGCAAATATCCCCACCCCACTCGACGTGATTTCTTCAAATGTAAAAAGTAAAAATTAAATAATAATAAAAAACCAAATATAAATTTTTTTTTTCTATTTTAAGAAATTCCGCGTTATGGGAAAAATTTTGTTTTTGTTTCCGTAGGAGGATCAATTTCCAATGTATTTACAAAGCAAACTGGACCCACCTACTAACATTTATAATATTTAATTTAAAAAAAAATGCTATTCGCTATCTGGAGTACTTAATCTACAGTAATATGAAAAAAAGATGTGATATAAAAGTGCCTATTATACAACACAACCCACAATTCTTGTTTTTATTTTTTATGCTCTGGTTAGTTGATAAAAAATGTTTTACAAGAAGAGAACCAGTTGTCTGGTCAAAATTCTGAGTAGAGTGGTCACAACTGAATATCGGAATTAAAACCAGTGAAAGGGGGAAATTTTATACATTCAAGATCCTACTATTGCTTCTCTTGGGAAATAACCTGGAGAGAGAACCTCCCGAAATACTCACCTGATCAGTACATATTTCCTCATGCATAAAATTAAAAACATATATATATATATATATATATATATATATATATATATATATATATATATATATATATATATATATATATATATATGTGTGTGTGTGTGTGTGTGGGGTGCACATTTGAAGTATATACGTGTATATGTATTGTGTCAGCCTATTGGGTTAAGGTGTGCCCTTAAAAACTGACGCCAGTAGTTGGTGTTCGGTTCCAGAGAAAAACTAAGGTGTGAATACTGATTTTGTAGTTGTTCAACTGCCACCAGACTAGGAAGATTGTATTAATATAAACTTCCAATTCTTTAAGTACGCATATATTGCCTTATGTTTAATTATCACTATCTATTTATCTATCTATCTATCTACATGACACTTCTTTTATATATATATATATATATATATATATATATATATATATATATATATATATATATATATATATATATATATATATATATATATATATTGCCTAATGATGAAATAGCAATTTTTAGTCCAAGGAAATATACATTTTCTGATAGATTCTCTTTCTTTGTAAATACATTTAATTGAGTGGTGCATATTTATTGCATACTTCGAAAAGCATATAAGCAAATTTTCGGATTAAATTTCAGTCTATATCAGGCTGTTGATTTGCTGATACGCACTCGTGTATATATATATATATATATATATATATATATATATATATATATATATATGTATATATATAATAAAATGAATAACAAATAGGAAACGTATATCAATCTGACTTGATGTTTTATTAAAGCTTTAATAAAAGTCAAACATATTAGATTGATATACGTTTTAATTTTTTATTTATTTATCATCCGGTCAGATTCCGATCGATATTTGATTTGTATTTGATATTTAACTTATATATATATATATATGTCTATATATCATATATATATATATATCTCATACATATGTATATATGTATATATATTTATATATATATGTGTGTGTGTGTATGCATATATATACAGTGTAACCCGGATATAAGAGAGTTGTCGGGACCGGAGAAGAAGTATCTTATATCCGGGTTTCTCTTATATCCGGTTTTCTCTTATATCCGGGTTTGGTCTATTATATATACATTAACACAGGCTCTAATTTGGGACCAGAGAAAATCTCTCTTATATCCGGATCTCTTATATCCAGGTTACACTGTATATTAATTCTATCTTAAAAATATGTATGAGACAGATATATATATATATATATATATATATATATATATATATATATATATATATATATGTGTGTAAGGGTATGACTTTTATGTAGCACGATGTTCCTGGGTCATGAATTGATGTATTTTTGTTCAAAAGCAATGAAAAATGCATTAAGAGCCATTAATTTCTTTTTGTTCTTTAAAAATGATCACCCGCAAATCGAAGATTTGATTTTACCATATACGAACTAAGAGTAAAAAATTCAGAATCATTCAGAAGCTTTATTTTTCAATTACCTAATGATATAATTGGATAGTACTTAAGTATTTTTAACGCATTTAACAGTTTATAGCTATAGCATAACATACGCGTTGACATTGACATTTAAAAAACATAAAGTCAATTAAACCCATCTTCATTACTTTTTAACAAAAGTTCGTCGAAATATGATACAAGAAATCAATTATTTTACAATATGTCATAATATATATATATATATATATATATATATATGTGTGTGTGTGTGTGTGTGTGTGTGTAATTTGGCAGCAACTTTTCTTTTAAATATGTAGTATTGAATGTTAAAGACAACATAGTCTTGCATATTTTCTTTGGAATTTTCTCATATTCTCTAATGAGACTTTTTATTTGAAAATGATTTCGAAATAAGTATTGTCCATACGATGACCTAGCGCTTTCGAACATCATTGCGCTAGGTCATCGTATGGACAATACATATTTCGAAATCATTTTCAAATAAAAAGTCTCATTAGAGAATATGAGAAAATTCAAAAGAAAATATGCAAGACTCTGTTGTCTTTAACATTCAATACTACATATTTATATATATATATATATATATATATATATATATATATATATATATATATATATATATATGCACATTTCATTAAAAAACGACTGACAGGGTGCTTTTATTTAGTTTTTTATACAATTTCTCATGCAATCTAATAATGTTTTTCTTTTCGGATGATAAATTATATAAAAACTGTCTTTTTATCCGAGCGCTTTCGGCTATACATTTAGCCATTTTCAAGGATTATATTTTAACTGTTAGAATTAGAAATAGTTTGTTATATGTATGTTTTATAAAATATTTCATTTTTTGTTTCAAAACACGGTCAAGATATTATGTCCATGTTCAAAGTTAATATTATTAAGTGTTGGTTTGTTTGTTTTTATTAATAAGGCTTCCATAATTTTTAGCCTTTTTTTTTGCACGTGGATGATGCTATTATTTTAGTGTTGTCGACAAGTATGTTCCGAATAGTGTCCGGTAGGTCTCCATGAATATTTAAATGAGATCTAATTGAGCTATTGTCAGAAAGTTGTAGAGTTAGCCTGCGTGTTAAACAATTTGTAGTTTGACCTATATATATATATATATATATATATATATATATATATATATATATATATATATATATATATATATATATATATGAGGGAGAGAGAGAGAGAGTGGGGGGTAGAAAGAGCTTTTTTTACCGTTAGCAAAGACTGCAAAGATCTATGGTTAAATGAAATTCATTTTTAAGAAAGGTTTCTCTATAAAATAAAAGAAAGTAAAATCATCTGAGAAAACTGTTCTTTGCCTTCCATGACTGATGCTAACCTCCAGGAGACTGACTCATTGCTTCTTCTCTGACTGATATTTTCTGCTGACATGAAATGGAAAGATTATATTGCGTCAAATGCTAGGTCTGCTGCTGGGAAGGTTGGTTCAGTGAGTCATGCTAGACAATTATTCTTGCCAAGGTCTCACCATTTTACTGTTGAATTAGCTAGATGTAACCGTAAGTTCTATGCTAATAGCTTCTTCTCTCGCACTTCTCGCTTTTGGAACTCTCTTCTGGTTTCTTTCCTTTCCAGTCAAGTTTGATCTTCAAAAATGCAAAATCAGTCGTTACCTTCTGTCTTCAGAATTCTTGTTCTTTTATTGTTCTCTCTCCTTAAATGTGTTTTATTTTCTTCTGATATTCTCTGACACTCAGTAACCCGCTTACGTTTTAGAGGCGTTATTGTTTTACTTGGGGGTGAAATGTTTTTTAAAAAATTATATCAAATTTGCTGGAAATACGAATTATTCTTTAATTTTCGCAACTGTCGATAAATTAAACTTAGTCTGTGTCATCGAATGATTTGATAAGCTATCTCGTCTCATAGATTTATTGTTAATGAGTTCGATCTTTCATTGAGTTTCTTATGTTAGACTAAGCCAACATTTGTAAGCAGAGACTCGCAAAGATGTCTACAACTGCGAAAGGGTTAGTGCGTCAATTTCTGAATCCATTGCCAGTGAGTTCAATCCTCACAAAATGTTTAAATTAAGCGACTCTCTGTATGTAATGATTTACTTCAGTTCTTGCAATCCAAGCGAAACACATGCATTCTTATAGTATTTGGTCTTTCCATATACGAGGAGTGATCAAAAAGTATCGGGACTAGTATATGAAAAAAAAAACTACAACATATATCAATTCGGCATTTAATCTCCTTCGAAGTAGTCCCCTTCTGAAGCCACACACTTTATTATCCAGTGTCGTTTCCACTGATGGAATCATTCCTGGAACTACTTTTTTGAGGATAGCATGCAGCTGCCTCGTTGCATTCTCTTGGACTACCTCAACGTCTTGAAATTTTGTTCTTTTCAAGTGGGAATTGATTTTTAAGAAGGAGAAGTCGAAAGGGAGCGAGATCTGGGTCGGGAGTATGGGGTTTTTGGACCTGTGCTTGGCCAAAAACTGCCGCACAAATCCATGCTCACTGATGGAAACTCTGTATTGTGTTGAGGTGACCACACTCTGCACCCATCCTGGGCATGATGATAAACTACATCCGCGTCCAGGGTAAGACGATAAACTAAGTCTAACAGCAAGGCCTCTGAACAGGAGGTTTTGAGGAGCGTGGAACCATGTCTTAATTACTGGTGTTCCCAATCCACCATGACCCAGGGTGGTAGCAACTGTTAGGGTCCCAGCTATGGGCAAGTAGCTAACCTCCAAACTGGGATAAAAAATACTATGAAAGTGTAAAAATAGGTTTTAATACCAGAAATACTTTTTGTAAAAAAATAATCGCCAGCAATATTTTTTTGAAGAAAAAATTATTACCTAGATTTTTGAAGGAAAATAATGTTACCAGTAACAAAAAATTGCCGGCGTTAAATAACCCATTGAGGTTGATACGCCATAAAACAAAACAAACCAAACCAAATACATTCTGCACACTTTCCTTCCAACCGCTGCTATAAAAAACGGAAGCGAGCGAGAATATTATAACTTAGTGTGCATGCGCGACAGAGTTAAAGCTTAGTCTGCGCCAAGCAGCTTCATTCTGCATACTTTAGCTCCGTTACCATAGCAACAGTTCCGATACCAGATCTCGTATATTTATATTCACAAGAATATTGATCTCTTGCAACAATTCTTACAAATAATAACAATAATAATGGTAATGGTAAGGTTAACCGTTTCCTTATAAGGATGTGGCCGTGTGGTTAAACGTTCGCATTCTGGCAATGAGACCCGGGTTCGAATCTCACCATGTCCGATTTGTCAGGAAGGAGACTTCCTGGTGTTATAGGACTGGAGGGGGCGATCCCAGTGTGTGGAAAGTGCCTGAAAACCAAGCACGGTTATGTGAGTGAAATTGCGTAGACGGCACCATTGGATGCCGTCGATAGCTCTGCTATCACGAAGTCACAGGTAATCGTGGTCGAGGGATTGTGCCTGTTGTACTTGTTCAATCACGCTAGATAACACGCTCTTTCCCAGAAACTGTAACTACGGTCTACTGAGCATAGTTGCAGTATAAACCACAGGTGGGCTCTGTGGGTGTTGAATAAACACAAATGCGCCTGAGCAAGCGTCTGCCATAGGGATTGGCTAGCCGCCCTAGTAGACAGGTATCCCCGAATACGTGTGGCCAGCTGTAGGGAAACATTCGGCATTCATTGACCGAACAGTTAGAGTTACTGTCGGTGGAAATTTATAAAACCTTACTCTTAAAATAGTTTTTACAGGAAAATAGTTTTCTCAAGTCCAATAACTGTTATCGTTCTTTCTAGTACTGATGTTAGTTTCCTTCCTAATCTTTTGCTTAAAGTCGTGTGGAAAGTGAACATCTCAATTATGTCAATATTATCTCGTCGTTATACATGTGCTATCCATGTTAGTAATTGCTGCTGTTGAAAATCTTCAAGTGATGCGTGCTTGCTGTTATTTAGTGAAGTTCTTGTGTGTGTGTGCGTGATTCTGTAGCGCCAGTCTATGAGATCTAAGATATAGTCCTCTTTAAGTCTTACAAGGTCCGTTCACTCGTCTGTCACGCGTCCTCAGGCGACACACCAGGGCGAAGTCGAACAATTTGCTACTGGCAAGTAAAGGTTTAGTCAGATCAGCAAGAACGGAAAAAATCGGTAAACAAAAAGTCTAATAAACTTAAGAGATTTTCAGAAAATAAACAGAAAGTCTACTATTTTCATGATTACTTTATCTATATTCCGGGCGTAGGCGATCACGGTTCACCACAGCTTCCTTCACTTCTTGGAAAATAATTGCCCCGTGGCCATCTCAACTGTTTGGAATTCATATTTTCAAAGCTGCAAAAAGCTGCACAATCATATATATATATATATATATATATATATATATATATATATATATATATATATATATATATATGTATGTATGTATGTATGTATGTATGTATAAAGACAAAAGTAAAATAACTTTATCAAGGGACTTTATCAAGAGTATATCTGTAAAACGATAATATGAATAAAGGCAAGAGGAAAACCTTATCTTAGCCGACGCATTTCATCATCTGAGGGACTTTATCAAGGCAAATGAAAGGATTTTATTTTGTAACAAGTATTTATATACAAGACCAAATATGTTAAGGATTTAAAAAAAAAAATTAAAAACGCTGCTCTTGTACGTAAATACTTGTTACAAAATTTGTTACAAAAAAAAAAAATCCTTGCATTTGCCTTGATAAAATTCCTCAGAGGCTGAAACGCGTCGGTTAAGTTTTCTTTTTGACTTTATTCATATTGTTCTTTTACAGATATACTCTATCTGAAAGATTTAGCACAGACTAAGAAATTAATGGATTCCATTTTTAATCTCATTTTATTTCTTATTATTCAAAACGTTATTTTTGGTGGATACCCCACGTTTGAGTGGACGCCTCGTTTTTTTAAACAGCGCTGATTACGTCTACGAGAGAATCAGGTTCGAACACTGTCGAGAAGCACATTTTCTTTATTAAGTCTCTAGTATGCGCAGTCTGTAGACATAATTCACATCCTTTAAAAAACGGGACGTCTACTCAAACATGAGTATCCACTAAAATTAACGCTTGGAGTGGTTATATATATATATATATATATATATATATATATATATATATATATATATATATATCGTTTAAACGTTATTTTTTAATGGATACTCATATTTGAGTAGATGGTCTGTTTTTATTTATTTATTAAACATTATATTTATGTATTTTCATCTACCGGCCTGGATATTCAAGAAATCTTGTTAGAAAAATATACGAACCTACGTACCTAAGGGGAAACCGACATTGAGATCCAACATGCATTGACCTCGCGGCCACGGAGAACCTACCGATCGAACAAGGCCCCAATAGTGTTTTTTTAATACAGATCCTGCCGAGGGACGTATGATTTTCTAACAATATTACTCGAATATTCAGGCAGGTAGATGAAGATAAATAAATATAATGTTTAATAAATAAATGAAAACAGAACATCTACTCAAATATGAGAATCCATAAAAAAAAATGACGTTGAAACAAATTAAAAATGTGTCGGATTAATGAATAAAAGATCCATTATATATATATATATATATATATATATATATATATATATATATATATATATATAT
>OZ038494.1:61705150-61730150 GCA_964036315.1 Acanthosepion esculentum
GCTGCTGTTATCACAATATATCGGTCGGTCTATTCTATAGCTTTCTTCAGGTGCATCAACCCCCCCCCCAAAAAAAAAAACAAAAAGAGAGAAGATGGGATCTCTTTTCCACCACAAATAGTAAATGATAGTAAAAACTGCGTTAATCGCCAGGAACAAATCCGTAGACTTGCAACAATTTTCTTTGGAAAGATACATCGCTTTTCCCTTATCCTGATTTTACACCGGAAGAAGGCTGTCGAATGGATCGATAGAAACGTTGTAGCTGCAAAAATAAATAACAAACAGGTAGCATGACCTTGTACCAGACTTTATATATAAGTAATGCAAAGCGTACAAAACGAGTAATCTTGAGGGAATAAACTGGTTTATATCAATACATAAAGCTTAGTGGTCAAGACGCTTTTCTTTTTTTTTTTTTTTTTTTAGTCCCGACTATTGACTCGATGGAATTGTATTTCTTAATAAATAGGTAAATAAATTTTGATCACCAACTGTAATTGAATATGGAAAAATTATATATTAGGAATATTAGAGAATGGCCACCCCCGCCTGTGACATTTTAAGCATTCATTCATTAAGCATCATACACACAAATAAATGCACGCACGCACACACACATATATATATATATGTATGTGTGTATGCGAATATATATATATATATATATATATATATATATATATATATATATATATATATGAAATGGACCGCCAATTATTTTAATATATTTTCTGTTTATACATTAATTTTATAGATACAATTATTATAAACAAGCATTTACTTAAATAATTGTATCTATAAAAATAACTGATAAGCAGAAAATATCTTAATATATACGTGTATATACGTGTATATATATATATATATATATATATATATATATATATATATATATATATATATATATACATTTATATATATACATATCTATATGCATATATATATGTGTATATGTGTATATGTATATATTTACATGTGTATATGTATATATATATACATGTGCTTATTTATATATATATATGTATATGTATATGTATATCCATATATATATACACATGTGTATATGTATATAAATATACATGTGTATATGTGTATATATGTGTGTGTGTGTCTGTATATATATATATATATATATATATATATATATATATATATATATATATATAGATAGATAGATAGATATAATAGGCGAAATTGTTAATATACTTTGATTTATTCAAGCTCTCATTCTTTACACCATGTCTGATTAACCCCGCTATAGGTTAAATAACTGGATAGACCCTCTAGCTTTCAGTGGCAGCCAGTCTAAGAGATAAACGACCTTGCGTTCAGTTGTCATTTGTGTAGGCAACGGGAAACCAGTCTACTATATTTCCCAAGAAATCATGGCAATCCAAAAATAATAAGGAGATGAAGTCTCTGGAGATCTGTGATCTCCTTTGTCCTGAAGTTGCATCACATTAAAATATATACGATTTTATTATGCATGTCAATGTTTTCACAATCAATATGTTGTTATAATTAAACAATGTATCGTGTTGCTTTCAGCTTTAGTATATTTGTCATTATTAAAAATATCTTTTGTGGGTGTATCATGTTTTATCATCTAACAATAAATCCAAAAGATGTAGAAACATATTTGATCAATACGATATTTCCTATACCTGAATATATCAATTAGTATTTAACATGTCAAGGCTTACGGTCGTGTCACGTTGAAACACCGGTTCTCCTATGATCAGCGAAGTTAATCAACGCCGAGCTCGGTAATTACCTAGATGGGAACCCCAGGTGCTATAAGTTTGGATGTGCGGGTGGTATAATGGATAATGGCTTGGAATTGTTAATCGGATATCCGAGATCCAGTTCCAGTCGGGGTGGTTATATCCACTTACGCACAAACTCCCGTGGAATAGGTATGACTCTACCTTTTCTCTTCTCCCCCTAGCTATGGGTTAATTAGTAAAACTTGTATCAGTAAATCTTTATCTCCAAAATATACTTGCAATCCAAAAATAGTTTCTGGTTTTAAATAACCGGCAGAAAGGTGATAATCAATTAAGTTTCAATCAATTCATCAGTTTTTCATGTATTGATTTTGTTAACATTTGTTTTGTTACACTTTCAAATTTAATATTACCCGAAGAAGATTTATTGCTTCCCAGAAATGTAAGTATATTGTTTTCCATCCATATCTACCTCTTTTAATGATGGCGCTGAAATATTTTCTGGAGTGGCTGGAGCATTTTCATGCCAAATCTTTTTTGGCAAGGTGGGCAATACATAGTTTTGCAGAATGTGAAGGATGTGAATATTTTGATCGAATATACTTTTTAGCTTGGTTTGGTTTGGTTTGGTTTGGTTTGTTTTGGTTTGGTTTGGTTTACGGCATATCAACCTCAATGGGTTATTTAATGCCGACAAAATTTTTTTTTTGTTGGTATTTTTTTTTTTTTTTCAAATATATATTGCTGGTAATATTTTTCTTTTTTTAAAAATATACTGCTGGTAATAATGTATTGCTGGCAATAATTTATTTTCTTCAAAAATATATTTCTGGTAATCTATTTTTCTTTTCCAAAAATGTATTTCTGGTAATAATTTTTTCCAAAAATGTATTGCCGGTATTAAAACCTTTCATAGTGTTTCCCCGCTCCAGTTTGGGGGTTAACTATTTGCCTATAGCTGGGACCCTAACAGGTGCTACCACCTCGAGTCAGGGTGGACCTGGGAACGCAAGCAATTAAGAGTTGGTTCCACGCTCCTTAAAACCTCCTTGATGCCGGATGTAGTTTATCGTCATACCCAGGATGCGGATGTAGTTTATCGTCATACCCAATACGCGTTTTAGCTTGAAGATTCTTGATTATGACCTGTATCACTTGAAAGAAACGTCTCGTCCAAGAACTTAGAATGATTCTCTGAATTTGTATTGATGTAAAAATTATTGAGAAATCAGTCTCCATATCCTTCTTCATCCAAATAACATGGTTCTCTCTGTGACGTATCCTTAAAGGCGGTAGTTTGGCCGCTTTCATTTGTCTAGTCAGTTCTCTTAATATTCTGTATCTTACCTCTCTGTTTACACGCGTAAATCTAACTTAAAACTTATTCACTTATTAGTCAATCTACAGTTCTTGATTATTAACTTTTTAATTTGTTTTCTCAAATCTTTTTTTGTGACATTCTTAAAAAAATTTCTTCTCGAAACAGTTAAAGAAATATTGTTTTTTTTTTTTGCGTCATTAATATCTGAAGACAATCAACATCTTTCTAATTTCTACATCGGCTCCATTTTATCGGTACAATGATATACAGCAAAGAATCGATTTCTCGTCGTCGCGAAACTGGAGAGCCGTGATCGAATTCCTTTGGATTCGTTTAATTCACTTTACGGGTAAATATCCTTGGCAAAGGTATGAATCCATCTCTTCCCCATCTATGGATTAAATAGTACTAAATGTATCTGTAAAAATCACTGTTATCTCCCAAAAATTGTTAATGAAATTTTCACTCGAAGGTAAAAAAAAAAAAAATATTATTTTTACAATTTAAAATATATTTCGGATTTAAATAACCCAGAAAGGGTTGATAGGCGGTAAAAAAACAAATCAATCCGGTCTTCACGTTGTTAACGAATTGTCTTCCTAAGTCAGTATTAATAAGTACAATTCTCCTTGTCTGACTGAATATTTGTATTTGCTAAATATTAATTCTTTGAGTTTCCGTACTTATTGGTGTCCCGGGCTGTTTTAGTTTCTTTATTTCTGTATATATATATATATATATATATATATATATATATATATATATATATATATATATATATATATATATATAGCCTTGTGAAAAGGCAAATTGAAATATCCAAGGAAAAATTGAACGCACTTAACAGCAACAAACAAGAATTAATATATTGTGTAATTGTCATCTTCGATAATGGCTTATGTAAGCCGAAAGCTTAGATTGGATTAAAAAATATGTATCAATATTGTGATTTTCTTTCATTGTTTAATGATAATGTTATTAAGCTTATCAGACGATATGAAAAGAACACATAAATTCACAGGTAAATATTTAACTGTGTGATAATAAGCTATTTTATTTGTTCAGGAAAACCCGGTAAGATATCTTCAACGCGTTGAATAAAAATATACACTCAGTAAATTTTATTTAATGGGAAAACAGGAAGCCAAAAAGAAAACGCGATTACATAAATTTTGATAGTGTGCTACAAAGCACGCTTTAGGCGATTCATTTCCCGCCATTCGCTCTTAATAGAATCAAGAGCAATAATCACAATTAATATCCGTCCTTTCGGACCATCGATCATGAATAGATTTTCAAAACAATTTAACAGCTAAAAGAGCTGCATGCAATGCCAAATTTGTTTCGATTTTACCAAAATAATTTTCATATTTAGAATTTATTTCATAATGGCATCATGACTAACGTCATTTTTAGGAAAGATAATTGTCCATGATTGATGGCTGTTGTAACCCAGAAAGGGTTACTGAATGAGAAATATACAAAACGGAGGTTGGAAATGAAATGGCAATCTTTCATCAACAAAATACAATACCCGCCAGCGGCCTGAAGTAGGTAAACCACTGCTAGTGGTGGATTACTTAGACAGCATATTACCCCCACTTAGAATAGTCTCCAACGTATTTGAGGATTGGGACACGCGCATTAGGGTTCATAGGTACGGTATATAACAGATAGATAGATAGATACATAAATAGATAGATAGTGTTGTAACTTAGAAAAGGTTACTGAAAGAGGAATAACCAAAACGGAGGTTGGAAATGAAATGGTAATCTTTACAACATCAACAAAATACAATACACGCCAGCGGCGTGAAGTAGGTAAACCACTGCTAGTGGCGGACTACTTAGACAACATATTACCTCCCTCCACACACACACACTTACAATATTGTCTAACGTATTTATGAGAATTGGGACATACCCATTAGTGTTCATAGGTACGACATATAACAATGGCAAAGATTTTCCTCATTTTTTTTATTATTCCCCGTTAGTATTTCCGATATCTAACGATTATTTTCGTAAAATTATTCGGTATTTTCTGCCTGGATTTCGGGCATGAGATTTTAACCTTATTTATATCCCTAGTAGTCTCCTCACCTTTGCTGTTATTTTCAGAGCATTTCGGCCATTAGCAATCCGGCTTTCTTCAGGTTTCTGTCAGTTTGGGTAACCTTCAACGAATTTTCGAACTGACGCCTTTATTTAGTCTACGGTGTGTGTCTAGGAGATCTTCTGCTGTCCATATAAAGGAATACCTTATCTTGTTACGGAACTATACTAAGTTTTACACACACACACACACACACACACAAACCTCTGTCATACGCATATATATATATATATATATATATGGGTTGTGACTGTGTGTGTGTGTACTAGCTTAAAAGCACCCGTTAGGCTCTTGATTGAGCCTTCATCACAATAAGTAGGTAGGTGAACATGGGATAGGGAACAATAAACTATAGAACTCAAAATTGATCGCTGCATTTAAATATTGCATTAATATCTAAGCTTACCTTTTAAAAGCTCAGCGATAATTCTTCTGCCGCTATTTAATTTAAAGGCATTTTGATGCACGTAGGTCCTTACTTTCTGTAGAAACAATTATTTTTTTATGTCATGGGTAACTTTCACTTGATTTCGCAATTAATTTCGATTATTCCCAAATTTATTTCCAAGTTATAAAAAATTATTATCGTACAAAAAAATTCGTCACAAAAAATCACGTAAAAAAAATCGCCGAAAACAAAATTGCAGTAATGAAAACTTGGGCATCCAAAATTTCAGGATTGCTGATCCGGATACGTACCGGAATGTTTTTAATTTGCTCACGGAGTCGGCCTGATTCCAAAATGGTATAATTTGTTGGCCTACGGCCTCTAGGAGTTAAGTTGAAAAAGTATGACACAGTGACACACTGGCATTCGCATTATATATATATATATATATATATATATATATATATATATATATATATATATATATATATGTGTGTGTGTATCTCTTGTAAGGAGTATTAGATAGGTAGATTATTAGACATCGGTCTGTATAGATTCATTCTTTCATTCAAACAAACAAAAATCACACCAGAAATAATTTCACAGACCCTCTATGTTTGCAAAGGCTTATAAACACAGGAGACGATTTTTTTTTGTATTTGACAAATAACAGAAAATAAATGAACAAAAAATTTGTTAAATGAATTCTAAAATAAAAAAATAAAAAAAATATTGTCCATTTCAGTTTTTAAATTACAATATTCCCAGTGCCGTATTTAAATGTGGGCTGACAAAATTAAAAATAAACAAAATAAATATATAGGAACAGAGGAGACTTGTTTATTTTTTGACATAATGCGGCTTCTTTGAACTAATTTGAAACAATTTAGCGTATTTGGGCTTTTCTACTTTTCTTTTACATTCGATGGGATCTCTTGAAGGGGCCCCATTTAGATTTTCTTGCATCTTTTTTTTAGAGGCATGTAGACTTTTGATGTTGCTTTTTTAGTTTTGCATAATTTTGTCTACTTGGCTCTCCTCTTCATTTGTCTATTTGTTTCATATTCATCATCTTTATGTTTTTTTAGAATGCTTCGTTCGTGAATTTGAAGACTAGAATTTCAGTGTAATACCGGCGCTTCATTCTGTATACATTTCTGTAGTTTGTAATGTTCGCATGGAAAATATCATGAAGTTGCTAATGAAAGACATTGGATGGGTCCCAAAATCATTAAGAATTTTACTTGAAATGCCTTATGTTTACCACCAAAAATACATACACACACACACACACACACACATATTTATATTCATACATATATATATATTCATATATATATATATGTATGTAGTATATATATATATATATACATATATTCATATATATATATGCATATCGTCTCTTCATCTAACTTAAATCTAATATAAATATGTCTCCATTAACCATGTCCCGAAGAAGGTCTATTTGACCGAAACGTCTGACGTCGACAGAATAACAAAAACAAAATAAAAACAGTAAACTCACATATTCGGATTTTGCTTTGTCTTTTCCACATTTTCATCATATATATGTATTATATATATTATGTACATGTATATATATTCATACATACATATATGCATTATGTATGTTATATATATATATATATATACTATATATATTCATATATTTATATATATATTATATATATATTATATATACATATATTCATATATATATATATATATGTATTAGATATATTATATTATTTATATCTATCCATTTGATTATACATACATATATATATATATGTGTGTGTGTGTGTGTGTGTGTGTGTGTGTGTGTGTACGCATTCCCTTTTTTTCTTTGGATGACTACCTTAGCTAAGCGTGCTGTCATTGCATATTTGCATATATATCAGCTGGTCGTCGATAGGGGGTTAGAATCTCCGACTGATACCAAATCAGCCGAGTTGTGATCATGGCCTGAAGCGATCGAATGTCTAGCCACAGTGAGGTGCTGTGATACAGCGAAACAGTCTGTCTGTAGATGACTACACACACACACACACACATATATATATATATATATATATATATATATATATATATATATATATATATATATATATATATATATATATATATATTATGCTTATAGATTACATTTTTTTAAACAGAGGAATTAATGTTTTCCGGCCTAGAGATTGAAAGTCTTATTCGAGAAAATGTGCCTCCTGACCGTAACGGAAATGAGCCTAAATAATTTAATTGAGCCTTTGCTGCTATGGACAATAGATTAATGTTTATGGTAAAATAGCAGGGACGATAACGAACCAGTGTTACACCTGTGTTACATCGCCTAAAAAAAACTTACAAACCAGTAAATTATTAGAGGATAACGCGTTTAAGGCGAGAGGATTTTGCAACTAAAATCCTCAGTATTAAAAAATAGACGATTAATAGTGAATAGATAAATAAATGTTTAATGACTTGTCTCCCAATATATGTATCTTTCTCCTGGCGTTTAAATATATATCTACCAAATTCTACGTCGGAAGATAAGTCATTGATCTATCTATCTATCTATCTATCTATCTATCTATCTATCTATCTATCTATCTATCTATCTGAATAAAGGCATTATTCATATCGTCTTTATTCCTATTGTACTTTTACAGATATATTTATATATACATCTGTATATATATATATATATATATATATATATATATATATATATATATATATATATATATTCTGTTCATGCGTTTTTTTTATCATAGAAAATATATGTCCTCCGACAGGAATCAAACCTGTATCTTACACAAAGGAGACATATATTCTATGAAATTTCTCGTACGTTGAGGCCGATAAATGTAGTTAATACTGTTTATTATAACCAGAGCATTTACTTAAATATTTGTTTTTTAAAAAGATCTTATAAACAGAAAATATATTAAAATAATAAAATAATCATCTTTTTTGGCAGTGCTCCTGGTCGATGTTCTAGCTTATTAAAAAGAACATTATATTGAAAACTTACATTCAACTCATAGTGACTTTTTTCAACATAGATGAATGCTTCTTACAACATTCAAAGATTTCTTCGTGTTCCTAACTAAATTAAACTCCTTAATATTCATATAACTTAGGTTACACTACGTTCATTCAATATAAATATATTTTTTTTATAATAATGCAAAAATCTGAAAAAATATAAAATGATTAAATACATATTTTAAAATGATAATAATGATAATAATTTTCGGTTCTTGATGGAAATTTGAAATTATAAAATCGTAAAAAAATGCATTTTATTAAAATCTTTGTCAATTTTGTAATTTGTCACTGGGTATTAAAAAATATAATTTTAATTTTTTTTTTTGTCATCAGCATAAATAAATCTTTTCAAGTTCACAAACTTAAAAGATTCTTTCCCTCATTTCTTGAGACGAGAAATTATTATTATTATTATTATTATTATTATTATTATTATTATTATTATTATATTTCGATTTCTGCTATGGTCACACAACCTACCAAGTCTGTGGGAAGACCTAAGGCAGGCAGTGGTGTGTTGTTATGGCTACATTTCATGATTTGTTTTTCTAAATCCCATAACATCACTAGCATTTCACGGACAAAGTTCTTCTTAGAGTGTGGGCTGTACTTATCAAGATATTTTTTGCATTTCTTTTAAGCTGGGATTTCCAGGGATTTTTTCAATGTGTTGTTGTGTTCCTTTATTTATCATTCCAAGCGCACCTACTATGGTTAGTACTATACTTGTTTTTAATTTTTCTGTTATTATTATTATTATAATTATTATTACACACTAATTTTCTTGGACGAGTATCTTAGTTTTTGTTGTTATATTCATTTTAGTCATTATAAACTTCGACTTTTTCACCCTCAAATTTTCCTCAATGTCGCATAAACTAGTGGATAGGAACGTTGGTTAAACAAATCTGCCTGACTTAGCAGCCGTAAGTTTAATCCCTGAGTTGGGCAGGGCAAAAAGAAATATGGCCTCGGAAGTTATATACCCTGCTTCGGTGATACTAACTACGGCAAAAATCTGAAGAAGACTGGTGAGTGCAATAGTTGAAACCTTGTGACGGTAACTACTAAGTTGAGGATTCTAGAGCAAGCAAGACAGTATGTGATTATTGAAATTTCTTTACATTTCAAATTCATTTAATAACATACACAGCGAAAATTATTTTAATGCAAACTAGAAAAAATACCAGTTGGGTGAGGCTCATTATCAAGTAATTAAGGGAGGTAGGAAAGTAACGCAAATTGAAGATTAGAAATATCCTTTTCTTTTAGCGGTCAGTCTGATAAACAACAGTATATATATATATATATATATATATATATATATATATATATATATATATATATAATATATATATAAATATATTATACATTATATATATACTACGTATATATACTATGTATATATCTATACTATATATATAATATATATTATATATACATATTATATAATATACATAATATATATATATATATATATATATATATATATATATATATATATATATATAATATGTATATAATAATAGTTGTAACATGTGCATACATATTTTATGAACTAAATGTAACAATTTTCATGGGACAGGAAATATGTTAGCGGATGTCAAAGTCAAATGTTTTGAATTAATCTATCAAATATTATATTTTTTAAAATAATTTAAGATAAATTAATAATTTAAAAATAATTTAAAATGAAATAAAAATAATTTAAATTTTAAAAAGTGAAGAATAATTTACAAATCAAATAAATAATGTAAAAATAATTTGAAATCAAATGAATGATTGAAAAATCTTCACATATTCGTTAAAAAAAATGAGCCTACCATGATGAAAAAAGGCCCCGAAACTTAATAAAACAAAGTTTTATCAGAAAAATCTTCATGTTATTATTAAGAGGAGAGATCAAATGATTTTTTCTAATTAAAATATATATTGTGATCCTTCTTAGAATGTTGGAAATTTTGGTTAAGAATCTTTATGTTACTATTAAGAGAAAAGACATTGATTTTCTTAATTATTAAATTATATTTTTTAATCCTATTCAGAACTTTCGAAATGGTTGTAAATTTACTTTTTCTTACGTCAACAAGTGACCATAAATTAGTATAGAGAAAATTGAGCGTCTTTTTTTCTGTGAAAAACATATTTTGATTTGGAAAATCTTGCAAAAATCAGATAATTGTCGGAGTTTAATGCAACTTTCTGGACTTATTCACAAGTGAATGAAATTATTTGAGAAATGTTTCTTTTTTAGAAAAATCTTGGTAAAATTATTATTATTATTATTGTTTTTATTTTCTTTGATATCTGGCGTTTACACATTTCTTTCCGGGTCCCGCCCAGGGACCTAAGGTTAGAAATGGTATCATGACACTTTCCACTGCAAAAAAAAAAAAAAATATTATATCGATACAGCTCTTCGTAAAGTGTGGGCTGTCAGAATAATTTTTTGTATTTCTTTGAGGCATGGACTTCCAGGGATCCCTTCATTTAGTCTACTGGAATCTTTTCCAACCAATCCTAAGGCTCCAACTACAACAGGGATTGTTGATGTTCACATGTGCCACATTTTTGGGATTTTTATTTCAAGGTCCTTGTATTTTGACAGCTTTTCGAATATCTTCAAACATACATTGCAGTCTGCAGGGACTGCCATATCAATAAGGAAGCATTTTTTTTGTTTGTGATCTTTAATAACAATGTCTGGACGTTTGATCGTTCTGTCAGTGTGTATTGTCTTTATTATTATTATTATTATTATTATTATTATTATTATTATTATTATTATTATTATTATTATTTTACATGTTAATAAAATATTAGATTACGGAGAATATTTTAAGTTTATTTGGTAGTTAAAAATTATATAAAAAAAAAGGCACTCACGTTATATTCCCCAAGTAATTTTTACAGATATGTCACCCCGTAACAAAAAAAAAAAAAAGGAGAAAAACTTCCGACTGTCAGTCAAGCTATTAACCTCTCAGGACCTTAAAAAACACATACCTCTGTGTTAAAAATGCATTTCTGCGATATCTTATACTAAAAGTAAGTAATATTTGTTTCAGATTAGATTAATTAAACTTTAAAGCAGCTAATACTCTTCAAATAAAGTTTCAGCAAAGCATATTTTTTGTGCTGACAGATGGTTAAAAATAGATAAAATCAACAATTTTTAGCGATTAAAACAATCCTTCCAGTCAATTAGTTTTGAAATACAGCAAATATTTTGCATATTGGAAATATTAAATTTCATCTAGCAGCTTGAAATAAAAAATAGTTTCAAGAAAGATTTTTAATTTTAAAAAATTCATTTGAAACCTTAGTTACTGAATTTTTGTGGAAGTACCTATTTAAGAATAACTGAAAATGAAATTAATATTTAATAAAATGTTAACTGTAAAACTGTTTCATTTCACATGAACGAATGAAAATTTTTTCTATACCTCACTTAATTAGAAGATGATCTGAAAGCAACAATTATATGGCTTAATAGAGATTTTATTCTCGGAAATTTGAATTTGTTGTTTTAGAAAATTTACGTGTAAAAAGTAAAAGACCTGTTAGTTTTGTTGTAGCTAATGGTAGAAGTATATATATATATATATATATATATATATATATATATATATATATATATATATATATATATATATATATTTGTAGTGTTCATGATTAAATTCAACAAAATAGATTTTCCAATTTAATAAAAATTTCATTTTTTTCTTTTGAGGAAGATTTAAACACACTTGAAATTAGAATTTTTGTAACCTTAATAAAAAGGCATGGGCGTTAAAATTTGGTTAAAACTCTTAGTTGTCTGGGTAAGTAAATAAATATGAAAACAGATATCTCTTGAAAATACCCTTAAAATTATTTTTCATTTTTAAGCTTTATTTCATTGCCCTTTATTTCGATGAATTCAATCCTTCTCCCCCACCCAGCTATGGTTAAATAGCAGAGCAGACTGAGTTCTATAGCCTTGGGTGGCAACCGGTCTAGGAGAAGGAAAACTGAAAATTCAAAACTGTAGCCCTGGCGAAACACATACTATGCAGCTAAGGAAAGGCTCGTTTGCATTGACTCGACGATCCCGACTATGATATATCGGTATACTATTGGTAGTTTAGATGTAGCACAAACTTCAAAGTATGGAGCAACTAGTGAGGATCGAACTCACTACCCATTTGTAGTGATCTATCGAGACAAATTTGCTAATCACTCTATTCACACTTCTTCCGGTCTTTTGAACAGGAGTAGAGGTTTATCCCTTGTTTCCTGTTTAGGATTCGGTTTCCGGTTCCTTTTAAAGTCTACTTCAAATCTATACTCTTGACGTCTCCCACTAATTACCGTATTTGACGACATATAAGACGCACGAGTGTATAAGACGCACTCCAATTTCAGCAGGGCAAATGTAGAAAAAATTAGTATACCTACATATGGCATATAAGACGCAGGGGAATTTTAAAAGATATTTTTAGTAAAAAAAAGTGAGCCTTATATGCCGTCAAATACGGTATTTCTTTTTTACTTCTCTTCTAATACGAATAGATAGGTTCACTTATAGTCAGGTTCATACTTCTTCGGGTCTTTTGAACAGGAATAGATGTTTATCCCTTGTTCCCAATTGCTTCTGAAGTCTACTTCTGCACTGTACTGTTAACATCTCCGACTGAACTCTTATTTACTGTCGGCAAGATTTTGAAAGATAGGTTCGTATGAATAGAATATGTATTCTTTATAAGAAATCAGTTTGTAGATCAACTTTCATTGACGTGCTTTTTTTGTAAAGAGCGTTTTTGTCGAGAGTCAAATGTATTGGTGATTTTTTTCAAAAATGTATTGCTGTTTTTCTTTACTATAAAAATGTATTTTTACACTTTCATAGTTTTCAGTTTGGGGGAGTGGGTAACTATTATCACCCTGGGTCAGAGTGGACCTGGGAACAACAGCAATTAAGCGGTGGTTCCACGCTCCTCAATTTCTCCCGATAAGAGGCATTGCTACGGGATGTAGTTTATCGTCATACCCAGGACAGCCCTTTGTAGATCTTTTATGCTAACCACCGACAAACAAGTGCGACTTTTGTTATTATAATTAGGCTATCGATCTATTTATCGATTTTTGTTATATTACATTTTAAGGATTTTTTAATCGATCTCACCCTATGCAAGACAGAAAAACAACTAAGACACAAGAGGGGCGGTTACTGGGCGTGGAAGAATTAGAAACAGAAGCATTACTAATGAGCGAGAATAAAAAGAGTACTCGGGAGGACAGCAGATAGCGATTGACATTGCATTTAAATTTTGGAAGATTAAAGTTGGCTGGAAAGCAGGGAGACGGAAAGGAGTTCCATAAGTGAGACGTGCGTGAGAAGAAACTGTTAGCATAGAACTTACGGTTACATCTAGCCAACTTGTCTGTAGATTGATGAGATCTCGACGCCAGAACTAATCTGGATGTAACATTGAAAAAAAAAAAAAGAAAGAAAAAGAAAAGATAAACCAGGTATGACTCTCAGGGCTTATGTTTTTAATTGGTTGATAGTCTTAACATAATATTTTTTTCAATCAATTCGCCCCATGCCCATAATGCCACTAAACCGCAAGAGAGAGTGGAAGAGAATGAGGAACCGGAAACCCGATCCTAAACAGAAACAAGGGATAAACCTATACTCCTGTTCAAAAGACTAGGGAGGAGTGTGAACCGGGTGATGGGCGAACCTATTGAGTTCAACAAACTAAACAAAACATGTTTTGCCGCGGTGAATTATGAGTAAATCTCCCGTTCAGTACTTTTCAGTTGTCCGATCATAAAAATGTTGGGCATGTCTGTATGCACCGTGCATCTCTATTCATGAGCAGGAATAGTTTGAGGGAATCATGGTCATCTTCGTGGGGGGGGGGTTATTTTTTATTTTTAAGTTTGAAGACAACCAAGGTGACTTGAGAGTAACGACGAGATACATTCAATTGGAGGTCACCTGAGCGTTCTGAAGGTATTTTTAACTGGGCCCCAGAACATATATTATCATAAACATAACCATTATTTCAGTAGTTATAGGAGTACCAGGAATGATTGAGAAGAATACTGACACACTCATCCAAGGAAAGTCATCTTTATCCAAAATACAATAGATTGTATTAATGTGTAGCGTTCACAGGAAATATCATTATCCGAAGAAAAACCGTCATTTATTTTAGCTGTCAGGTAAAAGTCTTGATAAATGATTGCATGAAATTGCGAATAAAAATTAATAATAAAAATAGTAATAATAATATCCAGGAGGAAATGATTATGCAGCTGATTTTTTGCTTCTCTGCTACTTACGATTTTCAAAAATTTAAATGCAACATCAATCACCATTTTCTGCCTTCTCAGTGTTTTTTTATTTTTCTTTCCCCTCACTAAAGTCTTCTCATTCTCTTTCAGTTTCAGTAAACACTTTCGTCCTAGTGTCATTATTGCCTTGATTGGAATGAAATGATTAAAAAAAGAAATCAAAGTATATAATAATAATAATAATAATAATAATAATAATAATAATAATAATAATAATAATAATAATAATAATAAACTAACCCGAAATGCAGGATTTGCGGAAAATATGATGAAACTGTCGACCATATTATCTCAAGATGTTCCGGAACCAGCAAAAAATGAATACATCCAGAGACATAACAATGTAGCGACATATGTGCACTGGAAGATATGCAAGAAGCACAAAATCGAAATCACTGAGAAATGGTATGACCACCGACCAGACACAGTTACCCAAAATAACGATGTAACTATCCCCTGGGACATGCCAATTCAAGCTGACAGGGAAATAAAAGCTAACACACCTGATATTATCATGAAAGACAAGAAATCCAGGAACTGTATGCTTATTGACACAGCAGTGCCATCTGAGAGAAACTTCTCCGTGAAATTAACAAGAAATTGTCCAAATACAAGAACCTGGAGATCGAGATTAACTGAGATTGTACCAATAGTAATTGAAGCTCTGGGCTTTGTGAGAAAGGGAAGGGACAATTTTACTAACAGTGTCCCAGGTAACATCAACATACAAATTGCCCAGAAGATTGCTCTACTAGGAACATCCTATATACTAAGATAAGTGTTATCAATTAATTAATTCTCCCATGGGGCCTAAGGACCATAGTTTGAACCCAGCTTTACAGGATACAAAGCAGGAAACATAACATACACAAATAATAAAAGTAATAATAATAAAAAAATACAAAAAATTGTTCTCACAAGTACATTGCGCACCTTTCGAAGGGCTTTATCTATACAAAATATATGTATTTTTTTTTAAAATTGCTCAGTAGAAAATGACATGATACCATTCCTGACCTTAGGTCTCTGGTCGGAACCGGGAAAGAAATGCGTATACAACAGAAATCGAAGGAAATAAATAAACATTAGGTTGGTGCAAAAATAATGTCGTTTTTTGACGTTCAACTTCATGTGAGAAAACGACATTATTTTTGCACCAACCTAATAAATAAATAATAATAATAATATTAATTCAACTAAACTACACCGATTTTAAAGTTGAGATAGCAAAATTGTTTGGAATGCGGGAAAGGAATGTCAAGATGATTCCACTTGTGATTGGTTCCCTGAGATAAATGCCATAAAAACTGTGTGACTTTCTTGACCAGCTGTGGAAACCATACCAACTTGGAGTCATCCAAATATCGGCTCTTTTGGGTACTGCGCATATTTTTCTGGGGTCCTTGACAGATAAATTAATGTACCCGGTGTATTCACAAACTTTTACTGTGTGACAAAACAATGATAAACGTCTGAAATTGGTATTTGATTGTTATTTTTTTTTCTATGTGAGCACTGGTCGTTAAGAATTTTCGGTGCTACTATAGGTATAATATCTACCAAGGCATTTGCGACCTACCGGAAATGCACGCTACCAAACAACCCACTACAGCAGTTAATTCCTCAAACTACATACAGTGTTATTTTAACCTATAGAGTTGGGTATTTATCTAATTTGTATTCTTAAATGAGGTATTTATGTAATTCCGTTACAAAATAAACAAGCTAACGTTAGACAAAATAATTCTAGCACCATGCTGGCCAGAGACTTTTACAACATAATTTCAATTGAAGATGAAGCGGTGTCGTTTTTAAGAGTTAAGGTTAGGGTTTTTAACATATTTCACACTTCCAACAGTTGGTAAATATACAATAGTAGTAAAAATTTAATAGTAGATATACTATAGTAAAAAATGGACGGGTTTCATGGGATTAACTTCATAATCATTCTTAGCGCGCTTCGACAACTACTAGAATAATCTTCTTCTTTTACCTATAGTACCCCTTCAGAATGAAGTCGATCATGGATCTCCACAACTTCCTATACGTCGTATCTCTTGTTTGTTTACTATCCCTCCCGCTCTCTGTTCTATCATCCATTTACACGAGCACGTTAAGTCAGTTGATGCTTTCCGCTTTCTATTTAAATGCCAGGATTTTGCCATTTCTAATTTCATTCTTACATTTGGAGAGTTTATCAAATGCTTTTCACTGAAATGTTTTTTTTTTTTATCACAAGGTATCATGATTATGTCATTAAGACAGAATTTAGATTCTTTGAAGTTTTTGGAATAATGATTATGTTGTCATTATTTCTTTATATTCATATGATAACATTTATTATTATTGCTATTATCAATATTATTCCTTCGTGTTCCTCTTCTTTTGCTCCTTCTTCTTCTTCTTATGCCTTCATATTCATATTCTTCTTCTTCTCATTATTATTATTATTATTATTATTATTATTATTATTATTATTTTATTTCCTTTGATTTCTGTCGTGTACACATTTCTTTCGGAGTCCCGCTCAGAGACTTAAGGTTAGAAATGGCATCATGACATTTTCCATTGACCAATTAAAACAAACACAAACACACACACATATTACATAGATAAAGCCCTTCGTAAGGTGTGGGCTGTACTCGTGAGAATAATTTTTTGTATTTCTTTAAGGCATGGGCTACCAGGAATCCCGTTCCAATCAATCCGAAGGCTCCAACTACAACAGAGATTGTTGATATTCCCATGTTCCACATTTCTGAGATTTCGATTTCATCATCATCATCATCATTATTATTATTATTATTATTGTTTTTTCCATATTCCTATGATTAATATTATTATTGATGTCTTCAAGTGCCACATTTTTTTAGATGTCCACTTCAATGATCCTTGTACAGTCGAACTTCGGTTCACGAATTTAATTCGATCCTGAATGCCGTTCGTAACGCGAAATGTTTGTAAACCGAAACTATTTTTCCAATAGGAATCAATGTAGAGAAAAAAAGTCAGAGTACAATAAAATTGGAAAAGAAAAGCACGACACGACACAGAAATTATTCCGTTCGGGTTAACTCGGTTCGGCTATGTTGTTCGAGAACCGAAATTTTGTTCGATAACCGAGGCATTTTCATTTCGAATTTTCTGTCCGAAAACCAATTTGTTCGACATGTGAGACGTTCGAGAACCGAGGTTGCTCTGTATTTTTATAGATTTTTTGAAGATCTTTAAAGATACATTACAATCTGCAGGAACGGCCATGTCAATAAGAAAGCACATTCTGTTCTTGTGGTCTTTGATCACAATATTTGGACGATTAGTTTTGATTGTTCTGCCTGTGTGTATGGTAAAGTCCCATAAAATTGTTACAAGTCCCACATCTCTGTAACCGGACCTGTGTGATATTCGTACCAGTTGCTTGCAATTCCCTTCCCGTAAAAGTTGCTTATTTTCCAGTGCAGAAATTTGCCCACATTATCATGTTTTATATTTTATCATTAGTTTTGTATTCAGTGGGTACTGACACCAACCAACCTAATACAAGATGGTCTATTGGTATTTATCACAGAATCTGCATTTCGGGCTAACACAATTTTTTCAGTATGTGCGCTTGGTAATTTCTTGGGGAAAAAATTTCTTAATCTGTGCTGAGATATTTGTCAAAACAGAATCAGAAGTAACCATTGCAGCATAAGCCTAATATCACGATGAAAATCACAAGAAATTAAGATGTAAAAATACTTGGCAAAAATTAATAATGCATAACAATCGGGTAAATTTGTACACTTTTATTAATACTAGGTATGGAAATTAAAATAAAATGAACATAATAGTATCCAAAACTAGGGTTGGCAGTGCTTCTTATTGGGAAATTCTATAACTGTTATATCTATAACTCAATTCAAATTCTCTTTATATATATATATATATATATATATATATATATATATATATGTGTGTGTGTGTGTGTGTGTGTGTGTGTGTGTGTGTGTGTGTGTGTGTGTGTGTGTGTGTGTGTGTGTCTGCCTGAATATATATATAGGCATATAGGCAGGCAGATACATAATTTTTAAGTATACATTTATAGTGAATGTTAGATGGACAGAGACAGACGGACAGATAATTTTTGTAGTGAAGATTAGATAGATAGATAATTTTAAGTAAATATTTATAGTGAAGATTAGATAGATAGATAGATAGATAGATAGATAGATAGATAGATAGATAGATAGATAGATAGGCAGACTGATAATTATTAAGTAAAAAATTATAGTGAATATTAAAAAGATAAATAATATTTATAGTGAAGATTAGATAGATAGATAGATAGGCAGACTGATAATTATTAAGTAAAAAATTATAGTGAATATTAAAAAGATAAATAATATTTATAGTGAAGATTAGATAGATAGATAGATAGGCAGACTGATAATTATTAAGTAAAAAATTATAGTGAATATTAAAAAGATAAATAATATTTATAGTGAAGATTAGATAGATAGATAGATAGATAGATAGATAGGCAGACTGATAATTATTAAGTAAAAAATTATAGTGAATATTAAAAAGATAAATAATATTTATAGTGAAGATTAGATAGATAGATAGATAGATAGATAGATAGATAGATAAACAGAAAGGCAAAAGTAGATAGATAGATAGATAGATAGATATGGCGCTAAGTACGTAAGTCTGAAACATTTCTGAATTATAATGTTCAAGTCATCTAATATAAATGAATATAAATAGAAATTATATTCATCGACAAGGGAGGGGCGATTATTTAAAAAAATAAATATTTATTATTCAAAATAAATGCATTTTCTAATTTGGTTAGATTATGCTAATATGTAGACAAATATATTTGCAGTTTTTATTTTTCCTTTTTCCTTTTTGGCTCTTAATTTCATTTTCTTATTTTGTGTCTTGAAAAGTCATTGCGTGCAAAATGGCGGTGGAGACGACTACATCCAATTTCGTTTATCTTTGTCCAAATTTTCGGAACAAATTTCTTACGAGAATAGAAGCTTCCTTTTTTTTTTTAAAAAAACAAAAAAAAAAACCGTTCTCAACGTTTAACGTAAATATAGGTTGACATTTTAAGACTTTTTTTACCGCATTTTTTATTGCGAATCAACTTAAACATTTTGAAAATTGTAGAATTTGAGAAACATTTATGCATGATTAATATGAAATATAGGTGAGATATTATATATATATATATATATATATATATATATATATATATATATATATATATGTGTGTGTGTGTGTGTATGTATATATATGTATAAACTATGCCATAAAATAATAATTAACTTTCTATAAACTCACACGCGCGCATATAATACATATATATATATATATATATATATATATATATATATATATATATATGAGCACGCTCGCGAGAATCTATAGGCACAATTAAAAAAATAAGCAACCAATGAAAAGTGCAGACAACAATATTGCCGATATCCCTTGATGAATATACAGAGTGATTGCCTTAGTCAGGTTGCTGAAGGTAACATCAATGAGCTGATAAATTTGATATTTTATTAATTATATATATATATATATATATATATATATATATATATATATTGCGTGTATTTCATTTCGACATGTATAATTGAATAATTTAGACAGTCTACTTATTTTCAATAGGATCCTCTCATATTCATGGACAAGCTTCTTAGTATCCTTATTAGTGGAAGTTTAACTTTCAGATAAACAAAAATTTTGTCTTAGAAAAAACATCACTCTGATGATGACATTGTGCTAATGTCGAAAGTACTCTGAATAAATGAATATGCATCAACATGGTAATTTTCTCTCTTAATCATATCCTTAATAAGAAAACTAAGAAGTTTGTCCGTGAATATGAGAGAGATCTTACTGTAAAACTTGTCTAAATTATTTAATGAGACATGTCTTAATACGCACACACACAAACATATTTATACAAATTTTATTAAAGATAACTGACAAATTATTGCTATTAAGCTTTTTATTCAATTTTTCTTTTATTCGTACCAGTATTTACTTTACTGGATATAAAGTTGGTAAAAATTGTCCAAATGTCAGTTTTCTTTGCCATTCTCAAAACCATTATCTTATCCAAATAAAAGTAGTATGAAATTTGGTTGAAAATGCAGTTTAATATCTGATGCGATCTAGTTGTTTAATTACTTTTAAATAATAAGAATGAAGAAAAAGGTGTGCGCATCGCAAGGGAACTTTTTTTCATACGCAGGTAATAGAGTCGGATATTAATTAAATCAGTCCATCAGAAATGAGATGACAAACGTAGACTTCAATCTGTCAATTCCAAGAGTACCAATAAACATTGTGTCACACAGGTATTAGCGGTATGCGAGTTTAGACATCGATAATCAGGAGATATTGCACAATAAAAAATTACTTAATCAGTTGTCGAATTACTGGTAATAGAATGGATCTGACCTTTCTTGACATCATCGAAATTTTGACTTGCTGTCACTTATCAAATGATTCCCAACAGTAAAACACCTGTTAGCATTGGAACAAAACTCTTCTCGCTCTATCTATCTATCTATCTATCTATCTATCTATCTATCTATCTATCTATCTATCTATCTATCTATCTATCTCTCTCTATATATATATATACATATATATATATATTATTTATATTATATATATATATTATTTATATTATATATATATATTATTTATATTATATATATATATTATTTATATTATATATATATTATTTATATTATATATATTATATTATATGTATTATATTATATATTATATATATTATATTATATATTATTATTTATTATATTATATATATATTATTATATTATATGGTATATTATTTATTACATATATATATAATATAGATATATATTATATATAATATTATATATATATATATATACATACATACATACATATATATATATATATATATATATATATATATATATATTGAAAATATAAGATCATTAGAAAAACTGAAAATCTTTTATAATTAGTTCTATAATGTGGAAGGATGTTGCGTTATATATGTAGAGCTATATATATATATATATATATATATATATATATATATATATATATATATATATATATATATATATAGATATGTACTTACTGATACAAGTTCTGCGTGTGTTTGTGTGAACAACTACCGGATGTTATCTGTCACTGTAAAAATTGATATATTACTCTTTCATAAATAATTGAACACGTTCTGGACAGGTGTAGGAAATATTGTAAACATTACATAAGCAAATAATATATATTTCTCTCTCTCTCTCTCTCTCTAACTCCATCCCTCCCTACCTCCGCAACTAGTGTATGTGTGTGTTTCTCGAATTTTCTTTATTTCCTCCTTATTCAACGAGGCGTATTCTCATAACCAACAGAGGGACAGACTTTTCGGGCATTTTGAAGCCATAAGAGAATTCATTATAAAATCAGCAATTATTTTCAACCTTGTATTGTCCTATTTCTACTTCCGGATTACATTATTCTATAGTTGTTGGAATTTTCGAGATGAAACCATGCCATCATTATTATTATGTTTTTTTAAATAGCCTTTCTTTAATATTGATTTTGTTATTTTCTGTCACAATGTTCAAGTCGTTTTCACACTCTTCCGCTGTTGAACAATTAGCTTGCATCAGAAAATAAAGTAAGGCGAAAGAGAAATGTAATTATAAAATCAATAACAACATCGTTATTGGTAATACTATCTCTGTATATTCAGTATTTTCCAACAAAGGAAAGTAAAAAATTAAAAATTAAAAATTAAATACAAAAAAACAAAGAAAAAAAAAACTAACGTGACAAGATATCTGTAGATATGGAGACCATAACGAGAACTGAAGATTAATTATAGGTTTTTGTTCGAAACTCCTTGGAGATTACCATGATCGGTAGACACCTGATGAAGAACGGGGCGTACAACGTTCGAAAGGTTATAACAATAAAGATGAAGATATTAGTCCAATTGTAAATATTATAAATTATGTTTTTTCCATTTTTAGTTCTTCAGAACCAAATTTATTATTTTCATTTCTTTGTATACACACACACACACACACACACACACCCACACACACACACATGCACATATATATATATACACACACATACACACACGCGCGAGAGAGAGAGAGTGAGGGAGAGAGAGATGAATGAGGTACAATACCAATCATATGTATGAACAAAGGTTTTCATTTAAAGAAGGGATCCGTTACAAATGAAAAGATTCAAAACTGACAAGGTTTCCTCTTTCACTGAAGCAGACGTTAAACGCAGATGAACGTTATTACCTCTTCTATCTCCTTTTCTTTCTTTCTTTCTTTCTATCTTTCTTTCTTTTTATTTTGTCTGCTTTCTTTATTTCACACAAACCAGTGGTTCTGATATATCTTTTTCTTTCGGGTTGCCTCGCAACCAAAACGAAATGGTCCATTATTTATCTGAGGTAATGTCAGGACGTAACTCATGCGCTAATTTACTAACAGAGGAACAAGCAGAATTATAACCTTGTAATAATAATTGATGCGAGGTGTTATCATATCCATGTCTTATTTTAGTGACTATTCGGTTATGTACCAAAGACTTGCTTGTCAGTCACCTAATCTTAACCAATTGGTAATGTCCCTGTTAAAAAAACAAAAATAGTGAGGGCATTATAGCCGGGTTTACTTTTTTTTTAATTTGAAAGATCAGACCGGTAAGGCGACTTGGGAGTCACATCTAGATACATAGGCATACATGCAATTGGAGACTGTCTGAGCAGACGAGGTTACCCGACATGAAGATATTTCTAATTGGGTTCCAGCTGCAACGCTACGTGCTGCTTTTATCAAAATCTGTCATCATATTGCGCGCATTTGGCTGTGATGCATGTGCGTGGTATACTCTTATCAGACTGGGTGTCATGATGGCTATCTATTAGGATTTCGTGCAATTGTATCCCAGCGTTAATTTGTTGGCATGGTGTTCCCTCGCCCAATAATAATAATACGGATAATAATAGAGTATCTGTCTATATTTCTGAGATGAGAAGGAACCAGCACATATGCTAGGCCACAAAAATCTCCTGAGCCGACGAAGCGTATAAATGAATACACTATGGTAACCAATAATAAGGAGTGCCAAGGAAAAGCAATAATGAGAACGAAAATTGCAATATGAGGTCAGGTAAAAAACAATTGCAATGATAACAGCAAAAATTGCAATATGAGCACTGGTAAAAAATGTTGTGAAAACATTAAGCTTATAAGTCCCAGAAATTCATCCAATTGCAGGACACATGGTAGAGTGGATAAAGACGTTGGTTAGACCCGGTGATAGGACCCAAAGAGTTGTGAGTTCAGTACCTGGTTAAGGCAGTGGAGGTCTTGGAGAGGTGATTAAGGACAATAGTCCGAATAATGTAAATAGTATACGTCTTATATCTTTGCTCTTAACATGACAGCGCCCTTTCTCAAGTTATAGAAAATCGTATTTTTGCAAAGTGCCAAGATTTGCGTTTTTATCCCAAATTCCTGGCTATTAATGCTTTTGGTTCAAATTATATATTTTTGAGTCTGAATAGACGCCCCTACCTCTGCTGAAATTAATTTTGTGAAATATTTGTACCCCACCCCACCACTGCCTATTAATATTCTTAAAGAGTTCCAACTTGGAGAATTCTAAAAAGCGTTTTCAGAAATATTCTCTCAGTCTTTGCGTCGGTCCAAATCGACTTTGCATTGCAATTTGAACGCGTACACGCAGTTTTCTTTTTATCTACTTAAAAGGGTCGATAAGCCGTAAAAAACAAATCAAACAATTCTCATTCTTAATGGGATGACCTTGCATTGTGATCGAAGATTGATCAAACCATAAACACTTATCATATTTTATCATTTCTTTCAACCCATCTCCTTTTTCAATCACCCGCTCCGCTTCATATTCAGGTCTCGAGAATAGAAAAAACATCTTATGCCGAAAAAAATTACGTAGACAAATTAAACGAGAAAATATTATCTGGTGGCTAACACAGGA
>OZ038494.1:61737650-61762650 GCA_964036315.1 Acanthosepion esculentum
AACTCCTTGGCATTTTGAAGAAATAAAATTGATTTACCCAATTCCAAAAATATTTGGAGATATTTTAAACTGAATTTAAAACAAAAAACAAAAATAAATAGATTTTCAGATTCTGTCTTACTTTAAGCTCAGTATAAATTAAAATCTTTTAAAATAAATTTTTTTTTTTTCAGTTATTTTAAAATTTGAACTTTTAAGCACCCCCTCCTCATCCTGACACAAATCCCAATGCTGGATGTTCAAATACCAGATGCAGGGCAGATTTTAAATCCCGGGACCATCCTGATTCCGAAAAGGTAGAATATGTCTATGTAGAGTAAATGTGGCCAGAGTTAGGAACGGACAGACTGAAATTGTCGTTCACACACACACACACACACACATATATATATATATATATATATTATTTATTTATTATAATTTTATCATATAGACAAAACCATTTTACTCACTACAAAGATGCAACTTGGTTTCAGTGCATTTCAACGTTATTTTAGTGGATACATGCGTTTTGATTAGACATTCTCTTGTGAAATCAAAGTGAAATTAACTTCTATCTGTCTTGATAATCGAGATCGAACCTGCATTCACTTTATTTAAGAAAGTACTTCTTTTTAGCCGGGTGTGCATTTACCGTTTCTACTGAAACCTACCAAAATTAACATTTACAGACATAAGAATTCTGTAATGTACAAATTTTACAAAATCCATTAATTAAAACAGACAGGAACCAGGGATACACAAGATGGCGATTGATTTCGCATTTCAAATTTTGATGATCGTACGTGATAAGGAAACAAGATAATGGAAGTGAGTCCCACATACGAAAAGTGCTAGTGAAGAAACTATTATTACGGTTTCATCCAGCTATTTCAACAATAATGCGATGAGACCTATTTGCCAATCTAGTAGTAAGTTCCAATGAAGAAAACTCATTGGAATATTTGTTACGAAAATATTTATAGAAAAACACACAGGGGAAACCACGTCCCGGCGGTGGGAATGTTACTGAAGTCGAGATACCAGGTCAGGACCGATAACATTACCTTTCTTTGAATTTTGTCAAGAATCTCGTGATATGTAGCAGGAGCACCAGACTAGATATGGCAACAGTATTCAATGCACGGGCGATTGTTAGATTTATAAATGTACAAGATGGATTTTGACGAGAAAAACAAAATGTCTGACACGACACAGAAAACCAAATTTCCTAGCAGTCGACGTGGCAAATGATTCGATATAGTCGATCCACTTCATGTCAATGGAAAACCTAAGCTCAAGCGGTTTGCTCCCAGTTTACGTTCTGGATATATTTATAGAAAAATAGACAGAAGCCTTGTTACGTCGGTGAAAAAGTGACTGAAGCCGAGATGTCAGGTCAGGACCGATAATATTACAGAACATTCTTCGAATTTTGTCAAGAATGTTTAGATATATAGCAGAACCACGAGACCGGATGTGGCAGCAATATTCAATGAAAGGACAGATGGTAGATTTATAAACATGCAAAATGGATTCTATCGATAAAAATCTTTCTGTCACGACACAGTGAACCAGTTTTCCTAGCAAGTAGACCCAGCAGTTGATTCAATATATATATATATATATATATATATATATATATATATATATATCACTTAGAAACATTATAAAGAAATACACAATTCCAGTGGACAAAAACTAGAAAATTAAATTATTTATTATAAAAAATATGAAACTGCTAACCTCATTGTCAAAAACAATAATTCATCTGCAAGAACCAAACTACAGAGAAACAATGTTCTTACTTTCTAATACCCTGTATGAATTCTCTTCTTTCCCCCCAGCTATGGGTAAATAGCAGGACAGACTGGGTTCTACAACCTTGGGTGGCAACCGGTCTAGCAGAAGGAAAAACTCTGAATTCAAAACTGACCTGGAGAGGGTTGGGCTCCATCAGGTTATCTTGCCCAAGAAACACCACTTCTACTGTGACTCCAGTATACATAGTAACCCTACGGCCCTACACGTCACTGGATGAAAATTTTTTTTTACAAATTTAAATGTCCCATAGGGAACTGTTCTCCTGATCAATCCAAATTTGTAAATAATTATATAATATAATTAATGTAATTCGATATACTGCAACATCTTTAACAAGAAGACTATCGTTACATCTATCTGGTTATAGCTCAATCAGGTCTTATTTAAATACACGTCCGTTTTACACTCGTTGATAATACAAATATAACATCATCATCCATATGCGCGAAAAGGCTAAAAATAATGAAAGCATTATTAATAAGAAAGAAAAATCCAACACTCGATAATATCAACTATGAACACGGTCACAATGTGCTGACCGTGTTTGGAAAATTATGCCTTTCTATAATTCTAGATACATACATAAAACAATCCATTATTCAGTTAAAAATAAAAATAAAATTCATCCTTGATAATGGCTAAAAGTATAGCCGAAAGCGCTTGGATATATAAAAGATTCGGACAATTTTTATATAATTTTTGTCCTGAAAAAAAAAAAATTATACGAATACATGAAAAAATATATAAAAAACTTAACCACAGAACCTTGTGAGTCGTTTTTAATGAAACTTGCAAAACGTGCGAAATATATATATATATATATATATATATATATATATATATCAGTCTAATCCCACCAATATCCATACATTTTTGCAAGCTGTTAACTGATTCTTAATTAAATGTTTTCACGCTGAAATAAATACTACAAAAAACATTAACTGATTTATTTATTGTAATTGCGTGATAATTGTCTTGATTTGAAAAATGAAATGGTGGCATCAAATTATAGACAATTTACCAACTTATAAGGATGTAACATACTTAGTTGTGAACATTGTTGAACGCTTTAAATAGATGTTAAATTAAACGCAAAGTTTAATACGGTTTTGTAGTTTTTATTCCGTATTACGTAAGTGTTTTAACTTTCAAGTCGTAATCATAATTGCTAGTGGTAAACTTAGTCTGTATGAACACACAGGCACACACGCAATAGAACTCCTGAGGATAATGGTCCAAAAACAACATTAACTATTCTTGGTTATACATTCATAAATGCACTGATTTCCTCGTAATTTAAGAAGGGAAAACCTTTTAGTTATTCCCCAAGTTTGCAATCAAAAGCAAAGTATTTAATAATAATAACAGAAGAATGATGACTTTTGCAATGTTTATATATTTGTTATAGGATGCATATGAACTGTATCGCTTATACAGAAATGTTTTCCATATTTTAGACGATTCCATGTGCAAATATAATTTTGTTTTCTGAACAAATCCCCTGAGATCGGAAAGCTGGGGGTGGGTACCTTTGGTCGTTTAGCAGCAGTCTCTATCCAGATTTTGCCAACGAATAGCCATTATTATTATTATTATTATTAGTAGTAGTAGTAGTAGTAGTAGTAGTAGTAGTAGTAATAATAATAATAATAATAATAATAATAATAATAATAAATATTATTAATTTTTCATATCGTCATTTACTTATATTTTTTATTCTTTTCTTCTTATTATATATTTTTCTCTATTATTATTATTTACTATAGAATGTTCACATCAATAGGTGCTTAAGGCCATATCACGTTGAAACACCGGTTCTCATACAAGCACCGAAGTTAAGCAACGTCGAACCGGGTCAGTACCTAGATGGGAAACTTCTTGGGGAAACTAGGTGCTATAAGCTTGGATATGCGGGTGGTGTAATGGATTACGGCTTGGAATTGGTAATCGAAGAATCGAGTTCCAATTCCAGTTGATGCGTGAAAGAGTTGCGCGCCAACAAAAAAATACAAGAATAAAAATGTATGACTCTCAATATGTCCATCATGATACCCTGCCTGATAAATGTATATCAGACGCATGCATCATAGCCAAATATTCTCGTTATGTTGATAGGTTTTGGTAAAAGTAGCGTAGGTAGCGGGGAGGGTCAGTTCGGAATAACTTCAGGGGTTAGGTAATCAGGTTCGCCAATAGGCTATCCGACTGGCGGTGTTTCCAACTATTTAGACACGACTCTCATGTCTTCGCGGTTGCCTCTTTTTGAAACACATGCACACATATACACAAAACCCTCACGACACCCTATCATGATACTTCTCCGGCTTCTCGCACTGATGAACAGTGATGCACAGTGCTTCACCCCCTTGGGGACATGTCCAATTGGTCAGATCAGGCAAATGACAGGCAGATTTGTGGTACTGACCGGGATATTTACTGCAGACCATTTTAATTCACTAGGAAAAAAGCACATGTTAACATTTCTAATCGATTAAGATCAAAAGAAGTGAGAGCCATGCCTGGTACAACATTAAGGCAAATATTATCATCATCATCATCATTATTATTATTATTATTATTATTAGTAGTAGTAGTAGTAGTAGTAGTAGTAGTAGTGGTGGTGGTAGTAGTAGTAGTATATTTGGTTTCTGGTGTGTACACATTTCTTTCCCGACCAGAGACCTAAAGTCAGAAATGGCATCATTACATTTTCCACTGAGCAGTTTTGAAAAAGAAATCGCACATATTTACATAGATGAAGCCCTTCGTAAGGTATGGGCTCTACTTGTGAGTGCAACTTTTGTATTTCTTTAAGTCATGGACTACCAGGGATTCCTTCAATGAGTCTATTGGAATCTTTTCCAATCATTCCGAGGGCTCCAACTACAACTGGAATTGTTAATGTCCTCATGCGTCACATTTTTTAGATTTCGGTTTCAAGGTCCTTGTATTTTGATAGTTTTTTTTTTGAAGATCTTCAAAGATACATTTCAATCTGCAGGGACTGCCATTTCGATGAGAAGCACATTTTGTATTTGCGGTCTCTAATCACAATGTCCGGGCAATTAGCTTTGATTATTCTGTCTGTGTGTATTGTAAAGTCCCCAAATCTTTTACAGGTCACATCTCCGTAAGCGGGTTTGGGTGGTGTTCATACCAATTATTATTATTATTATTATTTCTTCTTCTTCTTCTTCTTCTTCTTCTTCTTCTTCTTCTTCTTATTATTATTATTATTATTATTATTATTATTATTATTTCCTTTGATTTCTGTTTTATACTCATGTCCTGTCAGCCAGAGACCTAAGGTCAGAAATGGCATCATAACATTTTCCAGTGAGCAGTTTTTAACCTAAGATCACATACATTTTACATTAATAAAGCCCTTCGTAAGTTATGAAATGTACTTGTGAGCAAAAGTATATCTTTAAGGCATGGGCTAACAGGGATCCCTTCTGTGAGTCTATCAGAACCTTTTCCAATCAAACTGAGATCTACAACCACAACTGAAATTATTGATATCTTCATGCGACATTTTTAGATTTTCCCTTCAAGATCCTTGTATTTTGATATTTAAAAAAAAAATATCTCCATAGATACATTACAATCTGCAGGAACTGCAATGTCAGTAAGAAATTATTATTATTATTATTATTATTATTATTATTATTATTATTATTATTATGCTTGTTTCTCCCTTAATTAGCAAGACCATTATGCCCTGCCAATACCTCATAAAAAATGGACTATTCCGTTTTGAGCGCGTGGAAAGACAGAGAAAATATCAGATACGCTACTTGATTTCAGTGAGTAAAAGAAAGAAAGGAAGACAGAAGTGTTTTACAGCTGTTTCACTGAAGTGGAAAATGAAATCAATTTCAAGTCATTTCATTTGTACCCCCTTACTTCTTCAAATAACGACCAGCATTCATATTTATGATTGTTATATTTTGTTAAAGTTATTAAGCTCAGTCATTTAACGATGTGATGGGAGAATATATATATATATATATATATATATATATATATATATATATATATATATATATATAAAAATGGTGTTCCAATAACTTGGACCAATTTTAAATGTGAATTAAGTTTAAAATCGGTCCAAGTTATTGGAACACCATTTATAATTCAGACATTTTCTTAAGGTGTCTGTATCATATATAACTATTTATAACATGTGAATAAAATATACAAACGTGAAAATTAGTGAAAATATTAATCCCTGTGACATAAATTATATATAATTCGTGTCTGTATTGCTGTCTTTTCGTTATATAATCATTAAGTATTTCCGACTAATATTCAGAACCTCTTTTCAAAGTTTGCGCGCCCAAATATTTTCTTTGCTAACGTTAAAAAATGGCTATAAAGCTTCAGCGTCTCCCTGGTGTACATTAAATATATTAATAAGTTCGAAACGATTTCCCACTTGTACATTTAACTATTGAGATTTCTTGGCGCTATTTAGAAAATCTGGTTATAATAATAATAATAATAATAATAATAATAATAATAATAATAATAAAAATATGCACTCTACAAAATGAATTCCTCTTGGTGATAATTGGTTTAATTTTTCTCCTGACGCACATCAAAATTTAAAATCTGTTTTTCTTCTTTTTTAACAAGGAAGAAATAAATGAAAAGACAGAAATGCATTTTGCGCACTTCGCGATATTTTGGTCAACATAATCGACCAACCGAGAGTGCAATTGGAAAAATTGTTCGTAAATTTAAACAAACTGGGTCGGTGGCAGATGTGAAAACACCATTGCGTGCTCGTTTACGCCGTTCAGCTGCAAACATTGCTGCAGTGAACGAGAATGTGGCCGAAAATCCGAACACCTCTATTAGTCATCGCGCGCAGGAACTGAACCTCTCCACAACAACGTTACATCGAATTTGGACAAAAAGATTTATCTCTACACGATTACAAAATTCATTTGACACAAGAACTGAAACTTGCTGAGAATTTGGAGCGCCGAACATTTGTCAATTGGATGTACGAGCAAAGACAAGCTGATGAAGATTTTTCGCATAAAAATCCTGCTTAATGATGAAGCCCATTTTCCTCTTGGTGGATTCGTTAATAAGTAGGATTGTCGCATTTGAGCTGATGAAGAGCCAAGAAAGATTGTTGAAAAGCCACTTCATGCATAAAAGGTCACTGTTTGGCATGCATTTTTTTGCTAGCGGAATCATTATGCCATATATTTATAAATTTGAACGTCCATTTTCGTAATAGGCTTCGATAACTTTGACACGTTGTTTGATTGTTAATATTTCCACGGTTGAAATTGTCATAGACGTAAGTTGTTAAATCTGAAAGTAAAAGAAAAGAAAAATCATTAGACGCTTAAACTTTAAATAGCTATCGTCTTTTGAACGTAAGCTTCTTCTTCCTGAATGGGCTGCACATCTATTCAGGACGTGGGCGATTATGACTCTCATCAACTTCCTATCCTTCGTAGCAATATCCCATAGGCGAAGATCGCGATTAAAAAAAATCGATTGTTGATTTCGAGACTCATCTCGCCACTGATACTCTGAGATGAGTTGTATCATATTTTTATATTAACAACGTGTCAAATTTATCGAAACCTATTACGAAAATGGACGTTCAAATTTATAAATATACGGCCCAATGATTCCGCTAGAAAAAATGCACACCAAACAATGACCTTTTGTGGATGCAGTGGCTTTTCAATAATCTTCCTTGGATTTTCATCAGCCCAAATGCGACAATTCTGCTTATTAACGAATCCACCAATATGAAAATGAGCTTCATCACTAAAGGCTTCGATAACTTTAACACTTTGTTTGATTGTTAATCTTTCCATGGTTGAAATTGCCAAAGACTTAAGTTGTTAAATCTGAAAGAAAAAGAAAAAAATCATTAGACGCTTAAACTTAATCCACATTTAAAATCGGTCCAAGATATTGTAACACCCTATATTGGGATAAAATGACGGCAAGTCTCCTAACGTCTCAAGCGACTTACTTATTATTCTTGCTGACTTCAACAATACCGCAATCTGAATTCATCCATTCCAAATATGTATATCTTTGCAAAGATATATGAAACCGTCCCTAGTTCTCCAATTGTCATGGACAGGACTGTCACAAGTTTAGATCTCATGGGTAAGATGTTTGCGTTTATTCTGGTTTCTTTCACCGCGATTTCAATTTTCTTTTGTTCTTCTACATGGGTTGTATTAACTGGCTGGCTTTCACTTTTTGCCTGTATCGAAGACTTCAGTTGCGGTTTGCGTAAAGAGATCCGTTTAAATCTCGATGTAATTAACGAATCTTACTTATATAATTTTCATTAGAATTATCTTGTTTCTTCTGTTCTAAAAACTTTGTCACTTGACTGAAATCGGACACCAGTACTGTCTGGAGTAGAGTTTCTCGATTTTTTCTTTCTTGTGGATCATTTTTGTTCTCCGTAAAAAAAAGGCCCACATAAGCACAAATGTATTTTATTTACAAAAGCAAAATGCAGTAAAAAAATATAAATTCTGAATAATGACTACACTGTTCCTGGTGTTTCCAGGCGCATTTAAAATATTTCTCAGGACCACTTTTCGATCTAAGAGCCCACGTTGAGAATCACTCATCTAGAGACAATCACTGGAGATTAATAGACAAGTTGCTTTAATATACAAGCTCTTTCCTCAGTATTCTTGGAGGTTTCACAGATACTAGCGTCGAAATAGCCTTCGTCTTTTTTTTCTCGTTTCTTTTCTTTTTTCTTCGCTATTTTCTTTTGATTATCTATTTTCTCATTCCTTCTCATTTACCTTTCTTTTTTCCGTTTTTCTCATTTCTTCTTCTTCTTCTTCTTCTTCTTCTTGTTTATTCCGTTTTTCTCATTATATACATATTTGTAATCACGTATGTAAACTAAAAAGAACGCATACAACTATTTTTGACTTAATTTCTCAATAATATATTTTTATACATAAATTAAAAAATAAAATACAATTTTTATACGTAATTTTTACAATAATTCACAATTTTTATACGTAACTTCTACAATAATTTACAACTGTTACACAATGTTTTCTTGCATTCCAGCAAGTATTTTCTGGACATAAAGTGTATAAAAGCTGTCCAAATGATCTACATATCCAAGCGCTTTCAGCTATTCTGTTAGCCACTATCAAGGATGTTTTCTTTATTTTAACTAAATATTTTATATCCAGAAAAGAAAATACTAATATATATATATATATATATATATATATATATATATATATATATATATATATATACTGTATGTCAGAATAACTCTGAATAAGTGTAAAGATAGATAAGTAGCGCAATCTCGTTACATACTTTCTGTCACTTAGTCTCTAAGGTAAGCTACCAGTTAACGCTCAATAATATTAAAGAAAAACAGAGTAAATCCTAGCATGCTATTGCTTCTGAAGTCGGCGTTGGTTGGTTCTGTCAATTGTAAAACTTGATAGAGAGCACCCGTAATGGAAAACGTTGTAGAAAGAAAAAACCTGTGGAAGAACAGAAGCGGTGTTTCAACGTGATATGGTCGTAAGCACCTATTGATGTGAACATTCAGTAGTAAATAATAATAAAAATAAAAACAACAACAACAAAAACTAATAACAAGAACAACAACAGCAACAACAACAATAATAATAATAATAATAAAGAAATTGGAATTCAGATGATGTGGCATCTAGAAATGTTGTAGTATGCTCCCACTAAAGAGTCTGTTAGACTCTTCCGCCTACTATAAGATTAGTAGGATAGAAGGCTTCAGGGAAACAGCAAATAGATTGAGCGCTAGTTCATTCGATACACTCTTACTAGTCATGTAATACTCTTTCGGTGTACTTACTGTTTAATATACAATATATCTGCAAACCTGGTTTTTGTTATTACTTAACAATTTACTTGGTCACAACAAAATTGAAATTCAGATGTGGCATCTCAGAACTCAGGCAATCCCAACTGTTATTGGTGCACTAGGAATCATAGCAAAGATATGGACATTATGTTTATAGATTATCTGGTGAGATTTTGGCTAAAATGCAAAAAATTGCCATATACCCAGGAAGTTTTTATCAATGTGACAGGTTATGGTCCTATAATACCGGAATTTGCATTTACGTTCTCAAATACATACATACATACACACACACACACACACACACACACACACATATATATATATAAATATATATATATATATATATATATAAGAAATATAGTCTTAAAGTGTGCTATATTTATGGGATAATGTGCTCAATATCAGAGATAGAGCGTGTGTAAATATAAAAGTGGACATGGAAGTCAGTACTTAGAGGCGACAGTCTGTTTCATGCTAGTGCAATCGATTGCACTAGCATGAAACAGACTGTCGCCTCTAAGTGCTGACTTCCATGTCCACTTTTATATTTATATATATATATATATAAACATAAAACATTAGGCAGCATGTATTTTATATTCAAAGAAATAATCGCATTAATATTGCTGATTGATTCTATGCGTGATTATTTCTTTGTATATATATATATATATATATATATATATATATATATATATATATATCTCCAACGAACCCTACACATTTTACAATGATTCTCCTTTTCATATTTTGAAGCTTCTTCTACGAGTTTACTGAATTTTACATCTGTGACATAATTCTGCTTTTACAAACTCTCCATTTAATCTGACTACACATTTTAACTGTACATAAATTTTATCCGTACATATACATACACATTTTAATGTAAATTTAAACCACTATACACATTTACATAACATCATACAATTAAACTGGGAATATCAGCTACATATTCAACCAATTGTACTAATAATCAGGATCTGTCTCTTGAGGTTTCTGATTGTAATTTAGAGGTAGCTCATAAAACAAAAAGGCATAATAACAATTCCATTTTATTCCGTTAGCGCATTTTGCGCCGCTGTGGTTACCACTGACCTCCATCTCACAATTGTGGTTCATGGTGTCATGTGTAGGTTACCCCGTCCCTCTCATCAGAAGTTGCTCAGCCTACGTAGGATATATATCATTAACTAACGAAAGTCGTATCAATAAATTCTTTAAAGAAAGTGGCTAAATTTGCACTTTCCACTTAAACTTCAAATAGAGAAGAGTTTTGTTCCGGAATTTCGTTGTATAGAAGGTCCTTGAATAAAGCTTTTAACGTTTTCTTGCAAATTCTTAATGGGGTTTATTTTGATAAGAATGTCATTATACGAAACATTTTCTATAGATAGTTTCCTTGGTTATCAAATTGGTAAAATACTGTAATTTTGTATTGGCCTAAATTTACCCACGCTGGACCCATAGACTTTTTATTCATAAACAAGTATAATAACAATAATTTCACTTTATTCTGTTATCGGAATTTGTTAATTTGTATCGGCCTGGAGCCATATACTTTTTATTTATTTATGTCAAAATTGTTATTTCACGTGGGATACATATTATATTCTACTCCTAGTGTCTCTATGGACTACCGTGAGAAAGATATGTTCTTACAAGAGAAAGCTTTAAAAATCAACATTCTGAATACTGTTTTTTTCACTCGTATACCGATTAAGGGCATCCGTAGGTGGACGTAAATGATTCACTTGTCAAGAAGGTCTAATAATTTTGTCCTTTTTCTCATCATCATCATTTATTCAGTGAGCGCATTTTGCGCCGCTGTGGACACCCCCCCATCTATTTCAATCGTGGTTCGTACTAACATTCAAGGCAAAGTAGTGTAACGGATTGCTGTTCCTGTTCCACCGGGGATATTTAGGTTACCCCTTCCCTTCACTCAGAAGTTCCTCCGCCTACTAGTAAAGACCCCCGAGGCGCAGCTCCTACGCCCAGGCTGGCGACTGGCCGATGGCAAAGGTGGTTTGCGGAGAGGCGTTCGCCTTCAGTGGTTGGGTTTGGAAACCCCTCCGTCTACCCTCACACAGGTCGATGCAATGTCCATGCGACTTCTTGGGGCCACGTGCCTGTCCTTGCAGATTGTAATATATCTTTGACGATTTTCAAAATCTAGCAAATTACAAGGGTCTTGAAAAGGACATCTAAAAAATACGGCCCATGAGGACATCAACAATTCCATTTGTAGTTGGATCCCTCGGATTGATTTGAAAATGTTCCGATAGACTCATTGAAGGGGTTCCTGGAAGCCTATGTTCTAAAGGAATACAAAAGATAGTACTCACAAGTACAGCTACACATTACAAAGGCTTTTATCTATGTAAAATGTGTGTGATCTTAGTTTTTTTTTACCAAAAAATGATCAATGAAAAATGTCATGAAGCCATTTCAGACCTTAGGTCTCTGGTTGGGACCCAGAAGAAAGTGTATATACAACAGAAAACCAAGGAAATAATAATAATAATAATAATGATGATGATGATAATAACTGGTATGAACACCACCCAGATCCGGTTACGGATATATGACCGTAACAATTTTATGGGACTGCACAGTACACACAGACAGAACAATCCAAGTTAATTGCCCAGACATTGTTATTAGAGAGTGCAAACAAAAAATTTGCATCCTTATTGATATGGCAGTCCTTGCAGACTGTAATGTATCTTTGAAGATCTTCAAAAAACTATCAAAATACATGAACCTTGAAATCGAAATCTCAAAAATGTGGCACATGTGGACATCAACAATCCCTGTTGTAGTTGGAGCCTTCGGATTCATTAGAAAAGGATTCGAATAACTCTTTGAAGGGATTCCTGGTAGCCCATGTCTTAAAGAAATACAAAAAATTGCGTTCACATGTTCAGCCCACACTTTACAAAGAGCTTAATCTATGTATGTGTGTGATGCTTGTTTTTTTAATTTAAAAAAAATGATAGGTGGAAAATGTCATGAAGTCATTTCTGACCTTAAGTCTCTGGTTGGGACCCAGAAGGAAATGTGAATACAACATAAATTAGTAATAATAATAATGATGATAATAATAATAATAATAATAATAATAATAATAATAATAATAATAATGATAATGGGCGAAAATTAAGTGAAAAGAACAAGTCCGCCGATGCCATTGAGACTATACGTAATATGCGATTAGCTTAGGCTCCCATATTATTGTCTATTTATGTTTTAACTCATACTAAAGTTAACTGAGGTGTCCCCCCAACCCACCGACTCACTAACCCAAAAGTTAGGTTTAAATGAGTATGTCTGTCGAATTGTAAACGACTTCTTGCTTATATGCCATGTAATTTTTTTTGTTTGTTTTACGAAGGAATTAGTCGTGTGTGAATCGTAAATCTCATGATGGCATCTCCATTCTCTACGTCTCCCTCTCTCTTTCGACTTTGACATCATATAGCTTGCAACTGTACACATGTATGTTTCTGGCAGCAGTAGTTTAGGTGCTTGACCAGACGTCAATGTGCGTGCGGTTGTCTTCGTTGCCGCATATATGAACAGATGTGCGTGCTTATAGAATATGCACGCGCATATATATATATATATATATATATATATATATATATATATATATATATATATATATATGTTGGAACGCTTTCTTTGTTTTTTCTACTCATACACACACAAGAACTAAAGAAATGAGGACTTGTATAGCACATACACACGCACGCACATGCACATGTGAGGGCGTTTTAAATGTTTTCTACTTGACTCACTTCCGAAAATGGGGCCAAATGTATGAATTTATGGGGGAGGGGTTTATTGGTCGGGCCGAAAAACTTTCAGCATCCTCACGTATTTGGCAGTGCATGCAGAATTATATTTTCAAAGATTAGTCTGGTATGAGGACACTATAATGAAGCGCTCGTGTATGTCAAACTCATTACATTATGCTCATGTCTTTCTATGAATTGTTGAATATTTTGATGTCACTTCTGTCCTAATGAGCAGTTGTGCCCTTAATGAGGCTCCATGCTGCGAACGTCAATTGGAACTCCAGCTCATTCCAGACCTCAACTGGGACTCGCATATTCATGCTCTTGCTAAAGGTGCCTAGAGGACCAATTACTGAAGATGATGGAAGAATAGTTATCTCGTTCTATCGTTTAGGAGAGTGACTAACTCTTATTACCATGCTCTATCTTTACAAGAGTCAGATCAGACCAACAACTGTGTATTGCTACTAGAGTTGCCCAGTCTTCATTGTCCAGTTTGGAGTTCAAAGGCGATTACGTAACTTTGTGAGTAAGGAATCTTTCCCACCTTGCAAAGACTTTCCCACAGACTAAATGCTACCAGCGTCTCACTACTCTATCGTTATTTTCATAGAAAATGTTCAAACGAGCTACAACCCTTAATTTCACCAGTTCAGACTTTCATACCTAGGACCCGCCATGCCACATATACAGGGTCGAGTCATCCTCATTTCCTTCGTATTCCATTGGTAAGGAGGAAGTTCCACTCAGACAGCTCCTTTTCCAGAACTGCTACTTTGTGGAACAGACTTGCTGGAGGATCCTTCAATGCCCGATCACTACAATCTTTACCTCAAATCTAGGGTCAGCTGTTATCGATCCAATATATCCTTATAATATGTATCTTTTCCTCCTCCACTTTACGCTCTTACAACAATCTGATTTATTAACACTCTACCTTGATAGTCTCTTGAGGCTTGTATTGTATGAACAATAATATAAAACCGACCTAATTATTGAATTAATGACTACCAGGGAAACCTGAGATTTATCAGCGATTCTACCGTTCATGCCATATCCCGTAGACACACTTGGCACAGACCCAACATGACGAACGAATATTTTGTTGTTTTGAAGAATTCAATGGATGTGATACATTAATGATATACTACTTGCATTATTATTATTATTATTATTATTATTATTATTATACTTTCTTCTTTCGCACGGTTTTTCGTTTTCAAACAGAGATCTTAATTTATGGATGTTCTCCATTAATTCATACAAGAGAGCATTGTTCGCAGGATATTTACATTACGAAGCAACGTAGACTTCTAAAGCGATTGGATACTAGGCTTTATTCCGATTTTCTCAATGTCGAACTTTAAGTTTGGTAGTATAGAACCCCCCCCCCCCAACACTCCAATGATAATTAGGACAATAGAAGCCAGCACGTTGCCCATTCTTCTTGCTTTAATCTGGAGATCGGCGTATTTTTTAAGCTTGTCAATTTCTTTGATCTTGATATTATGATCACAACGTCTATGAGTAGACAATTTTAAAAAAAAACTATGGTGATGCCTGATTTCGTACCTTCAAGGTAATGCCAAGGATAAAATTAACATTTTCAGACAGGAAACATTCGTTGACTGAGAGCTTAGCACGACTGTCGTTTGAAATTTGTTTAAAACAGTTTTTCAGGAATATAGATTTCTCAAGTACATTGTAATTGCTCTTTCTAGTATTGATGGGAATTTCTTTCCTAACCTTTTGTTTAAGGTGGTGCGGAAAGTCAACATCTTGATTTTATTATTAGCTGTTAGGGGTCCCAGCTATAGACAAATAGTTAACCCCCAAACCAGGTTTGGTTTGTTTAGTTTGGTTTGGTTTACGGCATATCAACCTGAATGAGTTATTTAATGCCGACAAAATTTTTATTGCTGCTAATATGTTTTTCTTCAAAAATCTACTTCTGGGAATATTTTTTCTTGAAGAAATCTGTAGCTGGTCATATTTTTTTCAAAGAATGTATAATTGTTTGTATTGCTGGTATTTTTTTAAGTATTGCTGATAATAATTTTTCCTTCAAAAATGATTGCTGGTAATAAATTTTTTATTACAAAGTATTTCTGGAGTTAAAATCTATTTTTACGCAAGTATTTGCCATGGCTGGGACCCTAACAGATGCTACCACCCCGGGTCAGGGTGGACCTGGGAACATCAGCAATTAAGAAGTGGTTCCACGCTCCTGATATAGGCCTTGCTGTTGGACGTAGTTCATCGTCTTACCCAGGACGCGGATGTAGTTCATCGTCATACTCAGGATGACTTCAAACCAGGGTTAAAACGTGTAAAAATAGGGTTTAATACCAGCAAAACATTTTTGTAAAGAAATTATTACCAGTAATACATGTTTGAAAAAATATTACCAGCTATACATTTTTTTTTAAACCAACTATTACCATCTATACATATTGGACTGAAAATTATTACCAGAAATAGATTTTTGAAGAAAAAAAATTACCTGAAATAGTTTTTTTGAAGGAAAATTATTACCAGAAATAGATTTTGGAAAAAAAATATTACCAACAATAAAAATTTTGTCAGCATTAAATAAACCATTGAGGTTGATATGCCGTAAAACAAAAACCAAACCAAAAACTCATATGTACGATGCCATATTCTCCTCAGAAAGCGAATTTCTTAATCTTGTCATTATGATCTTTAGCTTTGAAAATGCCCTCTCATATTGAACTTGAGTAACTGATAATGTGCAGCTGACTTTATAAAGGTATTATTCTTTTTTTATCACTAAAACAGTTTCTCTATTGAATTTGTATTTGATATTGGGGTTCCCTCTGCGTCAGAGGCGCCACTTCCTCTCGTTCACCTCCTGATTCTCAACCAGAGTATGTCGAACTCCGTGCAGTAACTGAGCCTTTTCATCAAGTACTTCGATCGGATAACACTGTTCTCCCGGCTGACAATCAGCTTCTCCTTCTCATGTAGGACTTCAATTTCATGCCCTCGTACACTAAAAAAACAAACAACCAAAAAACTGATAATAGACTCTTATTATTCTTTTAGAAAATGTATCCAATGCTTCACCGAGGAATTCATTGCAACCGATTCATTTTCATTCTATTTCTTTATGTCTTTTCTATTCTGCTTGTATGTGTAAATAAACAGAACAAGTCACTTGCATTCATATTGTTCTGACGAGGATCTTAATAAACATCGAAATATAGGCTTTTGTTAAATACTGATTAACTACTTTTCATTGTTGCCCTGATGTCCGGTTGGCATGATGGATAGTGGTACAGAATGAGAAATCGAAGTTCCGAGTTCGAATTCCAGTAGACTTCGTTAAATTCACTTACGCGCAAATACTCTTGGAAAAGGTATAAATCCATCTCTTTTTCTCCCAGCCATGGGTTAAACAGTAGTACTTGTATCTGCTGGGAAAAAAAACATTATAAAGATCATTAATACCAATTATTATAAAAATCATAATAAAAATTATTAATGCTATATTCACTCGCAAAAAAGAAGAATTATTCTTACAATACATATAATATACGCGATATAAAAAATAAAGGTATTTCCTATTCTGAATGTGGTAACTACCTTAGCATTAAGATCGCAGTTTAGAATTAAAGGGAAGTAATCCATGTTGCTCTTCTTTTAAGTGTCGTGTCCCTTCAGGATGTGGTGATCATTGCTCTCCATAACTTCTATTTCTTTGTAGCTATAATCAATGTTTGTCTCTCTACTATCCCTCCCAATCCATGGTCTACCATCAATTTATATAAACTCGTCAGGTAGGTTATTCACTGTTTTTCTCTACCCATCTTGCTTTCAATATGCACTGTGAATGTCAAATTGTCTAAGTCTACTTTCCTCATCATGCGCTCCAAAAATTTCAAACATAACTTTTCGATTTTATGCACAAGTGTCCTAACATTTTCAATAGTATATTTTAATGTCAGTCTATATCTCTGACATGAGGTATTATGATTAATTGTGGATAAAGGCGTTGGTTAGATCCAGTGACTAGACCCAAACAGTTGTGGGTTCAACACCAGACCACAGCAGTGGTGAACCAAAAACTTAGAGAGTTAAAGGGAAATAACCGAGACATCCGGAAGAGGCATGACACGTGGGGCTAGATCAATCTACCCCGGTGGAAGAAATAAAGGGTTCGATTCGAAATTCCAAACACCTGAAGAAGGCCGGAGCTTACAACGGCAGAAACGTTGTGAATACGGCAATGGAGATGAGGATAACAGTCCAAGTAATGTAAATAATGCAAGTAGTATATTTTAAAAAATCCAACATTATTATTATTATTAGTAGTAGTAGTAGTAGTAGTAGTAGTAGTAGTTGTTGTTGTTGTTGTTGTGGTATATGCTGTGCTATGGGATGCGGCCTGATCCACTTCTCGGAAGTCTAAGTGACCGAACAATAAGAATTATTTTTTTAAAATCCATTCTTGGTTGGGCTGAGAAACTTTCAGAATGTGAAATAGACGAATACCAAAAATATTTAATCCAATTTTACGGCATATTTAAATCTTGCAAAGAAATGACTGTGTAGCGTTGCTGAAGGAAGTAAAAAGAATTGGCTCGTAAATTGCCGGTTATCACCATCTTTCTTTTTCTGTCCCATGTAGGCAATCATGGCTCTCCACCTCCCTCTATCCCTTGCAGCTCTCAACAATTTCCTTCACCCTGCCACCTCCCACAGACCATGTTGTCATCCGCTTGCTTAAGTCCACCAGGTATGTCATGCGTTGTTTTCCTTTGTCTCTTTTTCCCTCTATTCGACCCGTGAGTATCAGATTCTCCATGCCCTCCTTCCTCATTATGTGTCCCAGAAACTTTAGCTGCCTCTTGCTGATATTAAGTATAAGCCTCCTTCATGTTTCCAAGCTCTCTAAGACCTCATCGTTGCTCACACGCACGGCCCATTAGCATCCTTCTGCCCATGCTATCCTTAGCATCCATATCTCTGTCGCCTCGAGTGGCTTCTTGATCTTTCAGGAAAGCGTCCAACATTCGCTGCAGTAAAGAAGGACAGATGTCACGTAACAGCTCAGTATTCTTTCGTTATCTGTTTTTTTTCATCTTCTTTATCATCTGACGTACAAAGTTATTATTGAACATGTGTTGCTACATAAAGAAAATGCAGTCCAACCACTTTAATACGACACACTCGAGACCAGACCACAGAAAATACCGGAGGACAGAAATCACCCCTAAAAAAATGTAAACATAGTCATTCCAGCTCATTCCACATATATAGAATGTTTAACATCGAAAAATATAAGAAAAATTAATTCCTTTTAATAATATGTGGAAATGTCCACTCTTTGCCTGATGAAGGTCGCGAGACCGGAAACGCGTGTAGCAAAATTATGGAAAATAAAGCATAATATATATTTTTTTAAATCCACATTGCAACCAAAAGGTTTCCGGTTCCTCTCTTCTTTTTAATATATATATATTGAATTGATGTGAGTTTGTGACCCTGGGTTTCACGCTATTTGCGATCTTCATTGCGGTTGTTTGTCTGACGATCGCCAATAGCGTGAAACCCAGCTCTCGTGGGTGACATCCTGAATGGGTAAATATGCAGCTATATATAAGAAATGAGCCAGACCATATCAGCAAAACACTCTGAAGCTGCGTGTGGCGCTGCCCTCGTAGCCGCTCAACGAATAATGGCGACTGATTAAAAAAAGTGCCGGACCACCGACTGCCGAGGTCGGGCTGTAATGAACACTAAGCCACTGAAGGCTTATCACCGCACCCTAATCTCAGTCTTCACACTGAAAATGTTGCTAATAAGACAACGTGTTTTGACCAATAACAGGTTTACATCGCCAAAAACCCTACGTTAATCAGATGTGTGCGATATTATCCATGGCCTCGTTGTCGTTGCTATGCGGACGGTTACGCGTATGATAATATCAATGAAGGAAATATCAGTGTTTTCTGTCAGTTCCGCTTATCATCTCTTATTTTTTTCTGCCGCAGAACTTTGAAACGGGATCACTGTTTGCTTTAATGTTGACGAACATAATACCCGTTAAAAATAATGAGATTTTTTTTTCTATTTCTGGATCGACATTTCACCCTAGGATCAGAACATCTGTGTTCTTTATCTTAGATTCAAAACGAATCACTGCGGAAGATCAGTAGGAAATCTGTGAGCTCCCGTAACCCTTTAGGGTCGTAGGGACACCACATCTACAGTGGTGTGTCTAGGACATGCCTGGCAGAGCCGAATCTCTCTTCAGACTGGTTTTAAATTCAGTGTTTTCCTTCTTCTAGGCTGGTCGCCTCTTCAAGACAAGTGAACCTAGTCTATCCTGCTATGTAACACCTACTTGGAGGAAGATGCCAATTTCATGAGCGCAAAAGTGGAAGAAAGAGAACCAACCAGAATTCGAACTCAGTTCGCTAATTTCACTTTTCGCGCCGATAACCGCTAAACTATCCGCGTCTCCTAGCGTGGTGCATAACCATATAATATAGATACTTAATAAGCATAAGTGTCGCAAGTGTGGTCCCCCTGGTGAGAAATGAGCTCACTAGTAGCGATCTGCAAGTTAACCGTTGACAGAATTGGGAGAAGTGATAGAAGAGTGGAAGAGGCAAAGAATAAATGCGGCTGGGAAAGTAAAGGGTAAGTAAGAAACCTAGAAAAAGAAAAAAACGAAATGGAAAGTCGGTGAAAGGACAGAGCAAAAGGAGAGAAATGAAAAGACAAGCTTTGTTTCTTGAGTTTTATTACTCCTTATTTCCCTGTTTTGTAGTTTTATTACACCTTTAATCCTTTGTCCACCAGTTTTATTACTACTTTACTTCCTTGTTCTTCAATTTTATTGCTCCTTTACGCCTTTGTTTCTTGAGTTTTATTACTCCTTATTTCCCTGTTTTGTAGTTTTATTACACCTTTAATCCTTTGTCCACCAGTTTTATTACTACTTTACTTCCTTGTTCTTCAATTTTATTACTCCTTTACGCCTTTGTTTCTTGAGTTTTATTACTCTTTATTTCCCTGTTTTGTAGTTTTATTACACCTTTAATCCTTTGTCCACCAGTTTTTATTACTACTTTACTTCCTTGTTCTTCAATTTTATTACTCCTTTACGCCTTTGTTTCTTGAGTTTTATTACTCCTTATTTCCCTGTTTTGTAGTTTTATTACACCTTTAATCCTTTGTCCACCAGTTTTATTACTACTTTACTTCCTTGTTCTTCAATTTTATTGCTCCTTTACGCCTTTGTTTCTTGAGTTTTATTACTCCTTATTTCCCTGTTTTGTAGTTTTATTACACCTTTAATCCTTTGTCCACCAGTTTTATTACTACTTTACTTCCTTGTTCTTCAATTTTATTACTCCTTTACGCCTTTGTTTCTTGAGTTTTATTACTCTTTATTTCCCTGTTTTGTAGTTTTATTACACCTTTAATCCTTTGTCCACCAGTTTTTATTACTACTTTACTTCCTTGTTCTTCAATTTTATTACTCCTTTACGCCTTTGTTTCTTGAGTTTTATTACTCCTTATTTCCCTGTTTTGTAGTTTTATTACACCTTTAATCCTTTGTCCACCAGTTTTATTACTACTTTACTTCCTTGTTCTTCAATTTTATTGCTCCTTTACGCCTTTGTTTCTTGAGTTTTATTACTCCAATTTTGTTGAGGATTATTACGCCTTGACTCCTTTGATAGTGAGTTTTATTACATCTTTACTCCCCTTTTCTTGAGTTCTATTATTTCTTTACTCCCTTTTTTTTTTGGTTTATTACTCATTTATTCCTATTCTTGTTTTATTTGTTGTATTACTACTTTACTTCCTTTTCTTGAGTTTAAGTTAATTACTCCTTTATGTTGAGTTTTATTACTCCTTTACTCCATGTTGTTGAAATTTATTATTCCTTTACTCTTTTGTTCTTGAATTTTTTTTACTCCTTTACTCTCTTGAAATTGGATTTTATTACTTCTTTACTCCATCAATACTGCATTTTATTACTCCTTTTTCGTCCATGTTATTACTGCTTTACGATATATTTCTTAAGTTTTATTACTCCTTTACTTCCTTTTTCTTGAGTTTTATTATTCCTTTACTCCCTTGTTCATGAGTTGTTTTTATCCCTTTACTCCCATGCTATTGACTTTTATTACCCCTCAGCGCCTTATATTTTTAAGTGCGTGAAGCTTTATTTAATATTTTTCTTTTATAGCATGACACGCAAGTAGGACGGAAGGTTAGGTAAATACTATGGTATTAAGATATAGATCTTTATTAAATCTAACTCTTCTTATACCGGTGTGGGTTTTATGCAACTCTTTCAGTCTAACCATTGTCTCTGACTTTTGATGTCGTTCAATGTTGGCTCTTTTACTGTTTATTAACCGACATAATAGAACCCCACCCGCTGCTGAACTTGCAGATCATTACTATTCACTTGTAGGTACGAACCAACTGGGTACACCACACTTAGGTCCTTGACTCAGAGAAAAGCTTATGAAATAACAATGAATAAGACTGATTTGTTTTTTGCGACTTATCAACCCTTTGTGGTTAATCTACAGCGGAAACATATTTTGGATTGTAAGAATATTTTTTTGCGAATAAATATTACATTAACAGTTATTTTAAAAAAATACCAATATTTTTCCAAATATAAACCCTACTATTTAACCTATAGCTAGGAGAAGATAGATTCATACTTTTCCCAAGGCTACTTGAGCGTAAGTGAATGTAACGTACTCGACTAAAATTCGAACTCGTCTCTCCGAGTTCTCATTCTGGCCGCTATCCATTACACTAACCGCACATCCAATGTTATAATAACGGGGCATAATAAAATCGAACAAGAAGAATAACAAAAAATGTTTGCTTTTACTGTAAAGAGGTCAACGAAAACCAAAACAAAAAAAGAGCAAAAAAAAAATATCCAGTTTACACTGCTCTCTTATTAATAAGTGTACTAAGGTAGGTGCTCTTTATAATGGCAGGCCAAGGAAATGGTATGTATTGGAAGCTTATACTGAAAAAAAAACATAAATTCCTGATAGTTGTTGTTGACCAAAAAACTTTTGACGTATTGTTTTCTAGACATAGAAATGACTCAAAATTAAAATTAAAATTAAAATTAATCGAATAAACAATAAAATAAAATAAATTGTAAAATAAAATAATTAGATAGAATTAATTAAAATAAAATTAAAATTAGTTTTCTAGACAAAGAAATGATTCAAAATTAAAATTAAAATTAATAGAATAAACAATAAAATAAAATAAATAATAAAATAAAATAATTAGATAGAATTAATTAAAATAAAATTAAAATTAGTTTTCTAGACAGGGAAATGATTCAAAATTAAAATTAATAGAATAAACAATAAAATAAAATAAATTGTAAAATAAAATAATTAGAATTAATTAACATAAAATTAAAATTGTTTTTCTAGACAGGAAAATGATTCAAAATAAAAATTAATAGAATAAACAATAAAATAAAATAAATTGTAAAATAAAATAATTAGATAGAATTAATTAAAATAAAATTAAAATTAGTTTTCTAGACAGGGAAATGATTCAAAATTAAAATTAATAGAATAAACTATAAAATAAAATAAATTGTAAAATAAAATAATTAGATAGAATTAATTAAAATAAATTAAAATTAGTTTTCTAGACAAAGAAATGATTCAAAATTAAAATTTAAATTAATAGAATAAACAATAAAATAAAATAAATTGTAAAATAAAATAATTAGAATTAATTAAAATAAAATAAAAATCATTTTTCTAGACAGGAAAATGATTCAAAATTGAAATTAAAATTAAAATTAATAGAATAAACAATAAAATAAAATAAATTGTAAAATACAATAATTAGATAGAAGTAATTAAAATAAAATTAAAATTAGTTTTCTAGACAGGGAAATGATTCAAAATTAAAATTAAAATTAATAGAATAAACAATAAAACAAAATAAATTATAAAATAAAATAATTAGATAGAATTAATTAAAATAAAATTAAAATTAATTTTCTAGACAAAGAAATGATTCAGAATTAAAATTAAAATTAATAGAATAAACAATAAAATAAAATAAATTGTAAAATAAAATAATTATATAGAATTAATTAAAATTAAATTAAAATTAGTTTTTTAAACAGGGAAATGATTCAAAATTAAAATTAAAATTAATAGAATAAACAATAAAATAAAATAAATTGTAAAATAAAATAATTAGATAGAATTAATTAAAATAAAATTAAAATTAGTTTTCTAGACAGGGAAATGATTCAAAATTAAAATTAAAATTAATAGAACAAACAATAAAATAAAATAAATTGTAAAATAAAATAATTAGATAGAATTAATTAAAATAAAATTAAAATTAGTTTTCTAGACAGGGAAATGATTCAAAATTAAAACTCAAATTTCAATTTAAAATTTGCAGACCCAGATTTGAAATTCGTAAAATCATCGCATTTGCAAATTTTACCCCGCCTTGTAAGTTTCTTTCTTTCTGTCTGTCTTTCTCAAGGCGTCCAATTTCAAAATCTGTATATTTAAGTGTTTACATGACGGAGTGGTATGATGTATTCAATGGCGTGTTGAATCTAATTCTTGGCTATATTAACAACACTCAGTGTTGTTTTGTCGGTTGAATATCTAAGTAAGGGAAATGTTTATTTGCAACAATCGTAGCTTAGGGGAAATTCAGAAAATCGGTAATGTATTGTTCCTTTATAGGAGACAAATTTTAAATGCTTTATTTTATTGACAATTTAAAATTGTATTCATTGATATGAAAACAAATTTTTAAATGCTATATTTTTTTGATAAATTTAAAAATATATTATTAATTCATAGGAAAGTTTTACAAATACTCCATTTTATTGACAATTTCAAAAAGGTATTTGTCATATAATAACACATTTTTAAATGCCTTATTTTATTGACAGTTTAAAAAATATTTTTTTTTAAAATTATTTGTAAGAACCATAACATAAAGAGCCATAGGTTTCCTGCAAGCAGAAAAATAACGATTTGGAACGTGTTGTTTAGCCATTTGCTTTAATGTATATTGATTTAACATTCGTTTTACTTGAAATAATCTAGAAATTCGTAGAGTAATTGGTCATGGTTAAAACGTAATTGGTAGAAATGCCCCCAAAACAGAATTGTCAACGTTTGCAATAAACAAAGAAAAGAACAGACCAAAATTAATACAAAGCAAACAATATATGCAAGACAAAAGTAGGCATAGCAACAATAAGGAAACAAAAAAGTTCTCAAACTAAAAACTGTTAACGCACAAAACGGATACAGACAAGTGATCGCAGCTTTTTGATTTCAAGACAAGAAAGAAACAAAAACATGGCGGATGAAATCAAGAAGTGGTTTATCATATTGTTTAGTAAGAAATCCCAAAATGCATCTACTGCGATCTCTTTATAAATTTGAGGAAGGGACTGATTTTGCAGTCATTCCAACCAGACTGG
>OZ038494.1:61767650-61770150 GCA_964036315.1 Acanthosepion esculentum
ATCTATATTCTAAGTATTTCTATATATGTATGCGTTTGTGTGTTTTATTTTTTCTTAATGTCAGGTCAAGTCAAGTGACTGTTCCCCATGGGGGATGCAAGTTCGAATCCTACCGGAGGACGCATGTTTTTCTGATAAGATTTCTAGAATCTTTAGGCCGACAGATGGAGATGTATAAAAAAATACTGTTTAATTAAAAATAGAAATTTCTACTCAAATATGAGTATCCAGTAAAAACAACATTTAAAAACGAAAGAAGTAAAAAAATAACAATATGTTGGATTTAATCAATCTCCTAAAATATATAGATGTATATTTATATTTTAAACAATATATATATATATATATATATATATGTGTGTGTGTGTGTGTGTGTGTATATAATGCTTATATAAGGTGTATGGGTATATGTATATATATATATATATATATATATATCAGACAAAATGGAAAAGTTTACTTGTATATATAACATTATATATATATATATATATATATATATATATATATATATATATATATAACATTTAATAGAGCAACAGAATTTTGTGTTTTACTCCCTGCGGCCCTTTACCAGACTGAGCTAAACGCTGTAAATATATTTATGGCCGTAAAGGAGTTTCGACATTTCTGGAAGGATATTGTAGGAAGAATATTGTCTTGTGACAAGCTGTACTCTGATAAGATCAGTAAATCTCAATGCGCAAAAAAAGAAAAACATGTACTTATATTAAATTTATTAATAATAATTAGTCTTGATAAAAACTCTCTTAGCAGACGAAACGCGCCGGTTTAGATATGTTTTTCGTTTTGTCATTATTCATATTGTCCTTTTACAGATATACTCTATCTGAAGGTTTTGCACACGCACGCACGTACACACACACAAACACACACACACATATATATACATATATATATGTATGTATGTATGTATATATTTACTAAGATTTGTCGAATGCGTAGGACGATAGGCCTAATCTACACTGTTTTAAAAATAAAAAATGGGTCGCTTATTTCAAATATAACGTATTCACTATAATAATGTTTGAAGAAATAAAAATGAGTATATATAAATAAGTAATATATATGAATATATATTCATTAAGTGTAGTCGCTCTGATGAGATCAATATGCTTATATTCATCGAAATGATTTTTAAGGTTATTATTAAAATTTGCTCTATATATTATATTAGTGGGTTTATGGTACACTTTAAATCTAAAATCTTGTTATTGTTACAAATTACATTGCAAAGACAGCTTTCCTTGGTATCTTATTAATACGTAACAAAAACAAATTACCTCAAACCCACTAACGAAAACGATTTTATATTTCCACCATAAAGAAATATTCATAATACCTTACATTGATTTAACAACTTGGAGTTTCACGCTTTCTGCTTATCCCTAATCCATTTGGTTTTATATATATATATATATATATATATATATATATATATATATATATATATATATATATATATGGTGGACACTCAAGTCGTAATCGACGTATGAGGGTCAAGCAGCTCAGTTCATAGGAACCGACAGCCCTGACACCAGCACATATGATTTGATTAGAGTGGGGAAAGCTTTGTAAAGAATCAACCACATTTTTTGAAAGTGTTTATATATATATATATATATATATATATATATTCAAAAATATTTAAAAATCGAGAATGTAGGGTAATTTAAGATTTTAAAAGACCAACCTTTATGCTACCACTATTTCTACGAGAATGGTTTCATCAGTCCTGTTATATATATATATATATATATATATATACAATGTAACCCGGATATAAGAGACCCTGATATAAGAGAAACCCGGATATAAGAGAGATTTTCTCTGGTCCCAAATTAGAGCCTGTGTTAATAAAACAAAATAGATCAAACCCGGATATAAGAGAAACCCGGATATAAGATACTTCTTATCCGGTCCCGACAATTCTTTTATATCCGGGTTACACTATATATATATATATATATATATATATATATATATATATATATATATATATAGTCAGAGAGAGGGAGAGAGTGAGGGGAGAGCTAGAGAGAGAGAGAGGAGTGTTTTAAAAGAAAACCCGGAAAATGTTCGCTTGGATTCTGTGTCTCTGTGGTCTAAACAAAATGAAAAAAACATAATATGTGAGTAAAGGCCTCAGTGTGGGATAATGCATTGTACTTTGCTTTTAACTCTACTGCCAAAAATTGATTCGCTTTCTCTCTCTCTTTCTCTTTCTCTCTCTCTCTCTCTCTCTCATATATATATAATATATATATGTGTGTGTGTGTTTCACTCCAAACCAATTTTTATTTTGCTACCTTTATTTTCAAATGATTTAATGTTATAGTCAAGAAAATTTACGAGACACAAAAGACTTGACTTTTAAAACAATGCTTCACTAATTGCCCCGATAATTAGAGATTGCACAACATTTACATTGCGTCAACTGCCGCTGTTAAATGGGTTAATATGAATGTGTGAATGTATG
>OZ038494.1:61775150-61780150 GCA_964036315.1 Acanthosepion esculentum
TGTGTGTGTGTGTGTGTGTGTGTGTTGGGCACCTCGGCGTGGTGTAATGGTTAGCAAGCTTGTCTCGCTAAAATAGTTACGACTGAATAGTGAGTTCGATCCTCACTGGGTGTCTCATACTTTCGACCTTGTGCCACATCTGAGCTATACTTAGAAAATCAATATATTTCTATGTGTGTGTGTGTTGCGTTCATACGTATGTATGAGTTTCCCCAAACGATTTTCTATTGTACAAGATTTTTGTTTGATTTGCATTTAATATATGAGCAAATCAAAATGGATATGATAAAATTTACAGTAGAAAGAAAGAAAGGGCGAGAAAGAAAGAAGAAAGAAAGAATTCGAGATAAATGGGAAAGAAAGAAAAATGGGAGATAAATGAGAAAGAAAGAAAGAAAGAAGAATGGTAGATAAAGGAGAAAGATAGAAAGAGCGATAAATGAGAAAGAAAGAAAGAAAGAAAGAAAGAAAGAAAGAAAGAAAGAAAGAAAGAACAGGAGATAAATGAGAAAGAAAGAAAGAAGGAAAGAACAGGAGATAAATGAGAAAGAAAGAAAGAAGGAAAGAACAGGAGATAAATGAGAAAGAAAGAAAGAATGAAACAAAGAAAGAAGAATGGGAGATAAACGAGAAAGATAGAAAGGGCGATAAATGAGAAAGAAAGAAAGTAAGAAATAACGAAAGAAAGAAAAAGAATGAATGGGAGATAAATGGGAAAGAAAGAAAGAATAAGAGATAAATTGGAAAGAAAGTATGGGCAATCAATCAGAAAGAAAGAAATATGGGGTGAGTAATGGAAAAAGAAGACAGAACGAAAAAAGAAAGAATTAAAGAAGATAGCGAGAAATTAAGAAAGAATAGGCGATAAATGAGAAAGAAAGAAAGAAAGAAAGACACAAAGACACAAAGAAAAATTGATAAATGGGAAAGAAAGAAACTAAACGTGAAAATTGAAGAAGGAAGAACTGACTGAAGCAGTCATGAAAATAAAATAAAAAGGAAGAAAGCAAATTTTGGAATCAGTTTATTCTAATCTATTATTTGCAATTTGTAAAATACGTTCATGCCTTATCTCCTCGTAACATTGCAAGTAATTTTCTTCAACCTAAAGAAAGAAGGAAAGACATTTAGGTGATATCACTGGTAAAACGTTTCAGGAAATACAATGTTAAATAGGCATTAATAAATCCACGAATTACGTTTGAAATAAAAATAGCTTGCTGCTAATCTTTCACTTGAACAGAAAAAATCGCAGTTCAATTCGTTACATGCACGTCCCATCTCAATTACACTCTCTTTCTTTACACACACAGACACACAGACACACGGATATATATATATATATATATATATATATATATATATATATATATATATATATATATATATTAATATAGGTAACTATACTCGTGTCGAAAAACCTTCGAACTCTTGATTTAACAACAGCCAAATCAATCACGAAGGAAAAGAAGGTTTTTAAAAAAGAAAGAGCCAGGAACATGAAAGTCTGTCGAAAATAATCGCACAGATACAGGTTCAAGGCCCAAAGAAAAAACCCCGATACGAGTAAACAACTAACTAAAGAGCTCAATACAAGCGTAGAGCAAACCTAGTCAAACCTAATGAGCCAGACACATCTACCAAGGTTTCACTTAGGCAGATCGTGTGTGCGTATATATATATGCACACACACATACGAATAAATATAAGTATACACACATGCGCACGCATACACACACACACGATATATATATATATATATATATATATATATATATATATATATATATATATATATATATATACGTACACACACACGAATATATATACGTACACACACAAACACGGATATATATACATACACACACATACGAATATATATACGTACACACACACTATATATATATATTTGTATATATGTATATATATATATGCATTCATATATAGATACATATATATATATATATATACATACACACACGAATAAATGTATGTATACACACATGCACACACACATACGCGAATATATATATATATATATATATATATATATTTATATATATACGTACACACACACGCGAATATATACACGTACACGCACAAACACGGATATATATACATACACACACATACGAATATATATACGTACACACACATACACACACACTATATATATATATATATATATATATATATATATATGAATTCATGTTAATGAGAAATGGGAAAAGCAGAGAGAAAGAGAAAGAAAACAGTATGAAGTTTTAAGTCACAAAAAGAGAAAAACGTTTTTAAGTGATAATCCTTCCGATGTAGATTATGCCGAGAAAAATCTAATGATCACCCACTTTTTTTTGTTATCTCCAGAGCTTCTTCATCTACCACCCCATATACACATAATTTACATTCCTTGTCGACATTATTGTTTTGCATCTACACCGTTATTAAAAGCGCTTTGTTAATCATAACAAAAAAAAAAAAAAAGTGCTCGATATTCCACTTTCAATAGTCTCTTTATTTTCCATTGTTAAAACATCACAACTAAATCGTTACATTTCATTTATTATTCATTATTGATTAGATACCGGGAGGGTAGAGACCAATGCTAGGACTGGGTATCATAGGGCCGAGGAGGATACGCGTAATGGGTCTGATGGGTTTGGGAAAGAAGTCTTTATCTTTATTGCAGGGTGCCGAGATAGAGAGAGAAAGAGAAAAAGAAAGAGAGAGGAGTTATTTTTGGAGGGATTATGCAGAGGGCCAAGAGAGACAGAAAGAGAGAGATAGAGAGGGGAGATAGAGAGATAGATAGCTAAAGAGAGGGAGAGAGAGAGAAAAAAAAGAGAGAAAATTAAATGTCATTGAATTGTTCATATAAAAGCGGTTGTTGTTTCTGTCGTTTCTTTTGCGTAAAATATGTAGCTTGGCCTGCACAATAAAGTCAATTAAAGCGAGTAGAAATAATAAATTATTCAAAAGCGCGTGCGCGCGCGCACACGCACACACACAAACGCCCAAACACACACACACACATATATATGAGGTGTGATGAGGGTTGTAATGGATGCCATTACAGATAAGGGAATTGGTTTTGGAATTATTTCATCTGAAACTATTTATGATCACTTTGTAACAATACCAGTGGGAAAGGCATGAACCCACTATTCCTTGCGCTCTATGAAATCGCTAGATGTTTTGAAAAAAATTTATAGTCATTATAATATTGTTATCATACAGGATGCGACAGAAATCCCTCCCACATATAACCCCCTTGAAATCCCTCCCACATATACCCCCTTGGAATCCCTCCCACATATACCCCCCTTGAAATCCCTCCCACATATACCCCCTTGAAATCCCTCCCACATATACCCCCCTTGAAATCCCTCCCACATATACCCCCCTTGAAATCCCTCCCACATATACCCCCCTTGAAATCCCTCCCACATATACCCACCTTGAAATCCCTCCCACATATACCCACCTTGAAATCCCTCCCACATATACCCCCCTTGAAGTCTCTCCCACATATACCCCACCCCGTGAAATATCTCCTACATAATGGTAATACATTAATTAGATAGATACATCATTTACACTAATCTCTTACCATTATGTGGGAGGTATTTCTGTAGAAATGGGGCAGGAGAGGGAGAACATTATTGTTGAAACGCATACGGTCAACCCTCAACTCAAGTCATGACCGTAGCGTCTAGCACCTTGATGTAGGCGGTAGCATTGTCCCTACGAAGCAACACGAGTAAATTATACACTTGTTCAACATAGGTTATCGAATGAAACTGCCATCAGCGTCGAGGACAGCCTCAGTGCAGTCTCAGAAGTGACTTTATACCCAGATCAAATGGTTCTCGTTCATGTTGGTCATCACGTCCAAGATGGCGGCTTTCAACGAGACCTGGCTAGTCTCCCTTTGCACAAAAGCCCAGACATATTTGTCCATAGTATTCAAATAAGAATAGTTATGTTAGGAGATGATCGAGAAAAGTCTCAGTCAGCCACTCCTGGGATACATGGGCCATGTGGGAGTGAACAGATCCTAACTGAAACACGGACGGTCATCCCTCCTATTCAGGGTTTGATCGCTATGTCTAGCGTTTCCTGTGTCAGATTGAAAGCTGTCACTCTTAATCCACTAATGCCCACCGTATAATCCGGTATTAATTATGGAGTTCTACCTATAACACATTCATGACTACCGTTCACAAAAATGGCACGGATGGTGGTGGTGGCTTGTGTGTGTGTGTGTGTGTGTGTGTGTGTGTGTGTTGGGGGGGGGGGGTAATACACCCGATACGTAAAAAAATAAGTATGTTAAAATTTGATACATGCCGCGTAAAATTACGTTGTCATTTTCCATGTATAGCCTGCTAAAGTTGTATTTTCAAATAGCTGACATACCCCCTCATACATACATCTCTCTCTTTCTCTATCTATCTATCTACATATATATATATATATATATATATATATATATATATATAAAAGTGAACATTGAAGTCAACACTTAGAGGTGACAGGCTGTTTCATGCTAGACGCAATCGTCAGGCCACGAAACAGACTGTCGCCTCTAAGTGTTGACTTAAATGTTCACTTTTATATTTACACACGCTCTGTCTCTGATATTGAACACTTTGTCCCATAAATATAGCACACCTTAAGAATATATTTTTTCTCATATATATATATATATATATATATATATATATATATATATATATATATATATATATAGAAACAAGTTTAATTCAAAAGAACCGACGAGATATGTCTGTTTAATTTTTTCATTATATTTTTCAATTTTGGGATAAGTTATTTAGTATTGTGGTTGAAGTTATACTGTACGAAGTTCATATTTTGTTATTTTTGTTCAAGTACTTTCGACTGCCGCAGTCATTATCAAGAACCAATGAGGTATCTGTGTGGTAGTTAGACGTCCTCTGTCTGCATCCTGGTCTTCTTTGGGAAGCTGGACATTTGAA
>OZ038494.1:61785150-61852650 GCA_964036315.1 Acanthosepion esculentum
CAGTGGAAAACTTGTAGAGAGGAATTAACAGGAGATAACTGACATCCATTAAACATGGCACGTGGAACTAGAACAGTCTACCCCAGTGAGCGAAATAAAGGGTTCAGGTCGCCATTCCAACCACCTGAAGAAGGCCGGAGCGTACAACGGCCGAAACGTTGTCATAAATATGGCGACAAAGATGAGGGCAATAGTCCGAATAATGTAAATAGTGTACATAATACCTTATCTCAGAAATATAGACAGATACTAAACTGACGCAGTTAATAAAATATATTCAGGATATAAAGTTTCGACATAAAAATTTTATTCTGTGCAATTATAAATCAGCTCCCTCACCAGGCCCAATAAATACATTTTAATCAGCGATAAATTCACTTCCTAACCCTGACGATAAAATACAATCCGACAGGTAGGCATCTGATCGTAAGGTTGGAGATTTTCAGGAGCGTGGAGCCACTTCATAATTTCTTTTCTTCCCAGGTTCACACTGACTGGGGGGGGGGGGTGATAGCCCCTGTTAAGGTCCAAGCTATAGGTAAATAGTGAACACCAAAGAAAAAAAATCAAAACGTTTTTTATCGTAAAAAATACCAGCAATACATTTTTTTAGTTGAAATATTGTGACCAAAACAGAAAGATGACTGATTTTGAAGGATTCAGTAAATATTTAAATTCGTCAACGTTTGCCAGTGGGCTCAAGTAAAATAGAAAAAGAAAGAAAGAAAGCTGAAATTTAAATAATTTTCATTGAAATTTCTCTTCATCGACATTACGGACAGGATGCTTGCGAACGATCTCCATTTCTGCAACTGAATAAATAGCGCGCTTAGCAATTGCTCGGAATAGCCAGAATTCAAATATATAACAATGATGATTGTTAATGACATACAAAGAGATACGCTTAATTACTTACCTACTTATGTTTACACACACACACACGCACACGCACGCACGCACGCACACACACACACACACACACACACATATGTATGTACATACAAAGTTAAAAAATCAATATTTATCAAGAAATTAATTACAAATTAGATTAAAACGTACTTAAGAGAAAATAATTAACTTTTGGAAGATCATTTGCTTTAAGGCAAACCCAGAACACATGTACATATTAATATGCATATACATATATCTACACATACATATAAATATGCACACATATATCTACACAAATACACACAAATACACAGACACACACACACACATATATATATATATATATATATATATATATATATATATATATATATATATATATATATATATTATACATTCTGATATTTGTACTGTGTACATATATACTAATGATTATGGATGGTTGAATTTCATATATATATATATATATATATATATATATATTCGTCTGCCGGCTTGAATGTTCGAGAAATTTTATTAAAAAAACTGCGTTCTCCGGTAAGAATTGGAAAATTGCGTCCCTCTGGGAAGACGGAGCTGCTGTTAAGCTCGGCACGCCTTAACCAACTTGGACAAGAAATCAATCGGTTAGATGAAGGCAACTTTTGTGTTTTCAAGTGAATTTTCTCCTGTCACTGATCTCTCGATCAACATGATTTACACATGCTTTATTCCGAATATAGAGAACTTTTACCTATGAATAAAGCATATATTGAATCTATCTATCTATCTATGTCTATTCTTATCTATCTATCTATCTATCTATGATGAGAAAAATGTTAAAAATCGGTATTTTTGGACGCGCCTGTGTTCTTTACAACGAAAATATGGTGTTGAAGACTTTTTTGGTTGAAAATGGGTTGTTTTGCGCACGTGTGGATTTCTTTTCTATTAAGAACACGCGGTTATTAGTGACCGATGAATAGATGATACATGAGTTACTGAGTTCATTTCATTTTTTGTAGAAAAGGTCTCTCTCTCTCTCTCTCTCTCTCTCTCGCCCTCACACACACACACACGCGCACATATATGTGAACAGAATCAGAACAGAATATGTGAACGGCACTGAACAGAATCAACTATGAATACTGCAGTAATATTCTGAAATGCCTTTAAAGGAACAGTTTTTTCATGCTTTTATGCGCGCGCGACCATGACATTATAACATAGAGAGCGAAAATTCCATAATAGATAATTCTTTCACGCTCGGCACATTGTCAACTTTTTTTAATTTAAAAGCATAATGAAAAAATTACCGTAATGGATAAAAACGCACATCTTTGTATAAATACTTATATTAATGAACAACATATAATTTTGTATTACTTGCACCCCTGAAGATGATCTTGGAAAAAGATCGAAAGTACTTGGGAAATGAAAATAAAAGAAACTTAAACAGCTATAGCACATTTGTCTCATCCTTTAACATCAACACAAGGAGGGTTATTCGTGAGTATGAACGGATTTTGTTAAAAATTAGCAGACATATTGTCTGTAATTTATTTAACCAGACATATATATATATATATATATATATATATATATGAAATTATTAGGAGAAATTGATAATTTTATTTAATGATTCATCGAGTCTGAAACCTCTACAGAATGCAAAAAGCACTGGACGGCCGTTTCGTCCTATATCTGGGACTCATCAGCAGTGCGCATCCACTACCGAGAATTGAAACCCTGACAGTTAGGTTGGGAAGCAAACACCATATCAAATGTTCCAACGGGCCTCGGTGACGAATAGGTAGCAAATCAGACTCAATATAGCGCCGCTCACTCACAAATTCCTTGATGGAACTCTACTGAGATTCACTTTTTAAACATAGGACGGTGTCTCCCGGAGCCACGACTACTATCACCAATATATATATATATATATATATATATATATATATATATATATATATATATATATATATATATATATATATATATATATATATATATCTCAAAGTACTATTATTTCATACATATATGTATATATAGCAAGAAAGAGATAGGGAAAGAAATTTGTGCTAATGTTCCATACAACTCTCCACAAATCAGGACGAGTATCCTTCTCTCGCGCTCGAAACAAAGATAGATCTGTCGGCGCACTTAGTCCCAGTTAAACGAGAATTCGCTGTTAGTGGCCGCTTGAAAACAAATCAGTACAGAATACGATAAATTGTATTGAACAACGAACGACCACCCCGTGTTTATTGTGCTCCTTTTGTGCGAACAGACTCCTTACCAGCTAAATCAATCTTGTATAGGGCAAGACTTAAGTGTTTCGTCACCTCCTTAACATTGTCAGACACTTTACTTTGTGTTCGCTTCTCTTCAGTGCCTTTACTTTTTCCTTTTTTTTTCGTGGGGGGGGGCGTAATCGAGGAAAGATACTTCATTGCATTTTTGAAGCTTTATATAGAGTATCTCTCTCTCTCTCTCTCTCTCTCTCTCTCTCTCTATATATATATATATATATATATATATATATATATATATATATATATATATATATATATACACACACACACACACATATATATATATATATATATTAGTGAGCGAGAACATTATAACTTAGTGTGTATGTGCGACAGAGTTAAAGATCAGTCTGCGCCAAGCGGATTCAGTCTGCATACTTTAGCTCCGTTACCATAGCAACAGTCCCGATACCAGACTTCGTATATTTATATTCACAGGAATATTGAGCTCTTGCAACAATTATTACAAATAATATCAATAATAATTCCGTTTCCTTATAAGTGGCCGTGCGGTTAGAACGTTCGTTTTCTGACAATGAAACCCGGGTTCGAATCTCACCATCTCGATTTGTTAGGAAGGAAGAAGACCTCCTGATGTTATCGATCCCAGCGTGCGGCACCCTTGGAAAGTGCCTGAAAACCATGCCAAGCCTTGTGAGTGAAATTGAGTAGACGGAACCCTTGGGGGTCGTCAATAGCTGGGCTAGCACGAAGTCACAAGTCACAAGTCATCGTGATCGAGGGTTTGAGAGTGCTAACCTTGTTCAGATTGTTGATCACGCTAGATAACACGCTCTCTCCCAGAAGGTCTTCTAAGTATAGTTGCAGTATAAACCACAGGTTGTCTCTGTGGGTGTTGAACAAACACAAATGAGCCTGTGCCTGAGCGAGCGTCTGCAATCGGGATCGGCTAGCCGCCCTAATAGACGAGTATCCTCGAATACAAGTGGCCACCTAATATATATATATATATATATATATATATATATATATATTATGTCATTCACAGACAGTACTGTTTCGCTGTATCACAGCTCCTCAGTGCGACTAGACTTCCGAATGCCTCAAGCCAGGATTGAAACACAACTAATTTTGTGTCAGCCAGAGCTATCTTCACTCGGTAGAGTTATACATCTAAATCTAGCGTATTGTTTTTACAAATGTAAACAAATGCCAAGCAGCCAAAGTGCTCCATTCATTTTACTGAAGAGCTTTTCATTAGTGCAGGTGGCTGTTGTTTATAGAATTAGCTTATCACTCAACAGTGCTCAATTGAAATGTATTTTCAAGAGCTAAATTATGTCATTCACAGACAGTACTGTTTCGCTGTATCACAGCCCCTCAGTGCGACTATAAATTTTAAACGTTATTTTTAGTGGATACCCATATTTGAGTAGACAGTTTGTTTATTTTCAACAGTATGTTATTACGTCTACCGGCCTGAACGTTCAAGAAATCTTATTAATGAAAATTGCGCCGTCCGATAGGATTCGAACTTGCGTCTGTCTTTGCAGAAAAAAAGTCTGTCGTTTGATCTGACGTGCTTTTAACGGCTTGTCTTCGAAGAGCTTCATAATAAAGCATGGTACTATTTGTCTTTAAATTACACGTTACTCGTTCAAATTTCTTTGAAAGGAAAAATGTCTACTCAGTTTTTTTAAAGAATTAATGGATTTTGATTTCTTAGTTCACATATTTTTATTAATAAGTTTTCTTTTTTTCTTTCTTTTTCTTTCTTCTTTTTCTTTCTTAACCAGCCATTTTAAATTAGTTTTTCTCGTTTTAATATATATTCTTTTTTTTATTTAATTCTTGCTTTCTTTCTTCTCATTTTTCTTTCCTTCTTTCTTGCTTTTTCTTTCTTTTTCTTTTTTCATTCTTTCTTTTTCTTTTTTCTTTTCTTTCTTTATTTCTTGATTTTTCTCTTCTTTTTCCTTTCTTTCTTTCCTTTTTCTGTTTTTTCTTCCTTTTTTCCTTTCTTTCTTCCTTTTTCTTTTTTTACTTTTCTTTCTTTATTTTCCTTTCATTCATTTTTAAAAACTTTTCTTATTTCTTTCTTTTCCTTTTTCTTTCTTTCTTTCTTTCTTCCTTCCTTTTTCCTTTTTTCTTTCTTTCTTTCATTCTTTTTTCTTGATTTTCCCTTTCTTTCTTTCCGTTTTCTAGATTTATTCTTCCTTTTTTTTCCTTTCTTTCTTCTTTCTTTCTTTTTCTTTTCTCCTTTTTTATACTTTTCTTTTTTTCTTTATTTTCTTTTCTTTCATTTTTAAAAAATTTTCTTCTTTCTTTCTCTTCGTTTCTTTCCTTCTTTCTCTCATTTAAAAAAAATCTTTCTCAATTATTGTTACATTTCTGCTCACCTAATGTCAGCAACTTGTACCTCTTTTTTTCTCTAATCATTTTTCGTTCACAAGTCTCATACCTCAGTTGATTTTGATCCGAGTCTCTCCATCGATCTTCCTTCACTCTTCCACTTCGTCTAATCCAACTTATAATTGATCTCTAAAGGTAAGACGCAAACACAAAAATGAATCAAACGAGTGGATCACCGATGTGCAATATTGAGTTCTTGTGTCAAATGCTGGTGCAGTTGGTGTTATTTGCCGGCGCCCACCTTCTTCTCAACGCTCACGTATACACACACTTAATTACAAAGAATTACACAGAAAGAATCATACCCAACTCCAATGAAGCCAATTCACTCACACACAATAAAAATAAAAAAAAGAACTATTACAGACTGTACATTTCTAATTCGTTGAAATTTGGTCTGGAAACTTCAATGGTCCGGCACGTTTTGAATTTGCCGTCGTTTATGAATCTGACATTAGAATTCTTCGATTTGATTTCAAACGGAGATTTGAATAATTATTTAGCTGTTGTTACGAAGCAGACGATTCTTTAAAAACGTAATCACAATTTGAAATCGAAGTACTCAAAATTAGACAAATTCCAGGTATTTATTTTAGCATAAAATGTAGCATTGCATTTATTTAATCATATACATTATTTTTAATACAACCATTGATAGGTCTGCTGCTAGGAAAGTTGGTTTCATGTATCGTGATAGACAATTTTTCGCGTCGTAACCTATCTTACATATTTATAAGTCTACCATTTGTTCTTTCTTTGAATACAGCCGTCACATCTGGTCTGGTGCTCTTGCTATATATTTTGAGATTCTTGATAAAGTCCCAAAAAGAATCTGCGGTGTTATTTGTCCTGACCTGGCATCGCGGCTTCAGCCACACTCGCACCGTCATGAAGGAGATTCTCTGTGTCTCTTTTATAAATACTTTCATGCTAAAATAACTATGAAGTTTCTTCTACGGTATCTAGAAATTACTTATTTAAGCGAAGTGCAACATTGACGGCCATGTCTCATTATTTCGCATTTGAAATGGATAAATGTAACCGTCAGTTCTATGGTAGGAGGTTTTTACTTACACTATTTACATTGTTCCTGTTATCCTCATTGCTATATTCACAACATTTCGGCCGTTGTACGCTCCAGCCTTCTACTGGCATATATATATATATATATATATATATATATATATATATATTTCTGTGTATATGCATCATATGTGCTTCTTGGTTGGAATAAGAATTTTTTTATCAACATCTTGTATACGTTCACATACACACGCAACCATATATATATATATATATATATATATATATTTATATCTGTGTGTGTGTGCATCATATATATATATATATATATAGATAGATATATAGATAGATAGATAGATATGTGTGTGTGTGCATCATATATATATATATATATATAGATGGTTGCGTGTGTATGTGTGCGTATACAAGATGTTGATAAAAATTCTTATTCCGACCAACAACCAAGAAGCCCTCAAACATTAGGGAAAGTGTAACGAGCCTATTTTCAGCACAACTACTGTATATATATATATATATATATATATATATATATATATATATATATATATATGCGTGTGTGTGTGTGTGTGTGTAGTGTTAATTTGTGTATGTGTTATTATTATGTAAAAATAACAACAAAAAATGACTTTAATTTCTATATTTCTAGATTGATGTAATGGTTTATCTCTTCAGGCAGGTTTCAAATTAATTCAACGAATAGACAACAACAAAAAAAGACTTATAGATAAGCCATATTGGACTTACGCATATAATCCTGGTCGAAAATTGGAAAGGTTTCAGAATCAAAGAAATTGGCAATAAATACAATCGTCTAATCAATTCCACCTTCTACCTTTCCTCGCCTCCCTTACGTCTCTTGCTCAACGCGATACACACTCACGTCCATGCGCTTCTATGTATGGATGTATGCATTATTTGGTAGGTGTAAACCTATTGCAATTTATATTTGGACAGTTCGAATGCAATTTCAATCATAACGATTAATTATTTGCTATTTTTTTTTCTTTTCGTTTCTTATCTGAAAACAAATTCATTATTCTCAAATCCCCAAACTTCCAGCTTCAAATAAAAAGCGTAACGAAATCGTCGTTGTCTCAATTACACGTTTGTTTTCACACAATCGTTTTTCCTTTTACAGCTTTCAGACCCGATATTTTATTCGGTTTTTACGGACTTAGCACATATTAGTAATAAGAATTGATTGCTATATCAGATTCCTACGACTGCCTTTCTTTATTTGGTTGGAAAATATTTTTCCTTTTTCATTCAATTAGAGAAATGTATATTGGTTGTTGCTTTCAGGATATTTAGAATAATTCAATTCAACATATGATTTGAATAAGAGGATTTTGGGTATTTTTTAATATTCATTATTGCTACGGATGAGTTAATCACAAAAGGCCTCGTGGAAAGTATGAATTTTTGGAAATTGGCTTCCAATAATATTAGTCGTTGCTTGAACGCAATGAATTTCCCAAATCATTTATACATTTTGCGTTCCTTTTTTTAATGAATAAAATGAAGGATTGTCGGGATCTCCAGGTTATATACCCCCGATAACTATATATATATATATATATATATATATATATATATATATGTATGTATGTATATATATATATTGTCATCCGCAGACAGACTGTTTCGATGTATCACACCTCATCACTGTGGCTAGACGTCCGGTTGCCTCTAGCTAGGATCGAAAAACGGCTGAATTGGCGTCAGCTGGAGATTCCACCCCTAAGCCTTGGCGCACGGCATGGATGAAGGTGAATTTAAGCGTATTTATTTTTAGATAAACACACAGTGACTGAAAGAACTCGATTCGCTTTAACGAAGAGTCCTGCATTATATATATATATATATATATATATATATATATATATGATAAAATATAGTTTTAAGGTTTGCTTTATTTATGGGTTAAAGTGCTCAATATCAGGGATAGAGCGTATGTAAATATAAAAAGTGGACATTGAACACCCAGAGAAGACAGTCTGTTTCAGACTTAACAGAGAACCATGGCCTAACAATTGCGTTTAGCATGAAACAGACTGTCACCACCTGGTGTTAAAGAGTAAACCCGGTATAAACCATTCAGGCTCAGTGGCCGAAGTGGTTGAGACACGCGTCGGCTTTAAAAGTTAAAGTTTTTATCCTTAGATAAAAAGGAATGCAGGTTCGATTCCTGTCGTAAGTAGAATTTTTCTTTCGTAGGACTTTTCAATTTAGGCCGGTTGTTATACTGTTTGCTAAACTAAACAGCGTTAAGAACACGTGTACCCACTAAAATAACGTTTATAGTAAGTTATATATATATATATTTTCCAATTTTTTTTTTTTGAATTTGTAGGTCTGATGAATTTGATCGTAATTACGATTCAAATGTAATAAATTATAACCATGGAATATTAGTGTTTGAGCCTTTTATATATATATATATATATATATATATATATATATATATATATATATATAATGTGTGTGCAGAAGTAAAGTTTCATTAAAAATGGTTAAATTATGCTACAAATCCGAAAAAATTCTAATCGATTTTCAACGAATTGTAAATTTATTTTCAGAAAATTACGACTCTTATAGTATCTACATTTGCAATTAATCTAATTTTTAATTTTTAATTTCGTTAAAAAACATTCAAGATAAATGCTTTTTCTCTGTTCAAAATCTCGAACTCGTTCTTTCAACAAATTCTAGATGTTAGGAAAAACTGATAAAATGATAGCCACTATAGTTCATGAAATTAATTTTATGAATTAATGATTTTTTCAGATTTCTACAAAGCTATTCCCTCTGGAAATATAAACTCACTTTATTTGTTAATAAAAGTTACATTTGTTACCTGAGCTAAGCACTTAGAATAAATGTCGTTACAAACATAAAAAAATTGTTCCTCTTGTAATCGTGGGAGAGGCTTCTGTTCAAGACACACCAAATGGAATACCCAGTTGATTATTTCTTAGTTTCGCAGCACTTTTTAAAACGTACTTCATTTGTTTACGTTTCTATGGGTGTACTGATTGTTGGTATCACTGGTGAATTCAAAAGCCGAAATGACTGCGGAGTAAAAACAAACATATGATCATCTAAGGGTCGATGTAGCCATAAGCTAAATAACTTAAGGAGCGTATTGTCCATTCAGCAGTCAAAGGAAAATAATATATATGCTAGAGGGTAATTTAAAAAGTATTCACACTTTCGCCATAACATATCTTTAGATAAAAGTGCGGATAATTTCTGACTTTCACTCATACATATATATATATATATATATATATATATATATATATATATATATATATGTGTGTGTGTGTGTGTGTGTGTGTGTGTGTGTGTGTGTGTGTGTGTGTGTGTATAATTTACAAACAACAAATATCGCCCAGGGACTCTGATCTAAATCGTAACTGAATTTCAAACTATTGCAATCAGACGAAAACATTATAAGATAATCCGATGACGAGATCTATCTATCTATCTATCTATCTAATAACAATGTCTATTCAGATCTATTTCAGTATGTTCATAGACTTATCTATCTATCTATCTATCTAATAACAATGTCTATTCAGATCTATTTTAGTATGTTCATAGACTTATCTATCTAATAACAATATCTATTCAGATCTATTTCAGTATGTTCATAGACTTATCTATCTATCTATCTATCTAATAACAATATCTATTCAGATCTATTTCAGTATGTTCATAGACTTATCTATCTATCTATCTAATAACATTGTCTATTCAGATCTATTTCAGTATGTTCATAGACGTATCTATCTATCTATCTAATAACATTGTCTATTCAGATCTATTTCAGTATGTTCATAGACGTATCTATCTATCTATCTAATAACATTGTCTATTCAGATCTATTTCAGTATGTTCATAGACGTATCTATCTATCTAATAACATTGTCTATTCAGATCTATTTCAGTATGTTCATAGACTTATCTATCTATCTATCTAATAACATTGTCTATTCAGATCTATTTCAGTATGTTCATAGACTTATCTATCTATCTATCTATCTATCTATCTATCTATCTATCTATCTATCTAATAACATTGCCTATTCAGATCTATTTCAGTATGTTCATAGACGTATCTATCTATCTATCTATCTGTCTGTATAAATGTTTATATATATGACTTTGTATGTGTGTGAATAAACTGAAATTACAAAAAGCGAAAACTTGTTTTTACAACTCGTCTCCTTTAGGAACTTCAAGGAAGTTTGATGTATGTTGTTCCTGAAGGAAGGTAACGCGTTGCAAAAATGTATTTATTAATATTGTTTCAACAGATATATTTATGTATATATCAATATATATATATATATATATATATATATATATATATATATATATATATATGTGTGTGTGTGTGTGTGTGATAAAATATAGTTTTAGGGCATGCTAGATTTATGGGTAAGAGTGCTCAATATCTGGGTTAGAGTGCGTTTAAATATAAGAATGGACACTGAGGTCAACACTGAGTGGCGACAGTCTGCTTCATGCTTGGACACAATCCACAGTTTTCGTCTTCTTGAATTGAAAATTGCGTTCAACTACTCAATGTTAACCTCAGTACCCATATATATATATATATATATATATATATATATATATATATATATATATATATGTATGTATGTATGTATGTGTGTGTGTGTGTGTATGTATGTATGTATGTATGTATGTATCCGACTCAGTATTTTATATGAGAAATTAATGCCTTTAATTAATATTTTTATGCGTTCATGCAGCTGAGTTCTAGGGTTAAGCATGGGATCGTATGTAGGCTTTCAGCTCAGTTAACGACTTGCACACTTTTACGACACACCCTCCATGTGGGCTCACGATTCCTGATGAATGTGTTTTGGAGCTGATTGTTGTCACTGTGCACTTTCATATGTCGTTGAAGACCACTTACAAAATTGCAGGTCTTATGGCAAATTTGGCATGTAGTTGCCGTGACAATATCTATATCATAATTAATTATTTGGCGCAATGTATGTACTGGCATACATTTTTTTTTGTTTTGAATTAGATAGACATACCCTGGAACAGATCTTGCATACGGAGTGAGAATCTTCCTGTAGAGATGGTAGACGAAAATAAAGAAATATACCGTTTATTAAATAAACGGAGTGTTTACTTAAATACGTATATCCGCTAAAAATAACGTTTAAGTAATAAAAACCTATCCGATTAATAAATTAAAAAATCCATCTCCTTTCCACACACACACACACACACACACATATATATATATATATATTATGTTGCAAATGTGGGTCTACAGAAGGATGCTGAGAATCTCATGAACTGAACACATGAGTAACGAGCAAATATTATACATAGAATCTGAAAGATACAGTTGAAATTTCTGTGATATATAACGAGGAAAGAGGGCCTAGAAAGTTTGACACCTATAGGTCATACTTAAGGCAAAAGGAACAGAGGAAAGGACAGTGCTTAAACTACCTAATGCGCTTTTGTAAATGGTTGGCAGAAGAGGAAGAAGGAGAGATAGCAAAAAGAGAAATCTTTCTAAGAGTTACAAAGGATAGGAAGTTGTGGAGAGTCATGATCGCCCAAGTCCTGAAGAGACAAAATGCGTAGAAGAAGAATAACATCCCGTGAATATTTGTTACAAAATGGCAACAGTGTACTTTCGATTTACCGCCTTATTCTTTTAAAACAACAGTGCATTCATTGTTTTTTAGTCGACTCATTCGATAAATTTCCCCCTTCAAAGTTTATTTTTGTTCCACGTCATTCGAAAATGGCTTCATCACCATATATAATCCCGTCATTGACGTTTTAATTTATTGCCATTTTAAATAACCACAAAAAATACTTGGAGGTCTGTTCACGTGTCTGCGATTCCCACGAATAATTAAACAGAACAACGTACCATATGCTCGATAATAAATGGACGTAGAAACGTGCATATGCAATCACAGATACTAATATATATTTGTGGCATCTATCTATCTATCTATCTATCTCTCTCTCTATATATATATATTGTTCACATCTATCTATCACCACACTCTCTATATATATACATATATATATATATAGTTCCCATCTATCTATCACCACTCTCTCTCTCTCTCTCTCTATATATATATATATATATACATATATAGTTCACATCTATCTATCACCCACTCTCTCTCTCTCTCTATATATATATATATACATATATAGTTCACATCTATCTATCACCACTCTCTCTCTCTCTCTCTCTCTCTCTCTCTATATATATATATATATATATATATATATATATATATATATATATATATATATATACATACATATATATATATATTGTTGTATCATACCTACGGGCGATAGTGTGCATGTCCCCATTTGCATAAATACAGTAGTAAATACTGTATGGTAGTCTGCAGTTGGAGATTCATTTCGGAATTCACTTGACTCACTTCTGTTGACTACTTCTACGCGCCGCTGACGAATATTATGTGTTGTTCTTGTCATAATTATTGTCGTTCATTACCAACATTCATGTGATTATTCGATTCAGTAACCTTCCCTAGGTTACAATATATATATATATATATATATATATATATATATATAGGGTTGGATGAATGAAATAACTCGATATTAGCGACCGTATACGCGCGTGCTGGCGTGCATACATTGGTAAGCAAATAAAATTTACCAAATTTAGCCAAGAGGTATAGACATAATATTGCTCAATGTGATTAGACAGAGCTAAGAAATATATATATATATATATATAAATACACACGTATGTCTATGTGTATTTATTAATATATATATATATATATATATATTAAACGTTAATTTTAGTATATATATATATATATATATATATATATATATATATATATATGATGTAGAACGCAATTGCAAACACTGTTGAAGGACAGAATTCCTTTATTAGAGACTCGAAAAATCTAGGCATGTCCCAGGCTACCCTGGTATATAAATCGTAGTTTGATGACTTGGGGGTGCTTTGAGAGTCAATCCCTGAATTTGAACTTAGTTAGTCGATTCCACTTCACATTACAGAAGATATATAAGCGTATCTATATATTAGACATTGAAAATTAATAACAGAAAAATAGGAGGAGATCGCCCGCACACACACGGAGACGCGCGCACACACACTCACACACACATACACACAAAAACACACACACACACACATATATATATATATATATATATATATATATATATATATATATATATATATCAAGTGTGGCCAAACACACTTACTTACTGTAAGAACCACATACGGTACAGTTCAGGTGCCTGAGAGCCCCAAAACAAATTTTACACATGAGCTTATGTTTCATAAGCATTAAAATTAAACTTAATGAAGCTCAACCAACATATATCGATGAGAGGCATATTAAAGATAAAAAGCCGCATATGGCTCACGAACCGGGGTTTGGCTACCCATGAATATATATATATATATATATATATATATATATATATATATATATATATATATATATTATATATACTAGCAGCATGGCCCGGCGTTGCCCGTGCTTGATTCAAAAATCGTACGATTCATACAGCAATCGCTATCACTTGACTTAAAATATGTTTGCCCTTCCTTGCCTTTAAAGGAGTGCCCTTTGCCGTGTTGATGTTGCTACATGCCTTACTTCTTGCCTATCTCACACTGCAAATTTTTTTTCTAAGCTCTATACTAAACATTAAATCTGTTACGAAAAAAAAGAACTAAATAAAATGAACAGAAAACGATCAGCTTTAAAAAAGGATTCGTAACTGGAAAAAAGAATGTTAACAACAAATACTTTTTCACACCCAACCAAGTTCTGCGGAATCAGAATCAACGTTGAGTTTAAGCAAGCGAATGAGCCAATTTGAGTAAAGTGCCATGTAGATTTAAATTTACCCACTAGTGACGAATGCAGCTATCGATTTTTTTTTTTGCATGCTAGCATGCTAGTTAACATTCGTGTCAGTCGGCTGTTGGCGCTCACGCTGGCCAATAAAATCTTCCATTAGAAAATGGCCGCAAACTATATGAAAACTGTCGTAGAAGCATGAAAAAATCGATTATTTCCAATATCGATGGGAGTTGCGAAATGCAAAGTCGGTCTTGGCCTTTCAGCTAACTTGGAGCATGTGCATGTAAATTTTGGTGCAAATCCGTCGAACAATTGCGGCCGTGCATTCGTTACACACACACACACACGCACACACACACACACACATCCTGCCTTTCATATATATATATATATATATATATATATATATATATATATAAGACCGTGGGTATAGAGGATTTCGATCGGATAAATACTTGGATATATATATATATATATATATATATATATATATATATATATGTACTTGATCCTGACTCATGCAGGAGAGAGTTGTTGAAGTCTCCCTCGTGCTTCTAGCCGGGTTTCTGGGTCTTGAAACCAGCAAACAATCAAGAGTTTTGGATTCTGAATTTCAAATTAGTTCGGTGTTGCTTCTCTTTGAAAAACGGTGCAATTTTACAGGCCCAATTTCCGCATACTGTCAAATATTCTTCTTTTATGTTCCGTGACCCTTCAGGACGTGGGTGATCATAAATCTCCACAATCTCCCATCCTTTGTTGCTATTAGCAATGTTTATCTTCTTTGTTTCTATCTATCCCACTTTTTGTTTCTGGCATCCATTTGCGCAAGCCCGTTGGTTATGTTACCCGCTGTTTTCCCGCTGGCTCTGTTGACTTCACTATATCCTGTCCTGGGAGTAGTAATTTTCTCAAGCCTTCTTTCCCCATTATGTACACTAGAAATTTCAAATTTCGGCTGCATCTTTCGGTTTCTAAATATAAGTGTTATTTTTATTCCAGTGTTCTTTAAATCTTGCATGTTGCTCACATATTCCGTCCAAAGTATTGTCGGTATCCTTCTAATGAACTACATCTCCATAACACCAAGTCTCTTCTTCATCTGCCAAGAAATGGTCCAGAATTTACTGCCATACAAGATGATTGATATTCTATGAGATTTCCGTAGTCCTTTCTTTGTATCTCTTGCTTTAAGTCTCTTCTTCATCTGTGAAGAAATTGTACAGAATTTACTGCCATACAAGATGATTGATATTATATAAGATTTCCGTAGTCCTTTCTTTGTATCTCTTGCTTTAAGTCTCTTCTTCATCTGTGAAGAAATTGTCCAGAATTTACTGCCATACAAGATAATTGATATTCTATAAGATTTCCGTAGTCCTTTCTTTGTATCTCTTGCTTTAAGTCTCTTCTTCATCTGTGAAGAAATTGTCCAGAATTTACTGCCATACAAGATGATTGATATTATATAAGATTTCCGTAGTCCTTTCTTTGTATCTCTTGCTTTAAGTCTCTTCTTCATCTAAGAAGAAATTGTCCAGAATTTACTGCCATACAAGATGATTGATATTCTATAAGGTTTCCGTAGTCCTTTCTTTGTATCTCTTGATTTAAGTCTCTTCTTCATCTGTGAAGAAATTGTCCAGAATTTACTGCCATACAAGATGATTGATATTATATAAGATTTCCGTAGTCCTTTCTTTGTATCTCTTGCTTTAAGTCTCTTCTTCATCTGTGAAGAAATTGTCCAGAATTTACTGCCATACAAGATGATTGATATTCTATAAGATTTCCGTAGTCCTTTCTTTGTATCTCTTGCTTTAAGTCTCTTCTTCATCTGTGAAGAAATTGTCCAGAATTTACTGCCATACAAGATGATTGACATTATATAAGATTTCCGTAGTCCTTTCTTTGTATCTCTTGCTTTAAGTTTCTTCTTCATCTGTGAAGAAATTGTCCAGAATTTACTGCCATACAAGATGATTGATATTCTATAAGATTTCCGTAGTCCTTTGTATCTCTTGCTTTAAGTCTCTTCTTCATCTGTAAAGAAATTGTCCAGAATTTACTGCCATACAAGATGATTGATATTATATAAGATTTCCGTAGTCCTTTCTTTGTTTCTCTTGCTTTAAGGATCTTCTTCATCTGTGAAGAAATTGTCCAGAATTTACTGCCATACAAGATAATTGATATTCTATAAGATTTCCGTAGTCCTTTCTTTGTATCTCTTGCTTTAAGTCTCTTCTTCATCTGTGAAGAAATTGTACAGAATTTACTGCCATACAAGATGATTGATATTATATAAGATTTCCGTAGTCCTTTCTTTGTATCTCTTGCTTTAAGTCTCTTCTTCATCTGTGAAGAAATTGTCCAGAATTTACTGCCATACAAGATAATTGATATTCTATAAGATTTCCGTAGTCCTTTCTTTGTATCTCTTGCTTTAAGTCTCTTCTTCATCTGTGAAGAAATTGTCCAGAATTTACTGCCATACAAGATGATTGATATTATATAAGATTTCCGTAGTCCTTTCTTTGTATCTCTTGCTTTAAGTCTCTTCTTCATCTAAGAAGAAATTGTCCAGAATTTACTGCCATACAAGATGATTGATATTCTATAAGGTTTCCGTAGTCCTTTCTTTGTATCTCTTGATTTAAGTCTCTTCTTCATCTGTGAAGAAATTGTCCAGAATTTACTGCCATACAAGATGATTGATATTATATAAGATTTCCGTAGTCCTTTCTTTGTATCTCTTGCTTTAAGTCTCTTCTTCATCTGTGAAGAAATTGTCCAGAATTTACTGCCATACAAGATGATTGATATTATATAAGATTTCCGTAGTCCTTTCTTTGTATCTCTTGCTTTAAGTCTCTTCTTCATCTGTGAAGAAATTGTCCAGAATTTACTGCCATACAAGATGATTGATATTATATAAGATTTCCGTAGTCCTTTCTTTGTATCTCTTGCTTTAAGTCTCTTCTTCATCTGTGAAGAAATTGTCCAGAATTTACTGCCATACAAGATGATTGACATTATATAAGATTTCCGTAGTCCTTTCTTTGTATCTCTTGCTTTAAGTTTCTTCTTCATCTGTGAAGAAATTGTCCAGAATTTACTGCCATACAAGATGATTGATATTCTATAAGATTTCCGTAGTCCTTTGTATCTCTTGCTTTAAGTCTCTTCTTCATCTGTAAAGAAATTGTCCAGAATTTACTGCCATACAAGATGATTGATATTATATAAGATTTCCGTAGTCCTTTCTTTGTTTCTCTTGCTTTAAGGATCTTCTTCATCTGTGAAGAAATTGTCCAGAATTTACTGCCATACAAGATAATTGATATTCTATAAGATTTCCGTAGTCCTTTCTTTGTATCTCTTGCTTTAAGTCTCTTCTTCATCTGTGAAGAAATTGTACAGAATTTACTGCCATACAAGATGATTGATATTATATAAGATTTCCGTAGTCCTTTCTTTGTATCTCTTGCTTTAAGTCTCTTCTTCATCTGTGAAGAAATTGTCCAGAATTTACTGCCATACAAGATAATTGATATTCTATAAGATTTCCGTAGTCCTTTCTTTGTATCTCTTGCTTTAAGTCTCTTCTTCATCTGTGAAGAAATTGTCCAGAATTTACTGCCATACAAGATGATTGATATTATATAAGATTTCCGTAGTCCTTTCTTTGTATCTCTTGCTTTAAGTCTCTTCTTCATCTAAGAAGAAATTGTCCAGAATTTACTGCCATACAAGATGATTGATATTCTATAAGGTTTCCGTAGTCCTTTCTTTGTATCTCTTGATTTAAGTCTCTTCTTCATCTGTGAAGAAATTGTCCAGAATTTACTGCCATACAAGATGATTGATATTATATAAGATTTCCGTAGTCCTTTCTTTGTATCTCTTGCTTTAAGTCTCTTCTTCATCTGTGAAGAAATTGTCCAGAATTTACTGCCATACAAGATGATTGATATTATATAAGATTTCCGTAGTCCTTTCTTTGTATCTCTTGCTTTAAGTCTCTTCTTCATCTGTGAAGAAATTGTCCAGAATTTACTGCCATACAAGATGATTGATATTCTATAAGATTTCCGTAGTCCTTTCTTTGTATCTCTTGCTTTAAGTCTCTTCTTCATCTGTGAAGAAATTGTCCAGAATTTACTGCCATACAAGATGATTGATATTATATAAGATTTCCGTAGTCCTTTCTTTGTATCTCTTGCTTTAAGTCTCTTCTTCATCTGTGAAGAAATTGTCCAGAATTTACTGCCATACAAGATAATTGATATTCTATAAGATTTCCGTAGTCCTTTCTTTGTATCTCTTGCTTTAAGTCTCTTCTTCATCTGTGAAGAAATTGTCCAGAATTTACTGCCATACAAGATGATTGATATTATATAAGATTTCCGTAGTCCTTTCTTTGTATCTCTTGCTTTAAGTCTCTTCTTCATCTAAGAAGAAATTGTCCAGAATTTACTGCCATACAAGATGATTGATATTCTATAAGGTTTCCGTAGTCCTTTCTTTGTATCTCTTGATTTAAGTCTCTTCTTCATCTGTGAAGAAATTGTCCAGAATTTACTGCCATACAAGATGATTGATATTATATAAGATTTCCGTAGTCCTTTCTTTGTATCTCTTGCTTTAAGTCTCTTCTTCATCTGTGAAGAAATTGTCCAGAATTTACTGCCATACAAGATGATTGATATTCTATAAGATTTCCGTAGTCCTTTCTTTGTATCTCTTGCTTTAAGTCTCTTCTTCATCTGTGAAGAAATTGTCCAGAATTTACTGCCATATATGAGGACTGATATTACATAACAGTTCCGTATTTTTTTTCTGCCGGTTTTCTTTTTGTCTTCTAACGAAATTTTACTGTTTAGTTTAAATCAGAAATTAGAAACAGAAAATACATAGATGAAAAGGACTGCATTCTTCAAATCAATAAATATAAATATTGCTGTCATATCTAATCTGGTACCCCCGCTGTAAGTCTCGAGGTCTTCGACAAAATCCAGAGACGGATATGCAATGCGATAGGTCCTGGTCTGGCATCTCGCCTACAGTCACTTTCTCACAGACAGGCCGTGGCTCCCCTCAGTCTCTTCTACATGTATTTTTACGGCAACTGTTCCGACAAGCTACTTTCGCTGGTTCCCAGACTGCATGAATTAAAGCGAGCTACTTGGCTGGCATCTCGTCCCACACTTTCACTTTCAAAACGGTTAAATGTAACCATCTCTTCTACTCAAACAGATTCTTCTCTTTCACTTCCCGTCTGTGGAATTCTCTTCCTCTTACTTGCTTCCCTGATAACTATAATCTTCAAATATACAAATGTAATGTCAATCGATACCTTGATTTTGTTCCACGTCCTTCTCTGTATCCTTTCCTCAAACACATCTCTTTACTCTTGTTCTCAATCCTCTGTAACCCTTTGCATGCTAGTGACACTCCCGCCTTGCTTGATATAAAAAAAGAAAAACAAAATATAGCTTTTCTAGGTTGTATATGTCCCAAAATATACAGACAGCTACAGGATAAGAAGACTGGGGAAACTCTTTCTTGCTTTGTAAACTCGTAATCATCAGCCTCTGTTTTAACTGGCAATGAATACAGTATTGAAAAAATGCACTGTCTATCAATGACATTTAGTACGCCTCAAAATAGATTCAGTCTGGTCGTGAAGCAATAGTTAACAAGCTAGAACATCATAAGTAAATTCGGCCTCATTTGGTGTCATGCTCTTGTTATATCGAGTTGTACCAAATAGATAGATAGATAGATAAAATTATAGATATATAGATAAAACTATATATATATATATATATATATATATATATATATATAGATAGATAAAACTATACAGTTAGATAAACTATATAGATAGATAGATAGATAGATAGAAAGATATATATATATATATATATATATATATATATATATATATATATATATATATATATATATATATATAGATAAAACTACATATAGATACATAGGTAGATAAAATAGATAGATAGATAGATAGATAGATAGAGAAAAGATATATAGGTAAAGAAAATAATAGGTAAATAGAGAAGATTAGATAGATAGATAGATAGATAGATAGATAGATAGATAGATAAAAAGAATAGATAAAAATAATATAGATAGAATTAATAATCTCAATAAATGTCTTATTGGATTTTTCATTAGAAAGTCCTCGGCTATTACATATTTCTTATTTTTTCTAGTGTTGGCAACGAAGTTATCTTGTGATTGGTCTAATAGTTTCAATCATCTTTTGTGTCATGCACAACACCCACCCACCCATCATTCAATTCCTACCTACCAACTGCGCCTTTTTATGACCCTCCCCCCGACTCCATTTTCCCCTTTCGCCAAATCTCGAGTGCTGCTGACTCCAAAACAAAAAGAAAGTAACACACTCCGATTTCGCACGCTCCTTCTCCGATACATTTTTGCTTCCTCTTCGATCTTAATCTCAAGCGGTCTTTTATCTCCACCCACACCCGTTTTCTCGTTCGCCATTTTGTTTTCGGTAATTTCTCCTCGGTATTATTGGGCCAGAGTAATATTTTGAGAAAACTGCCAATTTTTATGTTTACCGATTAACAATTTGGGACGATCGCTTTTTTTGTTTGTTTCGACTTTCATTCTCTTTCTCTCTACAGTGGAATGCATTGTATCTGCGTGTTGATCCCAAGTCATAGACCCGTGGTTCATATACAATTATACTCTGTAACGAATATTTTTTAATATTACGATACACATAACTGATATTTTTGTAATATGCTTTGGCAAAAATCTTTAAGTAACATGTAAAACCTCAAATACTATAATAGGGCTATATATACAAAGGTTGGCAATAGATGTAACAGCTATTTTTCAAGTATATCGGTGACATGTAGAAATAATGACTAGGAGTAGAACTCTATTAATGTGCATTGGATCGAAGTTTGTCTTATGGCTATTTGCGTGAAATTGCTAATAACAGCTGTGAGTAGAATTCGAACTTTGTTTATAGACTTCTAGATAAGGATTGATTTTTACAGTAATGAGTTATTAAGATGGAAAATGTGGTTGGAGCACACAAACGGAAATCATTCGTTTTGGTAAATTTGAAATTAGATTTAGATCCGAGCGAGGGATTGTCGACAAAACTGAAAGGACATGTTGTGTTGCGAATGAAACCGAATACCAGCGTCAACTGAAAAGGAATTTAACGCCATAGAAAGAATGAAAGAATGAAAGACAGAACGAAAGAAACAATGAATGAAATAATGAAAGATAGAATGAACGACAGAAATAAAGAATGCAATAAATAAAAAAAGAAAGAAAATGAAAGACAGAAAATAAGAATGAATGAAAGAAAGAATTAATTAAATAAATAAATAGCGAAATCAATCAATCAATAAATATATAAAGAAAGAAAGAAAGAAAGAATGGAAGAAAGAAAGAAAGAAAGAATGGAAGAAAGAAAGAAAGAAAGAATGGAAGAAAGAAAGAATGGAAGAAAGAAAGAATGGAAGAAAGAAAGAATGGAAGAAAGAAAGAATGGAAGAAAGAAAGAATGGAAGAAAGAAAGAATGGAAGAAAGAAAGAATGGAAGAAAGAAAGAATGGAAGAAAGAAAGAAAGAATGGAAGAAAGAAAGAAAGAATGAAAAACAGAAAGAAAGAATGAAAAACAGAAAGAAAGAATGCAATAAATAAAAAGAAAGAATGCAATAAATGAAAAGAAAGAATGCAATAAATAAAAAGAAAGAATGAAAGACGGAAAGAAGGAATAAATGAAAGAAAGAATGAAATAAATAAATAATGGAAGAAAGAAAGAAAGAAAGAAAGGTAGAAAGAAAAACGAAAAGAATGAAAGATAGAATGAAAAACAGAAAGACAGCGAATTAGTTTTGTTGATAATTACAATCTTATAATGTTAATAACCTTGTACACGAGAGTAGCCAAAAATGGTTACGCATAAACTTTGTGAAAGCAAAAACAGAGTTAGCTGTCCCTTTTGTGGCTGACATAGCAAACCACCCTCATTCCTTCAGTATTCTTCCGTTGGTGAGAAATAAGTTCCACTCGAGCACTGCTCTCTGGAACCGACTCCCAAGAGGATGTTTTCTCGAACACTATAATTTTAATCTATTCAAGTTTAGGGTTAACCGTTATCTGCCTCACCTATTCACATAAAATGGGCTTCTTACTCTGTACCTCTCTACCTCGAGTGGTTCTTGGTCCTTATACAGGGTGAACGCCATTGTAAAAAAAAAAAGAAAGTAAATCGCTAACTTAAGTGGCTCTCGGGACTTGTAATGAGTGAACTTTAGTATAAACAAAAATAAAGGAACGGTTTGCGACGGGGAGCACAACTAGCCAATTTAAGACTGGGCCCATCTATAGTAACTCCTTGTAAAATCCGGTAAGAAAACCCATTCTTTTCTTACGTCCTTTTTAATTTCGAGTACTTAATTTATTTTCTATCTGTTTGCAAACGGTCCTTCCACAGTATATATACTGGATTATTCTAATGTATTTCCCAACAGTGATTTTAAAATTTTGAATTGGTAAATAAATTGCAGATTAAAATAACTGAATTGGTAAATACATTAAAGATTTAGAGATTAAAAAAATAGTCCCCACAAAATGTGGGGTTTTCTTTTTACATTTATTAGCAGTCGGCATTGTAGATTGACCCCAATTAGCCCCTTTAAAATATTTTTTCCATTTTCTTTTTTTAATTTCTCATTGGAAATATCACCGTTTCTTTCTTTCGTCGAATTTTCAATTTGTTTTCGGTTATAAATCAGAAAATGCCGAATATGACACCAATGGTTTCGGGTAATAGAGCGTGACGTTGACACACGCGGAAACGGCGGGATAAACTGGCGGTAATTTACAGAAGGAATAGAAGTTCGGTTTATTTTGGAAAAAGAAAAGAAAGAAAATAAAGTAACAATATTTCGCTACCAGGGCAACGATAATGATTACGGTATTAACGATGATGATACTTGAATAATAAATTTAAAAAAATGATGATAACCGTTTCCGAATGCAATTGTATTAACAGTTGCAGTTATTGCATCAGATATCATTGCAGTGACTGCATTGTAGAAATAATTACAATCTCATAATGTTAATAATCTTGTACACGAGAGTAGCCAAAAATGGTTACGCATAAACGTTGTGAAAGCAAAAACGGAGTAAGTTGTCCCTTTTGTGACTGACAAACACGGTACTATTTCCAGGAATCTTGCAAGACATCTTGGGGGTACTTGACATCACTCGGAACTTGCGGGTGGCAACACTGCTTGGAACAGCTCATGTCCTGGGTAAAGTGTTATGGTTCCAAGCTGCGAATAAGAGCTGAGATATGATCAATATCACCCGGCCGAAACATCTAAGCTTCGGAGAGGATCTCAAATAATAATCATTTTACACGAGAATAGTGATGAATGCCTCTGGATAGACGTTGATATATCTTGGGATAAGACCAACGTGAAAGCAATTAGGGGGAAATGCAACAAACAGCAGCTGAATTTGCTGTTTTTGTGATTGACGAAAACGAGGCTGTTTCCAGGAATCATTCCGAATCGAAAGACGTCTTGGGGATCCCAGACATCACTGGGAGCTAGCCGGTGGCAACACTACTTGGAAGAGATCATTTAATGAGGAAAATGTTGTCTCTCAAGGAGCTGAGATATGATCAACATCACTCGGACGAAAGATCTTAGATTCGAAGAGGATCACAAATAGTAATCATAATCATAATAATAATCTTTTACACAAGACTAGTCATAAATGGCTACCGATAGCCGTTGCGGTACCTTGGGATAAGAAGTTGTGAAAGCGAAATGGAGAAATACAGCAAGCAGTAGCTCAAGTTGTTTCTTGATAATCGCTTGGGTATACCAGGTCCCCTAAGTTGTGGTGGTATAATCTGCAACTATTCTGAACGGAACTTAGCTACAGTTTCTGGGAGAGAGCGCGTTATCTAGCGTGATCAAAAGTCTGAATAAAGCCAGCACGCTCAAACCCTCTGTCACGATGACTTGTGACTTCGTGCTAGCACAACTACCGATATATATATGTGTGTGTGTGTGTGTGTATTTAGAGAGAGAGACAGAAAGAGAGAGAGAGACAGAGAGAGACTGATGACTGTGTTAAATCATGGAACACTGTCGCCACTCGGCGTTGATTCCTGTGTCCACTTTTATATTTACATACGCTCTGTCCCTGAGATTGTGCATTTTTACCTATAAATATAACATTCCTTAAAACTAAAATTTTTTAGCGTATATATGTGTGTGTCTAAGTAAAAGAAAGGTTAGTTCAATACAACATACATATTTATGTATGTGTGTGTATACAAGTGAAAGAAAGGTTAGTTCAATACAGCCTACATATGTATGCATGTATGTAGGCAGCCTTCAATCGACCTCTCTTTCACTTTCTTTCAAGAGAAACTACATAAAATGAAGAAAATGTTCCTTGTCTGTCGTAATCAACAGTTCTTGTTTAAATGAATACTTTCTGCACAACACACACCAATACACACACACTCACAAACGCAAATATATATATATATATGTGTGTGTGTGTGTGTGTGTGTGTGTGTGTGTGTGTGTGTGTGTGTGTGTGTATGTTGTGAAACAGAGAGAGGAAAAATTCGCGAGCCTTTGTTTTGAAGTGAAAGAGCACCTAACCTGCTAATATAAATGAGAATGTCTGTGTATGTTTTTATTGTGTGTGTGTGCGTGCGTGTGCATGTTCGTGTATTTTTGTGTATGGGTATGTTTGTTTATGCGTCCGTGTGTACGTACGAGGAGATGCAGAAAAATTTCCCGGCCGTCCAAGAAGCCCTTCAAAAAAAAAAAAAAAAAAAAAATGACATCTCATGTTTGATCCATCGGTCAAATGTCGGCGGAAGTAGGTCGATCTGAGAAATTTTCAGCACCCCCACTTCGTATTTGTATGTATCTGCGTAGGTGTGAATAAGTGTTACTTCCATTGACAAATGCGGCGGCGGCTGCTGCTAATTTATTTTCATTCTTACTTGTCAGTCCGAATAACTAAAGCAGTTCCCAACGCCCATTTCATTATTTCACTTACTTTTTAGAAAATTAAATTTAAAATAAATAAATAAAACACAGCTGCTTGTACTATTATTGTTGATGTATTCTGGCATTTACGGATGTACAAAAGTGCCAAAAATATTACGTATTCCGACATCACTGCCGATAATCCATTATACTTATTTACTGGTTTATTTATTTGACCATCTGTTATGGTCTCAAGCTATGGGCAAATATTTAACACCCAAACTGAGGTCAAAACACCATGAAAGTGTAAAAATAGATTTTATTAACAGCAATATATTTTTAATAAAAATTATTACCAGCAATATATTTTTGAAAAAAAAAATTACCAGCACTAAAAATTTCGTCTGTATTAAATAACCATTAAATAACCAATTGAGGTTAATATTACGTAAACCAAACCAAACCAAACGAAACCAAAACAAACCAAACCAAACCAAACCAAACCAAAACAAACCTATAATAAAAATCTTGTCGGCATTAAATAACCCATTGTGACTGATAAGCTGTAAAACAAACCAAACCAAACATATCCTAAAAGTCTTCTAGGCATTAAATAACCAATTGAGGTCGATAAGCCGTAAAAAAAACAAAAACAAAACAAAACAAACCTACCCTAAAACTCTTGTCGGTATTAAATAACCCACTGATATTGATATGCCGTAAAACAAACCAAACCAAACCTATCGTAAACATTTTGTCGGCATTAAATAAAACAATGAGATTGATATGCCGTAAAACAAACCAAACCTCGTTTTCTTCTTCTTCCTCCTCCTCCTCTTCCTCCTCCTTTTTCTTCTTCTTCTTCTTTGCGACCATGGCTCTCCACACTTTACTATCTTTTCTTTACACTATTTATATTCGGACTATTGTCCTCATCTTTGTTGTTGTTATCGCAACGTTTCAGCCCTTGGGCTCTACAGAAAGATGCTAAGACGAAACACGTTAGCAACGAGAAAAAACTAACTTTTGCTTAGAGTCAGAAAGAGATGAAATTTCTAGGAAATAAATCTTGGAAAATTTGAGGTGTATGTCGACATACGCTCGAGGAAGTCACAACAACGGCCGAAACGTTGTGATAACAACAACAAACGACAATAAGGATAATAGTCCGTATATATATATATATATATAACACCTCATTCCCGAAATTCAGGCAGAAATTACTATCTTTTGTTGATTTTATCAATGCGTGTCTCCTTAGTTCTTTTTCTGCCATCCATTTACACAAATTTGTTATGTGTTAGTCACTATTTTCCTCTATCCCTCTTGCCTTAATATGCTGGGAGTGTAAAATTCTCCAAACCTTTCCTGGAAAACTTCAACTCTTTCTGACTCTGAGTAATAAGTGTCCTTTCCACTTCCATTTTCTTTAAAACGTCCTCGTTACTCACATGTTCCTTCCATGGTATTCTCAGCATGCTGCTATAGAACCACTGTTGCTCCTAGTGACGTCTTCATCTGTGAGCAAATTGTCATTGACTGACATATAGGAGGGTTCATATTACATAGCAGTTTGGCACTTTCATGTTTCTTAATATTTTGTTTAGCTTTTGGATCGTGCTGCAATGTGTCTTTGGATTTCGTTGTCACATCGTTCCGTCATCTGTTAAAGCACTGCCTATGATATTTAAATTCTGTATCTGTTTCAGTTTAACATCTTCAGTTCGTTGTCCGCACTGCGCGCTGGTGGTAAGAAAACAGTTTTCGATGTAAACTAACAGTTTGTATATATATATATATATATATATATATATATATATATATATAGTACGCCCAAAAATGTATAAAGACAAAGTTGTCTTTCTTAGTTTTATCAAATTTCGATAACAGTCTTTACTGCAGTATTTTCTCGAGAGATAGCATTACCCACATCGCTGTATCATCAACAAGTCTTAAAGGATGTGTATCGAAGAAAAATGGCTATGTTGGCGGCCCTTAGACAAGATATTGAAAATACAATTGCAGTGATTCCACTAGACAATTTAGCCAACGTTGCCCAAGCGGTAGACCGGTGTACTAACTAATGTCTGGAAGCTAAAGGCCGCCATTTTGAACATCTTTTGTGATTGTAGAGTTCAAAGGTAACTTGTATTAATCTCGTGATGTCGGAATAAATAAATTTAGTATTACAATATCTATACGTTTTTGCCTTTCCTAAATTGTGTATACATCTCTCTCTCTCTCTCTCTCTCTCTACATACATACATACATACATACATACATACATATATATATATATATATATATATATATATATATATATATATATATATATATATATATAAAGAAATATAGTTTTAAGGTGTGCTATATTTATGGGATAAAGTGGTCAATATCAGAGATAGAACGTATGTAAATATAAATATAAAAGTGAACACTGAAGTCAACACTCAGACGCGACAGGCTGTTTCATGCTAGACGCAATCGTCAGGCCGCCTGACGATTGCGTCTAGCATGAAACTTAGTGTTGACTTCAATGTTCACTTTTATATATATATATATATATATATATATATATGTGTGTGTGTGGGGGGGGGGTGATCCTTTTGTATGCATGTTTTGTTGAATAAGACGAACAAGAAACATTTTATAAGCTTTTATTCAGCTTGTCTAGTGTGCTATACTGTGTTCTGTGAGAGTAGTACTTAGTAAACAAGTTTGTTATCACGAAAAATTAAAATAAATGAACTGATATTTGTTGGGATAGAATTCATCTGACAAGCCAATAAGTGACCATAGTTTTGGCCGAAATCGGCCGAGACGATGAGAACTACAACTTATTCATCTATGAAAACTTGTCATCCGAAAAACAAAAATTATAAGGACATTTTAAAATTTGAATAAAAAACTTACAAAACCTTCCTATACATATATATATATATATATATATGTGTGTGTGTGTGTGTGTGTGTTAACGATATTTATTTTTTATATATCAAGAATAATATTGGGGAAGAATGTATGAGAAAGTGTAAGACGTTTTCTCGTGACACGTTTCGTCCTTTGGGACTTCATCGGCGGAAAGGCCACCATTTTGAGCATCATATGAAGTCCGAAACGCGTCGCAAGAAAACTTTTCTCACTTTGTCATCTATTTTTACCATATATATATATATATATATATATATATATATATATATATAGTGAGAGAGAGAGAGAAAGACAGAGAGAGAGATAGATAGCTAGATAGATAAACGTCTCTTTTTCAGTACTTTGGTTCTTGATGAAGGTATAAAATTCTGTGAAAGAAACATTTCATTGATTAGCACCTGTTGAACTCCAGTGGGTTCAACCGCCTTCAGTTTGACTTTGGTGGGATGCAAGTGCCCGGTGTTTCTTGCCTAAATTTTGGCAAAAGTGTTTCAAGATGCGGTCGAGTTAACGCCACCAACACTTTTAAAGACCACCCAACCAAAAAATAAAAGAATATACATATATATATATATATATATATATATATATATATAGTCGAAATTTCCCGAATCAAATCTCAGTGTGTTGATGTCAATATATTTTTCTTTTTGTTTTTCCTTTTTTTCTTTTCTACCCACTTTTTTCTCCTTTCTTTTTCTTTCTTTCCCTTTTCACCCCCTTTCCCTTTTATTCTTCCGATCTTTGTTCTCCTTTTCTTATTCTTTTATTTCTCGTCCTTCTTCCTCGCCTTATATTTTCTTCTCCTTTCTTCCCATCGTCCTCTTCTTCCTACTTTCCCTCTCCCTATTCCTTCTTCTAATCCTTCTTCTCTTCCTTCTTTCTCACATTGTCTTCTTTTTCTTTCCTTGCTCTTCTTCCTTCTTTGTCTCCTCTTATTTATTACTCTCCTCCACTTAAAGTTTCTCCTCTTCCTTCTTCTTTATCTTCTCTTCCTCCCTTTGTTCCTTCTCTTTCTTCTTTCTTTTCCTTTCTTCCTCGCACTTCCTCCTCCTCTTTTTTCCCTCCCTTTTACTTCCCTTTTCCTTCTTCTTCGTTTTAATTTAGGTCTCACTACTGATTTTCTTCCTGCATCTTCGTTTTTTCTTCCATTTTCCACTTGTTTTTCATTGATGCTCTTCTTCTTCTTCTTTTTCTTCGAAATTTTAAAAAAGTCTATTTAAAAAAAAATTCCACCACCCACGTTTCACCAAATCATATCTCTCGGTCGCACATAGATTGACACTACTTGACATGGAAAAAAAAAAGGAACAGAAAAAAGCGAAAATAGACGGGAGTCGGAAGAAAGGTGATCACCTCACTATCACTTTTAAGATCTGAAAAGCGAAACACTTTATGTCAATAATCTTAAAAGCTAGTGAGAGAAATAGAGAGAATGTGTGCGTGCGAGAGATAGCGAGAAATTTAAAGAGAGGGTGGATGTTGGGGTGGGTGGGGGAGAGAAACAGAATCGAAAGAGAAAATCAAGAAAGTAAGCAAGTAAGCTTCCTATATATCATAGATAAATATTCTTACAACACGTGGCAGTTTGATATGAAAACAAGGCTTGCATTCAACTCCTAGTCATGTTTAATAATTGTAAATATTTACATATGCGAATATCCCAGACTTTACAAGTATATGAAGACATGACATATCGACATACAACCTAAAGGACTTTTCACTCCCAGCGGTCTTGTTTTTCATCCTGCGAGATGTCAAGCAACCCGACTCACTAAGTGAGCCTGGTAGGAGTGCATACCATTCGGCAGATCATACTGGGAAACTCTCTTTCTCCTTTATATATATATATATATATATATATATATATATATATATATATTAATAAACAAAAAAATCCTAAATTGCCTCATATGGGGAATAGCCTATTTCGGTAGACGAAGATATCGGTTGTCTGTCTTATCAACCCCGGTGTGGACTGAGTTCGTGTCTATACAGATGGAAAGGGGGGGGGTCAGGAAGTAGAATTTAACTGTGAAAGCTAAAGAAATCAACCTGTCGAAAGACTAATACAGAATTTATCTATTTCAAAGTTTCAGTCAGACGAAAGGCACGAAACAGGGATCAGGGTGGGTGGTAGGTATTTGTCTTAAAGGGAAGAAATTTTATAAAATTAAACCCGGATATTAACCTCATGGCATTAACTTGGGGTTATATGAATAATGAAATATTAATTTAAAATAGGAGTAAAAAGGAGTCTAAAAATAAATTTAAAATATATAGATAAAAGTATGTAAGGGATTAATGGAAAGGCAGCTGGGGGGAGATATTAAAGTAAGGGTAAAGTTTATAAATATAGTGTAAATAGGTTAAGGAGGGCGCAAATAAAATATAGAAATTAAAATTAGTTATACTGTCGACATTTGAAGAGTTAGAGTGGAATGAATATTATGGAAATATGATATCTAATTAAGTTAAACCTATATTATGGAAATTTGAATTTGTTTTTATGTCGACATTTTAACACTAATTCTTTCCTCTGATTCAAAGTGTAGCTTTGATTATTGTATTTGATTATTCTAATCATTTCTTCTAAACATAAATCACACCTATCGCTAAGACTATTAGGAGTACGTGCGGAAACTATTATCTTCCAAACTATATATAATACTCATTATCACTCAAACCCTGTAAACTCACATGTGGAGTTTCCGTAAGAAGTTGATTTTTAAGTGATGATGTTGCTAGCATCATGGCCAACCAGTTTTGAATTAAGAGTTGTGCTTTTAAGTTGGTTGCCAATCAAGGCTAAGGAACCCAGTTTTCGCTACTAAGAGTATATGCACGCAAGTTAATGTGACTATCTCGCCGATATATATATATATATATATATATATATATATATATATATATATATATATATCCTTCTAATTTCTATCACTTGTATATCCTTGCTTGAACCGGCTTCTAATGCTCTGGATGGAGCGGCTTGGGGGATAGTAGTCGTGGCTCGTGGGGGCACAGTCTTATGGCTAAAAGAGAAACTCGGATGAGTTCCACCACTGAATATGTGATCGAGCGGCGCTATATCGAGTCTAATTTGCTACCTCTTGACACAGTTGGTATGACGTTTGCCTAATAAGGTAACTGTCCGGGTTTCAATTCTCGGTAGTGGATGCGCACTGCTGATGAGTCCCAAATATAGGACGAAATGGCCGTCCAGTGCATTCTGTTGAGATTTTTTTCTAGACTTAATTATAATTATCGCAAATCCTCCTAATATATATATATATATATATATATATATATATATATATATATATATATATATGGGTCTTAGATTGATGTAGTAAAGTAGAGATAATGAGACAGTTTTCCATTAATTATCTCCATATATATATATATGTATATATATATATATATATGTATGTGTGTGTGTGTGTGTGTGTGTGTGTGGAGGTTGAGCCTAAAGTCCGAAATTCTTCCCTAAAGATATACTGTCTTTGCGTAAGAATATAATTTTTTATCGGCAGAATCTATTTTACACATTTATCAGTCTATTATCCATCCATGCATTGCTGCCAAATAAGCCCTGGTGCTTCTGATGTGTATTTAGAGTTTATTTATATAATTCAAAGAATAATCTGCAATGTTATGGATCCTGACTGGCATCTCGGCTTCAGTGTTACTTTCCCACCACCATAAATTCTCTTTTCAATAGATATCTTCATGATAATTGTGCTGATGGGCATTTTTGTTTGTTAGCTCAACTTCATGAATTTAAGCGCAGCTCTAGATTCTCAGTTAAGTCTCATCATTTTGCAGTTGAAATGGCTAGATGTAACCGCAAGTTCTATTCTAACAGTTTCTTCTCTCGAACTTCTCGCTTGTGGAAATCTCTTCCAGCCTGTTGCTTTCCAATTAACTTTTATATTCAAAAATTCAAATGCAATGCCAACCGTTATCTTTTGTTTTCTTAATTCTGTTCTTTTATTGATCTCTCTTCTTAATAATGTGTTTTCTTTTTCTCATATTATTTCACACTCAGTAACCCCTTGCGTCTTAGTGGCTTTATCGCCTTGCTTGAAATGAAATTATAATTTTAAAAAAAGAAACATGAATATGGCATTTCATAGGTCAATTAACAGAATTTCCTCCTGTGCAGGTAGCGCGACAGTTACTGACATCAGAATGACGCCAGTATGTTTGAAATCAGAGAATGCCTTTTTTTTCTCGCTCTATATGCGGTGGTGTAATGGCTATCGGCGCAGAAAGGATTTTAGCTAGGTGGGTTTCAAATTCCGTTCGATTCTAGATCGTTAACTTCGCGTTAATGCTCTTTGCTGGGGATGTTCGAAATACGTTCTATTGTCGGTCTCAAATTGAACCAATATCTTCAGTTCTTTATACTTTTTTCTTTTTTTTTTTTAAGAAAAACTCTATTTCAGTTTCCTTTTGTCGATGCGCGCAAGAACGTTGGAGACGTGTATTGGAGTCAAGACTGAAACGTTGTCCGTGTTCGAGTCAAATCTAGAGATTTGTATTTCGAACTCTGATTTTCAAAGACTAGCGTAATACAATCTTTTTCTTGCCTTGTATCTAAGCTTATTAAAGATGTCTTCATTTGAAGATTGTCCTTGCTCTCTAATTATTATTGCATTTCAGGCATCCGTAACAGATGTCAGTGGATTTTTGAATAGGCGCTGCTATGAGAAATAATCATTTTCTTCTTTTTTTATATCATTGTAGATTAACCACTCCGGTAGGGGGCCCTGTTTGCTATTTAAATTCTTTGTAAACTGATCCACCTACGGAAACCAAAACAAAATATGTTCATATGACGTGAATTCTTAAAATGTTTATGTGATTTTTTTAAAAATCATTAATCTGGATTGGTTAATCGATACTAATAAATGAAAAAAGAACTCCAGATTACAAATTCCATTTATTTTATTTTTTTTTTTTTTTTTGTTATTTTAAGAAATCACGCACTATGTGAAAATGTTATTTTTCCTTCCTCAGAGGAATCAATTTACAATGGATTTCCATAGAAAACTTGACTCTTTATTAACCTTTATAAAATTTAATTTAAAAAAATTGGTATTCGTGTTCAAGAATAATATGAAAAACATTTTGAAAAAAAGTTATTTCTGGTCACAGTGCTTATTGTACAACTTAACCCAAATGTCTATTCGTTAGGTTTGAGTGACAAAAAATCAACTCGAAATTCCAGAACCTTTCTCAGTATTCTGGCAGATTCATGCTGAATATTGATCTTGACAGGCTCAATCATCTCTTCGATCTTTTGTTCATCCATTCTTAATTCTACTGTTTTTGACACAATTCCAAGTCCGCTAGGTTTTATAAGCACAACGCTATCCTTCGTAATGATAATACATATTTGTAGATTGAAGCCAATATGGCCAGTTTCCAAAATGAAAACAGTGAAAAAAAACTTTCAGTTTAACTACTTAACAACGTTGGAATCTCCGAGTAGTGCTTGCAAAAGATTTTTGCTAAAATCTAAGTAATTCCATTGTTATTCATATTTTTTGTAATCCTGACAAACTGAGATCAAATTCTAGTTAAGACTGTTTTATCTCTTTTGCACTAAACTCACAGAGAAAAAACATGAATTCTGCTTCAGTTACCCATATATTGAAAGACGACGATTCTTCTTGAAATACCATATCTCTTCAAGTCGTAGGGAACCATGGCTCTCTACAGACACCGTTTCTTTATAACCTGTGTTTTCCCATTAGTTCCTGGGAAATATAGCTCAGACATTTCCCGTTGTCGTCTTTACGATTTTGAAAGAATACGTCTAAACTTGCTGTCACCCAAGACTAGAGAGCCGAGTCAACTCCGCTGTTTAACCCATGGTTGGGGAGTGGAAAAGGATAGATGAATTCATGTCTTTTTCAAGCATACTCTATTTTTTTTAAATTCATAATCTGCAGTGCTTAATTGATAATAATATATGAAGAAAAAACCCCAGATTATGAATTCCTCCTTTTTTTAAATTTTAGGACATCACGTTGTATGAGCATGTTTTATGTGAATGCAACAAACTCGGCAGGAATTTGAACTCGGCAGGCCGATTCAATTTTCCGCGCCGATATATGCTACCACATATCCTAAAAGGATATGATAGTACCTTCCCCACCTCGCCAAATAGTCATCATGGCCAATCAAATTACATATAATTAGTTCAATTTTTTTAAATATTGCTAAATCCACTGCCGACCTTGACGGACACACTGCCAAATCCACTGCCGAACTTGGAGGACACACTGCTAGATGCACTGCCGACCTTGACAGACACACTGTCAGATCCACTGCCGACCTTGACAGACACACTTACAATATCCACTGCCAACCTTGACAGACCCACTTGCTAGATCTACTACCGACCTTGACAGACCCACTTGCTAGATCTACTACCGACCTTGACAGACACACTGCTAAATCCACTGTCAAACTTGACTGATCGATTGGTTGGCTGATTGGTTTTATTTAGCAGCATATCGACCGTTATTCGATGCCGAATTCTAAATATTTTATACGCAATTATATTTAGAATTTTTTGAAATAATAATGGGCTTAATAACACAAGACTTACTAATTAACCCATAGCTGGGAGAGGAGGTGGATTCATATCTTTCCCAAGAGTATTTGCGCGTAAGTGAATATAACGAACCCAACTGGAATTGGAACTCGGCTCTCTGATTAATAATTCCGATCCATTATCCATAAAAAAAATCCCACCCACCCAAGCTTACAACACATGGCATTTCGAAGCGGTCACCCATGTAAGTACTGACCAGGGTTGACGTTCCTTAACTTCAGCAATTGTACGGGAGCCGGTGTTTCAACGTGTTGTGGCTGTAACTGATCGGGCCTAATGACTTATATTAGAAGAAAATTTAACAGCCCTTTTCAAAATGATTGATATGTTTGTGAGGAGGTCCCGCCAAAGCTTCGAGAGGGTTTCTTATTAATAACTGGTCTCCTTCTGTCTTCTCCACCGACATTAGTCACCCAGCCTCATTTGTATCCAGCATCAGTCGTTCCCATACTCAGCCACCACGCACAGTAATAAAACGAGCTGGGAATATAGTGTCGTGTATAAAGGCAGGCACAAGTAATATATTCGTCTCTAATTGTTTTAACAAACCTTTATCACACTCTTATTCTGTGCTAATATTTTGTTCAGTTTAACTTGGCAAAACCCACCTCCCTGAAATTTAAAACGATCGTTGCAGCAACCTCTCTCTCTCTCTATATATATATATATATATATATATATATATATATATATATATATATATGATTTCTGTGCCATACGTGATACACGCTTAGGTGATGATGTATCTTTTCGATACATAACTGACGAGGCAGATTTTTTCCACGCAGAAGGTTGCCATTTCTTTCTGTAGACCAGAACCAAGTCTATAGAACCCGGTCTGTCCTGAGGTATAGAACCCGGAATGTAATGCTATTTACCCATAGCTGGGGGGCAGAAGAAGAGGATTCAGACCTTCCCCAAGGGTATTAGCACATAAGTGAATGTAATGGATTCAACTAGAATTCGAACTCGGCTCTTCGATTCCTCAAGCTTAATATATATATATATATATATATATATATATATATATATATATATATAATTTCTCGAACATTCAGCCATATAAATGTAATTAATACCGTTTCATTAAAAACAGAGCATTTACTTAAATAAATTGTATCTATAAAAATAGCGTATCAGCAGAAAATATATTGAATAATTGTCGGACTTAACTTTGTCCATTTCATTATATATTCTTATTGTTTACGTTAAGATATGTTTCGTAAGTAGATATGATCGATCAAGAAAAATCGTCGAAGATTGTGTGTTTAAAAACAGTAATTTGGATTTTCATAACCAGACGCTTCTCAGTAGATAAAAAGTATAGCTCGTCAGATCAAATGACGGTTGCCGTATAGGAATAGAGGTTCGATTCCTGTCGGAGAACGCATATTTTCTACGAAATTTCTCGAACATTCAGGTCGGTAAATGTAATTAATATTGTGTAATTAAAAAAACAGACCGTTTACTTAAATAAAATATATCTATAAAAATAATGTATAAATTAAAAATATATTAAATAAATGTCGGACTTAATCCATTTCATTATATATAGTATAGTATGGGATACTATACACATACAAACACACACACACATATATATAGTATAGTATAGTATAGTACAGGGAGATTGAAAAGTAACTCCATATTTATTTATATGTGGCCAGCAAGGAGTCCTGACTTAGCACACTGTGATTTTTTTTTTGTGGAGGGGGGTTGATTAAAGGAGCAAGTCTACTATACCAAACTTAGACTCTGGAAGAACTTAACGATCGAATACAAGAAATTATGTCTTGTATACCACAAGAGTTCCTTGTGAAATAAGTTGACGCAATCTTTGGCCGGCCCGAGAATCTGGTACGAAATCTGGTAGCGAAATCTGGTGCCCATATCGAATTTTAAATAAAACCTCACGCTAAACGCATTCCTCTCATATACATTTCTTGTAAAAATTATAGCTAATATATAAATTATAAGTATTTTAAAATGGAGAGTTACCGTTTGATCACCATGTATATAGCGCATAGAATATATATATAGAGACTATAGTATATTTTTTAATTGGACAATGTCCGACAATTTATTTAAAGACATTTATGATATGTTTAACGTTCTTTTTATAGATACAAGTATTTAAGCAAATGCTCATAATAATGCATTTGCTTAAATACTTGTATCTATAAAAAGAACGTTAAACATATCATAAATGTCTTTAAGACTATAGAATATAGTGCATAGTATATATATATATATATATATATATATATATATATATATATATGTATATAATTGCTATAAACGTAATATTAAGTGGGTACACATGTTTATGTAGACAATACTGTTTTTTTTTTGTAAACAAAGAAATAAATATCTATTGAAATAGATACTGAACATCTCATTTTTAAAAAATGCGCCTCTCAGTAGGAATCAACCATGTTTTCCTTTTAACCTGGGAAATAGCTTTCGAGACAGGTATACTTTACCATTTAGCTACGAGAAGTTATTACAGCAAACCAAACCGTGCACCCATTAAATATAAAGGTCATAGTAAAAAAAAAAGAATTAAAACTCTTTATTAATTTCTTGATATATAATTACATTAAGAATTTCTATATTTATTGCGAAATACTGTTCAGTTTTAGAGAGCGAGCGTTTGCAATTATAGACAATGTGGACATAGAAATTAACACTGCATGGTGATGCTCAGATTTACGTCTCAAGATGAGTCTGAAGTGTGCTCGATGCGGGAAACAGACAGTCACCATGCACAGTTGATTTCTATGTCCACACCGCCTATAACTTGAGAAAAATCCTGGAGTTGAAGAAATGGTCGCTATAGCCCAACAGATTTCATATTTCATGGATGAGAACGAAGAGACGGCTACGCTTACAAGTACGCACGGAATTAGTTTTCCAAAGATGTTATTGATTTCATTCGTACACACCTCCATCGACCCATTTATATGCAACAGTATCCATTCCAGATACGTGTCTGCCGATAAGCAATATTTGGAGAGAGAAATTTGATGCTGGGCCGGTGCGCACCTTCACTGAGACTGAAATGGACGTATGCACGCAACATACACATATATGTACATGTAAATATAATAAAACCCAAGCACACACATACAGAGAGAGAGAAAGAGAGAGAGCATTTTTCCGTGGGGCAGCTATTTACCAAGTACTATTGCACACTTAAATATTTTAACCCTCACTAACTAGCACATTATATTGTCAAATTATGGTAATGATATATATATATATATATATATATATATATATATATATATGCGTATGTGTCTATATATATATATATGCGTATGTGTCTATATATATATATATATATATATATATATATATATATATATATATATATATATGCGTATGTGTCTATATATATATATATATATATGTATGTATATATATATATATATGTTTGTGTGTGTGTATATCTATACATATATATGCGTGTGCATATATAAGTTTTGCAGATATAGAATTTTTTATATATATATGTGTATATATGTGTTGTATATATGTGTCTGTATGTATATTCATATATGTGTGCATATATACATACATGTGTGTATGCGCATATATGTGCGTGTATATGTATAGGCATATATATATATACATATGTCTATATACATCTATATATACATATATGTGCCTATATATATTAGTGTTCATATGTTTATATCTATATATATATATATATATATATATATATATATATATATGCATATATATATATATATATATATATATATATCTATACATATATATATATATATATATATATATATATCTATACATATATATATATATATCTATCTATACATATATATATATATATCTATCTATACATATATATATATATATCTATCTATACATATATATATATATATCTATCTATACATATATATATATATATCTATCTATACATATATATATATATATCTATCTATACATATATATATATATATCTATCTATACATATATATATATATATATATATATATATATATATATATATATGTACACACACACGCACACACACACGCACATATATATATATATATATATGTGTGTATATGTGTTTGAATTGAATCAAAATATTATGTAATTTCGGGACGTAGGCGATCATGGCCTTTCGCAGATAAATTTTCTTTATTATCTGTAAATTGCCCCGACATCTTGGCATTGATACAGTGATGGTTTCCTGTTGCCTTCTTCACGGTTCTGAATTCTGATTAGTATTACTGCCATTGCACAGCTGGGGTTGGGGAGGGGCCAGGAGAAGTAATGGATTCATACCTTTCCTCGAGTCATTAATACGAAAATGAACGTGGCAGGCGTCGCCGGAATTTGAACTCGGCTCGTCGCATTCTGCTTTCTCCGCTGATAACCGCTACGCTTCCTGCACACAAAAATTCCCCAAAAAGAGCAAAAAAAAATAGTAAATTAAATTAAATTAAATAAAATGAAGAAAAAATCTTCGTCATAAGATGATCCCGAGATGAGGCAGGTTTTTGCTGTTGAAATATCATTACTAATGAATCAATGGATACTAGAAATACATTGCGATATTTCCAGTGCTATAATGCTGGACCAATATTGTTGCCGCTTTATATAATTCCTCTTTTTTGGCGCAGACAGTCTTCTTTTGTACACAAAAGTTCACCTAATACAAAGCTCAAACGCCCCTCATGATCGAAGATTACTGAATAAATTGTGTATTACGAACATAAGATGTGGAAGAAGCAAGGAAAATTCTAAGGATACGGAAGATAGACAACAATTGACCCTTGACTTGAAGAGGTTAGGATTGTAGTGTTCAGGGAAAAATCTACGCTGGAATCTGTTCCACAAAGTAGCAGTCCTTTGGAAAAAGCAGTTTGAGAGGAACTTCTACCTTACAAACTGAATCCGTAAGGAAATGTGTGTGATTAGTTTTTCGGGCGCGGCATGGCGATAATAATCTGAATTGGTTGAGCTACATAGTGGAGTTCATCTGAAACATTTGCCGTGGAAATAGCAAAAGAGTCATGATAGTCTTGCAACAGAAGTGGCTGTAGATTGAAAAATACGTCATCATCTACAAAACCGCCTTAACGATTTTGAACTCTATCAAAACTGGGAAGTGTGAATTGAGCAGCCTCAATACTCCATTTTTTGGTCTGATCTGACTTTTGTAAATATAAAGTATGGCAAAAGGTATCCGGCTTATTCTAGAGCGACCATTTTCCCAGTATCTTTAGCGATGGATCGTATATATGAGTGCCGCTTGAAGTCACGCGTGAACGAGTTCCAATAAACATTTAAAGAATGGAGTCTCGTTGTAAACGCAATCTAATTTAATCACTCACATATACCAAAATCGGGTTTGTGATAAAACCTAAACATCTCTCTTTTTTTATCATTACTGTATCAGTGCTGCTTTGAAATTTTAAAAGTCTAGGGACAACGGAGGAAAATTCATCTGAACAATTACCATGAAAAGATTTGTAGAAAAGGCGAAATGAATCAAAATGACTGAAATACCAATAACATTGAAGATTTTCCTTTGTATTTTATCAAGAGCTTCTAAATATAACCGAAGCAGCAGGCCAGATGTGGCAGCAATATGCAATGCATAGACAAATAGTAGACTTATTGTTGTAGCATACCTACGGACGATAATGGCTATGTCCTCCATTCACATAAATACAGTAGTAAATACTGTATGTTGGTCTGCAGTTGGAGATTCATCTCCAACTGTGCTGGTCAAACTCTTTGCCTCCGAGCAGAGAGGGTCCCCATACAATTCTACGTCGAAGGGCAGAGTCTCATCTCGGAAAACAGCTAGCCGATCCAGTTTTAAACGGGGTCTCGGGAAATTTTTGGCCGAGCCTAGGGGCTCGCATACCCCACATTAAATTCAGCCTTGTGCCACATCTGACCGCGTGGGGCGGTTAGTAGATATCCTGCAGTTGGAGATTTATTGTGGAATTTACTTGACTCACTTCTAGCAGTGGACTACTTCTTCTACGCGCAGATTCTGACGAATCTTATACGTGTTGTTCTTGTCCTAAGTATTATCGTTCATTACCAACCTTCGTTTGATTATTATATTTAGTAAACTTCCCTTGGCTACAATACTTGTAATTGTTTTCGATAAGATATATAGTTGTTATCAAACATTTTATTCGCAGATTTTCGGATTTTCCCAGCCGAAGTTCGTGGGCCAGTTCAATATTTTCTTCAAAATAAACCGTTAATTTACTGAGACAAAGTCTTTTTTTCTTTTTGAATTAATCGAACGAAAGGCAAGATCAGAACGTAAAGCGGATAACATGACCTCATTAAAAAAATAATATTAAAATAAACAGAAGCGAAACGATATTTTAAGTTCGCTGTCACTTTTTAAGCTATACAACCATCAAATAACGCTTTCTTTCTCTTCCATTTTAAAATGTACCTCCTGCAATCGTTACTTTTACGTCATTTTTTTTTTATCAGTGTGGTAATCGAAATTTTATTGGTAGTTTTTCATCTTTTTTTTGTAGTCCCGTTTTAAGAAACTTCTGTTAAGTCTATCAACGTTTATATATCGCGACATTTGCATTATCTGTTCGAGACAAATGTGTGGGTAGCGTGATGGTTATCGGCGCAGAGCCGAGTTCAAATTCCAGCCTGTAGCGTTCATTTTTTCACTAACACACTTGGAATAGGTATGAATCCATCTCTGATGCTCCGTCCTCAGCTGAAGTTTAGACAGCAAAGTAAACCATGTTTAACTGTTTCTATCAACAGAACCTAAGAGCAGTTTTCATGAGAAAAATTAAAATGTTTTAGGACTACGGAGGGGAAAATTGTCTAGACATGACCCTTTGTTTATTAAGACTACATTTTCCTTTCCAAATTGATATAGAAAAAAATGAGATTGAAATTTACCTACATTCTCCGATGTTAGCAGTAACATGGGTTTTCTTCTTCTTCTAAGTGCCATGTCCCTCCAGGACCTTAGCGATTAAGTCCCTCCACAATTTCCTATCCTTTTTATCTCTTAATAAAAGTTGCTTTTTCATTATCTCACCTACACACTTTTCCATCAACCATTTACACAAGATAGGCTAAGTAGGCTATCAATTGTTTCCCACTCTCTCTCATTGTTTTTCACCTGTTATTTTATACTGTAATTACACTGAGCGGAATCTGGTTACCGTTATCTGTGTGTGTGTGTGTGTGTGTGTGCGTGAGAGAGAGAGAGCATAATCAGGCGTGATCAACAGTTTGAACAAAGCCAGTATACTCATACTCTCGGTCACGCTGACTTTTCGATGGTGCCCAAACACTAACGTCTAATTCCACTCACAAGGCTTGGGTCACTTCGTGGTAAGTTTTGCAGGTAATTTTCTAAATGTACTGCACGCTGGGATTGCTTCCCCAAGTTGATAATATCAAGAAATCAACTTCCTGACAAAGCGACCATGGGAAGATTCGAACGTTCGAACTATTCAGTTGCGCCTCCATAAATTAAATAGCTAAATAAATAAAGTGTCCATCATGTATGAAAGATCCTTTGAACAATTCTGAGCGGGGTCAATCACTAACCATGCGCTTCACTTGTTACCGAAGGGGAAATGACAAAGGCTACAGCGGTTCGTCCAGGCGGAAGCAGATGCTGAAATAAGAAGGCCAGGGACATTTTTGGCATCCTTGGTTGATAATAGAGGCGTTGGATAAGGGACCTTTCGAAAAGTAGCAAGTGGAACAAAGTAGTGTGTCGGTCGGGGATGGATTCATTATTTAGCTGAGTGCCTTCGTGGAAGATAGGGTCAAGAATCATTCATGGGGAAAAGTTGGAAAAGAGAAGATTAAGCACACCCTCCAGTTGTTGGAATGTGGTCGGCATTTAGATTGAAAGAACGACTTCAGTAAAGAGTTTGAAAATTATGGCGGAGAACATAGTTCATGCAAATATTTCCGTGTTCACTTGAATCCTCATTGATAAAATTGCGAAAAACTTCGTTTTAAAACATTAATCCGATTAAAATGTTTATCTGTCTATACTTCTGAGACGAGGTATTATGTACACTATTTACATTATTCGGACTATTGTCCCCATCTTTGTCGCCACATTTATTACAACGCTTCGGTTGTTGTACGCTCCGGCCTTCTTCAGGTGGTTGGAATGTCGAACTGAACCCTTTATTTCGCTCACTGGGATAGACTGTTCTAGCTCTATGTGCCCATGTTTTAATGGATGTCAGTTATCAGTTATCTCCTGTTAATTTCCCTCTGAAAGTTCTCCACTGACTTGTGGATAAAGGCGTTAGTTAGATCCAGTGACAGGGAACAAAAAGTGTGAGTTCAATATCCGGTTAAGGCAGTGGATAACTTTCAGAGGGAAATTAACAGGAGATAACTGATAACTGACATCCATTAAACATGCCACGTGGAACTAGAACAGTCTACGCCAGTGAGCGAAATAAAGGGTTCAGTTCGACATTCCAACCACCTGAAGAAGGCCGGAGCGTACAACGGCCGAAACGTTGTAATAAATATGGCGACAGAGATGAGGACAATAGTCCAAATAATGTAAATAGTGTAAAATGTTTATGTTTATTTAGGATTTACATTAATTCATCGATCGATTCGCTTTCTACGACTTATCAATTCTTTGAACGTTATTTAAAGCCAGAAAATATTTTTAGATTGTAAAAAGGTTGCTGGGAGATAATAATGGTTTTAGTGATACAAGTCTTACTAATTAACCCATAGCCGGGAAGAGACGAGGTGGATTCCTACCTGTCCCAATGGGTATTTGCGCTTAAGTGAATATAACGAACCCAACGGGAATTGGGCTCACCAATTTCCCGTTCCGAGCAATTATCATTACACAACCCATAGATCCAAGCTTACAGCACATGGTATTCCGAAGTGGGCACCCCTCTAGGTACTGACCAGGCTCGACGTTGCTTAAATTCGGTGATCGTACGGGAACTGATACTTCAACGTGATGTGTGGCCATAAGCATAAGATTTACGCTATAAACATAACATTTTAGATAATGACTCTCTTTTGGTGCAAAATAACAAGTGTGTTCAACAGCGATATAATATAAATCCTCCAGTAAATGTATAACGTCTTCACAGACGGAGAGGAGACTGGTGACAACAGAGATCTGGTTCTACAGAAGGATGCTGGGAATAACGTAAAAGGTGCATATAAGCAACGAGGAAGGCGTAAGGAAAATGGAAACAGAAAAGAGACTTATACTTTATATCAGAAAAAGACAGCAGAAATTTCTTGAACGCATAACGAGGAAGAAGGTTTGGAGAATTTGACACTCATAGAACATACAGAAAGCTAAAAGGGTAGATGGTAACAGTGAATAACCTACCTGACCTATTTGTGTCACTGAATGGCAGAACGGGGTGTGGAAGTGATAGCAAAAAAAAAATGATTTGCGTATGGCGCATATAAGAAAGAATATAAGTTAGAAACTTGACTTCACGTCATAGGTACTGACTGGGCTGAGAGACTAGCCTTCCTAACCAGTCCTCCACTGTGAAGAGTTTCATATTTACAGCGTATGTATGGGTATATATGGCTTACACATTTGAGAGAGTGTGTGTGTGTGATGAAAAACGAGAACTTAAAAATAAGAAAGATAGTGAGAAAATATACGGTTTCAGAAACGAAAGCCGATATAAGTTAAAGTAGTGGAGCGGTGATGGAGAGAAAAATATTGCATGGTTATTCATTCAAAAGCTGTGGTGTAAATCCGGGCTGCGGAATAAATTGTACGATTTGAGAAAAGGTTATTACGTTCTGCAAAGATAAGGCTATTTGTAATCTCGCTCGCCTCGGACTCGCCGTTCAAAATACGACATTTGCCGCTACGGACGCCAGAGCGTATCAGACGACCAATCAAGGAGAGGAGAAAGCGCGTTTTCGCACTGATAGCGGAGAGATTCGCAATATTTCTGACTGTTTATTTCGAAAAGACGCGATATGATGTCGGTCCCAGTCGCTCGATTTGGCATGACGTGGTGGCACTCACTAACCTTGAAGAGAAGGAAATGAAAGAGAAAATAATGGCGGATGCAGTTGAAGTAGCAACCGAAAATCTTTCTTTCTTTATTACTTTCTATGAATTTTCTTTCTTTCTATGACCTTTCTTTCTTTCCTCCTTTCTATGATTTTTCTTTCTTTACACTCTTTTACGTTCTTTCTTTTCTTCTTTCTACTCTTTTACATTCTTTCTTTCCTTCTTTCCACTCTTCTACGTTCTTTCCTTCATTCCACGCTTTTACGTTCCTTCACTCTTTTACGTTCTTTCTATCCTTCTTGCCACTATCTTACGTTCTTTCCTTCTTTCTACTCTTTTACGTTCCTTCTTTACTTCTTTCCACTCATTTACGTTCCTTCTTTCTTTCTTTCCACTCATTTACGTTCTTTCTTTCTTTCTTTCCACTCATTTACGTTCTTTCTTTCTTTCCGCTCTTTTACCTTCTTTCTTTGTTTCTTTCTTTATCCTTTTTTCTTGTGCCTTTCCTATTTTTAATCTTTCTTTTCCATCTCTCTTTTTTGACGCCCTTTGTCTTCATTCATACTTTCTTTCCTTGCGCCCTTTATTTCTTCCTTGGATTTACTTTTACTTCCATTTCACTTTTTTTAAATTCTTTGTTTCATTTCTTTCTGACTGCTTTTTTCGTCTCAGAATATCTCGAAGATTTTAATGATATCCGATCGGAAAAAAATATCCTAAAAACCTTTCGAGAAAGAAAACTGAGTGACAAAAGAATGAAACACAGTCCTGGAAAGCAAAAGCTGAAAGAAAACAAAAGCAGTAAAAACAACGGAGAAAAAACAAAGAAAACTCTACGAAGGAATAGACAAAGAAAGACCATTCAGTACAGAGACAGAGAGAAAGTATGTATTTAAAGACATAGAAAGATTAGAATGAAAGAATATTCCGTTTTAAATTGTGCAATAAAACCCGACAAGAATGGGCGAAATTTAAAGGATAAAAGAACAGGAAGAAAAGAACTTTGAAAGTAACAAGGGACCGATTATTCAACACTAATTCCTTTTAAAAATTATAATAGGATTTGTTATAAAACGATGACATTTTAATTTAAACAGTCTCTGGTAATTTAAGTTTGTTTACATTATTTACATTATTCAGACTATTCCTCATCTTTGTCGCCATATTTATTACACCGTTTCGGCCGTTGTACACTCCGGTCTTCTTCAGGTGGTTGGAATGTCGAACTGAACCCTTTATTTCGCTCACTGGGGTAGACTGTTCTAGTTCCACGTGACATGTTTAATGGATGTCAGTTATCAGTTATCTCCTGTTAATTTTTCACTCTGAAAGTTCTCCACTGCCTTAACCGGATATTGAACTCACACTCTTTGGATCCTGTCACTGGATCTAAACAATGCCTTTATCCACTGTGCCATGTGTCCTTGAGAAATATAAACATATATTTAAGTTTGTTTAATTTATATCTATTTCTCTTTTTATGTGGCTAAGAAACCAAGTGTGTGTGTATATATATATATATATATATATATATATATATATATATATATATATATATAATTCATCGAGTCCAGAAGAAAGCTCAACAGAATGCAGAAAGCACTAGAAGGCTGTTTCGTCCTATATTGGGGACTCATCAGCAGTGCGTATCCACTACCGAGAATTGAAACCTGGACACTTAGGTTATCAGACACACGTCATACCAACTGTACAAACGGGCCTCGAAGACGAAGATGTAGCGAATCAGACCTGTCCGGGTTTCAATTCTCGGTAGTAGATGCGCACTGCTGATGAGTCCCAAATATAGGACGAAACGGCCGTCCAGTGCTTTCTGCATTCTGTTGAGGTTTCTTCTAGACTCGATGAATTATAATTATCTCAAATCCTCCTAATTTTTATCTCTTATATATATATATATGGGAGAATATATTAATAACTTTCGACATGAACTAGGAATTATAAAGAAAAGATACAGAATAAATATTAACGGCTTTTTTTTTAAAAGTCGCTCATTTTTATTCTTTTCTTACATCACGAGAACTGCCAGCTTGGCGAAGGAAGTAATAAGGATTTATTATTTATGCATACACACAAATACACAGATACGTATTTCTTTATTTCGTTTTTCGGTTCTGACGAAGCATAGAAAGGCGAAACGCGTAATGAAACCTAGTTTCAATTAAACGGTTTTCCATTTCTCAAATTTTGTCAAAACTGTCGACATTCTGTATCCTGTTTCACACACACACACACACACACACACACATATAATATATATTAGATAAAGAACAAATAGAAAACGTTTATGAATATAGCATATAAAAACTTAATTAGAGAAAGAGAGATGGAAAAAAAGGAAGAGGGAAATTCTGTTATTTTTACTTTTGCGCTGTTTGGTCAATTATGTCTCATGTGCATGCGACTATAATATGATTTGTGGCCTTCCGATTCAACAAACATAATGTATAATAGACAGACAGACACACACACACACACACACACACAAATAAACATTATCATTTGATTCCCACGTTTTATAAACTTACATTCAGGTAGCAATATTTACGGTTCTTCAGGTAGGCTTGGAATCCATTAATTTCTTGAAAATTCGGGTGGACGCGACGACTCTCCTTGAAGTCGGAAGGCCACAAATAATACTGACGTTGGTTTAAATTATAATTCTGTAGAATTCCGAACGATATCTGATCAATATTTGATCCCTACTCATATATATATATATATATATATATATATATATATATACTCATCCACAGACAGATTGTTTCACTGTATCATAGCTCATCAGGGTGGCTGGACATGCGATTGCTTCAAGCTGGGATATATATATATATATATATATATATATATACACACACACATATATATATATATATATATATATATATATATATTATCATCATCATCATATACATACAGTTATATATCTTTTATTAAAGAAAAATATGCGCTCGAATATTCAAGCCGGTAGACGAAAATAAATATACTGTTTGATCAATAAATGGAGCGTTTACTCAAATACGAGTAGCCACTAAAAATAACGTTTAAGGTGATACAATCTTTCGGATTAACAAATAAAAATTAATTACTTCTATACACAGCCACACGCACGAACACACATTATATATATATATATATATATATATATATATATATATATATATATATATAGGAAGATAGAGAAATATATGAAATATCAGACGTTTTTTCAGTTCAAATTCGAAAACCGTCCACCACCACCAGTTTCAGCGCACTTCTAACCCTGCCCACCCCTATTTTGATCATTGGGTCGTTTTTATGAATTAATTTTTTTTAATATCACACTTCCATTTTCATCTCGTCACTTCTAACCATTTGGGGGGGGGAATTCTGTTTCTGAAAATTTAAAATAAAAGATCAAACCCGTGTCATACAGACAGATAAATTTTCATGACATGAACGAAACCAATAAAGTAAGAGTTCCTAATCTAGTTTTACTTTACACATGATTTTTTTCTTCTTCAAAATAACGATTTGAGCTTCTGTATACATGCATATTTTTGCGAGCAAGGGGCACTTCGACGTGGTGCAACTGTAAACAAACTTGTCTCGCTAAATCAATTTCCAGTGAGTCGTAAGTTCTATGCTCAGTAGGTGTCCCATGCTTTTGGTATTGCGACGCATCTAAGCTACACTTTAAAAAACACCATATATTTGCGAGTAAGGCCTTTTGGACTGGGACAATTATGTGTAGTTTTATCGTGCGTTTTAGGAAGTTTCTTTTTTCTATTCTTTCCTTGATTATCTATCTATATATATATATATATATATATATATATATATATATATATATATTAGTGTTATGATGTTGGTTTGGGGTTGTAGAGACAAACGACAAATAACACGTAACAATAAAAAGGGTTTTAATAGGTTGGTACAAAGGTATAGAAATCGCCTGAGTAGTCTATAACTAGCTCAGCCAGGAACGTCTCGGTATTTAGCAACCCCCCCCCACATGGGTCGATGTGGCACAAGGCCGGTTTAATGTGGGCTTACCGAGCCCGTAGGCTCGGGCAAAAATATGCCCATTAGAACCCGTATACACGGGTCCAGGGACTGTCTACCTCCCCGGACGGCACTTTGCCCTACGGCAAAGCCCCGTCCGAGTTCCTCTCCGAGGCGGAGAGTTCGACAGCACCACTCCCTAACCGCAGCCAGGAACGTCTCGGTCTTTCTGTCTTCTGACGTACCACTATTTAAGGTCTTTGTTCCCAGACGCAGACAAGTTCATATTCAAGAGGGGTGGTAGGTTTCCGACACAACAATTAATGAATATGCATAATATTCTGTTTATATATTTCTGTTTCATAACATTGAGCACTGTATTTATAACACCTTAGGAATAAATATACTTACGATTTGGCACAAAGCCGCAAGTATGGGGCACCCAATGAGGATCGAACTCACTACTCAGTCGTAATTGTAATTGCAAGCTTGCCTCGCTATAACAATTACGACTGAGTAGTGAGTTCGATAACTATTACTAACTATTACTAACCATTACACCGCCTCGAGGTGCCCCTCGGTGTGTAATAGTAATGTTCAAACAGACCAGCCTCGCTCGCTATTACCCCCCACCGAGGTGGTGTGCCTGATCGACAGATCGGGAAAAAAGATGCCACTATACGAATAAACATCCATAGACGAGCTTAAATAAGTTGTTGATGATGATAATAACAACAACACACAATAAACAGAAATTTAAAAAAAAAAAAAAAAAAAAAAAAGAAAGAAACTAGAAAAATAGACAAAGACCCTGTTGCAATTGAACTGGCAAATTTGCTGACGATGGATCAACGAAGCTCACTCTTCAGCTTTCCGATCAAGGAAGGTAAAGAAATACTGATAAATATGGCGAATCACATCTGAGGCAATTAAACACTGAAATGAAAATCTTGATTGAAGAGTTGTCTGAAACCTGAAGCATTTGGTTGCCACTGTTGACGGGGTAATCTGATTTTAGCCAGGTCATTTAAAAATATTTCGTGCAAATATTCTTGGGGAAATTGATCCAAGTCTCGGCGATCGTCAATAGAGAAGCGATAAAAATTGGGATAAAGTTGGCAAGCCGGGCGGTTTGAAGAGAGCAGCCCGACGTAGAAACGCGGGTCGGAACCGAAAAACAGATAAGAGAAAGAGAAAGAAAAGAAGCAGGCGTAAAAAGATAAAAAGTAAATCAGATTTCAAAGGGTTAATGATGAACGTCACAAGAAAGAAAGAACGAAAGAAAGAAAGAAAAAGAAAAGGGAAAGAAAGAGAAAGAAAATAAAGAAAGAAGACATAAAAACACAAAATGAATCAGAATTCAAAGGGTTTATGATGAACGTCACAAGACAGAAAAAAAGAAAGAAAAGTGAAAGGAAAGAAAGAAAAAAGCAGAAAGAAAAAGGAAAGAAAGATAAAGAAAAAGGAAAAGAAAGGGAAAGAAAGCAAAACGAAAGAAAGTGAAAGGAAAAGGGTGAAAAAAGAAAGAAGAAAGAAAAAGGAATGAAAGAGAAAGAAGAAGGGAAAAGAAAGAGAACGAGAAGGAGGGAAAGAAAAACGCAAGAAAGAACGAGAAAGAAAGAAAAAGGAAAGAAAGCGAAAGAAAAAGGACAAAAACAAAGAAAGAAAAAGGAATGATAGAGAAAGAAAAGGGGAAAAGAAAGAGAAATAAAATGGAAAGAAAGAGAATAAAAAAGAAAGAAAAAGAATAGAAAAGAAAAGAAAGAAAGAAAGAAAGGGTAAAAAAGAAAGAAAATGTTGAAAAAGTACTGTATAATGAAGAAAGCAGATTTGAAAAAAGAAAATTTTGCAGGCGCCAAAATGAATATAAAAATAATAGAATCTCAAAAAATATTAAGAATCGAAAGATTAGAAGAAAGAAAGAAAAAAGAAAGAAAGAAAGATAAGTGACGTATGTTAGAGAAGAAAAATTAGGAGAGAGTCAGAGTTAAATTAGTGACGTAAATGTCGAAGAAAAAATAAAGGACCAAAAAAAGTGACTGAGTTGTAAAAGTGATAGATGAAAATAAAAAGAAAGAATGAAAGAAAGAAAGAAGGAAACGTCAGAATTACCTGAGACACGAAACATTAGAAATAAAGATATAGAGAGGGAGGAGCAAAATAATGACTTAAGAAGAAGAAGAAGAAGAAGAAGAAGAAGAAGAAGAAGAATGAGTGAGAAGTACGTTATAGGAAAATCAGAAAGAAAGAAAAGGAAGGATTAATTGAGTGCTAAGTTAGAAGCGAAAATTTAGAAAAGAATGAAAGAAAGAAAATGAGTGAGTAGCAAGTTAGAACGAAAGAAAGAAGGAAAGTAAGTGATTGAGGGGCTGAGTTAGAGACGAAAAATTACAAAAGAAAGAAAGAAAGAAAATGGGCGATTAAGTGGTGGTAAGTTAGAGAGAAAAATTAGAAAAGAAAGAAAGAAAGCATGAAAGAAAATGAGTGATTGAGTGAGTGGTTAGAGTCGAAAAATTAGTGAAATAAAGAATGTGAGAGGTAAGTTATAGACAAAAAATTTGAAGCTAGAAGGAAAGTTAGAGACATAATTATTAGAAACAAAAAAAGAATGTCATTAAATGTATAAAAGAAACGGGGAAAGACGCCCAAATAAAACGAATTGGAAAACAATACAATTGCACATCAGTACAGAAAACAAGGGGAAATGGGAAATATAAAATCAACGTAGCGTTGTTATTGATGACGGACATTCTAGCTACTGTCCTTCTTCCTGTTCTCCCACGAGTATTAGCGCAGTTATGGCGGCTGGCAACACAATAGAGGCTTAATCTCGCATTGACGGCCACCGACAATATCGATCTTCGATCACTTGTTCCAATTATCTATTTTTCCACACCGATACACAGAATGCCTCTTGCTTTTAATGGTTCATATGTTTACTAACCTCTCTTGCCAAGTTGCGATTTTTTTGGTGGTGGTGTGTTTGTGCGGGAATGGGGCGGGTACGGTTGACGTTACTCATTGTCCAATTTCTTGTAATTTTTATTTCAAACATTCCCCATCTGAATTTGGTTCTTTTGTTTCCATATAGGATTTTGTTCGGTCCAGTTTTTGCTACAGCTTGTGCTCGCCTTTGTATCTGGTTTTGTGACTTACGGTTGCTCATTTCCCAAATACACACACACACACATATATATATATATGTATATATATAATATCAAATGGGCTAAATCCGACAATTATTTTAATATATTTCTTGTTTATACGTTATTTTTATAGATACAAACATTTAAGTAAATATAGCATTTACTTTATAATAAACAGTATCAACTACATTTACCGACCTGAATGTCCGAGAAATTATGAGCCCCCCACCTACAGGAATCGAACATGTATCCTACAAGGAACTGTCATATTGCCTGACGTGCTATACCATTTAGGTACAGAGGATGCGTCTGGTTAGCAAAATAAAAGTTAGTTTAAAAGCAGTGATTCGACCTTGCTAACCAGACGGTTCCTTTGTAAACAAACACACACACGCATATATATATATATATATATATATATATATATATATATATGTGTGTGTGTGTGTGTGTGTGTGTGTGTGTGTGTGTGTGTGTGTGTCGCACATTTTGAATTAAGATACCATTAGTTAATGACCATTTTCACCTGCGAATTTTAAATTTAAAATTCAGTTTGGTGTCAGCTTGTAGAAGGATATTGGTTAATTAGAGAAGGAAAGAGAGAGAGACAGAGAGACAGAGACAGAGACAGAGAGAGAGACAGACAGACAGACAGAGACAGAAAGAGAACCTCAGAGGGGACAGAGAGAAAGAAATGAAAGAAGAAAGCATAGATACAGGAAAATAAACATTGAGCGCTCTTTGTGAGTCAGTTTTAACATTTAATATTTAAAATTCTATATTGTGTTCATAGGACTCGCTTGGAATATACCAACGGATTACTACCTAAAGCTCTTCAGTAAAATGGATGGAGCACTTTGGCTGATTGGCATTTGTTTACATTTGTAAAAGCAATACGCTAGTTTTAGTTGTGTAACTCTACCGAGTGAAGATAGCTCTGGCTGACACAAAATTAGTTGTGTTTCAATCCTGGCTTGAGGCATTCGGAAGTCTAGTCGCACTGAGGAGCTGTGATACAGCGGAACAGTACTGTCTGTGAATGACATATATATATATACATATATATATATATATATATATATATATATATATAGTGCTGGTGTTAATAAAATAGTGGTCGATGTAATATAACAGACAGCTAATAAGTATATATTAACATATATTATTTTCCTCACCAGTATCACGACTCTGAGTTTTATGCACAAATCAATCTTCAGGCCTGATCACTACATAGTTTAAAATTTGATAAGTATATCCGTTTAACGCAATGGAAAAAGATGCATGAGAAATTGGAAAAAAAAGTTTTCCTTTAGGACTTCATCTTGGGCCCAAGGAACGTGTCACACGAAAAGTTTTGTTCATATTGTCCTTGATATATATCGTTATCCCATATGTATATATGATAAAATATAGTTTTCAGTTATGCTTTATTTATGGGTTAAAGGGCTCAGTATCAGGGATAGAGCGTATGTAAATATGAAATATTTAATACTATTTTATTCTATTTATGTTATTAAATAAGTGGAAATAGCGTTTAAAACCAGAACCCCCTGAAGAGTGGAAATTTTACCATGAAACTTCGAAGTCGGGGAAAATATGGCCTGATGAGAGTGTTTAGCATAAAACACTATCGCCTCTGGGTGTTGACTTCAATGTCCACTTACATATATATATATATATATATATATATATATATATATATATATATATATATATATATATATATATGTACGTGTGAGTGTGAATGCTCAAATGCGTACACATTACTTTAATCATAAAAAATAAGTACTAGCTTGTTACAAAATGTCCAGCGACAGACAACACGATGAGTAGTCAATATGGTTAACAGGTGGTTGCCTCGACAACCTACAGGATAAATAATTTGAGGCAGACTTGTTTGATAATTTCACTTGTCATTTTTGTCGAAATGTAAATAAATTAAACAACGACAGGAGTCTCTTTCTCACAACATGGGCTTATTGGCAAGATGGCGTCTTTCCGCTAGCACAGCCATTGATCAGGGCGTGGCGGCCATGACACCTACTATTTACTTTCGCTTTCCTACGATGACAAAATGAGCCGGACGTCTATTTCAACATTTGTTTTATTTGTAACGAAGCTTTCTTTTTGTTAAGGTCGATGATGCCATTTTTTTTATTATTACGCGTCACTCCCGCGGTTCTATTTTAAAGATCGTTTCAAAAGAGTAATTATTATTCGCGAAGTTTAGACATTACTAAATAAGAAACAGTGCATAAATATAGCTATGAAAAAATAAACATATATATAGACACGCATACAGACAATATATATATATATATATATATGTGTTTTTGTATGTATGTATGTATGTGTGTGTGTAGATAAAATTAACAGTAAAATAGATCCATTCAGTGAAAATTTTATCTATATTTATGCTTGTAGGGTTAGGTATATATTTATATTGTTTACGAAGAATAATTAATGTAATATAATTATATACTGATGTTAATAATAATCAATTATATATATATATATATATATATATATATATATATATATGTGTGTGTGTGTGTGTGTGTGTGTGTGTGTGTGTGTGTGTGTGTGTGTGTGTGTCTGTGTGTATTTAGGCAGGAATCTTTCTTTCATTCACATTTCATTGAATACGAGACAGACAAGGTTCTTTTATTTAGTTTTTTATACAATTTCTCATGCGATCTAATAATTTTTTTTTCTTTTCGGATGATAAATTATATAATAATTGTCCGAGTGCACTTTTTATCCGAGCGCTTTCGGCTATACATTTAGCCATTTTCAAAAAAGGGCTAAAAATAATGGAAGCCTTATTAACAAAAAAAAAAAAAATAACAACACTTAATAATATTAACTTTAAACATAGACACAATATCTTGACCGCGTTTTGAAAAATGAAGTCATTTTATAAAACATACATACAACAAACTATTTCTTATTTAACCGTTAAAATATTTAATCCTTGAAAATGGCTAAATGTATAGAATATTATTTTATTCTATATATGTTATTAAATAAGTGGAAATAGCGTTTAAAACCAGAACCCCCCGAAGAGCGGAAATTTTACCAAGAAACTTGGAAGTCGGGGTAAAATTGATATTTAAAAGTTAAGTCATCTTTTCATATAATATTATATATATATATATATATATATATATATATATATATATATATATATATATATATATACGAGTTTCACACTCACGCGATCTTCACGGATTATATAAAGCTCACCCTTCCCTTCTTTCATTTGCGTTCAAGTGGTCTTAATTCAGTATTTTCGTTTTTGTTCATGACTTTATCTGGATAAGAGTTTTTGGGCTTGGCAAGCTGTCCGTTGGTACCATAAAAACGCTAATAACATCAGTTCAATTAACTCTTGCTAATTTCCTTGTTGCTTTTATACAACAACATATATTTAAATTATAACAACTCGGTCACGCCAGAAATTGTGGCTTACATAACTGTCAGATGCGCGTGACACACATGAATCCTACTTCAGGGGGGAATATAATGTCTTTTTATTTGCCCAGTATGTACTCAAAGAAAAAATTGACGCATTTCTATTCATAAAAAGCTGAACAAAACCTTAAACAAAGCGTTATTTGATGATATAAATGTTAATTTTCTTTCAGAATGTGATTTTTCTTCTCCATTCTTTTTCAAGAATATATATATATATATATATATATATATATATATATATATATATATATATGTGTATATATATATATATAAATAAATGAACATTGACGTCAACAGTCAGAGAAATAGGCTGTTTCATGCTGGACGCAATCATCAGGTTCACGGCCTAACGATTGCATCCAGCATGAAACAGCCTGTCGCCTCTGAGTGTTGACTTCAATATTCACTTTTATATTTATATTTACATACGCTCTATCTCTGATATTGAGCATTTTATCCCCTAAATATAGCACACCTTAAAACTATATTTCTTCGTATATATATATATATATATATATATATATATATATATATATACATATATATATATTATGAGGGGCTGAGCCTATGCCCGAAATGATGGGCCTTAATGGAATGTCAGGTTTATGGGTTTTGGGGAGCCCATAGATTTTAGGGATGGTGGGGTGGTAATTAATAAGGGAAAGCCAAATCTTATCTTCATTACGAATCAGATTCTTATAGGACCTATTAAATTCTTTTAGATTTTTAGAAACCTGTAGAGGGCAGATCTGTTCACAAGTGTCTCTGTCATTCAGCAAGTCCAACATTTTCTGGTTGTAAGTAACGGTGTCCATGACGACAACACCTCCACCTTTATCCGAAGCAGATATAGTAATATCACTGTTCGTGGACAGGGATTTTAAGGCGTTCATATACCTCTTGGGTAAAGTAAACTCCATATTTTGGCAGTCCAAAGAGGCAGCTAAGATGCCTTGGGTAAAACCTTTATGGAAGTCAGAATCACTGTGTCTGTAATTAAGATTTATCAGTTTATATATTACAAAAGATCAAGTACAGAAGATTAATCAGGAGGACAGCGATTGACATTGGATTTAGATTTTTGAAGATTAAATTTGATTGGAAAGCATGTAGTCGTAAGCGAGCTCCACAAACGGGAAGTGCGAGAAAAGAAACCGTTGGCATAAAACTTACGGTTATATCTAGCCAACTCAATTGTAAGTTGATGAGACCTTTTTTTTTAATCATATCGCCTGAAGCTCGGCAATAAGGCCACTCCGACACAAGGAGTTAATGAGTTTTAGAGAATATGAGATTTAAAAAAAACACTATTAAGGAGGACGAACAATTAAAGAAGATATAAGAATTTAGAAATTAGTTCGATATGAAAAAATTGAGCGAGATAAATATGCTGAGACTGAGCTAGACTGGTTGTTTGCAGCCTAGTCATACGCACCGTTATCTGGCGTTGTAAGTTCGATACTGACTAGGTGACCTCGATCTGTGACGTTGTCCAAAGCATTTGGTAGACAGGTGGATATTAAGAGAGATTTCGCCCTTCTAGCTTGAAAATGTTGTGCGCGCATGCGTGTGCGCGCATGCGTGTGCGCGCGCTTTGGCGTACGTGGGCAAAATTCTCTGGCCGAACAGGTTTTACGGGTTTTCTTCCTTTGAAAGTTATATTAGAATCTTTTTGACAAAACTCGAAACATGTCTAAGAAGCCTCACTTGGAAGATCTGAAAGCCGATTATTCTTGCCCCTTTCTTTTTTTTTCTTCTTGTCTTCAATGGGGACGATCTCTTGTCATAAAATACAATTAAGAGAAAACATATACACACCTCATGTAAGTAAATATGTACACAATCGTACGTTATTCAGCAAAGAACTATCAACGTATGCATATTTTTCATTATTATTATTATTATTATTATTATTATTATTTATTGGTCTCGTTTATTAATATTATTGTTATTATTATTGTTTTCGTTCTTATTTTTTCATTTTTACATCTATTAATAATAATGATAATAATAATAAAATCTCTTTTAGCGAGTATACAAATAGACTATATATACATAAAGTAACAAAAATAAAGTAATAATAATAATACCAATGCCATCTATTGATATACGTAAAAAATTAGATAATTAAACGCATATAAAGGCAAATAATATTTCTTCCAACAAAGTGCTTGATAGTAATCTAGAGCAATAATTATTGAATCAAAAGTAATATAAGTTCAAAATACTGACGAATGACAAATCACGAAACTCTGAGTCGACCTTCGATAATATTGAGAACTTTACTACTGATTCAATACACGCACACACACACGCAAGCACACTCACACACATACACATATATATATATATATATATATATATCTGGTATATCCTCACTAAAATTGATCCAGTAACATCAGGAAGTCTCCTTCCTGACAAATCGACCCGGGTCTCATGGTCAGAATGCGATATACGAGTATTAATATAACGCCTTCCCATTTGTGAAAATGCCACATCAAAAATGAGCTTATAACTGTGTCAGGCTACAGACTTATTGATCCACTCTTCCGTATACAAAGTATGTACATTTAAATTCCGTAATGCTTTTATTCCTCCGCTTTTTCGCAACCTTTGAACCTAATTAATGAATTAAGTTCACAGTTTGAAGACAATTAACTAAGCACTATTTAACACACTCAAGACCCAGGCATAGTTTGTTTTTTGTTTTTTTTTTAGTGCGGGGTGGGTGGGGAGACAATACGCAAGGATTTATTAGTGCGAGAGAGGAAGAGCTTTTTCCCCTTTTTTTTCGGTTGAAAGCCTTCTCGTGATTAATGATATATTCACAAGAAAGAAAGATAATGGAAAAAATAAGAAAAGTAACCATTTTATTGTGTAATAGATTTTTTTTCTTTATTTTAGAGGGAAGCACGGAGAGGTTACATGTGACATTTTAGTAACACAAGATCTCCTTTGTAAGCCACGGTTTATCCTATTTTTAACAAAAGGTTTACGAATCCTTCTGAAGCAGTCACTTTCGAACAAGTCCTTTTTAGTGCTCCATTGGAATATCTTTTATATATCATTTTTTATTGGAATGTATGGACAGAAAAATATGATTAATGTAATAATTCGTAATATATATATATATATATATATATATATATATATATATATATATATTGAAAAGTAACTTCTTATTTTATCTATGATGGGCCCTTCCGTCTTGTAAATATATTTAGACAGGAGAGTCCATTATACATAAAAATAGGTCCTCTTCAATCACCCTATATACATATATATGTATATATATATATATATACATATACGCACACACACACATATATACATATACACATATATATTTCTCGGAAATGCCACAGCAATGTTTCGCTTTGGCTGTTATACATTGTGTGCATTTCACTTGCTGTCTAATCGCTTGTGTTACTTTTTTCCACATTGGCATATCTCTCTCTCTCATATATATATATATATATATATATATATATATATATATATAATAAGGAATCGAATATAAATTCCAACGTTTGTAACATTAATTTAAAAGATGGCTCAATACAAAAGTAAAAAAACGCTTCATGAATTCAATCATGTTTCGATGTGTCCCAACATGTCTCCTCGGGCGTTAGTAAATGACTGGTTAGTAGACAATTTATTGAAATTTTCATATATATATATATATATATATATATATATATATATATATATATTTGAATTGGACATAGTCCGACAATTTATTTAAAGACATTTTTATGATATGTTTAACGTTCTTTTTATAGATACAAGTATCATAAAACAAAGCATTTGCTTAAATACTTGTATCTATAAAAAGAACGTTAAACATATCATAAATGTCTTTAAATATATATATATATATATATATATATATATATATATATATATATATATTCCATTGTTATTATAGTCGATACTTCATATTTGACATAGACGCCCCATTTTTTTTATTTATTAAGAAGTGTGTACTATGCATATCGGCCTGTGAAAACTTAGTAAAGAAAAAATCGTTTCCCGGGAAGGGATCGAATCTGCGTGCGCCTTTGAAAAGATAACCACCATCTGATCCAGTTTGCTTATGATAAAATATTACAAGTTTTTAGCTAAAACTTATTTTAGCAAGTTTCGCCACTCACTATGCATATAAACATTTGAAATCAGGAAAAAATGATTGTCTTTGGGTGGGAATTAATGCAAGCGTTACTGGCAAAATCGAACTATTATATATGTATTGATAATGATTTTACGGCAAAGAAAAAGCATGGTTATTATTTTATTATAGAATGCTTTTTAAGCTATTTGACTATAGAAATGCATTAAAATCAGGAAGTAAAATCAATGTCAGTGGTCACGAATGAATGCATGCATTGCCAAGGGAACAACGTTATCATATGTATGATATATTTATACATTTATTATATAAATGATGGTACACGTTTGGAAAAACCTCGAATAGCACAACTTGCAGTAGAACAAATCGGGACCCGAAGAAAAATGGGGAATAAAAAAAGAAAGAACCAAGATCTTTAAACCAAGGCGAAAACAATCGTCCAGTGTTTAAGCTCCATGTCCAAAGAAAAAAAACAAAAAACAAAACCAAAACGAGTAAAAAGACAACTACGTAAAGTGCTCAGTACACTAAGTCGAGCAAAGCCTAAGATAATCCTAAAGAGCCAGGCAAACCTACCGAGGTTTCACCTAAACGGATCTTCAAGGTAAAGTTGGCTTTACCTTGAAGATCCATTTAGGTGAAACCTAGATAGGTTTGCCTGGCTCCTTAGGATTATCTTACATTTATTATAGAAAGTTATTAAAATCAGGGGAAAAGGGTTATCAATAAACAGAACATTTATGATATATAAATATTTATAATATAAATAAATATTTATAATAAATATTTATTATTGGTGTGATTACAAATCAAAAAGAAAATATTTCCAGGAGTTAGGAATTAAGGTAAACATAACGGACAGATTAAGGTTATTATATTATGGGATGGAAATGATAGGTACATTCTTGAAAGCCATTATGCACAGATTAAAATCATCAGTTTACATTTATTTTAAACTATCTTAAAAGCCGCCCTATCAGGCGGTATTTAAAGCTAGTTCCTCATCACAATAGGTAGGAAGGAGTAGATGCGTCAGGCAGCAATAAACTACAGAAGAACTTAAAATTTATCGCTGCATTTAAATATTGCATTAATTATTTAAGCTTATGTTTTAAAAGTTCAACGATAATTCTTCTGCCGACACTTAATTTAAAGATGTACGTAGGTCCTTACTTTCAGGACAAACAATTATTTTTATTTCATGGGTGACTTTCGATGGAATTCGCAATTAATTTCGATTATTCCCAAATTTATTTCCAAGTTATAAAAATTGATATCGTACAAAAAATTCGTCACAAAAAAAAAAAAAAAATCTCTTAAAAAAAATCGTCGAGAACAATCGCAGTAATGAAAAATTGGGAATCCAAAATTTCAGGATTTAGGGTGCGGATCCGACCCGGAATGTTTTTAATTTGCCCACGGAGTCGGCCTGATTCCTAAATGGTATGGTATGTTGCGCTACAACTTCTAGGAGTAATTTTGAAAAAAGTGTGACACAGTGACACACTGACATTTGCATTTATTATATAGAAGTCCATTATTTTCAATAAAACTTGATATTGTAATGATCATTCATTAATTCTCACAATTTTAATTTCAGTTTTTGTTTATCGTCAATATTTATGCAACTAACTTTCATTAATTCAGACTCTTTTAAATAATCTTTTTCTTCCTATCTCTCCTCATTATTACCCTTTATCGTAATTAAACTGACGTGAAGTGAACGATCGGTAATTGATTTTTTTACGGCATATCAACCTTTTATTGATTATTTAAAACTGAAACCTATTTCGGATTTTCGGGTTTCAAGAGGTTGCCTACAGTATCCGGTGTTTCCAATCAGTCCCCCATCGAAGTACTGACCGACCTCGACGCTACTTAACTTCGATGATCGAAAGAGAAATCGGCGTTTTTTTAACAAGATTGGATTTGATCAGTGGTCAAGAATATCATGAAAGTGTCGCCACTCAAAAAACGTTGGAAATGTCTGCACTAGTCAGACGTATCATGGTTTTATTCATATCTTTACACCTTTTGATCTAATATCATCAACTGTCTTCAGCAATTTTTAATCTTCGTTCCCACAACAAAAAAAGAAGAAAAAACGGCTTGTCAAAAGGACGGTTATTCCTTTGACACCGCTATTACTGTATACATTTTTGACTCCTGTTTCTTGTTTTAAAAAAGAGATTATTAGAATCTTAATAAAACCCAAAGATATGAAAGTGGATTTATACTTTTTTTTTATTCTTGAGAATTGACAACAAAGATATTAAACACTATTTATTTATTAGATTGCTTATTTACAAGAATATTTTTTATTTAAAAGATTATAAACAATATGTGAAACAACTATAATGATAGATTTATTTTTTACCATTTTATAAAGACATAAATATGAGTTCTTGTAGTTTTTTTTTTGCATCTGCTATCAACATTGTGTCATCTCTAGATATTCTCTTGTTAAGATTGTGGCTGCCAATAATGAATTCTGGCAGAACTTCTAATTCTCTCAGATTTTCCTCATTGTATAGGTTGAATAAGTCCGGCGAGAAAACACATCCTTGTCTTACACCCCTTTCTATTTTTGTATATCTACTGAATTGATTTTGATTGATTGAGGAAATTAAGGAAGTAGATAAAAAAAATACGAATGTTTAAACTTCATGCCCACAAAAAAATGGCGATTCAAATGGATGTTTATTCCCTTGACACTGCTATTACTGTATGCACTTTAGACTCCCTCAGCAACGTTTATTGTTTTAAAAAGTGAGGATTAGAATTTTAGTAAAACCTGAACATATGAAAGTGGATTTATACATTTTCTTTATTCTTGAAAATTGACAACAAAGATATTAAATACTATTTATTTATAAGATTGCTTATATACAAGAATAGTTTTATATATTTACAAGATTATAAAAATATGTGAACCAACGATAATGAAATATTTATTATTTAACATTTTATAACGAAATAGATATGAATGAAAAGAAATTTTATGTATTTTTAAATTTATAAAAATTATTGTGAGCAAGGAAATTTAAATAAACATATAACAATGAGTAAATGTAATTATAAATTTTGAAAAAATGCATTTTCTGGATATTTCTCTCATTTGTGCTCATCACATAAATTCACTCAAATAGGTTGAGAGCATCTTTTCCTCTGAACCAAACACACTTTTAATTTTAGATTTTAGGTAAAACTACAAACACTTAACATTATTCATTGGGTGGACAAAGTTTTCTTTGTGTATAATTGCAGAATCTCTGTAATTTTTACTGGTTCTTGCCTCACTGTTGTGGATTCCGGGAATGGAATCCTGCACAAATAAATAAACAACTTCAGAGATAGAAAAATAAGTGTATTAAATGTAAGAATACAGACTTGAAGTGAAGATTAGTAGTCCAGGAATGCGGGTTAGTAGAAAGTATATGTACAACTCTCTGTAAGTGAAGCCGTAATTATCTCTCTCGCTAGACTCTCGTATAACTCTCTGTGAACACCCTGTGTACTGTCTCCGTATCTCTCACCCTGACTCGACGTATCTCAACCTGCAGGTATTCTCTCTGTCAGTATAAGTATACTTTGGACGAGTCCATCTCGTGTAAAAGGGTCTGCCCCACAACACTTGCAAAACCTTGTTTTCATAGTTATTTATAAATATGTTAAATAATACATATTGCATGTTAGTTGGCTTACATATTTTGATAATTTTGTATTTTTTTTATTATTTTTTTATATAAAATTTATATAAAAAGTATAGTGGGTGAAAATGGTAGAAAAGATAGGATAATTGATTTACGTATGTAATTTAAAAACGTTTACTTTTTTTTAAAGATTGTTAACATTCCCTTGACACCGCTATTACTGTATACACTTTTGACTCCCTCAGCAAGGTTTATTGTTTTAAAAAGTGAGGATTAGAATTTTAGTAAACCATAGCGGCGTCGAGAGGATAACTGTCCTTTTGATTGCTGTGTTTTCTTTAAACAGTTTTTTTTTTTTAATCCAATGCAATTCTTTGTTTTTTGATATTTAATGGTTACCGGTATAACAAATTTAATAACCAAAATCAAACCTCCGTAACGAACATAACACTTTGTAATCAAACCTTTCCTTCCCTATAGGAAACAGTCAGAATTGGGCAAAATATGAGCGCAGGTTGATATGTCCGTAGGATCGAACCCAGGTCAGGTTGGTACTTTGCCAAGCAGACGCGACTAGAGTTATAGCCGCTATCCCCGTTTAATTAGTAATTATACAATCATCCAGATCCGCCCAAATCGTATATTGATTAGGTTTCTCGAGTGACCCTAGAAGGAGGTCAGGTGGCCATCATATCCGGCGCGGTGCGATAGCCTTGGCCAAGTGCTGGACCATATATCATATTTTGAGTTTCGTTTAATTGCATATCGTTCTTTTCCTGGTTCTGCTCTCCTCCGCATTTACTCCTTACTCTCCCTTTCCGTATTCTCCACTCTGTCTACCTTGGTTGCCAACATATTTATCTATACATACACATAGATTATTACAGACTCACTCACAGAAAAATATACGCATTCTGTCTCCGTTACTTAGATTGGCTATCATAGTGGCAAAAATATATTCCGGTTTTTCACTGTCTGGGGCCTTTTTCTTTCGATTCTGTCTAAGGACAAAAAAGTCTATATTCTTTTACTACTATCGTTCTGTCTTTTAATTTGTTCTTTCTTCCCATTTTCTCTATTATTGTTTCTTTACATTTTCCTTTTTCCTCGCGAAATTTCTATTTTTACTCTTTCTTTCTTTCTTTCGTTCTTTCTTTCTTTCTTGCATATCCTTATAGTCTCTCCTCTTTTCTGCCTGCTTTCCTTTTTCCTCCCTTTAGTTCCTCTTTTTCTTTATTTTTTTTTCTTTATTTCCCACCGTTCTTTTGGTCTTTTTTTCGTTTTTTACATTTCATTATTATGAGTATCTCTCTTCTTTCCTTTTCTTTCTTACTTGTGTATCTCTATTTTTTCTATTTTTTTTTATCCTTTTTGGCTTCTTTATTTATTCTTTATTTCTTTTTGCGTTTATTTTTTCTGTCGATATTTCGTTTTCTTTCATATTTTGTTTTAAAATTTTTTTAACTTGCAACTTGCTGATATACCTTTACCTTTGAACAGAAGTAAATTTCGCAGTAGCTAGGTCACGTGATCATGGAAAAACTCCTCTTTCTCTGTTAGAGTGAAATCTTTCTTTCTTTCTTTTTTATATTTCATTTCTCCTCTTTTCTTTCACTTCCTCTCTTCCATTTTACTCCAGATCGCCAAAGAATGAAACTTACATCCGCTCATTTTTTCTCTTCCTGTGTCACAGACACACACACACACACACACACATCAACTACTTATGGGTCATTTAATGCCATAATTCAATTTTCTTGGGGGTATTAGTAATTTCTTTTAAAAATGTATTGTTGGTCATACTGTTTTTTACAAAAATGTATTGCAGGTAATTGTTTTATTGTGAAAATGTATTGCTGGTATTTTTACTATAAAATTGTTTCTACTTTCATAGTATTTTGCCCCCAGTTTGAGAGTTAAAAATTTGCCCATAGTTGGAACCCTAACAGGTGCTATCACCCCGTGTAAGGGTGGAACTGTGAACTACTGCAATTGGTTTCTGGCTCCTAATAACCTCCCGATCAGAGGCTTTACTGCCGTCTGTTGTTTATCGTCACACCCAAGACGGCATCCCTTTAAAAAATAACTTTTCTCCTTAAATTTTCCTACCCTTTTATCTCTGTGCGTCCAGTTTTACTCTTCAAGGGGCAATGTTAGTCTTTTGGCGTCTGCATATTACAGTAATGGGCAGATATCACAACAGACGAACTGGCTGCATACTATAATCCCGACAGTTGACAAACATATGAAACCGTATTCAGCCAGAAAGATTTCCCATCAAATTTTAACGTTTATTATCTCGTCTCAATAACAATATAACCTCACTTGTCATCGCATATAAAAAAAAATAAAGCAATGTTAATTCTATGTTGTATCCCTTTACAATATTACAATCCAAAGCCGTCATAAGTCATCATCATCATCATCACCATCATCATCACCACCACCACCATCATCATCATCACCACCACCATCATCATCATCACCACCACCACCATCATCATCATCCTCATCAGTCCCATGACCGAATGTGGTCGTAGGGTCGCTGCGCAGCTGAGCACCTGACCAGCTCTCTCCATATGGTGATCTTCTAAGCGTAGCTTAGATATTGCACAAGGCCGAAAGTATAGGGCGCCAAGTGAGAATCGAAAAGTCGCAATTGATCTAGCGAGACAAAGGTTGCTAACCATTACACCAGGTAGAAGTGGCCAAATGATTTTCTAATCGTATCTTAGATGTGGCACAAGGCCGAAAGTATGGAGCACCCAGTGAGGATCGAGCTAGACAAGCTTGTTAACCATTAAACCACGTAGAGATGCCCTCAGCTCTCTCTATATCTCTAAGTTGCGTGCCAATGTCTGAGTCTCTATGAAGGATCTTCCAGTGCACTCAGTGACGTTAGACGTCCTAGGTAAGACGTTAAACTACATCCGCGTCCTAGGTAATACGATAAACTACATCCAGCAGCAAGGCCTCTGATCAGGAGGTTTTGAGGAGCGTGGGACCACCTCCTAATTGCTGGTGTTCCCAGGTCAACCCTGATCCAGGGTGGTAGCACCTGTTAGGGTCCCAGCTATGGGTAAATAGTTAACTATTACCAGCAATACTTTTTTGAAAACAAATTATTACCAGCAATACATTTTTGAAGGAAAAATATTACCAGAAACAGATTTTTGATAAAACAAAATATTACCAGCAATAAAAACTGTTGTCGGCATTAAATAACACATTGAGGTTGATACGCCGTAAAGCAAAATAAAGCAAAGCAAACAGCGACGTTGGAACCTCAATTTTTTTTCTTCCCCTCTGTCAATCTGTTCATCTTTTTCTGAGGTTTTACCGTCTGGAATGGCAGCGGAAAGATAATTGGCTTTTATGATATGTCCATGCCATTTCAACTTTCTCTTCTTGACGGTGGATACGAGGTCTTCTAACAGATCTGTTTCTCGTATGATGGTGTCTCGCACTGCGTCATTTGTGATACGGTCTACGGAGAAGATAGCAGGGATGGTTCAGTAATGCTTGGATTCGTAGCTGTAATTCTATGGTTGAGGTCTATGATCCGCCGTTATACAAAATGAGTGAGAAGGCCATTTAGTGGAACAGTCTAATCTTTGATTTCAGACAGATGTTATTGTCTTTCCGGTGGGTGGGGGTCTGCCATTGGTTATGCTGTTCTTCAAATTATTTCTATTCTAAGAAAGACACTTTCACTGATAATCGAGCCAAGATATTTGAATTTTCTCACTGCTTTAAGTTCCTGACCACCGAAAAAAAAAACAGTTTTCTACTGTGTGTTGTGTCTCTATTTTTTTTTAAATTAAGTCGCTAAAAACACGCACTTCATACGTTTAAAACCTGAAAGAAGTCCATTATGGCCCTAGACTTTGTCGAAGTTACATCTACATTCTTATCCCTATCTATTGACATT
>OZ038494.1:61857650-61877650 GCA_964036315.1 Acanthosepion esculentum
TTATATATTAATTATTATTTTAGATTATTATTATTTTATATATTAATTATTATTTTAGATTATTAATTATTATTTTATATATTAATTATTATTTTAGATTATTAATTATTATTTTAGATTATCAATTATTATTTTAGATTATTAATTATTATTTTTGGTTATTAATTATTATTTTAAATTATTAATTATTACCTTATATATCAATTATTATTTTAGATTATCAATTATTATTTTAGATTATCAATTATTATTTTAGATAATTAATTTTTATTTTATATATTAATTATTATTTTAGATTATTAATTATTATCTTATATATTTATTATAATTTTGGATTATCAATTATTATTTTAGATTATTAATTATTATCTAAGATTAGCTTAGGAAGATGGTTGGTTGGCTGATTTTGTTTAGCGGCATATCAATCACTATGGGTTATTTAATGCCGAAACCTAAATAATTTGATCACAATTTTATAGGTTTAGCTAAACATATTTTGAACGCAATTATATGCCTTCAACTACAGATAAAATGTATTGCTGGTTATGTATTGTCGGTGTTTTTTTCTATAGAAAAATGTATTGCTGGTATTTTTACTCTAAAAATGAACTTTTATACTAACTATTTGTCCATAAGGAGGCACGGTGGAGTAATGGATAGCGGCTCAGATTGAGGAAGCGAAGCGCCGAGTTCGAATTCTAGTCGAATCCATTACATTCACTTACGTGCTAATATCCTTGGACAAGGTATGGGTAAATAGCAGAAAGAAATGGCAACCTACTGCGGGAAAAATCTGCCTCGTCAGTCATGTATCGAAAGATACATGATCGCCTAAGCGTTTATCACGCATGGCATATAACTGACTAATTTGTTTATAGCTGGAACCCTTACGGGTGCTACTACCCCGGGTGAGGGTGGACCTGGGAGCAACAGCAATCTGGCGCCTTGCTACCGGATGTAGTTTATCGTCATACCCAGGAATTGCTCAGGAAGATATAAGTGGAAATATGAAAAGACGAAGATCGGAAGATTGTGCATCACCAATGGCCTCTTCTGAGAATCAAATCAAGCATTTTTTTAACTTTCCTTCAAATATTAGTCGTTGCGACAGGAGTGAAGTAGGCAGGTTCTATTGTAAATTCTGTTGCTTTTTATTCCTTGATTAAGAAAATGCAGTGATGGATTTATAAAAGTCCTACTGGTCCACGTGATTATTGTACGGAATGGCCTTAACCAGACAATTTGGAACTTCAATTACACGTGACGGACCGAAGAGCGACCGAGAGACCGGGGGGCGATGAAATGATTTGGTTTGTGTGGAGCTCTGATCGATAAGGAATTAAAATATCTTAAGTAGGACAAATGTGTGGCCTTTCCAGAGGCTGACTAGTCAGACTGCTTGAAGGACGCGCGTATGATGATATGCATTTTTCATTCTTCACATTCCTGCACTCTTCATTTTCATGCATGCGTACATACATATGACCCCCCCCCATATATATATATATATATATATATATATATAGATATATATATATACGAATACATTGCTTTGAATAATTTTTTTAGTTTCTAAACTTGATGCATGGTTATATTTAGAGTTTAATATTCGTAACTTTTATTTTTTTAATTACATAATGAACTGGAAATTAATTAATTAACCTGTTTTCCTATTTTCCAAAATTAATGTTAAAGCATTAATAACTTGTATCTAGGGTCTGTTGTCGCGTTATTTGAATTATCATATATTTGTAATTTGATTGGGGTTGGTTTTGAACGCTTTAAAAGTTTTATATTAATAGTTATGTTAGAACATATTGATGTTATAATATATATATATATATATATAGATAGATAGATAGATAGATAGATAGATATAATACATCCTCAAATAACTCTAAACAGCTCAAACTACTATACCATAATCAAATGCATTCTAACTATAAGCAGGATGACCCATAAAGACTATTATATACCCCACTGATCCAAGTAAAAAAAATAAAATTAATTATATATATTATACTAAATTTAATATAACCAACCTAGTCATCCATAGCAACTCTTTGCCAAGTAGCATCTTCCAAATGACCAACATCGTATATCAATTTAAATTTGCATCTCTGATAAAAGAAATGTTAATATGCATGTTGGTTTTGCAACAACGACGATGACGAGAAGCCTTACGTTCCACTTGAACGACCATAGTTCAATCTCAGAACTCTTAAAGGAAGACTCATGTCCGCATTCACAGTTTAGACAAATATTAGGCGAAAATACATATGACATTCATCAAGATAATAATAAGCAAAAACTTAAAATTCTGGAAGCCTTTTATATAAGAGAATTGCAGCCCAAAATAGATAAAGTCAACTACGAGTATAGCAACAAAGTTCTTAAATGTTCGAAGCAGCAAAGTGTTATACAAAAAAAATACTAAATTAAAATACTACAATTACAAAAAATCTTTTTAAAAACATCACATACCTTGCATAGAGGTAAAAAAATATCTTCGAATTTGCCATGTTGAAAAAATGCTTTTTGAATTTTTCTAAATCAATTTTCTGCAGCCACCAAGAAATTAATTCTTGGACTTGAAAAGATTAAAACTAAAATAAATATACATAATATTATTTTTATAATATTTTTATAATATAATATTTATTTGACTAAACATGCTTGAATATATATATATATATATATATATATATATATATATATATATATATATATATATATATATATATATATATATATATATATATATATATATATATTCACGTACGATCACCTAAGTTAAGCAACGTCGAGTCTGAATGTTTGACTACCTGGGAATACCAGGTGCCGTAATCTTCGATGTGTAGTGGCGTAATGGGTAACGACTCGGAATTGTAAATCGGAGAGCCGCGTTCCAATTTCAGGTGGGTTCACTATATTCATATATGCGCAGATACCTTTGGAATTCCACCCAGCTATTTATTAATTAATGAAACTTGTAAACTATTATTATCTCCATTTTTTTGCAAATACCATTGGGTGATCACGAATGAAATAGAGACATGATTGCTGAAGCGTGTCACACACGCACCTGATTACATTCATTAGGTCAAAACGTTAGGATAATGGACCATTTTCCTTCATGAATCGGATGAACACCTACCTCCAGTAAAGGATCTTCTCTGACAAGAAGAAGATGAATAATAATAAGAGGAGGAATAATAATAATAATAATAAAGAGAAGAGGAGGAGGAAGAAGAAGAAGAAGAAAAATAATAATAAGAGGAGGAATAATAATAATAATAAAGAGAAGAGGAGGAAGAAGAAAAATAATAATAATAATAAGAGGAGGAATACTAATAATAATAAAGAGAAGAGGAGGAAGAATAATAAGAAGAAGAGTAAGAAGAAGAGGAGGAATAATAAGAAGAAGAAGAAGAAGAAGAAGAAGAGGAATGATAATAATAAGAAATAATAATAATCATATGAAGAAGAAGCTGAAGAAGAAGAATAGGAAGAGGGATAATAATAATGAGAAGAAGAAGAATAAGAGGAAGAATAAGAATAAGAAGAGGAATAATAATCACAATAAAATGAAAAAGAAGAATAATAATAATAAAAAAGAAGAGGAAGAATAAGTACAAGAAGAATAGGAATAAGAATAAGTAATAGTGATAATAATAAGAGGATAGAAAAGTAGAATAATAATAGGAATAAGAATAAGTTGAATAAGAAGAAGAAGAAGAAAAAGAATAGGAAGAAGTATAATAAGAAGGAATAGAAGAATAAGTCGAATAATAATAAGAAGGAGGAGGAGGAGGAGGTTAGTTTAGATTAGAATAATATTCTTACAAAACCTGCGATTCATACGATTTTTATCAAATTCAGATACGTGCAGGGAAGATAAGTCGAGTTAGTAAGGAAAGAAAAGTGGACAATAAGATAAGGGTAACAAGTTACACAGAATTATTCTTTAAAAAATGAAATATATAAAATTAAGCAAGAAAATAAAAATACAAAGTGAGGACGAAGTGGGGTAAAGGAAAGTTGAAAGCGTTCCAAAAGGCCAGTTCAAATATTGCCTTGACATGCCAGAAGGTTTAAGCGGCACGCATGCATCAAAGGAACTAAACCCACAGAAACCCTTTGAAAAATAAGCTGCGACAATGTCATACATCCTAGTTTTTTCCTTTCCAAACCAGCTCAGTATATGTTTGTGTCTTTATGCGCTTGTGTAGTAGTACATCGTTTTTTTTTTTTTTCGTTTTCTTCTCTTTATTTGTCATTGTCCGTATTTTTTGTTCTATTTTTTTCTAATTGTTTTATGTCACTCGTTTTTTTCTCTAAGCCACAATCAAACCCAGTCCACCTTCATCTTCCTTAAAGAGGAAGACAGCTCTCCTGTCGCTTCTTTCGTCCTGAATACGCTAATAAAGATCACCCGAAAAACACCTAACGTCGTCCTTAGCTGTTTTCTATTTTAAAAAAAAAATATATATATATAATTTAGGCAATTAACAATCTTGATGGAAACTAAGCTAGCAACAACAACAATAGTAAAATAAAAAAGACATAGAAATTAAGTAAAACTAACAAAACAAATAACTAGATAAAAATTTAATGAATGTTGAATGTGCCTTCATATTTTAACAATATACTCCCCCACAAGCTTAGTAAAAGTGTTTAAATTGATCTTCTAAAACAAAAAGTTAGTTGGAAATTAAACTAACAACAACAGCAACAACATAAAGTGAATCCATTGCTAGGTCAGCTTCTAGGAATGTTGGTTCACTGTGTCGTACAATTTTTCTCTCAAGGATATATCATACATATAAAAAAAAGTCTACCGTTCGTTCATGCTTAGAATATTGCTGCCACATATGGTCCGGTACCCCTGCTATATATATCTAGAGATCCTTGATAAAATCCAAAGAAGAATCAATAATATTATTTGTCCTGATCTGGCGGTTCGGCTTCAGTCACTTTCTCAACGCCGTAACGTTGACTCTCTGTGTCTTTTCTGTAAATAATTTCATGAAAATTGTTCGGATGAGCTCTTCGTTTTGGTGTCTAGACTTTTTGAATTTAAGCGCAATGCGAAACTGGAGTCGAGATCTCATCAATTTGCAGTTGAGCTGACTAGATGTAACTGTAAATTCTATGATAACAGTTTCTGTTCTCGCACTTCTCGCTTGTGGAACTCCTTTCTGGCTCCATGAATTCCAACCAACTTAAATCTGCAAAAATTTAAATGCAATGTGAATTGCTATTTACTGTCCTCAGGATTACTCTTCCTTCTTCCCGCTCATTATTGATATTTATGTTCTTTATTCTTCCACACCCTGTAACCGTTTGTGTCTTAGGGGCTTTACCACCTTGCATGGGGGTGGTACTGATTACAAAAAATATAGTTGCTAATTAAACTAAACTAACAAAACAAATAATAGATGGAAATAAAACTAAAAGCTAGACTAAAATTAAATGTATATTCAATATTTCTTCATATTTAAAAGTATTATTTACTTACTAAGCCTTAGAAAAATAAACAGTAATTGGTTATTATCAGAATTGATCTTCTGCAAAAAAAAAACAAAACAAACAAAAAAACTGTAAACTGAAACAAAATTATATTATATAAAAGAAAAGCTACATGAAAAGTAATCTAAAAATAGATAGAAATTAAACTATACCCGCAAAAAAAAAAATAGACGAAAATAAAATGTATGCTCAGAATTTCTTCATATTTAAAAATATCATTTACTTATTAGGCCGAGGGAAAAACAGTAAGTATATATCGTCAGAATTGATCTTCTGTCAACAATATAACAGTCTAAAGAGAGGCGGGTGAGCAGCTATTACAAAAAGACAATCTTCTGGAGACCAAAGAATGTGTGATTTCGAGCCTCACCTGGGGTTTATTCTCCATCTCCGATCCGTGTTGTTTACTCACAGTCGTAGACTGATGGTCCGATTAGTTGTGTTGAAAAGTAACTAAAATTAAGAAAAACGAAATACCAATATAAAAATGAATAGCAGTTAAATTGAAACGATAAAATAAGCTCAACTTCGGACAGATTTCACTCAGTTATGAATAAAATCGCGTGAACAAAATATTTATCTTCTTAATGCACTTTATTCAAAGCAACGAATATTAATCAGAAAGATCAAACACTTTACAAAGAGAATTTCACATGCTTACTGTATTCAGGCCGCGTACTGCCACACATACCATATATATATATATATATTCATTAAATAATATAGACAAGTGTTGTCTATTTATTTTATGTATGTTTTGTGTATATATATATATATATATATATATATATATATATATATGCATGCATACATATATAGGGTGTCCCATAATGATGGGACGCATTTTAAATGCAAGTATCTTGGATTACAAAGATGAAAAAGTGTACCAAATATATTAAATAATTGATATATATATATATATATATATATATATATATATATATATATGTATGTATATTATGAAATGGACAAAGTCCGACAATTATTTAAAGACATTTTTATGTTTAACATTCTTTTTATAGATACAAGTATTTAAGTAAATGCTCTGTTTATAATAAACAGTATTAATATAACATTTACCGGCCTGAATGTCCGAGAAATTTTCATAGAAAATATTCGTTCTCCGACAGGCTTCGAACCTGCATCCTATGCGGAACCGTCATATAGCCTTACTTAAATACTTGTCTATAAAAAGAATGTTAAACATAAAAATGTCTTTATATATATATATATAATTTATTCAAAAATTACAACATAAACATGTTAGAACATCACTACAAAAATAACCATTTTCTATCAACACTTCTAGTGTCTTATCAAGTGATGGTGTTGAATGTAGAGGTTTTAAAAAAAGATTTTTAAACCTCTTTATTCTACATTCAACACCATCACTTGAGAAGACACCAGAAGTGTTGATACAAAATGGCTATATTTGTAGTGATGTTATAGCATATTTATGTTATAATTTTTGAATAAATGAATATATATATATATACATATATATATATTTAAAGACATTGCTCTACTCTGAATTGCGCGCTTTGTTAAGAATTGTGTTTTTGGCTATTTGAATTTTATTCCGTCTACACTAATCCTGTACTTGGATATATATACATATATATATATATATATATACATATATATATATAATAATTTTTTAATATATATATATATATATATATATATATATATATATATATATATATATAAATCGTGTATTTAGGCAGTAATCCTTCTTTCATGCATATTTCATTGAATACGACAGACATTGTGCTTTTATTTAGTTTTTTATTCAATTTCTCATGCGATCTAAAAAGATTTTTCTTTTCAGATGATAAATTATATAAAAACTGTCTGAATGGACTTTTAATACGAGCGCTTTCGGCTATACATTTATATAAAACGTTTATATTTTTCGAAACACGGTCAAAAATGGATGCCTTATTAATACTTAATAATATCAACTACGAACACAATATCTTGACCGTGTTTTGAAAAATGAAAACATTATATAAATACATACATGCAACAAACTATTTTTTATTTAACAGTTGAAATATTTCATCATGGAAAATGGCTAAATGTACTTTCAGGGCGTAGGCGATCATGGCTCTCCACATCTCTCTATCCCTTGCAATTCTCAACAAGTTCCTTCCCTCTGCTTCCTCCCCCAGACCACATTATATCATCCACTTGCCCAAGCCCGCCAGGAATGTCACGCGTTGTTTTCCCTTGTCTCTCTTTTCCTCTATTCGACTCGTGAGTATCAGATTCTCCAGACTCTCCTTCTTCATTATGTGTCCCAGAATTTTCAGCTGCTTCTTCCTGATGTTAAGTATAAGCCTCCTCCTTGTTTGCATCCTCTCGAAGACCTCATCGTTTCTCACACGCTCGGTCCATGATATCCTCAGCATCCTTCTGTAGAACCACATCTCCGTCCCGTCGAGTCTCTTCTTCATCTTTGAGGAAATCATCCAACATTCGCTGCCGTAAAGAAGGACAGATGTCACGTAACAGCTCAGCGTCCTTTTCTTCGTTACCAAAGAAATCCTCCTGTCTCGCAATACTCTGCCCAGCTTTTGGAATGCGTCCTTGGCCATCCCAATACGTCTACGGATCTTGGTGTCGCACTTCATGTTACAATGTTTGAAATTGTACTATATTTCTGGGCAAATTATTCTCAATATTGAGAAGAGAGCATATAATGATATCAACAGTGTCAGCATTGAAATCATCATTATAAATTGACTGACAGTTTCACGACTTAAGCGATCATCAAATCAGATAGATAGATAGATAGATAGATAGATAGATAGATAGATAGATAGATATGAAAAGTCAGATAGGTAGATAGATAGATAGATAGATATGATCAGTCAGATAGGTAGATAGATAGATAGATAGATAGATATGATCAGTCAGATAGGTAGATAGATAGATAGATAGATAGATAGATAGATAGATAGATAGATAGATATGAAAAGTCAGATAGGTAGATAGATAGATAGATATGAAAAGTCAGATAGGTAGATAGATAGATAGATATGAAAAGTCAGATAGGTAGATAGATATGAAGAGTCTGATAGATAGATATGAATATTCAGATAGATCAATAGATAGATAGATAGATAGATAACAATAGTAACAGATCGTTAGCGCCTAACAAAACACGTAGTCTAGTAAATTATTGGCTTTTATCTATCTATCTATCTATCTATCTATCTATCTATCTATCTATCTATCTATCCTCGGAATAATTATATATTAGTACGTCACACTCTATGCTACTCTGAGTTTAATGCCTATAGCAATCGCTAGACAAAAATTAAATATTTATTATTTTTAGTTTGTGCCTGACAATTACTGTGAGGATGAAACTCCGATCAGCTTCGAGCGGTGACGTACAAATTATAATTATTGTTAGTATAAATTTTAGCTCTGTTATTTTTTGATGAAGCACTGCTTTTTATTACTATCAGCACTAATAGATAGATAGATAGATAGATAGATAGATAGATAGATAGATAGATAGATAGATAGATAGATAGATATGCGCGCCCTTACGCGTGTCTATGGAAGATGCCAAGTCCACGGCGAAAAAGACGGCTGATGAAAAAGGTCTATAAATATTTCTCTTTACTTATTGCCAACTACTCTCTCGGCTCTCACCGAAACGCCGTTGCGTTTAAATTTCAGAAGGCGTATTAATTTCGCAATAACAGTTACTTTAAAGTTTTCTGCCAGTGGCGTTCTTGGAGATAAGTGGCTCTTTCTAGGTAATAATTTGTCAAGAGTCATAAACTTTGACATTTACTCCAAGTGAGACAGAAACGTAATAATGTGGTAGATACGAACTGACTGAAATAGAAATAAATAAACAAAAATATGACACTTAGACTGACTGATATAAACAGACATAGATAGATATGAACAGAATGGGATAGATAGATAGATATGAACAGAATAGGATAGATAGATAGATATGAACAGAATAGGATAGATAGATAGATATGAACAGAATAGGATAGATAGATCGGTAGATGAAGACTGAGACAGAAAATATGAAAACTGAGATAGATCGATAGATATGAACAGAATAGGATAGATAGATAGATATTAACAGAATTATATATATATATATATATATATATATATATATATATATATATATATATATATAGAGAGAGAGAGAGAGAGAGAGAGAGATAGAGATAGATAGGGACAAGACAGAGACGCACAAAGATTTATAGAAAGTACTTCAGTATTCGTCATTGCTTTCCGACTTCTGTTAAAAAATCTCGTAGAAACGAAATCGACCCCATTGTTATTTTTCTTTCACCGCCATGTGCGGCCCTCCAGGATAAATCGCGTCGGGGAACGCAAAACGGCTTGTCGCCGCTTCCAGACGCGAAAGTATTCAACAGTGACTCGTTATACCTTGGATCCGACCAGTCTTATAATCTCACCTCTCAAAGTGAAGAGTTCCCACATGGGGGCCCGATCTGGTCTCCACTTGATAATTCTTGGGGCATATCCCCTTGCTTGAAAGGTGTCAGCCGGCGAGAAAACGAGTGAGCCGAAATTGTGATTGGAGCGGAAAAATAAATAAATTAGAAGAATAAAAGTCTTCGTGCTGATGTTCATTCGACACAACTATCGCTCTGTGGTCATTAAAAACGATTTTAATGCCAACCAAAATAGTCTCCAGCTCTTTAGATTATTTCATTTCTTTAGCCAGTAAATCAGACTCATATTTAGAAAGAAATATAATTCAAAATATAAAGTCGAGTTTACGTACGTTTTTTTATACATTAATTTTTTTTTTATCATTTCGTCCCAAACAAGGCAATAAAGCCACTAAGACGCAAGAGCGGGTACTGAGTGTTAGAGAATATGAGGTAAAAAAAAAAAAACAATATTAAGGAGAGAGAAAATAAAAGAACAAGAATTAACAAGATAGAAGATAACGATTGTTATTGCATTTAACTTTTTGAAGGTCAAACATGACTGGGAAGCAAATATCCGAAAGAGAGTTCCACAAGCGAGAAGTTCGATGAAGAAACTGTTAGCATAGAACTTACGGTTACGTCTAGCAATTTTAACTGTAAAATGATGAAACCTAACTGTCAATCTCGTATTGCGCTTAAATTCATAAAGTCTATTGCCAAAAAGCGGGGAATATAAGAAGGCTGATCTTTGATCTGTCTTATCTTAAACTTAGGTAGCCACGATTACTGACCCAAATATGCCACAGTATCCCTTACACCAAAACAATACATTCTTACTTAACATAATTACTGCAGCCACCATAATACCTCAGAGTCTCTATGTAGTCCTAACTATTTCCCATGTATACAATTCCTCTGGTGGGGGGGGAATAAAAATAACAACATTTAAAGATGGAACCCCATTGAATAGTGAAAAGTTCATCAGTAAAATTACCGTGAAAGTATTTATAGAAAAGGAACAGGGAAGCTACGTTAAGGCGATGTGAAAATGACTGAAACCAAGATGCCTGGTCAGCACCTGTAATATTGCAGATTCTTCTTTGGAATTTATAGAGAATAAATATATAGCTGGAGCACCAAATCATGTGGTAGCAATGTACTAAGCAAAGGTGAATGGTCGATTTATAAATATGATTTAAAATCTAATTTTTTATGATTTAAAATATAATTTTTTGAGACATTTCAGCCGAATGGAATTATGCATGAGCAATAAGATCATGGCTTGACTACCGGGTACACGGACCTAGAGTGGAACGGATAATGACTGGTATAAAACAGTTGAGGAAATGGAATTAGTCTCATTGACTAAAAGCGTGAGACAATCTCATCAGAATATTTTCACGAGTACGTCTCCGGCCTCGTTGAATATTCGGACTACCATAATCGGACTATTGTTATTAATTTATCTAATTAGAATTAGATCGAATATAATTGCTTATTGGAGGTGGGTCCAGCACAGTAATAGGCGAGCGTATTTTATTTAAATTATTAATTAATAATTATTAATTAATAATTACATTATTGTTGTAGTTAGGCTTTCTTTGAACACATTCTTCGCCACCGTAATTATCAGCACTTTACGCGTGTTTATCAGTTAGGTCAATTGTTATATTCAAGTTGTTGTCTTCTTTCAGAACCGTGTTCCTATTAAACAGCAGTCAATTCTTTTAAAATTACACAAGCCCCTGTGTAGAAATTTGTAACGTAAACATTTTTTTTTTTTTGCTAAGAATCTGTGATGGTTAATTTTTTTACAAATAATTTTTATTTTATTTTTTATTGCAATTCATTATAATGTTATTTGTAAGCTCCCTTTTGGCCTTGTGCCATACCAGTCTAAAATCTTCACTGAAATGCTTCAAATTTTATATTATTTTTAAATAACATACTTCGTCCATTTACAGTGTGTATAACAATGTAGTAATGTTTAAATTATGCAACATAGTACCGATCGTAATGGTCGGCGTGTGTATGTGTTTAATTTGGTTATTTAAAATGCAGTCGCATCTCTTTAGCCCGAGCAGGTCTCGTCTCTCATATGAAATGTTACATTGTGCGATCCAGCTCTAAATAGCAAGCTTAACAGGTTAACAACATTCTTACCTGCACACAGTGTGGTAAGTCGTGTTCTAGTCAATCTGGACTGACCAGACATTTGAAAGCCAGTGAACTTGCGAGGTGTAAACTCCACAACGGTCTGCAATAAATCTTGCAAATCACTTGCCGGCTTCAAGAGCCATTGTCGGTCTCTTGACTGTTAATGCAGGTCAATGATGGTCATACACATTTAATAAGTCGATGGCCATCATACATAAATTAAACGGTAGTCAAGACGAAAGTTCACGTAATTCATGTTCAGTGACAAAATAAGCATTACTTAAAAAGAAAAAAAAATTGCACAAATTATTAGCAAGAACAATGTTTTGAAAGAATTAGGGTAAACATTTGACACAGTTACTACAAAAAAATTAAGTACAACAAATGCTTTAAAGAGAGCGAAAAATTCTACATTGAAGTCAGATTTGTTCGGACTAATTTTGTGATCTTTGTTATTTTGTTTATCACGCTTCAGCGTTTAGTCTCTATGGCGGTCCTCAGCGTCATATGACCAGTTTTTTTTTTCTTTTTTTTTTTTTACTCAAATCACCACAAGCAAGGCGATAACGTCACTAAGACGCAAGGGGCTACTGCGAGTAAAAGAGAATTAAAAAAGAACCGGAAACCCAATTCTAAACAGGAAACAAGGGATAAAACTCTAGACAAAAGACCCGCGAGAAGCGTGAACCGGACAATAAACAAATCTACTGCTGCTGAGGTAAAAATACAGATAAATGAATATTAAGTAAAATTTCATATTTTAAGCGGAGATTTTAGAAGTATAGAGTTGAAGTAGACTATAGAATAAACCGGAAACCCAGTCCTAAATATGAAACAAGGGCTGAAGCTCTATTTCTGTTCAAAATATTAGGAAGAATTGAGATCAACATTTAACAGCGATAGATTACTTCATGTCTGAACGCAATCTTCAATTTATCAGGCTATATATATATATATACATACATACATATATATATATATATATATATAAATATATATATATATATATATATATATATATGCAGTCGCATCTCTTTAGCCCGAGCAGGTCTCGTCTCTGACATGAAACGTTACACGGTGCGATCCAGCTCTAAATAGCAAGCTTAACAGGTTAACAACAGTCTTACCTGCACATAGTGTGGTAAGTCGTGTTCGTATATATATATATATATATATATATATATATATATATATATATATATATATATATACAGGGTGTCCATAAAGTTCGTGTGCACTTTAAAAAATTTATAACTTTATTTGTATTTGCGATAGAAATTATCTGTAAAAAATGTTATAAAGTTTAATGTTTTAAGTATAGCTAAAATAACTAATGTGATTTCAGGCATTACTGTAAATCAGTTGGCAAATGTTTTCCATGAACTGCAAAATCGTATTACCCTTTGTATTGCTAATGATGGAGGACATGTGGAAACTTAAATAAAATTTCAATAAAACCTTAAAAAATATAGTTTTACTTCTTTCTAATCCATTTTACAAATTATTTCTATCGCAAATACAAATAAAGTTATAATTTTTTTAAAGTGCACACGAACTTTATGGACACCCTGTATATTAGTGGCAATTCTATGTCATCAATGTTTGTCGGGTGCATTACACTCATTAACAATATATACTACTGTTATAATTCAGATGCTAAAAGGATTCCTTTACCGCTCAATACGTGCACATTTCAAAAGTCGAAATATCTCATTTCCTAATTCAACATGGAAAGGAATAGCACTCATCCCGCAAACGATTCCTACCGACTGTTGCCATTGGTGGACGTGGTCAATGTTTCAATGGCCAGGAAATTCAAGCCAATTCATTACCGTTTGGAGTCACTGCGAGTAGAAATAGGTGACTGGATATGCGCCTGTGTGCCGGTCTTTGTCCGTGTCTTCTCTGTCAAGCGCTCAAGCATTCCATATGCATTTGCGAGAAGAGAGAGATGGCCGTGGAGGGAACTTCGTTCTTTTCGGGGAAAAGAATGAGGTCGGTGTAGATGGCAGGTTCATTTCGGGATATTGGTCCGGGTATATATATATATATATATATATATATATATATATATATATATATATATATATATATATATATATATATAAATTCTTCTTCTTTTACTAAGACTGAAATTTTTATAATCCTTTCTTTTTTGTACTTTCTTTGACGCATATATATATATATATATATATATATATATATATATATATATATATATAATAAAAAGACTTAAACACTAATATTCCATGGTCATAAATTATTCCATTGGAATCGTAAATACGATCCAATTCATCAGACCTACAAATTCAAAAAGAAAACAGAAAAAACATCTCCGGGAATAAAAAATAAAATTTAGTGAGAGTGTATGTATGAGAATGTGGGGCGAATGCTAGAGTGAATGAAAGCCAAGGGGAGGTGTAACAGACGAGAGAAGAATAGGAAGGTCTAAAGATGAAGTGGGGACTAAAATTTAACAGAGAGAAGTTTTAAAAAGGGGAGGCAAAGACGGTTTAAGTGAGAAAAATATGCATTTTTTCAAATGTTTGATACAATTAAAGATACACCGGAAGAGTGTATACATTTCTTGGTGACATACACACACAATAGACGATAAAAACTTAAAGCTTCGGAAGATGAGAGACGGAGTGGAACAGAAAATGGGGGTGGGAGGAGGTGGGTCGTGGGAACTAAAACCGAAAGGCCTTTATAAAAGTGCGGCTGTGTAATCAAGAAAATTTGACAATGGTAATAACGACTACAGGTTACAAATCTAATATAAACATATAAAAATAACGTTTATCTAAACTAGCAAGGACCTAAATTTCTATGTTCAAAAACACATACGTATACACACATACACAACAAATATTAATATTTTCACGAACATACATACATATAGGCGTGTACATACACACACATACATATATACATATACACACACATATACATATATATACATATACATACACACACATACACATATACATATATATATACATATACATACACACACATACACATACACACACATACATACATATACACATATATCCCCACACATCCACTCTTACATATATACACATTTACGTACATAAATACATACATACGCATACGTGTACATAAACAATATATACATAAAACCTTACGCATCTCCATACAAATACCTACACACACCCATCTAAACAATGTATCCCTCTATCTATCCGTCTAACTAAACATACATACGTACATATACACCCATATACAGATATGTATACATGTGTGTGTGTATATATATATATATATACATACTTAAACATGCACACACACATATAAACACATCTACATACACATCTACGTACATGTACATACATCCATATACGCATATATACACACATATACATACACATATATATCCATATACATACACACATATACATATATATTCATATATACACACACACATACATACACACACATGAACGCACATATACATATCTACATATAAATCAAAATGTACAAGCTAAAAAATTTTAAAATTAATTAAAAAACCTTAAGGACCATATCTATGCGTATATACATTTAACATATAAAAATACGCGGGTAGAAACTAAATTAATTTATACTTCAAGGATATATATATATATATATATATATATATATATATATATATATATATATATATATATATGTATTACAGCAAAAAACAAAAATTACCTCAACATAGACTGCTTCGAGACAGACACTTAGGGGCTGATGATAGCCGTGTACAGAACGGCTTGAAATAGACTATCGTCTATGTTGAGGTAATGTTTGTTTTTTTCTGTAAAAACATACATATGTTCTGTTAAAATAAAAACATCGAGTTCTCTGTGGATCATTTCGGAAAAAGAGTGAAAGAAAGAATAAAAAAGAAAGAAAGAATGAAAATTTCAGCCTTAGAAATTTCAGATGAAGAAATGCCAGCTTCAGAAGAGGAAAAAGAATAAATTTCAGCTTCAGATGAAGAATAATTTTCAGCTTCAGTAGAAGAAGAAATATTTCAGATTCAGAACATTAATAATAATAAAAAAATATCAGCTTTAGAAGAAAGTGAAGTGATTTCGGCCTCAAAAGAAAAAAATTCAGCTTTAATTAAAGTAAAAGAATTTAAGTTTTAATATAAATAGTTGATGAAATTTAAGATTTCGCAAAAGAAAAAAAAAAGAAGTAAATCATTCTTTATTAAACGAAGGAATGTAAGATTTAGTAAAAACAGAAAATTTAGTAAAAGAGTCAGAGGAAATTTAATCTTTAGTAAACGACATTGGGATGGGAGGGAAAGATGTAAATGAAGGAAAACTTATTTATTCTAAGTGAAGAAGTTATGTGAGGAAATAAAAACGAGAGAAGAATTAAGACAATGTGGGTGGCAGGCAAAAGGAATACTAATGTTTCCGTTGTAAAAATAATTCGAATGGTAAGTAAGCAAGGAGAAGGAAAGAGAATAATAACAAAAGAGGATAACACAAGCCGTAAGAAGCATAATAAAAACCACTTATCAATCACATTAATGTCTCTTGTTCCTTGTCATCAGTATTTTGACCTTCAAAGTCCCTTCTGCACGATCAAGAGTCTCTCTCCATTTGAGTCTCTTTTTTTCCTTTCTCTTTATTCGGCTCTCCCTGACATCTATTTCTTTCTGTATCTCTTTTATGAATTCTTTCTCAAGCAGTGTCTTGACATCCTTTAATTTCTTCTCTCTCACTGTCTCTTTCTCTCTCTCTCTTCCTCCCTCTCTCTTCCTCCCTCTCTCTCTCTCTTTCACTTTTAAATTTCTCATACCGCTCTTCTGTGTCTGTTTAACTTTTTCTTTTACTTTCTGTCACTCTCCCATTTTCTGTCTCACTTTCAGATTTCTCCCACTCATCTTTCTTTCTTTCTTTTTCTTTCTTTCTTTTTCTTTCTTTCTTTCTTTCTTTCTTTTAAATTTCTCCTGCCGCGTTCTGTTTCTCTCTTTCTCTCTCTTTCTCTTTCTCTCTCTCTCACACACACACACACACACACACACACACACACACACACACACACACACACACACACACACAAGCACAAGCACACATTTTTCTCTTTCCCTTTTTATATCTATTTTTCTCACACTCCCTCTCTCTTTCTGTCTGAATTTAAAATTTCTCCTAGAGGTTGCTGCTGTTCTATTTGTCTCTCCTTCTCTCTCTCTCTTTCTTACATACAGGCATGCACACTCACACACACTCACGCAAGCATGTTCGTTTACACACTGACAAGACAAAAATATTCAAAACGAAACCTGAAATTCTAAGTCAATGTCGGTTCGAGGTTTCTTTCTCATTCCCCCCACGTTTTTTCTTCTCCCTCTCTTCTTGTACATCTGCCCACTCTCTCTTTCTTTACATCTCTTACTTTACTCTCTTACTTTTCTTCTATCTCTCTTTCTCTCTCATAATTTATCATAATCTCTCGCGCGCATGCTCACACGTGCACACACAAATTTACAAACACACTCACACAACTCATTCTAAGAATACTAGAAAAACACCGATCCCTAACATTATGAACCGTTGTCAGTTCTTCTAGAGACGAAAAAAGGATTGAAGAATGGCGTGATTGGTGCCTTGACACGAAAATCGAATCCGTTCCATAATTGAAAACGATAAAAGTTAAAAATATGGCTTTAACGTGAAAAGAAAAAAAGAAAAAAGAAAAGGCTTGTCACTTCTATAATTGTGTATATCTCAGCCTCGTTCTGATTTATAAACGCACATATTCTTTACCTCTTTCTCTGTATTTCGCCCACTTTTAGTTTTTATCTCCTTCTGTGTTTTAAACCCTTGTAAATGACCGCTGTGGGTCGAGTAAGGCCAACGTTGAACGGCACCATGGCACCACTGCCGCGACGTCATAACTCTTCATTTAAAACGGCTAATTATAATTATGAAAGGAGAAATGATGGTCATTTCCGGTTGAAGTCTTTGTTCGTCGCCATTATCGTCGGGATTTGCATAAGGAGAATGTTTCCATTATTATTTTCCCCGAGTTCAAGGCAGGCTGCTCGAAGGCAGAGAAATAAGTTTTCTTTCCTTTTTTTTTTTTTTTTTTTTTTATATAACGTTTCGTGTACGTAAAAAAGAAGATGGTAATACAATAGACGACTATTTGTTATTTAGCTTTGTCAGACGAATAACTTCTAGTAGAAAATTATATAAAGAATTTTTGTGGGAAAAATGTATGAGAAAGTGGAAAAAGTTTTACGTGTCACGCGTTTCGCTGGTTGATGTTGTTTAGCGGCATATCAACGCCACTATGGCTTATTTAATGAAGAAATCTAGATATTTTGAACCTAATTTTATGGCTTCATCTAAATATATTGTACGCCATCAACCACAGAAAAATTTATAGTTGGTATTTTTTTTATATATAAAAAATATATTTCTGGTATTTTTACTATAAAAATGTAATTTTATACTTTCATAGTGTTTTGTTTTTGTTTGGGGGGGTTCACTATTTGCCCATAGCTGGCGCCCTAACAGATGCTACCACCCTGGGTCAGAGTAGACATGGGAACAACAGCAATTAAGAGGTGTGTGTGTGTGTGTGTGTGTGTGTGTGTGTGTGTGTGTGTTTACATTTTGTAGACTTAGCTTTCATAAACTTCATCTCTCATCAACTTTGGTTTGAATTTCTGCGATGAGGAGTTATCATTATTTACGCTATTTATATAAGACTATTATCATCATCTTTGTTGTAGTTATCACAACATTTCGGCTGTTGTGCCCTCTGGCCTTCATCGGGTGTATATCAATCCGGGTAACCTAAGACGAATTCTGAACTGAACTATTTACATGAAGACTATTGTTCTCATCTTTGTTGCTGTTATCGCAACGTTTCGACTGTTGTTCCCTCCAGCCTTCCTCGGATGTATATCGATCTGGGAATTCTGAGAACAGTCTGGGCCCGTAGATTAAATTAAGAGTTCAGTTCCGAATTCCCTGCAGGTTGCCCAGATCGATATGCACCTGGTGAAGGCCAGAGAGCACAACGACCGAAACGTTATAATAGCAACAACAAAGATGAGGAGAATAGTCCGTATAAAAATAGTGCAAAATAGATACTTTAATTTGATCATATTTTTATTCGGGGGTTTAAAACAGTAGAATTAACGAAAGAGAATAGGTGGGAGGAGGAGGAAGGGGAGGAGGGGAGGAGGAGGGGAGGAGAGGAGAATAAAAATGAAAAGAGCGAGAGGATAGAAAGAAAAAGGGTCCACTTCATCTTTATATCTGCACACTTGTGTGTTATTTGTCAAATACCGTGTTCCCACCACCGCCACCACCACCACCCCCGATTTTATTCTTCTTTCCAGACAGCAAGGCTCGCTTCTGCGCCCCCCCGCTTCTCTATCTCAAATATCGATGTTCTTTAATGCCAGGTCCATTAGCCAGCACTTGTTGTAACAAAGAATAGTCAACAAACAGGAAGAAGGAAATGTTAACAGTAACACTGTTCACATCTCTTTCGAGTTACACTGCCAACTCCTCCCAGTATCCTATCGTTCGCTCCGTGGTCTTCACCAGCGTCTGATTATCGACATGGCGACTTTTCTGTCTTGAATAAATTATCCGCTATTACTTGATAATAATAATAATAATAATAATAATAATAATAATAATAATAATAATAATAATAATGGCACTCCCTGCAGACTCCAATGTATCTTTGAAGATCTTAAAAAAAAAACTCTCAAAATACAAGGAGCTTGAAATCCAAATTCTCAAAAATGTGGCACATGAGGACATCAATAATTCCAGTTGTAGTTGGAGCCCTCGGTTTGATTTGAAAAGATTCCAATAGACTCATTGAAGG
>OZ038494.1:61882650-61892650 GCA_964036315.1 Acanthosepion esculentum
TATATAGATATATACATACATATATATATATATATGTATATATATATATATATATATATATATATATATATATATATATATATATATATATATATATATATATTTATATACATACACATTATATATATATATATATATATATATATATATATATATATGTGTGTGTGTGTGTGTGTGTGTATGTATTTATAGAAAGTTTAGAAAATTATGTTGAAAGTTTAATATATGACATACATCATTCGGATTCTGTTTTATATAATAATTTGGATTGACAAGTTCATAATCTGAAACATGTAGGAGCTGAATTTGTATTTGAAATTTTCAATGTATAATGTTCAATACATGTCATCAATGGAGATTCGTTGGGTTAAGTGAAATGACAAGGAAGGAGACTATGATAAGAAAGAAATATTTGTCGTGTTAAATATGCACTTTTTACATTGAGAGGATTTTTATTTTATTTCTATTTCTCTTAGTCATTATCGTTATATCCTACACCCTTTTTTTTTTTGCATTCCACATTTTCTTTCTTTCTTTCTTAACGTCTATTCTTCGATAAATACTTCATCGTATTCTTTTCATTCTTCTTTTCTTGTTCATAGCCCTTTCTTTCTTTTCAATCTGTTAGCTTTTCTTTATTTTCACTAGACTTCTTTCTTCTTATTGTCTTCCTTCTTACCTGCTCAATTCCCTCTAAATGTTCTCTTTCCTCCTTTTTCATTTGCGTTCCTGTCAACTCCTCCTCCTGCCAATCGCCCACCATCTTTCCCTACCTCTTCTTGATCACAACCATTCGACACGTTCGCGGGAATAGAGCTACCGGTTGTGTTCAGTCGTTGTTGTTTCAGTTTGATGTTCATATTGATAAATCCAGACGATCGGCTTGGGTTTGCGTGGGGACGGCAGGAATATTTGGCTTCAGAGACGTACGTGAGGACAACCACAATGGAGACGAACAAAGCAAAATTATACTCTCCTTTACTTTATTGCGCTTGTAACTCGAGTATTAGGATTCTAGAGGCATCGGTTATTGATGTTTGGTCAACGGAAGGAGTTAGCAGACGACACGATTCGGACGGCGGGAAACTGACTCCATTTTGACGATTGTATCAAATTCTAGTGTAGGGGAAGGGGACAGAAGGAAATGCAACTTTTTATGACCGCCAAAATACTAAAAAAATAAAATAAAATGAATAAATAAAATAAAATGAATGCCCGTAGTTACAATGTACTTATTTTTCTGATTTTCTTTTCTAACGGAATTTTTTCTCTCTTTTCTTTATTCGTGGTTTATTTTGTTAATTTTCTTCACTGATTCTCGTCGTAACTTTCATATTCAATCAAAAGCATTCATAAAATCTATCTATCTATCTATCTATCTATCTATCTATCTATCTATCTATCTATCTATCACAATCTATCACAATCTGTTCATATCTATCTCAATCAAGTTCATTATCTATCTATCTATCTATCTATCTATCTATCTATCTATCACAATCTGTTCATATCTATCTCAGTCAAGTTTATATCTACCACAATCTATTCATATCTATCTCAATCCAGTTCATATCTATCTATCTATCTATCTATCTATCTATCTATCTATCTATCTATCTATCTATCTATCTATCTATCTATCTATCTCAATCTGTTCCTTTCCATATATCTGTCTATCTATCTATTTCAATCTTGCAACAACAATCCTATACATATATAAATTGTAGCGACTAGTCGGCTAGTTCACGTTTGCCTTTCCTGTCGTCAGGCTGCAAGTGCCAAGATTGCTGTTGCAAGTGCCGATAGTCTTAACACTCGTAACCTGAAAAGATGAGTTGCCACAATCAATTTTAGCCCTGTATATATATATATATATATATATATATATATATATATATATATATATATATATATGTATATATATATGTATATATATATATATGTATATATATATCAACAGAAAATATATTAAAATAATTTTCAGACTTAGTCTATTTCATAATATAAGTTGTCATTTGTTTACGTTAAGATTGCCTCAAGCAGATATGAGCGTTCGAGAAAAATCACGGGAGATTTGTTGTTTAAAAACTGTAATTTGACTTAGCTAACCAGATGCTTCTTTTGTAGCTAAACGGTATAGCATAAATGATGGCACCGTGTAGTATACAGTTCGATTCCTGTCAGAGGTACAGATATTTTTTCGAACATTCAGGCCAGTAAATATCATTAATACTGCTTATTACAAACAGAGCATTTACTTAAATATTTGTATCTATATAATAATTGTCGGACTTAATCCATATATATATATATATATATATATATGTGTGTGTGTGTGTGTGTGTGTGTGTGTGTGTGTGTGTGCAGATGGTGTAATGGGTGTGGAGTAAAATGAGAAATCGGAAAACAGTTCGAATTCCAGTTGAGTTCATTACATTCATTTATGCACAAATACCCTTTGGCAACGTATAAATCCATCTCTTAGTTTCCTCATACCTATGGATTAAATAATAGGGCAGACTTGACCCTTTATCCTTGGTTGGCAGTCAGTCTAGGTGAAGGACAACTTTGAGTTCAAAACCCGAACAAGGTCGTTTGGACACCTTGTGGCACACTATGTGCACCAGATCACTGTATTCGCTTCTTTCGTAATGGGTCATAGCTTCTGAACTCTAATCAAATCATCTATGCGGGTCACTGACTGTTTGATTCTAAGAACTAAAAAAAATGCCAGATCCCCATACGTCGTCATTTTTTCTTCCTGTTTTCTTTTTGTTTCTTTTTTTCTTCCTTCTTTTCCCTTCCTTCCTTCCTTTATTTCTTCCTTCCTTTGCCATTTCTTTCTTTAAGGTTGAATAAATGCAGTGACTATAAAAAACAGTTTGATGGAAGAAATACAATTTTCTATGATTTTGTTGTAAAACTTCTTTCTTTCTTTCTTTCTTGCTTTCTTTCTTTCTTTCTTTCTTTCTTTCTTTCTTTCTTTCTTGCTTTCTTTCTTTCTTTCTTTCTTTCTTGCTTTCTTTCTTTCTCCTTTTTCTCTTTCTTGCTCTTTTCCTTTACATTTGTCACTACGTAAAAAGCAAACCTTTTCTTTAAAAAAAAAAAATAATGATTATTTTTATGCCCCACCTTACCCTAGCGTTTACCTCTCCATTTTACATTTATCATTCCAGATGTTACTACTTTTGTATTGCGTTTGTAAAGAAAACGCTTTCTTTCGCCATTTTTAAATATAGAGGACGTCTCTCATATTTACAGACTCTTTGTTTGTCGCCTTGCTGAGGTGCAATAGTTAGCAAATTAGTTTCTCATTCCACTGCCACTGTACTGAACTTGATCCTCACTGGGTGGACCTCCCTTTTGCCAAACTATTCTAAAGTTATTAAGACTTTACAGACTCACGCTCGGAATGGTGTAATGGAGTGAAGCTCGGAATAAGTAACCGGAATGCGGAGTTCGAATTCCAGTTCGTTGCATTCACTTTTCTTTTTCTTTCTTAATCATTTCACCCCAAGAAAGGCGATAACGAGACTAAGACGCAAGGAGTTACCGGGAGTGAAAGAGAATGAGAAGACTTTAGGCGAAGGAACCGGAAATATGTAACAAGGTGTAAATCTCTATTCCTGTTCGAAATATGGAGAAGGATTTATGAACCGAGCGATAGGCAAATCTATCTACTTCCGTGGGAAAGCTATGAAACAATCTCTTTTCCCCGCTATGGGCTAAATAAAATCACCTGTATCTGGAAAAATAATTGTTATCTCCAAAATTTGTTAATGAAAACTTTACTCAAAGCCCCCAAAATCTTACAGTAAGACACACAACAGCGTGAAGGCACGGGTGAGTAATGGATAGCGGCTCGGATTGAGGAACTATCCCCACCCCTTACTTCGAGCTGCGACAGAAAATAATGGATACCTCCGGCTTGGTACAATCATTTTCATAATTCATTTTGTCATAATAATTTCTGATAAATATCATTTTTCACTTATTTTTAACCATGTATAATTACTAAAAGTACAAAACAACTATTCTGGGACTAATTAAAAAATTAACACGTGTGCCCCCCAAATTTTGAAGAGCAGTATATATATATATATATATATATATATATGTGTGTGTGTGTATATATATATATATATATATATATATATATATATATATATATATATATATATATATATATATATATATAAGTTGTGTATTTAGGCAGCAATCCTTCTTTCATGCACATTTGAATGAATACGGCAGACAAGGTGCTTTGATTTAGTTTTTTATAGAATTTCTCTCATGTGATCTAATGATTTTCTTCTTTTCAGATGATAAATTATATAAAAACTGTCGGAATGTTCTTTTTATCCCAGCGCTTTCGGCTATACATTTAGCCATTTTCAAGGTTGAAATATATTAACTGTGAACAAGAAATAGTTTGTTGCATATATGTATTTATATAATATTTTCATTTTCAAAACACGGTCAAGATATTGTGTCCATGTTCGTAGTTGATATTATTAAGTGTTGTTTTTTTTTGTTTTTATTAATAAGGCTTCCATTATTTTTAGCCTTTTTTTTTTTTTTGCATGTAGTTGATGCTGTTATATTTCTATTGTTAACAAGTATGTTACGAATAGGGTCCAGTACGTCTCCAGGAATATTTAAATGAGGTCTAATTGAGCTATGGTCAGAAAGGTGTAGAGTGAGTCTTCGTGTATATATGTATATATACCAAACCACAAAGTATTTGGAAAACTAGCATAAAACCGGCAATGTGACTAAAACAAAAAAAAAAAAACAACAACCAATGAATGAAACAAAAACAAGAGAAAAAAACGATACAAGATAATGGGGAAAGGAAACGTGAAGTAAGAAGAAAGGCCAAAAGAGGAACGCCTACTTAATTAGTGATATGTTGGACTCTATGTCTTGAGCGTGCTCGCCTTGTTCAAATTGTTGATCACGCTAGATAACACGCTCTCTCCCAGAAACTGTAACTAAGGTCTGCTCAGCATAGTTGCAGTATAAACCACAGGTGGGCTCTGTGGGTGTTGAATAAACACAAATTACACTCGTAGGCAAGTATCCTCGAATCGAGTGGCTAGCTCTACTATGTCTAAATGACAAAGATACAACAAATACGCTTTCCAGCGTCACTATTGAGAAAGATACAAAGTTCGGATCTTTACTGGGTATAACGGATTAATAAAGAAAAATCTATTTATTCATAAGAAATATATTTGTTTACGTTTCGGGTATGAAACTTAGTAATGACTGTACGAATAACGTGTGATTTAAATGCAAATAGAATTTTGACTTAGAGAACGCGATTCGTTTTTTCGAGTAGTATTACATTAGTAGCAGTAATAGTCACTGTTTACAAACTCCCTAGAGAGCTCAACCGTAATAATTTTTTAGGAGCATATATATATATATATATATATATATATATATATAAGTGGACATTGGAGTCAACATCCACAGCCGACAGTCTGTTTCATGCTAAACGCTATCATCAGGCCTGACGATTGTGTTTAGTATGAAACAGACTGTCGCCTCTGGGTGTTGACTCCAATGTAACTACTTTTATAATTATATTTGCATACGCTCTATCCCTGATATTGAGCACTTAAACCCATAAATGTCGCAAACTTTAAAACTATATTTTATCATATATATATATATATATATATATGTGTGTGTGTGTGTGTGTGTGTGTGTGTGTGTGTGTGTGTGTGTGTGTGTGTGTGTGTATTTTATTAATAAGATAGAGTTGGGCAAAGATTGTGCGTGAGATGTCAGTGCAACGATAAACAAAAATGCAAGTAGGTCAGATATCGCTTATACTCATACGAGACGCTTTTTTTTTTCACGTAAGATGACAGAACCTTTTGTCTGACCCCTGATGTTTTGGCGGCAAACCCAACTAAATGCCTACTTTAGCTGCTAACATTTCATAGTTTTTCTTCTGATCTTTCAATGTCCACTTCATAAATGCATGCTCGAAAGAAGTATATAAAAATGTCTGTGTAAATGTTGGCATACTACCATGATAACTGCAGGTGGCTACACAATTTGAAACCGCTGAAGATAAATCTAAGGTTTCTTTCCATATATGAATATAGTCCTCAATATATATATAAATATATATATATATATATATATATATATATATATATATATATATATATATATATATATATATGCGCGTGATTGTGTATCTGCAAGTGCATATGTAAAATAATACTGGTTTTATCAAAAAATGGATGGCAATATAAAATAACTTTTGAAATTTGTAAACTCGGCCATTCAAAACAGACAATGTACCCACAGTCTCTAAAATGCATGTTGTGAAATAGACCTCTACCCACTGTGATACCTAACAACACTTCCCCATTCTTTTAATCGACGAGATAAATCTAAATTGTGACCCTGGTTTGTATACCGGTGACCCCCTCCCTTCTTGAGGTCAAAGCCCCAACATAGACTGCACCCTCAAATACTGCTAGTGATTGGCATACAAGGTGTAGATGTGTACAAGTGTGAGGATTGCGAGACGTGGTGGCTATTATGCCAAATGATGCCTTGGTCCTGGTTCCTGCTTCTCATAACAATCTGACCGGTGCCATAGTCCTTGATACCATTTTGGACATCTATTTCATCACACCTGTCTATCCAGGGACGTTGTATATTATTTTTATTATATGTATATTAAAATTACTATATGATATTTTACTATATTTCCCGACCTGGAGTTTCGTTAAGATGATATATATATTAATCCACCTGTCAGTTGTTTTTTTTTGTCAGTAACATTTATTTACATAAAGTATATATATATATATATATATTCTCTCTCTTTCTCTCTCACTTTATATGTGCATGTGTGTGTGTATAAAATTTCAGATATACTAAAATATGAATCTGAAAAAAGACTATATATATATATATATATATATATATATATATATATATATATATAGTTTTGAACAGCCCACCCAAAGAAGCTACAATTCATGAGAGTAGCGGGCCTTAAAGACCTGCCTGAGGATATTAAAGGATGAATCTTAGTGATATCTAGAGCTGAAAACCAAAGAAAACTTCGGAAGAAAAAGCAACAGTCTCGGGGATAATTTTACAATAATCCTTACGCTTTTGCCAAAACTAAGAGCGGCAATCTCGACGTACCGTGGGAGGTACCGAGAATCACCTGAGGATGACGTATTCTGACGCTTGGAAAGATGTTCCAATCCCCTCTGTGTATGACCTTCCTGGGCCTCAAAATCCAGATTAATGACAGTGGACTAAAGCTGAATGAAATTTGGGAATTCGTCCGCAAATCCCGTGCCGGTAGTGCACCTGGAATAAATGGAATAGACGACAAGTTATATAAGAATTGTGCAAACATCCTCAAGCAATTCACCCTCCTCCTACAGCTGGCATGAAAACAAGGTATTGTACCACAGAAAATAGTGTCTGGCGGATGGCATTTGGATACCTAGGGAAAAGAATGCAAAAGGCATTGCGAATTTCCAACTCGTCTCCCTCTTGAACGTAGGGGGGAAATATTTTTTGGCTCATTGCCCCTCGTATGACGAACTTCCTGCAAGGTAACCATTACGTAAACACAACTGTTCAGAAAGCTGGGATACCTGGCTTTCCCAGCTGTCTGGCGCGTTCACACATGAATTGGAACTCAATCATATCAGCTAAACAAAATAAAACCGAGCTTTATTTAATTCGGCTTGATCTTGCGAATGCGTATTGATCAGTTAATTCGAAAATCGCTCGCATTTTTCAATTTCCCTATGTATTGCTAGTAATATATTTTTTTTGTTGGTAATACTCTTTTCCCCAAAAATGTACAGCTGGTAATATTACTTTTTCAAAAATGTATTGCTGGTAATATTACTTTTTCAAAAATCTATTGTTGGTAATATTCTTTTCCCCAAAGATGTACAGCTGGTAATATTACTTTTTCAAAAATGTATTGCTGGTAATATTACTTTTTCAAAAATCTATTGCTGGTAATATTACTTTTTCAAAAATCTATTGTTGGTAATATTCTTTTCCCCAAAAATGTACAGCTGGTAATATTACTTTTTCAAAAATGTATTGCTGGTAATATTACTTTTTCAAAAATCTATTGTTGGTAATATTATTTTCCCCAAAAATGTACAGCTGGTAATATTACTTTTTCAAAAATGTATTGCTGGTAATATTACTTTTTCAAAAATGTATTGCTGGTAATATTACTTTTTCAAAAATGTATTGCTGGTAATATTACTGTTTCAAAAATGTATTGCTGGTAATATTACTTTTTCAAAAGTCTATTGTTGGTAATATTCTTTTCCCCAAAGATGTACAGCTGGTAATATTACTTTTTCAAAAATGTATTGCTGGTAATATTACTTTTTCAAAAATCTATTGCTGGTAATATTACTTTTTCAAAAATCTATTGTTGGTAATATTCTTTTCCCCAAAAATGTACAGCTGGTAATATTACTTTTTCAAAAATGTATTGCTGGTAATATTACTTTTTCAAAAATGTATTGCTGGTAATATTACTTTTTCAAAAATGTATTGCTGGTAATAGTTTTTTGTCCTCAAAATATATTGCTGGTAATAATATTTTACAAAGTATTTCTAGTATTGAAACCTATTTATACACTTTCATAGTGCTTTTTACCTCAGTTTCGGGCTTAACTATTTTGTCCATAGCTGGAATCGTAACAGGTGTTACCACCCTGGGTCAGGGTGGACCTGGGAACACCAGCAATTAAGAGGTGGTTCCACGATCCTCAAGACACCTCCTGTTCAAAGGCCTTGCTGTTGGACGTAGTTTATCGTCTTGCCCAGGACGCGGATGTAGTTTCTCGTCATACCCAGGACGGTATCGGCTTGTGGACTGGGAGGTGAAGGTGAAACTGAAATGGCAACAAATGTACCCTGTTCCGAAATCCCCTTTAGGAATGCCGTTGGCAGCTGAATTTAATATTGGTTTTGCAGTAATATTGTTTGAACATTGAGGCGAAGCGTAATAAAGGTCAGATTTTGTTTGAAACTATCAAAACAGGTTCGGGCTTTCATTTCGTAACAACTGATCATGGGACCGTGTGAATGCCACTCTTGATTCGAACAGAATTAAATCAGAAACGGAAAGTTGAACATGGGACATATACAGTGCTGTTCGATAAAAGTGACTCACCTCATTTTTTTTTTATTAAAAATATTTTTTGTCTATTGTTTTTGGGGTTAGAATAATTTTTAATCTTACTAATATAAAGACCCCCTGCCGACCACCTAGGAAAAAAAAGTTTATTCACCCTAAGGTATTCTATTGATAATTATAAATTTGGATATAAATGAGATTCAGGAAAAAAAAAAAAAAATCTGTGCAAAAAAAGTGACTCAGACATCGCATTCTAATGATTAAACTGGTAAATTTAAAGAGCTTTTGACAAAATATTGAAAACTATTTTACAATACACTCAGAACAATATTCTAGAGAATTCTAGAACTGCTTAAATTAAGAGTATTTCAGAATATTCCCCAAATCCTCATACAGTATAAAAACAGCTTGAAATAGCCACTCAAGTCACTAACCAGATGAAAGGGTACAAACACGCATCAGAACCACTTAAGGCATCTATTATTGACCTCTCAAAAGCAGGCAAGTCAAGAGAGAAATTGCTATAACCTCGCAATCAACTGTCTCTCGAGTGCTTAGGGCACATAATGATGCCACTCCTGCTCCAAGGAAGGAAACAAGGGGACGAAAGAAAAAGATTGATGATAGAACTGGCAGGGTAATCAAGAGAGACGTTGCGAAGAATAGGATTATAACTAGCCAGGAAATTGCAGCCAGTCTAAGCGAAGAGCAAGGTGTTAGTCTTGCCTCTTCAACAGTCCATCGGTGGCTGTTAGAACAAGGCTATAAAAGTTGAACATGAAGGTTTAAGCCGCTAATAAGCAAAGCCAACAAAGCCTAGAGACTTGAATG
>OZ038494.1:61905150-61910150 GCA_964036315.1 Acanthosepion esculentum
AATACATTATAGTGTGTGTGTGTGTGTGCGTGTGCGTGTGTTTAAACAGTGATAACGGTACTTGAGCCCGACCTGTTGTACATCCTCTTGGACACAGATATTTGCACATGCTCAGGAAATAATCGAAGCGTAAACATTGGCACTCATGCACACGTGCGTCTGCAAGCGAAGATAATACAAAAGTGCTGTCATAAGATACAGTGGGACTGAAGGGTTCAGAGGTGACTTAGTGCATCAGTAAACAACGCTGAACAGCTTTACTACACGCCCAAGGCCTTCAGCGAGACGAAGCTGGTCTTACTTCTTCTTCCTCTATGTGTCGTATCGCTTCAGGACGTAGGCGATCATGGCTCTCCACAATTTCCTCTCCTTTGTAGCTCTTAATTAATTCGATATTTTTGTTATTCCTCCTAAACCCTGTTCGGCCCTCCATTGACTCAAGCTCACTAAATAAGTTATGCATTGTTTTCCTCTGTCGCATTTGCCTTCAATCTGTCATGTGGGTATCAGATTTTCCAAGCCCTCCTTCCTCATTATGTGCCCTAGAAATTCCAACTGTATAAGTGTCTTTTTTGTTTCCATTTTCTCTAAAACTTCGTCGTTGTTCAAATATTCGGTCCATAGTATCCTCAGCATCCTTCTGTAGAACCACATTTCTGTTGCTTCAAGTCTCTTTTTCATATGTTAGGGGATTGTCCAGCATTCACTGCTATATAGGAGGACTGATATCATGTAACAGCTCAGTACTTTTTCGTTTGTTTATAACGATTTTCTTTTATGTTTCTTAATACACTGCTTAGCTTTTGGAGGGCATCTTCGGCTATCCTAATACACCTCCGGATTTCAGTGTTCACATTTTCTAGATATTTCAATTATACTTGTTTGATATTTCAATAATGACAATAATGATAATAATGGAACCATAAAAAATGTTACCATATTTTCTTGTGTATAATACAACTTGAGTATAATACGACACCGTATTTCTGAGGTTAAAAACAAGCAATAAATTCCATCCTTGACTATAATATGACCCGTAGTACAGCGTTCTCTATGTAATTTTTATCATATTACTAGCAGCATGGTCCGGCGTTGCCCGTGCTTGATTCAAAATTCGTACGACTCATACAGCAATCGCTATCATTTGACTTAAAATATTTTTGCCCTTCCTTGCCTTTAAAAGAGTGCCCTTTGCCGTGCTGATGTTGCTACATGCTTTACTTCTTGCCTATCTCACACTGCGAATTTTTTCTAAGCTCTATACTAAACATTAATTCTGTTACAATAAAAGAACTAAACAAAATGAACACAAAACGATCAGCTTTAAAAAAGGACTCGTAACTGGAAAAACCGAATGAAAAAAGAATGTTAGCAACAAATACTTTTTCAAACCCAACCCAGTTCTGCGGAATCAGAGTCAACGTTGAGTTTAAGCAAGCGAATTTGCCAATTTGAGTAAAGTGCCATGCAGACTTAAATTTTTCCCACTTGTGACGAATGCAGCTATCGATTTTTTTTTTGCATGCTTAGCATGCTAGTTAACATTCGTGTCAGTCAGGTGTTGGCTCTCACGCTGGCCAATAGAATCTTCCTGCCTATTCGTGGCAGCCAGCTATAGGCTCTCACTCTAGCCAGTAGAAAATGGCCGCAAACTACATGAAAACTGCCGTAGAAGCGTGAAAATGTCGATTCTTTCCACTATCGATGGGAGTTGGGAAATGCAAAGTCGGTCTTAGCCTAATCACTAACTTGGAGCATGTGCATGTAAATTTTGGTGCAAATCCGTCGAAAATTGCGGCCGTGCATTCGTTACACACACACACACATACATATCCCGCCTTTTATAGATAGAGATCCATTAAAATCTCCATGTCGTATGCACATAAATTATTGTAATATTTTACGATTTGAAATTACAACTACCAATATATACTCTATATAAAGATATGTAATTATGTCGGGCGTTCTTACCTATTTGTTTTGTATTGTTTTATTTTGTAAGGTTTTATTTTCCGCGAATCGTTTGAAGTTTTCAAACTCGATATTTTGTGTCAACAAACGTAGGAATATGAAACAGCAACTTTGCGCGAGAAATATCGCCTCATTTTTTTTTTAAAAAAAAGAGACATAATCCATACAATAGTCCGGCCTTCATTGTAACTTTACTGTGATGAAAACATGACAGATCTTGTGTAATACCTTTAATTCTTTAAACCAATTTCGGTGAATTTCCGGTCTTTGAAACAAAAGACACCCAATTACGCTGATTTACAAAGAACAAATATTGCTGGCAAATCACAAAAAAAAACAAACACTATTTACATTATTCGGACTATTGTCCTCATATTTGTTGCCATATTTATTGCAACGTTTCGGCCGTTGTACGCTCCGGCCTTCTTCAGGCGGTTGAAATGTCAAACTGAACCCTTTATTTCGCTCACTGGGGTAGACTGTTCTAGTTCAACGTGCCATGTATAAATGATGTCAGTTATCAGTTATTTCCTGTTAATTCCCCTCTCCAAGTTCTCCACTGTGAGTTCAATAACCGGTTAAGGCAGTGGAGAACCTGCAAATAAGTTGATAATCCCTAGAAAACGAATGAGTCAATTGCTTACGTCCTGACAACCCGCGTTCGAAATTCTGTCTTTAGGGAAATCGGTCTTCCCTGATCGTTTTAAAATCTGTTTCTTAGAGATTTTAATCTGACAATTTTATCCTCCCCACCCTCTACTAGCTTCAGACATAGCTTTTCTCTCTCGGAAGGTCAGTAGTAGTTATAGTAGGCTTTTGTTTGCTGGTGCCTTAACAATTTACAAATTAAAGAATGTGAGAATTGCCAATTAAATAGTAGTCTATTATATTCCATTAACGTTTATCGTCGTATATCAGCGACAAGATTATGGTCGGTTCCTTCTACTGTCCCAGTTAGTAACATACCCCCCCCCCGGCCAGGCTCTGTTTTTACAAAAGTCAGATCAGCCCCAAAATGAAGTACTACAGCGACATCTGGGCTGGAGCTATCTAATCCTCATTTTCCAGGTTTGATAGAGTATAGATGTATACGTTTGATAGATCTATACGTTTAAAAAAGAATTCCACAAAAAATATTGTCCTCAATTTAGTTGTGATAGTATTTCTTCACTGGAGATATACTAGGGGAAAAAATGTATATTTTTTTGTTTTTGTTTTTTCTACCAATCTATATATACATCAAAGTGTTGATATATAAATCAGAATTTCGAAGTGACTGGGAGTTTCACGTTTTAAGTGATCATCAGAATATTCAAAATTTTTCTATCTACAAATGGTCTATCCTCGGGATTGAGTGCATTTCTCATATGAATATAACAATTTCTAAAAAATACGATTCTGTATATATATATATATATATATATATATATATATATATATATATATATATATATATACAGGCATAAACAACATTAATTTTTTAAAATAGAGTTGAAAGGCGTCCACGTGGCCTTTTCGGTGCTTATTTATCTTCCATTGTACAACCCCTATCCCCCAGTCGAAACGACGCAAGCCCCTCACTATCCTATCGCTATTTCTATGGCAAATCTTCAAAAGAGTTACATTCCTTAGTTGTCTGTTTACTTGCATTTGAACGGTTTTGACACAATGTCTTACGAGGCTATTTAAGAACACGATTCTTAGTTAATATTTTCATTTTGTAGAAACTTGCGGTGTTGGGTGAAACTACCCCTAGAAAAAACCTATTCTAGGGTCATTTTTTTAAAAAAATCTTCTATACTAAATTTGATATAATTGATCCATACACCGAAGTATTTGAATTGTCTGGCATTTACAACCGCAGTTTGAACCCGATTGGCAAAATCTATTTTTCAGCCGGTTGGCCATTACGCTAACACGAGCTTGAAGTTATGAGGTAAAGAAAAGCCGAATAGGGCGAAAAGAAAGAAATAAAGAAAGAAAGTGAGGGGAGATGGGTGGAAGTGGGGGGTCAGAAACAAGCAAAGAGAAAACAATTTGGCATAAAGGTCGATATTCTAAGTCGATAAAGACGCGCCCCAACATCGAAGTGCACACAGACTCATGTAAACAAACACGTACATGTGCTTATCAATATTTTTTAACAAAGGACACGTCAGCCTTCACACATGTTCTCTCTCTATTACACACTGATTCTCCTTTAGACAGCTCTCCCTAAACGAGCACTCTAAAGTAAATACACACACACACACACACACACACACACACACACACACACACACACACACACACACACATATATATATATATATATATGTAAAGCTTTTAGGAGAAACCTGTTTTAAAAAAAATTTCTATATATAAAATTGAGACGAGTTTGTATGTATGTTCACTGTACAAGACCAATCTATTTTATAGAATGTTCAAGTATCCCTAAGCATAGGTCATTCGGGCTGGAAATATTCTAACGTAAAAGAAAATTTGTTCATCGTAGGGAAAGTAGGATTTACGTCTTTTCCGTTATACTGATTCATCTTTCAAAGTAAAAATTATCGTTTGTAACCGTTTTGTGCAAGGCTATAATTTCTTGTCCGTTCTAAATTCACTAACAAAAAAAAAATAGATGTATACGTTTAAAAAAGAATTCCACAAAAAATATTGTCCTCAATTTAGTTGTGATAGTATTTCTTCACTGGAGATATACGAGGGGAAAAAATGTAAATTTTTTTCGTTTTTGTTTTTTCTACCAATCTATATATACATCAAAGTGTTGATATATAAATCAGAATTTCGAAGTGACTGGTAGATTTCGAAGTGACTGGTAGTTTCACATTTTAAGTGATCATCAGAATATCCAAAATTTTTCTATCTACAATTCTCTATCCTCGGGATTGAGTGCATTTCTCCCATAAATATAACAAATTCTAAAAAATACGATTCTGTATGTATATATATATATATATATATATATATATATATATATATATATATATATATATATATATATATATATATATATATATATATAC
>OZ038494.1:61915150-61917650 GCA_964036315.1 Acanthosepion esculentum
CTTCAACCACTTTCCCACCGCCGCATTGTAGTTTCCCTGTGCCTTTTTCGTAAATAATTTCATGGTAATTATTCTGATGAGCTTTACTCTTTGCTACCAAGATTTCATGAATTTAAGTGCCACGATTACATTTTCGGCAATGCCTCATCATTTTACAGTTGAATTTACTAGATGTAACCGTAACTTCTATGCTAACAGTTTTTTTTCTTTTCTTCCTCCGTGGAATTCCCTTCCAGCTTCTTGATTTCCAGTCAACTTTGATCTTCAAAAATTTTAATGGAATGTCAACCATTACCTTCTACCTTATTAACTAGTTCCCCGACGAACCCAACTGGTTTTGTTCGTACACCTCACTGGTCTTTTGAACAGGAGTATAGGTTTATCCCTTGTTTCCTATTTAGGATTGGATTTCTGGTTCCTTATAAAGTCTACTTCAACTCTATACTTCTAACATCTCCGCCTAAACTTTAAAATTTTATTTACTATCCTATAAATCTTCTCATTCTCTTTCACTTCTAGTAACTCTTTTGCGTCTTAGAGACATTATCGCTTATACTTGATTAATATATATATATATATATATATATATATAATATTTGGCTGTCTATAATGTAGTTTGGAAAACCGTTGTTAACTAGCGCTTGTTTTATGTTACTAATTCCTTTAAGGAATGAATTCGCCAGAATGAGACCAAGCGCGCTCTCGTAAGGCAAGAATAATTTCGCTTATATATATAAAGAAATTATATGTTAGTGTTAGGGTTATATGTTGTCATTGTTTACGTTAAGATACGTTTCGTGAGGAGATATGATTGATCGAGAAATGTGTTTATAAACATTAATTTTGACTTTGCTAACTAGTGGCTTTTCTGTAGCTAAATGGCATAGACGTCAGATCAAATGACGGCTTCCGTATAGGAATACAGGTTTTATTCCTGTCGGAGAACGCATAATTTCTACAAAATTTCTCGAACATTCAGGCCGGTAAATGTAATTAATTCTGTTTAATTAAAAACAGCATTTACTTAAACAAATTGTCTCTATAAAAATAACGTATAAACAGAAATATATATTACATACATATATATATATATATATATATATATATATATATATATATATATATAATTATGTAGACATAATTTTGATATTTATGTAAAGAACTTTTTTTTCTTGATTAATGGGATTTTTTTAAGTCCATCTTATTATAATCATCATTATTTCTTCAAAGCTTTTATCACAACCGCCATTATTATTAGTTTTATTCAATGCAGAGACGGATCGGTAATCTTACATCAACGCGCATGCCCACGAGTGATCTATGAAATAGACGGTATTCCTTTAGATTTCGAATATCAAAAAGCGATAGCTTATCTTTCCCTCTCTTCTTTCACTCCTTAATATACCGTCGATAACTGCTGTCCGACAAGCAAATAAATATAATCATTTTTATGTTTACTTTATGAAGCAACCTAATTTCGAATCAAAAAGACATAGAGAAAGAATGGAAACGTTGGGCGGGGGAGAAAGGGAGTGGCGGATGGTGTACAACAACAAATAAGTAGTTAAAAACTATATACAAAAAATAAACATTGTAACGTTTTGTATATAGGCAAAAAACAGCAAAAGATATGCCAACAAATAAATCCGCCTTGTGAAGAGGCTTCTCATCAAATAGTGCCATTTATCATTATGCCAATATCTCTACGATTATGCAAGCCGTTGGATTGACAAATGATCTCTATTGTAACTCTTGCGGTCCTGGTGAGCGGGAAATATCAGATTAGTATCTGCATATTGACAGAGAATTGTCTTTTCCACTATGGCAAATTGCCGCTCCAAACTTCGAGGCGGCGTTGCAAAGCTTAACAGGGCGGAAATAGTGCACATGTCGGACCACGAGTGCGCACACGCCTCGGCTCGAAAACGAGGCTATGAGTCAGAGGGGCGGATAAGCGCCATGAATTAATATTCAGACAGAGAAGATTTTTAACGGATATTCCACCATTCGCGGTATTTAATATGCAGATTCAAATAGCTATACCATGATTTTTTCGTAAAGTAGCTTTTTGTGAATGCAACGCCAATGCGGGACAATTATTTGGAGTGTGAAACTGACGCACTACTTGTGATAAAGTTAAAAACTACATCAGAATGCGTCGATTCTCTTTGATAGAGGTAGAGTCAAAATGTTAATTATTATACTCTAACAGAAGAGAAATACTTCATAATCTATATTTAAGGAGTATTAGGTATACATACATATATATATATAAAGGGTAGTTCCAACAAGAGAAAAGTGTGTATATTAAAAAGAAGAGAGAAACCGCAAACATTTTTGGTTGTAATGCGGATTTAAAAAAAAAAAATATTATGTTTTATTTTCCATAATTTTCTACACGGGTTTCCGGTCTCGCGACCTTCATCAGGCAAAGAGTAGATATTTCCACATATTATTGAAAATATCCACACTTTGCCTGATGAATGTCGGGAGACCGGAA
>OZ038494.1:61925150-61940150 GCA_964036315.1 Acanthosepion esculentum
TTGAGGCAACGTTCGCCCGCAACAGATACCCGGATATGGCTACCCGGGAGGAGATTGCCGCATGGACCAATCTCACAGAGGCCAGAGTCAGGGTAAGTGGTGCCATCGTTTTGCTAGCTTCTTTGTCGTTTTCTTTCGTTTCTTTACCTCCCCATTACCTTTTTTTTTTATCAACCCCATACGCTTTTCATCATTCTTTTTCCACGAATCTCTCTATCTCTTTCAGTGTTCTTTCTTTCTGTCTTTTTCAACCAGTTCTACCTATTCTTTTTTCTGTCTCTTTCTTGCTCATTCAATGATACTTTTTCTTTTTTAATGAGTGGCCCCCCGTTTCTTTATTTTTTGAATATATATTGAGAATCTATCTATCTATCTATCTATCTATCTATCTATCTATCTATATATATATATATATATATATATATATATATATATATATATGTATGTGTGTGTGTTATACAGCAAAAATAGACTATACACACATGAGGTAATTTTGTATTTTTTTCTGTATATGCTCTATATATGTCATAATAAATCCATGGAGCTCTCTCTGTAGATCAGTTTTAACATCTGATATTACCAGGATTCACCTGGAGTATATACCAACGGATCTATTACCTGTACTATATATATATATATATATATATATATATATATATATATATATATATATATATATATATATATACATACATACATATACATACATATATATATATATATATATATATATATAAATATATATATATATATATATATATTTATATATATTATACAGCAAAAAATTCAAAATTGCCTCATGTTGGTTTAGTCTATTTGAAACTGGCACAACCTTAAAATAAAACTGAAATAGACTATATCCACATGAAGTAATTTTGAATTTTACTCTATGATAGATATGCTCTGTTATGATAAATCCATTGAGCTCTCTCTGTAGATCAGTTTTAACATCTGATATTACCAGGATTCACCTGGATTATATACCAACGGATCTATTACCTGTACTATATATATATATATATATATATATATATATATATATATATATATATATATATATATATATATATAAAATGTTTGAAGCCAGCCTTACAATTAGCAATGATATGAACTTGAAAAAAAAGGTCAATCATTGAAAAAAGAATCAGATAATTTAAGAAACTTTTACAAGAAATGCAAACAAAAAAAATTGTCCTGCAGTAATCAAGGCTAAAGGATAATATTTTGAGGAGAGCAAGATTTAATCATATTTTTTCTTTTTGTTATAATAAATTTTCTAATAAAAAGTCATATGTCACTTTTCTTTAACCATGTATAATAATTTTATCTTATTTAATGTACAAAACAACTATTTTGGTCCAATTTAAAAAATTACAAGTTGGATCAAACTTGGAAATGTAGTATATATGTAAATATATGTATATATGGGTGTGTATGCGTGTATCCAGAAATAAAGAAGCACACACACACACACACACACACACACACACACATATAAATATATATATATATATATATATATATATACACATAGCAAATCAAACTCAATATAGCGCCACTTGCTCACATATTCCGTGGTGGAACTCAACTGAAGTTCTCTGTAACCATAGGAGTCTACTATCACCAAGACGCTCAAACTGAAGCATTAGAAGCCGGATCAAGCAATGATATACACAGGATAGAAATTGTTAGGAGGATTTGATAATTATAATTAAGTAATTCATTGTGTCTGAAACAAACCTCAACAGAATACAGAAAGCACTGGACGGCCGTTTCGTCCTATATTTGGGACTCATCAGCAGTGCGCATCCACTACCGAGAATTGAAATTTTATTATATATATAATTGTAGTAAATTTAACCGATAAAATCTGTTTCATTTTTATTAAGTTTGTCCAATTTTTTAAATAAGCTGTTGGCGGTTAAAAGTGTCAGCGAGCAAATTCCATGATGAAGCTAAGAATTTTTTTATACTTTATGATATTTATGACATTTTCCTCTTGAATGGGCTCAAAAGAACTCGAAGGAAAAATGACCTAAAACATGAACTCTGGACAGTTTATCCACAATTTTGATCCGGTTATACAGCAAGATATTCTTAAATTTATAAAATTTTCTATTTAATATTTCCATGGTAACTGTTCTGATAAGCTTTTCTCTTTGGTCCCTAGACTTTATGAATTTAATCGCAGCACTAGATTGGCAGTTAGGTCTCATCATTTTACAGTTGAAATGGCGAGATAGAAACGTAAGTTTTTCTTTCCCACTTCTCGCTTATGGATCTTTCTTCCATAAACTTTTCAATCAACTTTGATCTTCAAAAATCTAAATGCAATGGCAACCGTTATCTACTGTCTTCTTAATTCATGTTCTTTAACTTGATCATTCCTTAGTAATTTAGGAGGCACGGTAGAGTAATGGATTGTGGCTCGGACTGATGAATCAGTGAGCAGAGTTCGTTTCCCAGTTGAGTTCATCCCATTCACTCACTTGAGAAAGGTATGAATTTATCTCTCCTCTCCACCAAACTATGGGTAAAACAGAGTGGGTTCTATAACCTTGAACAGCATCTAATCTAGGAGAAGGAAATCTCTCAATTGAAAACTGTATGTAGCCCTGATCGTTCGCATCGACTCAATGATGCCGACTACGGTCGATTCATTTAATAATGTTTTTTTCCTAATAATTACACTCTGTAATCCCTTGAATCTTAGTGGCTTTATTGCCTTGCTTGGGGTGAAATGATAAAAATACAATAAAAAACTAAACAAACTTTGTTGGTTGAAAATATATAACAGGTTCGAATTTAACAAACCTTGTTATATACATATGTGTGTTTATTCTATCCGTTGTCGTTTTCGACGCATGCGCTGATGTTATTTGCGTACAAATTAACATGCAGAATCTGTATAAGATAGGTTTCATGCGCAGACTGCTTCCAAGTGATGGATTAAACTAAAATTTTCATAAAGAACATATAAACTGAGACGGTAAGCACGAAGTTATCAGTTGGGTCATCTTTATTACTCACGCCAAAATATATTTTTTTTTTAATTTTAGTTTTATTATCTTATTTCTTTTACTTTTGGAGTGGGGATGCTGTTGGCGGTGGGGGTTTCTTTTTCTAAAAATTTCCAACATTTTTCGCTAAAATTATCTGGAATTAAATTTCACTCACGTTGTAGCCTCAAAGCTCTCAGCCGATTCGTAAATCGATATCCCTGAATATAGACACATATGAAAACGTGATATTTTTTTTTTTTACTACGAAATGGCCTGTTGCTAAAAGAGACAAAGATTTTGTAAGTTCTGTGGCACCATCACAAGCGTCGATTAGACTCAACTTTCAAGGAAAAGAAATCTTTGGCATACAAAGAAAAAATACAGAGAAATACGTGTCACTTTCGTGCAGATTTTCAGTCCTATATGACCTCTATATGAATGAAGCAGTAAAATAGGTTATCTTCAAAATGTTTAAACTTTACATACAGCACAATAGACATTGGTCGTATTTTTTTTTTTTTTTAAATAGAAAAATAAAAAGACCAAGGCATCTTTCGATGTTTAAATAATCTACTTTTCTACCAGGATGAATCAGTAAGTCCGTAGCGAATAATGATTATTACCCCTGGGATCCACGGCGAAGTGTTGATCGAAGTACATTGACAGGGAATTAAATTATGTTCAAAATAAATACTTGCGATGTAAGCTACGTACTTATTAACATACCAAGATACATAGATTTATTTATATGAATATATGTATGCATATAATCGATGTTGTTGTTGTTATTATTATTATTATTATTATTATTATTATCGAAAGGGGTGCTGAAAAACACGGCTTGATTCCACTCCCAAAATCCAAGCAAATATCATAATATACTTCATAACGTACTTGCTCAGGATCAGAGGAATGAAGACATCTCGACGGGCGAGGAACAAAGATCGTTATGACCGATCCTATTTTAAAAAATTAGTTTCTTTAAATGGGATCGGTTATTATAGTAAATAATTATTGCTCTACTCTTGCTATAGAGGCCTCTTTTGAATTAACGCTATGAACGTTTTGAATTTATATTCTTTTCGTTCTCATTACATTTGTGTGTGTGTATGTATATATATATATATATATATATATATATATATATATATGTATATATATATATATATGTATGTGTGTGTGTGTGTGTGTGTAATATACATGTATATATATATATATATATATATATATATATATATATATATATATATACGAGCAAATTATCGCTTACCGAAAGGCGTCTCTTTCTAAATAATACATGCACACACACACGCACACACAAACAAACGCATACACATATATATAGAAGTATCTCAAGTGTTGATCAAATATCATAATATACTTCATAACCTACTTGCTCAGGATCTGAGGAATCAAGTTGGCGAAAGAGAGATAGAGAGAGAGAAGGGAAAGAGATAGACAGAGATAGAGATAAATAAGAGAACGAGGATAGAGAGAGAAAAGATATATATATATAGAGAGAGAGAGAAGAGTGAGAGGAGAGAGAGAAGAGATAGACGATAGAGAGCGAGAAGAGAGAGAAAATGGAGAAAGACAAGATATATATATATACATATATAGAGAGAGAGTGAGAGAAGAGAGAGGAAATAGAGCGAGAGAAGAGAGAGGCAATAGAGAAAGAGAGAGAAGAGAGAGAAATGGGGGAGAGAGAAGGGAGAGAGAGAAGAGAGAGAGAGAGAGAGAATTAAATGATTTTATTCTTTAATCCGACATATTCTTATTACTTCAAACATTATTTTAAGTGGATACCCGCATTTGAGTAGACACTCCGTTTATTTTAAACACTATTTATTTCGATTACCGGCCACTATGATAAAGAAAACGTGCCTTCCGACAGGAAACGAACATGCAACATGCAACGGAAAAGCATATATGGTGCATTTATACGTTTTTTTATTAAACATTTCAACACGATCTCTCTCTCTCCCTCTCTCTCTCTCTCTCTCTATCTATCTATCTATTTATCTATCCATATATATATATATATATATATGTAGATATGCATATATATTTATTATAAACACAAAACAATTACTCACGACAAAGATGCATTTTGTTTCGATGCTGAGGCATCTCGACGGATGAGGAACAAAGATAGTTATGACAGAACATATTTAAAAAAAATTTTTTAAAATACGATCGGTTATTATAATAAATAATTATTGCTCTACACTTGCTATTGAGCCCTCTTTTGACTTAACGCTCTGAACGTTTTGAATTTATATTCTTTTCGTTCTCATTACATTTGTACGCATATATATATATATATATATATATATATATATATATATATATATATATATATATATATATATATATATGAATAGAGGCAAAACGCAAACTTATCTGAGCCGGCGTGCTTCGTACTCTGACGAACTTTATTATGGCAAATGTCTAAGATAACTTTTCATTTTGTCCTTATTCATGTTGTCCTCTTACAGATATATTGTAGTTATATCTGAATTTTTTACTCACAGACAGACGCATATATATATATATATATATATATATTCGAAAGGCGTCTCTTTCTAAATAATACATGCACACACGCACACACAAACACACACACGCACAAACAAACAAACGCGCGCACACACACGCATATATAGAAATAAGTGTTGATCAATAAGTTCAGTTAGCTGAATTTTCATCTGTAATTTTCACTGTTTTAATGTTCCATATATATGATCTATATTTAAGTGGATTTACACAAAGGAGATTATGTTGAAAAATAAAAGCTTTCTTTTCATCATTTGGCTGTAGAATCCTTCAAGAACTTACATCCCTTTGCATTTAAAAAAAAATGCACTTCATTAGATATTTTTGTTCAATTTCGAAAACACCAAATATGCAATGTACAGTTTTACAGAAAAAGAAATTATTGAATCGGCGAATTCTGGTCAAAGTTATTATGTTCAACTGAGTACTAATTCTCTTGAAAATTCTTTTGTGCCAATTTTCGAGTGTCGTCTTGAATAGTTATGCCGGTGTGAATTTTTCAACCTTTTAAAATAAGAGTGAGTATTCAAATAAACGTTCCGTAGGTAATTCTTATCAAGTTTATTAAACGTGGAACGAAATAATCCTGTCACGTAAAAGATGATTCTAAAAATAATGAACGTACCGTAAAAAAAATACAAACAATTCCGGTGGATGTCAGAAGACTGAAGGAAATTATTTAAGAATATTTAAAAATTTAAGAATTACTTGACCAACTTTTGACGGAGATCAGGCGAGAGAGCTCTAATGCAAACCACTCTACCATAATTACCGCCCAGGCTGTAAAAACGAAAAGAAAAGAAAAATGATGTTGCATCATTACTAGATCCATGAAGCAGGCGCCGGAGGTTCTTATGTGAACGCAATTATTTAAGTGCGCTACAAAATTTTTTCAAGAATGTTAGTTGATTGGTTGATGAGTATTATTTACCGTTTTGTAAATATATTTATATATTCAAGTATTTTCGCTTGCGTACATATGCTTATTTTATAGGTATTGACATATGAATCACGCCAAGGCATAAAAACATCTTCTGAAAAAGACAAAATGACACGGAATAGCTCTTTGCATTTTAAACGCCAGATGGACCTCCATGAGTGGTGGTTGGCGTATTGTAGCTCTCTAGTGAAAGAGATAAAAATCTGTATGATATTTAATATGGCCGTCTTTTATTTTATTTTTTTGTTTTTGTTTTTGTGACTTTTGTTATAATTATTTATTTTAATTCCTTGCTTACGTTTTCTTGTTTTTTTTTTCTCGATTTCTTTTTTTTTTTTTTTTGCTTATTTATACTATTTTTCATATTCATTCATTTCTTGTTCTTTTTTTGGACGGATTTTATTGCACACTTTCTTAGATATTTTCTTCTTTCTTGCATTTTTTTCTTTTCATTTTTTCTAATTCAAGTCGCCTTTCTGACATTCGTTTTACTTTTGTCTTTTATAGTTTATGGCTTTCTCTGAAAAATGTTCTTTTTTTTGTTTATTTTTATACTTTTTGTTCTGGGTTTCTTTTCCAGTTCATATCATTCCTTCTTTATTTCCTTCCTTCCTTCATTCATTCCTCCCATCCTTCATTCCTTCCTTTCTTCCATCCTTCCTTACTTCATTCATTCATTCCTCCCATCTTTTGTTCCTTCCTTCCTTCCAACCATCCATCCTTCCTTCCTTCAATTTATCTTTCCGCTATTCCCCCCTTCCTTCCTTCCATCCATTTATCCCTTCATCCTTCCTCACTTCTTTCTTTTCTTCCATCCATGCATCCTTCATTCCATCCATCTTCTTTCCTTCTTTCCTTCCTTCCTTCTATTCAGCCATTCATCCTTCCTTCCTTTCTTTCTTTCTTTCTTTCTTTCTTCCTTCTTTCCATTAATCATGCTTGCTTTCCTTCCTTCCTTCATTTCCTTCCTTCCTTCCTTCCTTTCATCCTTCCTTCCATTCTTTCTTCCTTCTTTCCATTCATCCTTCCTTCCTTCTTTCCATTCATCTTGTTGTCTGCCTTCCTTCCTTGCTTCCTTCCTTCATTCGCCTACCTTCCTTCCTTTCTTTCTTCCTTCATTCCTTTCTTCCTTCCTTTCTTGCTTCCTTCCTTCCTTCCATCCATCCATCCACCCTTCCTTCCTTCCTTTTTTCATTCCTTCCTTCCTTCCATTCATCTTGCTTGCCTTCCTCCCTTCCTTCTTTCCATTCATTCATTCATCCTTTCTTCCTTCCTTCCTTCCTTCCTTCCTTCCTTCCTTCCTTCCTTCATTCATTCATTCATTCCTTCCTTTCTTCCATTCATCTTGCTTGCCTTCCTTCTTTCCATTCATTCATTCATCCTTTCTTCCTTCCTTCCTTCCTTCCTTCCTTCCTCCCTTCCTTCTTTCCATTCATTCATTCATCCTTCCTTCCTTCCTTCCTTCCTTCCTTCCTTCATTCATTCATTCCTTCCTTCCTTCCATTCATCTTGCTTGCCTTCCTCCCTTCCTTCTTTCCATTCATTCATTCATCATTTCTTCCTTCCTTCCTTCCTTCCTTCCTTCCTTCCTTCCTTCCTTCCTTCATTCATTCATTCATTCATTCCTTCCTTCCTTCCATTCATCTTGCTTGCCTTCCTCCCTTCCTTCTTTCCATTCATTCATTCATCCTTTCTTCCTTCCTTCCTTCCTTCCTTCCTTCCTTCCTTCCTTCCTTCATTCATTCATTCCTTCCTTCCTTCCATTCATCTTGCTTGCCTTCCTCCCTTCCTTCTTTCCATTCATTCATTCATCCTTTCTTCCTTCCTTCCTTCCTTCCTTCCTTCCTTCCTTCCTTCCTTCCTTCCTTCCTTCCTTCATTCATTCTTTCCTTTCTTCCATTCATCTTGCTTGCCTTCCTTCTTTCCATTCATTCATTCATCCTTTCTTCCTTCCTTCCTTCCTTCCTTCATTCATTCATTCCTTCCTTCCTTCCATTCATCTTGCTTGCCTTCCTCCCTTCCTTCTTTCCATTCATTCATTCATCCTTCCTTCCTTCCTTCCTTCCTTCCTTCCTTCCTTCCTTCCTTCATTCATTCATTCATTCATTCCTTCCTTCCTTCCATTCATCTTGCTTGCCTTCCTCCCTTCCTTCTTTCCATTCATTCATTCATCCTTCCATCCTTCCATCCATCCTTCCTTCCTCTTTGTTTATTTTCTCGTCAATTAGTTTTATGAAATTTTCATTCCTTTTTTTTCTGTGAAGCTTTTTTTTTTATTATCTTTTTTAATATTTCGGTTCCTATTCTACATCTACTACAACTGCTCTCGTCTTCTTTCTACTATCTTCTATTATCACGCATTGAAAAGTATAGAACATTTATAACGACCGTAACCTGATTGTTATAACGACCGTAACCATATATTCTGATTGTGTATCGGGCTTCGTTTGTGCATTATGAACTGCAGATACCAACGTTAAACAAGTACAAAAATTAAAATATCTAGGAAGTGTTTTAATAGAGAACCTATTTTCGAAGTGCCAGTTATGATAGCGAAAAATGCCTTCCAGAAGACTAGCAAAATATTAAGAAACAGGAAAATGTCATTAGAAACAAAGAAAAGAACACTTGTGTAATATCAGTCCTCCTATATGACAGGGAAGGCTGGACAATCTTCTCACAGATGAAGAAAAGACTTAAAATGTGGTTCTACAGAAAGATGCTGAGAATACCATGGACTGAACACGTTAGCAACGGCAAAAGTTTAGAAGAAAATGGTAACAAAAAAGACACATACTTAACCTCAGAAAGAAAGTTTAATTTTCTATGGCATATAATGAGGAAAGAGGGCTTGGAGAATTCGACAATCACAGGAAATATTGAAGGCAGGAGGGACAAATGATAACAGCCCATAACTTACTTAACGAGTTTGTGTAACTGTTTGGCAGAAGAGGGATTAGGAGATATAGCAAAAAGACGGGAAATTGTGGAGAGCCATGATCGGCTACGTCCTGAAGGGACACGGCACACAGAAAGTAGCATATATTGAAAAGGAATAACGAGCGATTCAGTGCCTAGACATCAAACAGATAAAAAATATTCGATAAATGCCCGATAGTAGAAAACTAATTCGGCTACAATCAATTAACTTATTCCGTCCAAAGATTATACCAGCCGTATAAAGATTATACCAGCCGTATAAAAATTATACCAGCCGTATAAAAATACGGCAACGTCCGGCTACAGATATAATAACACGACACTTAAGAAGTGTCAACAATGTACAAGTTGTATCGACTCAAGGAAAGGCGATCAGGATTCGTTGACATATCAATTTCAGGCGATAAAACTTGAGATATAATAGCTGGCCTGACAACAATTTCGGACTTAAACAAACAAATTAAAACCACCACCACCAATAGGAATGGTTAAGTTTGTGATGCAATGGAATAACCAGTCACCCTCATGAATGATTACACTCTAGATAGTAAGTACCTATAAAGTCAACTGTCTACGAGAGACTGCAGAAAGAGTGAGAATGAGAACATTGCTCTCTCCTGTTCTTCACTGTTGAACTCTTTGCCTTGAGCAGAGAGGAACCCGGACAAGGCTTTGCCGAAGGGCTAAGTGTCGTCCGGGGGGTGGTGTGGGAGGTAGAGAGAACCTGAACCCGCTTATGCAGGTTCTAAGGGAATATTTTTGGTCCACCCTACGGGCTCGGAGAACCCACGGTAAACCTTTTTGCCATATACATCTCTCGTGGTGGGGTGGGGGCTGTTAAATATTAAGAGTGAGGGCGAGACGACGCAAGCACGTCCGACGTCCCAATTAGTGGCACTCACTATTAGATTGGCCTGTGTGTATAACTGTACCGTATTTCATATTGTACTGGTTGTGTGCAATAAACCTTTCTTCTATTATCCACCTGGATATTTATTCCCTTAGCACGGAATATAACAGTTTGACTCATCGAATTTAAGCTGTGGAGAAGAATGAGAGATGCAAGTCGTTCGTGAGCAACTCAACACGAACTAGAGTTAAGGTTCAAGTAACGGGGTGTTCTTTTTTACTTGATACAATCAATGAAGAAGGACAGAAATATATGCAAAATTTTCTACACACGCAGAAAATTGTTCTCTAATTAAAGGAAAGGCACTCTTTTGAAAAGTAGACGTTGGTCACACTCATTGTTTTATCTGATACATACGCTAAAGGTTCCTTTATAAATTAAGAGGTTGAAGAGAATAACTAATGATAAAATAGAATGACTGCAAGGAGTTTGATCATCATTGTTTATCTAACACTAGTGAACTTGTGTCAGACTAACTTAATCTTAGTAAATACTTATCTATGTGTCAACCCTGAACTATGCTTTCCCCGACCATTTCTTTCTTCCCCGTCCAACAAATGTGGCTTTTTCCATGCCCAGCTTTGTAAATATGTATCTAAGTCTGTTCACATTTATCTATCAATTTATACCTATTCTTGTCGACCTATCGACAATATATACCTTATTTTGCACGCATCTCTGAGTCACCTTGCTCTCCTTTTACTAGTTTTTCTATTTCTTTTATTCTTTACTCTTTCTTTTTTCCACATGCCTTTCTTTTTCGTTCACCTCCTTTTATCTTACTTTCCTCTTCTCTTCTCTGTTGCTACTTACTTTTTTCTTTCTTTTTCATTTCTCCTTGTTTTTTTTTGCTTTTTTCTTCTTTTTCACTCTTGTTCCTTTTTAATTCCTACACCATTTTTCTTTCCCTCCTTTTCCTTTTCCTTCCCTCCTTTTTTTATCCTTCCCGCCTTTTCTCTTTTCTTTCCCTCTTTTTCTTTTTCCTTCCCTCCTTTTCTTTTCCCTTCCCTCCTTTTCTCTTTTCTTTCCTTCTTTTTCGTTTTCTTTTCATTCCTTTTCTTTTTTTCCTTCCCCCTTTTTCTCTTTTCTTTTCTTCTAACTTCTTTATTTCTTTGTCCTACTAGCCCTTTCGTTTGGGGGCTTAATTCTTTTTTTTTCTTTTGTCTCTTCTTTTCATTTTCCCATTCTTTTTTCACCTTTCTCGATTTTTTAACTTTCTTTTTTCTTCTTTTTCTTTCCCTCCTCTTTTTTTTTTCTTTACGACTTCTTTCTTCGTTTCCTCTCCCCTTATTTTCTCTTTTCTTTTCTCTTCACTTTTTATTTCTTTCTTTCCCTATACTTTCTTTACTTTCACTATTCCTTTTTTTAAGGATCCTTTTTTTCTTATTTTTCTCTTTCTCTATTTCTCTTTCTGTTTATTTCCTTCTCTCATTCATTCATCCATTTTTTTCCTCTTATTTTTTCTTCTCTTCCCGCTACTTTTTATCTGTCGTCTTCTTTTTACACCATTTTTCTCTTTCTCATTTTCTTTTATTTTCCATTTTCAATCTCACTTCTTATTTTTTACATATTTTTCTCTTCCCATTATTTATTTCCTTTTTTACATTTTCCTTTCTCTACACGCTTCTCTTCTCCTTTTTCTCTTCCCCCTTTATTTTTATTTTTCTATTCCTTTTCTTCTTTTTCTATTCTTTTTTCTATCATCTTTTATACTCTTTTCCCCTTTCTTTTTCCAACGATTCTTTCCCTCCCTCCCTCTCTTTATTAACCGTCTTACTCTCTCCAGCATTCACTTTCCTCTCTCCTACGCTCTAAACCCTAATAAAACAATAAATTCAATTTTCCAAAGTACAAACACACTGAAGATTTTAAAAAATCATAATAAAAAGTGGAAGTTAGGACGCCATATTGATTATTGTCAGTTCTATGTTTATAGAAAGCGAACGTGCCTATAATAATGGAATTGCCCAGTGTCTCGACCAGACCCCAAACACTCACATCTGTTCCCTGCACCTCTCATCCATTCTCTTGTCTTTTCTTTTCCTCTGTGTCATTGCTTACTGCTTACCTTTTTGTTCTCCACATGAGCCCACCCCTATAGTCATTATTGCTGTTCCACCTTTCTTTTCATTGTGATAATCTCCCTTACCGACACTAACTTCGTCTTGATTCTTCATGATTTTCTAAATATTATCATTATCATTATTATTATTATTATCATTATTATTATTATTATTATTATTATTATTATTATTATTATTATTATTATTAATAATAATAATGGTTTTAGTAACTGGATTAAGGAACCAATTGCCGATTTCGCCAATATATATATATATATATAATTATTATTATTATCATTATTATTAATTATTAACGGTTGTTGTAACTGGATTAATTGTTGATTGCTTCAATATATTATTATTAATACAATATATATATATATATATATATATATATATATATATATATATATATATATATATATATATATATATATATATATATATATAGGGTTCGATAGATAAATTGTCGCCTAAATTACGCAAAAATGAAAATAGCAGTAACATTTCATTTTAACAGATATACTTACAAAAATACTAAAGAGTAAATTTATTCAATAAATACCAATATTGCTCCAAACATGGCCTCCGGACGACTTCGAAATCTCCAGTAACTCTTCTGGACGGTCTCCATGTTTAAGTTGGTGAATGCTGCCATAATCCTTGCCTTCAGTTCGACTTTCATCTTACAAGGACTTTTGTTGTATCTAGCTCAACAGCGCTTCACGCATAATAATCAAGGGAGTTGACGTCTAGGGAGTTAGGTGACCAGATGTAAGGGTTGATATCGTCGAAGAAATTGTCTGGAAGCCATGTCTGGGTCCTCTTTCTTCCAGCAGCCACCCTCTTGACCCAGGGCAGTACTATCTCTTCGAGGCACTTGAATGAAGCCTCTGTAATAAGCCTCACCAACAAATTCAGGAGTTCTTTTCTCATCAGAAGGATCAGAGTGAGTTTTTCGACCTGCCGTACCTTCGTAATCACCATTAGACTCATCCAACTCTTTCTGAATCCTCTGCACTGTCCTCAGATTGGTACCCAAACACTCTGAAATGTTCCTATTGGAGCTTCCGGTGCGAATACCAAGCATTACAGCATGCCGTTTCCAAATTTCTGGCGTAGTGAATTGAGTTATGGTGCTCTTTTTTCTCACAGACGCTGCCCAACTGTCCCTACTATACTGTGTTGTCGACAAAATCAAAAAATAAACAACGCGCATGCGCGAAATTAAAAAGATAAATTGGTGACAATTTCCCCATCGCACGCTCTGTATATATATATATATATATATATATATATATATATATATATATATATATATATATATATATACAGAGGGTCTGTGAGTCTATTAGAATCTTTTCCAATCAATCCGAGTGCTTCAAATACAACTGGAATTGTTAATGTCCTCATGTGCCACATTTTTGAGATTTCCATTTCAATGTCCTTGTATTTGATAGTTTTTCGAAGATTTTCAAAATACATTGCAGTCTGCAGCGACTGCCATGTCAATAAGGAGGAAGATTTTGTCTTTGCTGTCTCTAATCACGATGTCAGGGCGATTTGCTTTGATTGCTCTGTCTGCGTGTATTGTAAAGTCCCATAAAATGTTCACAGGTCCTATCTCTGTAACCAGAACAGGGAGATATTCATACCAGTTCCTTGCAGTTTCTTTTCTGTAAAATTTGCAGATTTTCCAGTACACATATTGACCGACACTATCGTGCCGTGTTTCATATTCAGCGGGTACCAATACCGCGCAACCTGGTACAAGACGGTCAATTCTTGCTGGATATTTACCTCAGAATCTGCATTTTGGACTAACACAATTTTTCAGTATATTTGCTTGATAATCTTTAGTTAACAAGCATTGGCCCTGTTCAGCAAGAATAAACCCTTCGGTTTCAGCTTTCAACCCTGCACTACGTAGCCACTGATGAATACGGAGTTTGTCTACATCATCTTTTTTGGTACGGGCAGAATATTGACCGTGGGGGGGTTTATCTTGACATCGTTTCTGTAGCTTGTAGGTTGCATTAGCATTTGCTTTCTTTTTTAAGTATTTTTACAGCTGCAGCTGGTGTATTATGCTTTACTTGCATTTCTTCACCCATTTGAAACTTTATTTTGAACTTGTTGGCTTCCTTTATTACTGAATAACGTTTCTTACGCATTGTCGTCTTTGACAAAGAATTTGAGATCATCCATGAAGAGTAGGTGATAGAATATTTTCTGATTTAATTTGTATCCATAGCTATCATTGTTTACACAATTTACATTATTCGGACTATTGTCCTCATCTTTGTCGCCATATTTATTACAACATTTCGGCCGTTGTACGTTCCGGCCTTCTTCAGGTGGTTGGAATGTCGAATTGAACCCTTTATTTCTCTCACTGGCGTAGACTGTTCTAGTTCCACGTGCCATGTTTAATGGATGTCAGTTATCAGTTATCTCCTGTTAATTCCCCTCTCAAAGTTCTCCACTGCCTTAACCAAGGACACATGGCACAGTGGATAAAGACGTTAGTTAGATCCAGTGACAGGACGCAAAGAGTGTGTGTTCAATACCCGGTTAAGGCAGTGG
>OZ038494.1:61955150-61985150 GCA_964036315.1 Acanthosepion esculentum
TTCTTTTAAGCTAGCAAATCTTAGATACTCCACTTGCTAGCCATATGAAGAAAGAAACAACAGGGACACGTTCGTAAGGTGGAAAATTTAAAAAAAGTTAAAACCATACAGCAATCATGCCCATATTTGCAACCTATGTCAACATGAAAAATTAGTGACACCAAAAACCTTTTAAACAAGAAATCCGAAATCTTAGGTACTTGCCCTCATATCAAAAAAATTTTATGAAGTGAATATGAGGCCGGATAAAAAAAATTAATTTAAAACCCCACTATTATATTTACAATGCGTTTGCATTCACTCCCCACCCTTCCTTATTTTTACGTTACACTTGCTTTTCTTTTCTACTTCTTTTCTTTATACATTTACGATACACTTGCTTTCCTCTTCTTTTCTCCTATTCTCTTCACCCTTCTTCTTCCTTCCACTTCTTTCTTTCTATTACACTCAACGTTATGCGTTTGACGGCCGTGCGTTTGTTTATTTATTTTTGAAAAATAATAATGTAGCGTTCTTTGTATTTTTTTAAAATAAAGCGTTGAGTGGTCAGTTGAGAAAAATTGCCTGATGATGCCGTGAGGTCGAAACCAAGGTCGCGTATTCAACTCACCTCCGAATTTTTAAAGTATATATATATATATATATATATATATATATATATATATATATACGTCTTAAGACATTTTTTATGTTTATACGTTCTTTTCATCGATAAAAATATTTAACTAAATGCTCTGTTTATAATAAACAGTATTAACAACATTTACCGGCCTGAATGTCCGATAAATTTTCATAGAAAATATAGACCATTTACTTAAATATTTGTATCTATAAAAAGAACGAATAAACATAAAAAATGTCTTAAAAAATAATTGTCGGACTTTGTCCATTTCATAATATTTATACATATATATATATATATATATATATATATATATATATATATATATATATATATATGAAATGTGTATGTATATATATATATTGTGTATGTATATAATTATATAAATATGCTATTTTATATATATATTATTTATATATTATTCTGATATATATATTATTTAATATATATATATATATATTATTTAAATATGTATATATTATTTTATTTTAATATATATATATATTAATTTATTTTAATATATATATATATTATATATATATTATTCTGATATATATTATTTATTCAAAAATTATAACATAAGCATGTTATAACATCACTACAAAAATAGGTATTTTGCTTCAACTCATTACTTGTATATATGTTATTTTGATATATATATATTATTTTGATATATATATTATTATTCTGATATATATATATATTATTTTACATATATATTATTTTATTTTAATTTGTATATGTATATATTATTTTATTTTAATATATATATATATTATATATATTTTTCTGATATATATATATTATTTATTCAAAAATTACAACATATGTATGTTATAACATCATGACAAAAATAGCCATTTTCCTTCAACTCTTTACTAATATATATATATATATATATATATATATATATATATATATATATATTATGTTCATGCATTATTTTTATAGATACATGAAAGTAAATGCTCTGTTTATAATAAGCAGTATTATAATTACTGCTTTAAAACAACAATTTTCCATTTCGATATGGCGGTTCCCAGTCGGATACAGGTTCGATTCTTGTTGGAGGACATTTTTCTATGAAATTTCTCGGACCTTCAGGCCGATAAATGAGATCCTTTTAGGTGCATTTGTCTATGTTTTTTTAATGTCATTCATTTTATTTTTAGTCACGAGCATGACCAGCTTGGGAAAAAAAATAATAAGCTTTCGTTATTTAAACACACAAATGAACATACACGCGCCTCATTTTTTTTTTTTTTTTTTTTTTGGCTTTCGGGTCTGTCGAATCCCTAAACGGCGAAATTCATAATTGGTTAAATTTCGAGACAAATATACTTTCATGGACGTCTTTCCAATTGTCAAAAATGTAAATATATATCTATATATGATAAAATATAGTTTTTTTGTAAGATATGCTATATTTACGGGTAAAAGTACTCAATATCAGATGTAGAGGGCATGTAAATATAAAAGTGGACACTGTGGTCAACACCAAGCTGTTTCATATTTCAACGCAATCTTCAGAGGCCATAAAAAGGACAGGCCTGAAGATTACGTTCTAGCATGAAACAGACTGTCGCCGATTGGTGTGGAACTCTGTGTACACACACACACACACACACACACACACACACACAAATATATATATATATATATATATGTAAGCAAATGTGTGGATGTAGATCCGACGGTATGATGAAAATGTGGAAAAGACAAAGCAAAATCCGAATATGTGAGTTTACTGTTTTTTTATTCTTATTTTGTTTTTGTTTTTGTTATTCTGTCGACGTCAGACGTTTCGGTCAAATAGACCTTCTTCAGGACATGGTTAATGGAGACATATTTATATTAGATTTAAGTTAGATCTAACTTCATCTAACTTAAATCTAATATAAATATGTCTCCATTAACCATGTCCTAAAGAAGGTCTATTTGACCGAAACGTCTGACGTCGACAGAATAACAAAAACAGAAACAAAATAAAAACAGTAAACTCACATATTCGGATTTTGCTTTGTCTTTTCCACATTTTCATCATATATATATATATATATATATATATATATATATATATATATATATATATATAATTTGTGTATTTAGGCAGCAATCCTTCTTTCATGCACGTTTCATTGAATACAACAGACATAGTGCTTTGATTTAGTTCATAATTCTTTTTCTTTTCGGAGGATAAATTATATAAAAACTGTTCAATTGTTCTCTCTTCCCGAGCGCTTTCGGCTATACATTTAGCTATTTTTAAGGTTGAAATATATTAACTATTAATAAGAAATAGATTGTTGCATGTACATATTTATATAATGTTTTCATCTTCAAAACATGGTCAAGATATTGTGCCCATGTTCATAGTTGATATTATGTGTTTTTTTGTTTTTTTTATTAATAAGGCTTCCATTATTTTTAGCCTTTTTTTCATGTAGATGATGCTATTATATTTGTGTTGTCAATAAATATGTTACGAACAGGGTCCGGTAGGTCTTCATGAGTATTTAAATGAGACCTAAATGAGCTATGGTCAGAAAGTTGTAGTGCGTGTCTTCATATATTATTATTATTATTATTATTATTATTATTATTATTATTATTATTATTATTATTATTATTTTATTTATTATTATTTATGTTTACCGCTGGAAAAAAGTTTAGCATTGTTAAACACTGTCTTTTTTCTGTTCTCTTTCCTTTCTTCAATCGAGCTATTCTCTAAGAGTTGAAAATATTGGTAAAGTTTTTTCTCTCATTTGTTTATAATTATTATTATTATTATTATTATTATTATTATTATTATTATTATTATTATTATTATGTGATAAAAACTGATCAAAATGGCGCTGTAAGTAAATGTGTGATGAGGTAGGCTTGCAAAATAATTAGGTCATGAGACGACTCCTTGAGAACTTTACTCTAAGTACCTAAAAATTCAACTCTCTCTTTGGGGAAAATAGATTTAAATTCTATATGTGATCGAATATTATTCTTTTGTGCAAAAGTATTACAAAATTGTAGAAATTTTATCAAACTTTCTCACGTACCTTCCCAGATGAACAAAACATCATTAATAAATCACGAAGTTCATAATTTGATGATGAGATTATTATTATTATTATTATTGTTTTTATTTTCTTTGATATCTGGCGTTTACACATTTCTTTCCGGGTCCCGCCCAGGGACCTAAGGTTAGAAATGCTATCATGACAATTTCCACTGAAAAAAAAATATTACATAGATAAAGCCCTTCGTAAAGTGTGGGCTGTACTTGTCAGAATAATTTTTTGTATCTCTTTGAGGCATGGACTTCCAGGGATCCCTTCAATTCGTCTACATTATTATTATTATTATTATTATTATTATTATTATTATTATTATTATTATTATTATTATTATTATTATATACGTTGTATTTAATAGATACCTGTGTTTTAGTTGACGTCTCTGTTTTTGTCTATCGCCCCCCTCTCATTTTTGTCTACCGACCCGCTTTTTTTTCAGAAATTTTTACGAAAATGTGCCTTCGGTCGCACCATCGAATACTGCCGAAGGTTACATTTTCATTATTAAAGACTGCCGAAAAGATCCGACCGGTAGTCGAAATTATATTTTAAAGGACACAGGTGTGTACTTAAACTCGTATTCAATAACTAAAACATAAGAAATAATGTCGGATTATAGACAAAAATTCCTTTTTAAATTTGTGTAGTTTCTATTAAAATTAATATTTCGAGGTTTTCATTACGAAATTAAATTTTAAACGATGAAGATGATTTTAAGCTTCGCGTCAATAATTTCAAAAGGACAGAAAGTGAATTATTAGCCCGAAAGAAACAAAATGTTTGAAGGAACGCCTTGGACTGGACATGTGTTGTCAATGCCGTCCGTATGATGTTTGATAGAGAATGTTTTTATTGGCTGGTTGATTGCGGACTGCTACGGGCTGGGAGAGAAGAGAGAAAGCAACTTGCTCTTCGTTTGTCTGCCCACGTCCATTGACAAATCAAGTTGTCGATAGACAGTCGCTGCAGACACACGTACACAGAAACTGCACAAAATTCCAACGCTTCGAATTTAAAATAGACATACAAATTCACACAAGCGGAGCATATATATATACATATATATATATATATATATTACATATATATAGATATATATATATATATATGTGTGTGTGTGTGTGTGTGAGTGCGTGTATGTGTATGTGTTTTATATGTATATATAAATATATATATATATATATATATATATATATATATATATATATATATATATATATATATATACATTGCGTTGAAACATGAAACAGGCTGTTCTTTCTGGGTGTTGACTTCAATGTCCAATTTTATATTTATATAATATCGCTGATATTGACCACTTTAACACATAAATATAGCATACATTAAAACTATATTTTATCATATATATATATATATATATATATATATATATATATATATATATATATATATATATAACTTTTTAGTGGATAACCCGTATTTGAATAGACTAAACCTTAATAAAATTAATTATGAATACGGTACAAAAGTTTTAAAATGTTTACATTAGATAGCTTAAAATATATAAAATCTAACTAATAGTCTTAAATAGTTTTTTTTTATATTTAGACATGTCAATATCTTAGTTACCTCCCTTGACCTTTACTACATATCATTTAAAAATCTTACAATATATAACCTTAGCATTTTTTACTTCATAAGTAAAAATTTAATTTTCAGATGAACACCAAAAAAAAGAAAATGATGAATATAACAATTTTTTGTCTTAGAACAAAAACACACTGATGATGACATTGTACTAATGTCGAAAGTACTCGGAATAAAATGAATATGCATCAACATGGCAATATTCTTTCTTCATTTAACAAGGATACTAAGAAACTTGTTTGTAATTATGAGAGGATCCTATTAAAAATAATTAGACAAAACTTGTCTAAATTATTTAATGTGACATGAAAAAAGATTCTTATTGCTGGTAATATTTTTTTTCAAAATTTATTTCCGTTAATTCTTTTCCAAAAATGTAATAATGTATTGCTGGTAATTTTTTCAAAAAATGTATTGCTGGTATTAAAACCTATTTTTACACCTAATAAAATAGTTTTATTATGTTCTGAGCGCAGTTTGTGTATTAACTATAGTTGGGAGCATAACAGGTGTTACCACTCGGGGTCAGGGTGGACTTGGGAACACCAGTAATTAAGAGGTTGATCCATTCTCCTCAGAACCTCCTGATCAGAGGTCTTTCTGCTGGATGTAGTGCATCGTCATACCCTGACATATTTTGCACATATCTATTCTTGTATCCAGTGGACATCAAATTTACACCGACCCCTCTGTATCTCTTTCCACTATTTCTCTCTTATAAATCTGTAACGTTATCGGGGGCACGGTGGAGTAAAGAATAGCTGCTCGGATTGAGGAATCGGACAGCCGAGATCGAATTCCAGTCGAATCCATTGCATTCCCTTACGTGCTAATAACCTAGGGAAAGGTATGAATCCTCTTCTTCTTCCCCCCAGCTATGGGTAAACAGCAGGATAGACCGGCTCCTATAGACTTGGATATAGCAACTGGTCTACTGCAGAAAAAAATGGCAACCTACTTCGGGGAAAAGATCTGCCTCGTCAGTCATGTATCGAAAGATACATGATCGCCTAAGCGTGTATCACGCATGGCACATAACTGACTGATCGTTATTTATTTCAGTTTTTATCGCCTTCCCTTCTTTTTCTTCTTTTCTATTTTGATAACTTTCTCTTTCCCCCCACCACCCCCAAGGCAACAGCTTATCATCACTTTGTCCTCTCTTTCCTTTAATTTCTTTTTTTTTTTCTTTACCTTTTTTTTATTTGTCGTATTTCCCTGTTTACCGCCATTTTGGGGGAAAAGGGAAGACACTGACAGCAAATGAAGATAAGTCGGCACGCGTACCGATTTTCTTGACTCAATCCATTTTAAGGTGACGCGAGAGTTAAAATTTATGGCCTCTTTTAGTCACTCCTATTAAAACCAGATTGTTGTCTTCACAGTTTGTTTATCCGAAAAGAGCATCCCGGCCTCTCTGTTAGGGTAATAGGGTGTTTGATCGTGGGACTGGGGTTTCGATCTAGGAGCTCACAGAAAAGGAAGAAAAAAAAGCGGGAAATTCTTTCGTTCATTATCTAGTTTCAATTTTCATCTTTCTTCTTTTCGTCCCCTCAGCATGTAGGCGATCATGGCTCTCCACAATTTCCTGTCTTTTGTAGCTCTTAATAAATTTAGCCTTTTTATTATTTCTCCCGGTTTTATTGGCATACGTGCCAGACTATTACTAAATAACGTCGCATGAATCTCCTCCTGGAAGCTACTGTTCGGTCTCTTTTTACCAATGAACGATATTGTGAGATGCTCTAAAAAGAGAAAGTGAGAGAGAGGGGGAGGTGGGGGGAGAAGATGAGGGGATGGGAGAGATAGGGAGATGGAGGGAGAGAGAGTGAGATAAAGAGGGAGAAAGAGAGAGAGAGGGAGGGAGAGAGAGCGAGGGAGAGAAAGAGAGGGAGAGAAAGAGCTTGTATCTATGAGGGATTTGGTGCCCTTTGAGTACACTTTGTTGCCACTGAACTCAAAACCATATGTAAAAGACATTCGGGCAATTTCTACATAATTTATGTCCAGAAAGAAAAAAAATTATGAAAACACAAGAAAAATTAAATAAAAACCTTAATCAAACTCCCTTGTCAGTCGTTTTTAACGAAGCTTGTAAAAAAAGAGGGATTGCTGCCCAAAATACTTCGATATAAATATTATGTCTGACCATGAGCCGTTCAGATGTTCGCGTGCGACGATGGCCTAGACGTAAGATATCTGACTGATGTCAAATCAGTCCGGGTTTGATCCCGGTTTGAAGCAGTCGGACGTCAAGCCACACTGAGTAGCTGCGAAACAGTCTGTCTGTGGATGACTATATATATAAATGAATATCAAACACTTAAAATACCATAGATAATAATCGATTATTATTAATAATGATTATTACCTATGGCATTTTAAGTGTTTGATATTCATTAATTAATATTTTTGCTCTGTCTCTGACATAGAGCTATCCTTGGATCTTTATCCTCTTGGAAATTCCATACGTATTACCATTTCAAATTATCATTATTATTATTATTATTATATATATATATATATATATATATATTAAGGCATAAAACACAAATTTTTTATTAAAGGCCATGATAGATTTAAAATAAAAACACCAGTCAACCGGTTTCGTCCTCTCTCATCAGAACTGTTAACGGGGAATAGAAATTATAAAGAACAAATTGTCTGTAACAGTTCTGATGAGAGGGGACGAAACCGGTTGACTGGTGTTTTTATTTTAAATCTATCATGGCCTTTAATAAAAAAAATGTGTTTTATGCCTTAATACGCTTTTGTACCGTTGCAAATATATTTAAATATATATATATATATATATATATATATATATATATATATATATATATATATGTATTCATGCTGGAGGCAATCGTCAGGCCGAAGATAAGATTGCGTCCAGCATGAATATATATATATATATATATATATATATGATAAAAATATTGTTTTAAGGTATATTTATTGATTAAAGTGCTCAATATCAGGGATAGAAAGTATGTAAATATAAAAGTGGTCATTGAAGTTGACACCCATTGGCAACAGTATGTTTCATGCCTGAGGGCAATCGTCAGGCTATGATTGTATTTAAGCATACATCAGACTGTTGCGTTAAAGCATAAAACAGACTGAGTGTTGAACTCAATGTTCATTTTTACATATATATATATACATACATACATATATATATATATATATATATATATATATATATATATATATATATATATATATATATATATACATATATATATATATAATGTAATGCGAAGAGAAAGATTATCAAATGGTCTTCCTCATAATGTTTCTACAACGACAAGTCTAAAGTATTCTATTACGATCATCGCATTGAAAGTTGTAGCTGCAATACCAATAAATAAACAAAATAGTTTCAAGGTCTCATATTGTAATATTTCCGCAGGTAACCCGAGTCAACCAAAACGTGTGAGGTTTTCATCATCTTTCTCGCAGAAGTCGAGGTTTTACTGTATCTTGCAATCTGTAATACACTCGATGATATTGGATTGGCACAGTATGTTTTCTCTCCGGCTCTCCACTTCTTACTCTCCTTTACTGTATCTCTCTCGTCCCTCCTCTCTAGCTTTCTCTCTCCTCTTCTCCCTCTCCCTATCTTTCAGTCACTCTTTCTCTTCCTCCCTGTCATTTTCACTCTCCTCCCTGTCTCTTCCTAATCCCTTCTATCTCCTCTCTCTCTCTTACCTCTTTCAATTCTCTCACACCCTCTTTCTCTCTGATCCTTTTTTCTTCCCTTCTTTCTTTTTCTCTCTTTCCTCTTATCTCTCTCTTCTCAAAATCCCTAATTCCTCCCCTCTGTTCCTTCACATTCCTTCCTCTTCTCACTTTCCCTCACTCTAATTTACACTAACCCTTCCCCTCAGTTTTTACTGCCTTCCTCTACTTCTCACTCTTCCTCTAATCTCTCTGTCTCCCTAATCCCTTCTATCTTTATTTCTGTCTCCTGTCCTTTTCAACTACCCTTTCTTTCTCAAATTCCACTTCACTCTTTCACACCATTTCACTCTTCCTTATCCAATCTCTCGCTTAACCCTTCTTTCCTTCCTCTTCTCACTCTATTCCTATCTCTCTCTCTCTCTCTCATCCTTTCTTTTACCCTTTCCCACCCTCCCTCTCCATTTTATTCTCTATTTCTCAATATCCTTTCTCTATCGTTCTCTCCCCAACACTTCTTATTCTTTCTCACCCAGCCTCTCTTTCTCACTCTCTCTCTCTCTCTTTCTCTCTCTCCTTTCCCACTGGTCTGATACCAGTTAAAAAGTTACTCCCATGTAATACTTTTATTACCTTTGCCAATGGGAATAGTTTTGTTCTTGTTGTTCGTATTTTCTGAAGTAATCTCTCAGCTTCGTTGTTGTGACAATAAATGTTTAATTAATTTTCTCAATTGGCAATTATCCTTCTTACCAAATTAATTAACAGTTCTTAACTAAAATGGGTGTCATCGTTCGTTCGTACTTGATTTTATTTACATCCTCAATTATCTACTGAATTTATCCCTTCACGAAAGAAACAGTCAATTAAGACGTAAAATGGACACGAACTTAACACTAAAACTAAAATGTGTGTCATCATTCTTTCGTTCAATCGTCCTTGATTTTATTTACATCCTCAATTATCTACTGAATTTATCCCTTCACGAAAGAATCAGTCAATTAAGACGTAAAATGGACACGAACTTAACACTAAAACTAAAATGTGTGTCATCATTCTTTCGTTCAATCGTCCTTGATTTTATTTACATCCTCAATTATCTACTGAATTTATCCCTTCACGAAAGAATCAGTCAATTAAGACGTAAAATGGACACGAACTTAACACTAAAACTAAAATGTGTGTCATCATTCTTTCGTTCAATCGTCCTTGATTTTATTTACATCCTCAATTATCTACTGAATTTATCCCTTCACGAAAGAATCAGTCAATTAAGACGTAAGATGGACACGAACTTAACACTAAAACTAAAATGTGTGTCATCATTCTTTCGTTCAATCGTCCTTGATTTTATTTACATCCTCAATTATCTACTGAATTTATCCCTTCACGAAAGAATCAGTCAATTAAGACGTAAAATGGACACGAACTTAACACTAAAACTAAAATGTGTGTCATCATTCTTTCGTTCAATCGTCCTTGATTTTATTTACATCCTCAATTATCTACTGAATTTATCCCTTCACGAAAGAATCAGTCAATTAAGACGTAAAATGGACACGAACTTAACACTAAAACTAAAATGTGTGTCATCATTCTTTCGTTCAATCGTCCTTGATTTTATTTACATCCTCAATTATCTACTGAATTTATCCCTTCACGAAAGAATCAGTCAATTAAGACGTAAAATGGACACGAACTTAACACTAAAACTAAAATGTGTGTCATCATTCTTTCGTTCAATCGTCCTTGATTTTATTTACATCCTCAATTATCTACTGAATTTATCCCTTCACGAAAGAATCAGTCAATTAAGACGTAAGATGGACACGAACTTAACACTAAAACTAAAATGTGTGTCATCATTCTTTCGTTCAATCGTCCTTGATTTTATTTACATCCTCAATTATCTACTGAATTTATCCCTTCACGAAAGAATCAGTCAATTAAGACGTAAAATGGACACGAACTTAACACTAAAACTAAAATGTGTGTCATCATTCTTTCGTTCAATCGTCCTTGATTTTATTTACATCCTCAATTATCTACTGAATTTATCCCGTCATGAAAGAATCCGTCAATTAAGACGTAAAACTGACACGAACTTAACACTAAAACTAAAATGTGTGTCATCATTCTTTCGTTTATTCGTTCTTAATTTTATTTACATTCTCAATTATCTACTGAATTTATCCCTTCACGAAAGAATCAATTAATTAAGACGCAAAATGGACACGAATTTAACACTAAAACTGCGAGAAACGAAACGCATTTCCATGTAATACAGTTCACACAAAATTGAATCACGCAAACATTGACATTCCACGCGCTTACTGATATTGCTTAACAATGAAAAGGAAGCAACGCAGAAATAAAGAAATACCAGCATTTTCTTTTCTCCTCTATATTTCATTTTCTAATGAAAATTAAATAAATAGTGAATCAAGTTAGACTTATAAACATTTCCTGTTTATTCCTTATCCTATCACATATATGCATATGAATTGGGATCCAAATATGGATCGGAATCCGACAGAATCTCATCATGTATACATATATAAAATATATATGTTACTAAAAAAGGCCCCTGATGAGTGGATATCATATACAGAGTGCATAGAGTAGTGTCATTTCTAAGGATTTAATACATTTTATTTATAATCCGACATTATTTGTTATTAAAACTTATTAAATAACAAAGGTTAGCAGATACGGGCTTCGTGAGATATTCGCAAGGGATGCGCATTTTTTCAATAGGTTAATTGAACTTTGCCTGACTGTGAATATCTTCCGTGATTGAGGTTGGTTTCCCCTACAAAGAGAGACAGATTCGAATCGTTTCAGCGAATGCATTTTCTTAATTACGACTCGCGAAAACAAAGGCCTGTCGACATGAATGTCCTGGCATTTTTGTGAACGTTACATTTACAATTTAAATATAAGTATTATATACGTATACATATATTTGTTTTAATCCGAATTTTGTTTTATTAATAAAATATACAAAATCCATTCAATATGTGTCGGATAAAAAAAAATAAATCCTTTAATTCTTTAGAAATATATATACATATATATGTATATACAGTGTAACCCGGGTATAAGAGACCCGGATATATGAGAAACCCGGATATAAGAGAGATTTTATCTGGTACCAAATTAGAGCCATACTTAACTAAACAAAATAGACCAAACCCGGATATAAGAGAAACCCAGATATAAGATACTTCTTCTCCGGTCCCGACAACTCTCTTATATCCGGGTTACACTGTATTATATACATGTAATGATATAGTGAATAATTTTTTGTAACTCTTTTACTTCTTGAATTTATTTTGGTTAAACGTTATTTTTATGGATACTAATATTCGAGTATATATATATATATATATATATATATATATATATATATATATATATATCATCTGAACGTTATTTTTAGAGGATACTCGTATACACCGTTTTTTTTTAAACAGTATATTTTTATATAGAAAAATATGCGATCTCTGCCCTAATAAGATTTATCGAATGTTCAGAAAGCTAGGTGAAAATAAATAAATATACTGTTTATAAATGGGGCGTCTTTTTCAAATACGAGTATCCATTAAAATAACGATTAAACTGATAAAAATATGTCGGATTAATAAATTTACAAATATAAATAATAGATGTAAGCAGGGAATATATATATATATATACATATATATATATATATATATATATATATATATATATATATATATATATATATATATATATATATATATATATATTCCATGGTTACACTTCATTGAAGTCGAAGTCTAAGTTCGCTGTTGGAAATTTTCAGTTCAGCATGGAGCCAGCTTGCGTTTTTCGGGTAAGCAAAGAAAATATTAGCTTCATCAATATTCAGAATTAATTTGTTCTCGAATATTCATCGGTCCATATTAGTTAATCCACGATAATCCATGGCTTAGAGCGAAAGCCGATATCGATATGGTTAATTGCGTGGGTCTTGATGAACACACAGAACCAATAGCAAAGCATTTCTCCATTTAAAAAAAAAAGAGGAAAAGTGTAGAGTTACTTCTATCTTAACTTAAAAAATATTAAATACACACGCACACAAGCACACGCACACACATATATATATGTATGTGTGTGTGTGTGTCGTGTGTGCATGTGTGTGTACATATATATATATATATAATATTTCATATTACTCTTGTACACACACACACACACACACTATATATATATATATATATATATATATATATATATATATATATGTATACACAAACACACAGAAACACACACACACCTAATATATATACATATATATATATATATATATATATATATATATATATATATATATATATATATATATATATATATATATATATATATGCAGGGTAACAATAAAGTTACTATACATTTACTTATAATAATAAAGCAAAGAATTGAAGCAGGTGGCTTGCTGTTCGATCAGCAGCGGTAATTGTTTACCATAGCATTTTATTATGATTAACCAGAACCATTTTATTCTGATTAACCAGAACCATTTTAGTATTAAATTTCCGGACTGTTGATTATTTGCTTTGTCATAATTGTTATTGTAAATAACTGTATAGTGGCTGTATTGCCACCATATATATATATATATATATATATATATATATATATATATATATATATATATATATACATATGTATATATATATATATATTTATATATATATATATATATATATATATATATATATATATATATATATATATATGTATGTATCAAGATTTCATTTAAACAGCTTTTAAATGGAACCGATAAGATCTGTTTAAATGCGAATCAAAATTATGAATAAACTGTCCAGAATTTTAAATAAGTTGAAAAAGTAGAATGAAATACATCTTTTCGCTAGAATAAAAAAAAATGTTTAAATAAATTATTGCTATCTAAATATATCTTACATATCACACGTTTATTTATTCCGGTAGACTAATTCAGAATGTAAAAAGCAGGGCGTCTACTCAAACATGTGTATCCTTAAAATAATGAACTAAAGGCAAGGATTATGGCAGCATTCCCCAACGTAAACAAGGAGACAGTCCTGAAGAGTTGCTGGAGATTCCGAGGTCGTCTGGTTGAAGCCAATTTACTCTTTTGTATTTCAAGATATATATATATATATATATATATATATATATATATATATATATATATATATCTTGCTATAAGCATTATATTTTGTGGTTACACGTGTTTGAGTTGCCCTGCTGTATTTTTAAATTTTTTATTAAATAGCGAAATTAATAAGAACTGGTGGATGCACGCTTCGGCTTAAGAATTGATTAACTGGGATGCATGTTCGATTCCCATCGGAGGTAGAATTTTTCTTCAGTAGGACTTCTAAATTTAGACCGCTTGTTATTAATTTCACTGTTTAATAAAATAAAAATAAAACTGGGTTAAGAACTCAAATACGTGTACCCACTAAAAATAATGTTTATGGTAATAAGAAATAATTTCGGATAAAAAAAATACTTCATTCACACACACACACACACACACACACACACACACACACACACACACACACACACATATATATATATATATATTAGGGTTAGATAAATCAAACGACCAGATATAAGGAATGCGTATATACGCGTTCTCGTGTGCATAGACAGGCAAGCAAATAAATAATCATCAAATTTATTCATGAGGTGTAAACATAAAGGTGCTCGATGTGGTTAGACAGAGCAAAGATATATATATTAATGAATATACATATACGTACGTTTTGGTGTGCGACTTAAGTTTTGCTGGTTTCCCAGCTCATCGGGCATAAAGTATATATATATATAAATTATATTATATTGCACATATAGTACTGGTGTTAATAAAACTTTGCTCGATGTAATATACATAGCTATTAAATATATATTAATAAATATACATGTTATCCATCACCGATAGCAGGAAAAACGTTTCTCTGTTAAAAAAGATTCGACAAAATTATTATCAAAGCCGATGAGACGGGTAATCATGACAACATCGATGCGGATTAGTACCATAAAGCTATTAACAAAGAAGTTAATAAGTTTTATAAAAAGGTACCCAACAAGTGGGTTAATAACATCAATAGTAAAGTCAAAAAATAAATATTGATCTAAAAATTGATGATAGGATCTATGAATTCCATAACCAACAAACACGCATCACAATTAAAGACCACAGGCCAAATTTCCTAAACAACACTAAAAACCGATTATTCAACTCAAATAAAAAAAATATCGGTAAAATCAGCAAAACCAACCGTGAATGAGCATGCAAATACACCAAAAATGCTGTAGGCCAGCGGTCGGCAACCTTTTGCTATGTGTCGACTTAGGGTTTTAAAATCATTCAGTGTGCCAACAGCATACATATTTTTAAACCAGTCAAGGTCAATATACCTTCTCTACAATACATTTTATATAGTAATATATAGTATATATACTTTAGTATATATTAAAATTGAAACAGCTAAATATCTTCTTTGCGTTTTAGCAGTTATTGGTTAGAACTTCGTGATGTCATTTGCGGCCACGTGCCGTAGGTTGCCGAATCCTGCTCTAGGAATTAACCAGTGACATAAGACAGCAGAAGCCATAGAATGGTTTACTAATATAAAAAGGAATAATGAATGTGCATTTATCCAGTTTGATAGTTGTGACTTTTACCTGCCCATCACCGAGAATCTGCTAATGGCTGCTGTAAATCTAGCAAAAGATTACTGTCCTAAAGAAATATCATAAAAAAGACACAAAAAAAGATTCTATTTCATAATTTTTGCCTGTGGTCCAAAAGAAGTAAAGAGTTTAATATTGCAATGGGAGCATTTGACTCTGCAGAGGTAGACGATTTAGTTGGAATATTATTATTGTAGAAACTTAGATTTACTTTCGATATTAAGGACACCGGACTCTAGATTAGATCCACCGTTAAACATCCTTACACGACAAGTTTGCATGTTTTTAATTTTTAGAAAATAAGCAATCATAAGAAACAAAAAAATATATATGTGTGTTTGTACGTGTATATATATATATATATATATATATATATATATATATATATATATATATATATATATATATATATAACATACAACGTGTGTTAGCACGTGCGATACCCTGTCTTTATCACCCGCCGACCATTGGTGATCTCACGGTTTCGGTGGCTATGGCAGGACCGCCACCCCTGGTGCCACCAGCAGCACTTGCCACCAGGCAGGTTATGAAGAAAAGCTAATTGATCGTTCCTCTTTGTAAATTCTCGTAATGAAATATATATATATATATATATATATATATATATATATATATGCACGTGAGTATTTTGTTAAACTAGACATTAGTGTATGTTATATTTTAAAATATTTTTCATTTTTCGTATCTTAAAATTGAAAGTAGGAATAAACAGGCAGCAGTTCGTGTCAGTTTATTTAATCTTTCAAGCTTTCACTGAATTGAGCCATTGCTAAGAATTAAAATTCATTTAGTAAATATTCTGTGATGCTTAATTTGTTTTGCTTTTAAATTATCTATCTCATTCTTTTCATATCTATCTATCTATCTATCTATCTATCTATCTATCTCAGTCTTTTCAGATCTATCTGTCACTTCTCTTTCTTCTATCTATCTATCTATCTATCTATCTATCTATCTATCTATCTATCTATCTCTTCTTTCTGCCTATCTATCTATCTATCTATCTATCTATCTATCTATCTATCTATCTATCTATCTCTTCTTTCTGCCTATCTATCTATCTATCTATCTATCTATCTCAGTCTTTTCAGATCTATCTGTCACTTATCTTTCTTCTATCTATCTATCTATCTCTTCTTTCTGCCTATCTATCTATCTATCTATCTATCTATCTATCTATCTGTCTGTCTTATCTACACAAGTTATTTTTATTTATTTATTTACTTTTTTTATCGGCATACCTAGTTTTCTGAAAGAACCCTGTTGATTTGTAAACACATTCAAAAATAGACACTCGAAATCGGCGTCAATGATTATGACTTGGAACGTCTGCCCTTAAACTGAAGACGATTTCAGTATGGAAAAATCCTTCAAATTGATATGACCCGACACACACGCACCACGCACCTATGCGCGCCCTCGCTCACGGAAATTTAAACTTTGATAAATGTATCCACAAACAGCTGGAGGCATACGCATCTAATAAACGCACGCATAAGAACACACACACACACACACACACGGGCAGTTTCGGACGCTCAAATTAACGTATACAAGCGCAAAACCTCACTCGAATTGAAGTGTTATTTGAAGCAAAAAAAATAGATTTTATCAATATGTGTATAAAAATAGATACCGAACCTTGATTTGTATTTCTCCTCCTCCTTTTACTTCTTTCTTTCTTTCTTTCTTTCTTTCTTTCTTTCTTTAACATCTTCATTTGCATCTTTCTTTCATTTCTATCACTTTTATATATGGCGTCTTTTCTTTCTTTCTTTCTTTCTTTCTTTCTTTCTTTCTTTCTTTCCTTTTCTTTTAATTTCTTATTTCTAACATCTTTGAATTCAACATCTTTGATTTCTTTAATCTGTTATTAACCTTAAAGCACGTATCACAACTTAATCTGGCACAAGGCCATAAGATTTGAGGAATCAATGATCACTGAATTCATTACGGTAGTAATAGTCTGCAAGACTTCTTCTATGTGCCGCGTCCCTTCATGATATATGCGATAATGGCTCTCCCCAACTTCCTATTCTTTAAATCTCTTAACAGTTTTTTTACAGCTAAGGCTGTCATCCCCTCCCCGTTCCGCCATCCATTCTACTATTTCGTCAGTTTGATACTTTCCCTATCTCTCTTGCCCTCACAATGCTCCGTGGGGTTTAAATTTTCCAAGCCCTTCTCTCTTATTAAGTGTCCTCGGAATTCCAGCAGGCTCTTTCTGATTCTGAGCATAACCGTTCATTTTTGTTGCCATTTTATTTAAGATTTCCTCGTTGCTACTCGCTCCGTCCATGGAATTCTCAGTATCCTTCTGTAGAACCACATTTCTCTTGCCTGCAGTTTTCTCCTCATACGTAGATGATTGTCCAGCATTCACTGCCATATGGCACCCATTGCTATATAAGAGGATGTTCAGCACATAGCAATACGGCACTCTTTTCTTTGTTTTTAACGAAATCTTTCTGCTTTTCAACAATTTTTTAGCTTTTGGAATGGCCCTTTCGTTGGTGCAATCCATGTTCGGATTTTGGTGACACATTCTTCATCCTCTGTTAAAACACTTCCCAGATCTTAGAGGTTAAATGCCATTCCATGGCAAGGTTCCATATATTCATTATTATCGTTTGTGTATGTTATGTTCCCTGCTTTGTATCCTGTAGAGTCGGGTCCAGTCGATGGTACTTAGGAGCTATAGTAGAATTGTCATTTAAATGATAGCACTTTTCTTAGTATATGGGATGTTCCTAGTAGGGCAATCTTCTGGGAAACTTGTATGTTGATGTTACCTGGAATACTGTTAGTAAAATCGCCCATTCCTTTTCTCACGAGGCCCAGAGCTCCGATTATTATTGGTACATTCTCAGTCTTCATTCCCCAATCCTGTTAATCTCCAGGTCCTTGTATTTGGACAGTTTCTCGATATTATTATTATTATTTTTATTTCTTTTGATAACCCTGCGTTTACACATTTCTTTCCGGGTCCCGCCCAGGGACCTAAGGTTAGAAATGGCATCATGACACTTTCCACTGCAAAAAAAAAAAAAATTTTAAATAAAAAAATAAAAATAATTACATAGATAATGCCCTTCGTAAAGTGTGGGCTGTACTTGTCAGAACAATTTTTTGTATCTCTTTGAGGCATGGACTTCCAGGGATCCCTTCAAAATTATTATTATTATTATTATTATTATTATCATTATTATTATTTGATATTTTATTATTATCATGATGCTTATTATTATTATTATGTTCATTATTATTTTCATGCTTTATTTTTATTTTCATTATGCTCATTGTTAATTCTATGTTATTATTATTTGTGTATGCTATGTTTCCTGCTTTGTATCCTGTAGAGCCGGGTTCAAACTATGGTCCTTAGGCCCTATAGGCGAATTGTCGTTTAATTGATAACACTTTTCTTAGTATATGGGATATTTCTAGTAGGACGATCTTTTGGCAAACTTGTATGTTGTTGTTATCTGGGACACTGTTAGTAAATTGTCCATTCCTTTTTTCACGAGGCCCAGAACTCCGATTACTATTGGTACAGTCTCAGTCTTCATTCACCACATCCTATTAATCTCAATCTTCAGGTCCTTGTATTTGGACAATTTCGTGATAATTTTCATGAAGGTGTTTCTCTCAGATGGTACCGCAATGTCAATAAGCATACACTTCCTGAATTTTTATGATAATATCAGATCTGTTGTCTGTTATTTCCCTGTCAGTTTGAACTGGTATGTCCCAGAGGATAGTTACATCGTTATTTTGGGTAACTGTGTCTGGTTGGTGCTCATACCATCTCTCAGTGGTTTCGATTTTGTGCGATTTTCTGCATATCTTCCAGTGCACATATGTCGCTACCTTGTTATGTCTCTGGGTATATTCACTTTTTGCTAGTTCCGGATATCCTGAGATAATATGGTCGACAGTATATCCTTGGGTTTCTGTTGTACACACATTTCTTTCCGGGTCCCAACCAGAGACCTAGGGCCAGAAATGGCTTCATGACATTTTCCACTGATCGCTTTTATGAAAAACAAAACAAAAAACTAAGATCACACACATTTTACATAGATAAGTCAGACAGTTATGTGCCATGCGTGATACACGCTTAGGCGATCATCCATCATTCGATACATGACTGACGAGGCAGATTTTTCTTTAAAGCATGGGCTTCCAGGAATCCCTTCAATTAATCTATCGGAACCTTTTCACATCAAAACCACTACATTAATATTATTATTATTATTGTTGTTGCTGTTGAGAGAGAGCAGCATGTAGGCAAAGTGACTCTGACGTACTAATAAACGAAACCCAATATACCCACCGTTACACTTAATATGATGAAAGTGTACTAGTCACAGGCATCACAGCCAAATAGGCAAGATATGGTGAGAGGCTTTGATCAGGTTGGGTAGCGCAATCCACCCAAACGGTCACCGATTGAGAATGTCTCCAAGTATCTAGATGTGACTCCCAATCCGCCTTGGCTGACTCATCCTCCTAAATAATAATAATAATAAAATCATCTCGGCACATGACCATGATGTTCCCCTTCAAGTAACTGACAGTTAAATCTATGAGACTGAACGGGATGTCTAACGAAACTCATCTTAATGCACAAAAATAAACACGTACATGTTAACACCTTCATAAAATAAAGATCAGAAGTCATAAGAACAATGCCTTATTATTAATATCATTATTAGAAAGACCCATGAAAATTTCATGGGTTTCCCATTTAAATTTTCTAATGAGTCTTAATTCTTTACTCTTAAGTTAATGATTGAATAAGCTCATGACTAGTCCTATGACAATAAAATATCTGTAGAAACTTCCCTATCACATTGTTAAATATTTGAGCTTAACAACTTTAACAAAATATTGCAATAACAATCATAAATATGAATGCTGGTTGTTATTTTAAGAAGTAGGGGGGTACAAATGAAAAATTTGAAATCGTCAACTTTTTCCATTTCACCGAAAATATCGTTAAACACATCTATCTTCCGTTATTAGTGCATTATTTATGAGGTATTGACAGGGAAGGACAAGTTCAACTATTACAGGACTAAACACGCCTTGATTTTTCATACCATTTTAACATATAACTTTTAATATACTTTTATTTATATATATATATATATATATATATATATATATATATATATATATATATATATATATAAAAATATAAATAAAAAAAACTGATTAATAATTTGGGGATTTGTATAAGTATAATAATTCATCATGTCTAGACCTATCAAAACACACACATGCAGAAATGCACTGGACGGGCGTTTCATCCTTTTGAGGGCTCATCAGCAGTGCGCATCCTCTACCGACTCTGAGGATCGAACCTGGACCGTTACGATAGGACGCAAGCATCATACCACAGAACCATATATTACTTCAAACGTTATTAAAGCGCATACTTCTTATTTGAAATAGACGCACCATTTTTATTTATTAAACAGTGTTCTATCGGTCTGCGCATATATTATACTGGCCCTGATCTAGGGTTACAGTCAGCGTAAACATCTTTTTCAAAGTGACTAATACCAGTGCAGTTTTTTTTATGGCGTAGTGTTTTGCCCGAGCGTTCACTTACGCAGTGTCTTTACTTGTGATCCATCCTGGCATTTTCGTCGATGGAACACACGGCCTGTATATGGGCTGATGCGTTTTCCCAAGGATATTCGTAATAAGGGAAGAGAAGCTGCCTCAGCTGAAATTTGAACCGCGTTTGTGGATTTCTATCTCTGCGCCAATAACCGGTCCGTTACATTGCACCTTGGCCGCGCGCACACGTACGCTCGTGCGCGCGCACACGCGCACACAAACATATATATATATATATATATATATATATATATATATTTATATTTATATATATACATTTATATATATATATATATATATATATATTTATATATATATATATATATATATATATATATATATATATATATATATATATATATATATATATATAAATATATATAAGTGTGTGTGTGTGTGTATATATATATATATATGTTTGTGTGTGCGTATTTAGGCTGCATATCTTCATTTCTAGCATGTTTTTTTGAATAATCTAGAAATATTATGTATATTTAATTTATTTTAATCCTCTTAAGTTCACGGATCAATTTTTTAATGTCTGTACAAAATTCATCAAGAAACAGGCCGTAATTATCCATATGGACTTTATTTTCCCAATTACTTTCAATCTCATCCAAGATAATCTTCGGTGGGGGGGGGATTGGTAAGACAAAAAATTAATGTAAGTAATGAAAATGTGTTAGCATGAAAGCTTTAAAATTCGAAAAAAAAAATCCGCTATTTAAGGGAGGTAACTTAATTTATGTAAATTCTTATTAAAAATTGTAATTACGTGTTTTAAAATGTTGTTTAATTGTAGTTTTTAACAATTACAATTTAGATATTTTAAAACTTTGCTGCTATAAACATTTTAGAACTTTGTTGCTATACGCATAATTGATTTTATTTATTTTTAAAAATAATTTCAAGTTTTTGTTTTTATTTTCATGGTGGAGTATAGTTGTATTGACGATTAATATTTCTCTAAATCGTGATTGTAGGCCGGAATGTTCCTTTAAATGTGGTGAGATTGAACTATAATCGTTCATATGAAATGTAAGTCTCCTTGCTAAAGTCGTGTATATATATATATATATATATATATTATGGTTGTTGTATCGTTTCCAAAAAGCCATCGCTTGATTATCATATCCTTACACATTTTCACCAATGCGAAGCACGATTGGGATCTTTTATCTCCAGCAGCAGTCACCGGGGATTCGTGAGTGACAACACTTTTCCACCACTTGTTCCTTGCTGTATTTAATACATACTAGTCGTGAAAGTCTCACGGTTTTCCGATTTTAATATTCTGATGAATCTTACTTTTTCAGTTAATGATTGAGTGAGCTCATGGCGAGTCCTATGACAATAAAATATCCATAGAAAGTCCCCTATGGCATCGTTAAATATTTGAGCGCAACAATTTTAACAAAATATTGCAATATCATAAATGTGAATGAATTGGGAACTTCGACGTGGAGTAATGACTCGCAAGCTTGTCTGGGTAGATGAATTACGACTGACTAGCGAATTCTATCCTCTCTGAATGTGCCATACTTTTGGCCTTGTGCCACATCTAAGTTATGCTAAGTAAATGTCTCTATATTTATATATACAGGGTGTATTAAAAATACCTTTATAATCTTTGGGGGCGGGTTCCTCACACCAAAACATGGACAGAAACCTATATATATAAATATGTGTCCAGAAATCCTCATTTTTTAATTATTAAGTTTTATGATTACGGTAGATGCTGTTAAATGTACAATCCAAGATACAATTCAAAAATACTTATTACTATAGTTTGCGGTGCCACGTATCTTGTCTCAGCAACGCGGCGATAAACAGCAGCAAAGGTTGGATGACTCGGTTACCTTCGGTCTGGAAAGTCAATCTGATACAGCCATGCAGCCTCGAATCCATTACCAGTCGTAAAAATCATATCTGCCTGCTCACGATATGAATATCCTGCCATTGTTAAACGGAAGACTTCTCAGTTCACTCACTACTAAACATGTTTAACGTTGAAGAAAGACTAGACACTAATATACACGAATGACAAATGTAACCTAGTCTACATGGCAACACAACGCCATCTACTGGAAACTTTCGTTAAATTTAATAACTCAAAAACGAAGGATTTGCAGACATATGTTTATATGGACTTTAGTCCTTGGTTTGGTGTGAGTAACCCGCCTCCAATATTTATAAAAGTATTCACCCTGCATATATGTGCGTGTGTTTTGTGTGTGTCTCTGTGGAACAGAATGAGGAATTGGAGAGACGAGTTCGAATTCCAGCCGAGTTTCTTTACATTCACTTACGTGCAAATACCCTTGGGAAAGGTATTAATCCATCACTTCTCCCCGACCCCAAGCTATGGATAAATAGCAGGAAAGACTGGTTCCCATAGGTGGCAACTGGTCTACGAGAAGGAGAATTCAAAACCTGAAGAGGATTGTTTGGGAACACTATGGCACACCATTTTCACCAGTTCTCTGTATTCGGCTCTCCCAAAAAGTGTGGCTAGTTCTGCACAAGCATTTACCATCATCATCAGATCATATGTGCAAGGAGTCTGCGGTTGTAAGAGCTGCGTTGTTGTACCTCCGTACGTCGAAAACGACGCAAGAGTCTCGTATATCAACAGTCTGTGATAGATAGATAGATAGATAGATAGATAGATAGATAGACAGATAGACAGATAGATAGATAGACAGATAGATAGATAGATAGATAGATAGACAGATAGACAGATAGATAGATAGATAGATAGATAGATAGATAGATAGATAGATAGACAGATAGATAGATAGATGGATAGACAGATAGATAGATAGATAGACAGATAGATAGATAGATAGATAGATAGATAGATAGACAGATAGATAGATAGATAGATAGATAGATAGATAGATAGACAGATAGATAGACAGATAGATAGATAGATAGACAGATAGATAGATAGATAGATAGATAGACAGATAGATAGATAGATAGATAGACAGATAGATAGACAGATAGATAGACAGATAGATAGATAGACAGATAGATAGATAGATAGATAGATAGATAGACAGATAGATAGATAGATAGATAGATAGATAGATAGAAACAAAATGAGATAGATAGATAGATAGAAACAAAATGAGATAGATAGATAGATAGATAGATAGATAGATAGATAGATAGATAGATAGATAGATAGATAGATAGATAGATTCGCCACCAATTAGTGTATTTTTCAATAATTTATCGTATTTGTTTCTGCATACAGAATGATTGCTCCCTTATTGAAAAATCCATAGTCTCCCTTATTCTATCAAAGAAAATAATTGTCGAATATGCTCCCATCTGTCTACCGTATCCTCACAAATTGATTTAAATTATTTCCTCTAGATTTTTATATTAATTTTTTATGAATTTTGAAAAATAATTTGAGGGTGAAATTTAACAAAATTGGCCAACAAAATATATTTTTCTATTTAAATTTTGAAGGGAAAATTTGACAAATTTGCCCAAGAAAAATATTTTTTTTTCTATTTCAATTTTCAGTTTTTATTAAATTAAATATATTTGTTGTTTAGAATGCTTGCATTTTTGCCCAAGGGAAATCTCTGACAGGCCGAGTTTTACCGAATTAACTTTTTTTTTTCTTTTTTTAATGAAGGCCTTATCCAATTTTGAATGCTATAATTACACACAGCTTTTTGGTTCCAAGCTAATAAATTTAAGAGATTTTGTAATGTGGTTTTATACACGATATATATTGTCGGCCAGCCATCTTGCAATAATATTTGAGTATCATGGTAATTTGAAAAATGTTACGTTAATGAATAATTAACAGTTAGATCGATTGCTTTTGTCACCTCGGCACGAAGGCAGGATATGACATGAGGTCAACTTTAAAATGGGGCTCCGCATATACATATGTCGGCAATTCCAGAAGTTGTCCAGTTCTTTCAGTATACACCGTCTGGAAGATATCCGGTATCAGGGATTTTTCTGACACTCCTATTTTAAGTGTAATGGGGGAGAGTGCTGCCTAGGATGTGGTGGTGGTGTCGGCCCTCTGGAACCGGACTTTATTTTTCCACCTTCAAAGCAGTTAGGTAATGAAGTGTAACAATTAGATCGATTGATGATGATTTACAGATTTTTTTAAAATTTTCTTTATTTTTTAAAAAATTTGCTGAAGTCATGAAAAGCAATTTAAAACATGATTAATTAAAAATATATATTTTTTTTTGTTGTGGAAGTTAATATATATATATATATATATATATATATATATATATATATATATATATATATATATATATATATATATATATATATATACGTAGGCCGATCAACGTAATATACACTGGTTAAAAATAACAATGGGTCGTCTATTTCAGATACGAGTAACCGCCATAATTAAATATTTAAGCTTGATTTTATATAAGCACAAGACCAAGTGACAGGTGAAAATCGTTTTGCTGACCAGGCATTCTCCAATGATTAATGAGGAGAACAGATACTACACTTGGTATTAATTTGAATAGACCACGGGGACGGGATATGGCTCAAGGCCGGTTTCAAATGGAGTGACTAATTGCGGACACATGGTACAAGGCAAAAATTACTCGGTCCCTGCAACTAACGTCGCATTTGGTTGTTCAGTTCAGTGTATGTATGAATCATGGTAGCTAAGTAAATTTCTTTCTGAATTTACGGCTTTTTTTTTTACTCAGCACCCTGTATTTTATTTTGATATGCACTGCATTCAACCCAGATTTTTACGCAATTAAGTGCGTAAAAATCTATTGTATTTATTTGAACTATTGTATTTATTTACAAATAAATTGAACAAAATCAAAATAATTAATTTAAAAAATAATCTTTAAGAGAAAACATTTTTAAATTCGTTTAATATTTTCACTGCTACTTTAGATATTTGAAACTTCACATAATGTGATCTGTTTTTATGAGGTTACCATTAGAAATTGCTTATTAATTAGGGTTTACTTCGTTAAAAAGAATTAAAATTTTTAATATATTTACTGCTACTTGTGAAATTTGAACCCTTAGATAATGCCACCTATGTTTTTGTTAGAGCTACTGTTATAAATTGATATATTAGAATACTTCTGTTTTATTTTAGTAAATAAATTTAAATTTATTAACAAATTAGCTACCTTTGATATTTAAGCCCTCATATAAAGCCATCAGTTTTTTTTTTAACGCTACTATTTAAAGTTGCTATAGAAGAAGATTTGTGCATTAGTTTGTTAAACTGAATTAAATTTATTAACATGTTAGTCGCCATCTTGAATTTTTGATTCCTTACATAATGCCAGCTATGTTTTTTGTTACAATAACCATAATAAATTACTATATAAGATTCTGTCAGTTAAGTGCCATACGAGATACACGCTTGGGCGATCATGTCTCTTTCGATTCAAAACTGACTCAGCAGAAGATTTTCTCACAGTAGGTCGCCAGTTCATTCTGCGATATATTGTTTGCCAACCAAGGCTATAAGACCCAATCTGTTCTGCTATTCAACTCATAGCTGAGGAGAGTAGAGATGGATTCACACCTTTCACAAGGGTATTTGCGCATATGTGATTATAAAGAACCCGACTGGAATTAGAACTCGGCTCTCCGATTTCTCATTCAAAGCCGTTATCTCTTACCTATGATTTTATTTTTGCCTGAGTGCCTCTTAGAAATCCCTGTATAAGTTAACTTATGCTTTATTTTCTTAAATAAAATAGAATTTTAAAAACGACAAAAATAATGGTGCTAAGTATATATCCTCATGTCAAATGGTTGTCTATTTTTTAACACTAAATCTATTCAAATCAAAGTAATATATATATATATAAATAACAGAACAATTAGTTACATTATTGTATTTATTAATATTACCTTAAATAAAATCCTGGAAAAGGCGGTAAATATAAGTCAGAGGCAGAATACAACATGCCACAAGATTTATAAGAACTAGATCAGGCCGAAAATAGAGTACTGTTGTCACATTTGGGCGGGGGGTGCCCATACCTAACTTTCCAGTCTTGATAGAGTTCAAAAGCGTCTCCGAGTCCTTGTTGGGCAAGAACTATTTTCCACCCGCCAAACTCACTCTCTAACAGGCGGAATGTGGCGAGTCACTCCTTGCTCTGTCACTACTACCACAAAAAGTGCTCTGACAACCATAGTTCCGCCAGGTCTGACCTTCACATCTCCGACCCGTCATGCCACTTACATCGTAGCAAAGCACCCACATTCCCTCCGTATTCCATCGGCGAGAAGTAAGTTCCACTCAAACAGCTTCTTTCTGCGAACCACTGTCCTATGGAACAGACTTCCTAGAGGACGTTTCCCCGATAATTACAACCTCAACCAGTTCAAGTCTAAAGTTAACCGTTGTCTTTCCCGCCAATCCATACAAACGACCCCTTAACGTACGTGGAAGGTTATGAGTTCGAATCAAGTTATTAGGTGTTTTTATTTGCTCTTTTTCTGGCCGCTGTAAAAGTGCGACCGGGACAAACAATAAGGCACCTAATCAAATATTCGACAAAAAATAATTTTGTTACTTCGACTCAAGAATGTTCCCACGATTTTAAGTGAAACTGAAAGACAAAAATTACCCGTTTAAAAATATCTTTTAACCAGTTCTTGCTTTTACGAAAGAAAAGAAAGCGTCAAAAATGACAGAAACGGAAAAGCAAATAAAGATTTTCTTTTCAATGAATATATTTTGAAAAACGAAAAAATGTCGACATTAGGAAAATCACTTAGAATTTGCGTTAGTGTTTTATTATTTTAAGCATAATGAAGTGAAATGATAAAATAATTTTTCGTTAATATATATATATATGTAATATATATATATATATATATATATATAATTATTATTATTATTGTTATTATTATTATTATTATTAGTAGTAGTAGTAGTAGTAGTAATCTTATAAGTATAAGAAACTATACTCGTTCGGAAAGTCTTCGGTGTCTTGATTTGCAAATAATAAAACCAATACCAAAAGGGCAAAGAAAAAAGGTATAAAAAAAGTAAGAACCAAGAACATGTACGTTAGCCGAAAATAATCGTCCAGCATGGAAGTTCAAAGGCCAAAGAAAAAAAACCCGATACGAGTACACAAAAATAGCTTTCCCTGACGATCCGCTTAGGTGAAAACTTGGTAGGTTTGTCTGGCTCTCTAGGTTTAACTATATATATATATATATATATATATATATATATATATATATATATATATATATAGGCGAACATATAGGGGTTTTATGGTATTTATATATTCTCATTTAATTATTTAAAGAAAATTAAATTCGGATATTCCCTTGATATTACAAATCTAAAGTAAAAAAGACTGTTTCGCTGTATCATAGCTCTTCAGTGTGGCTAGGCGTCTGATTGCTTCAAGCTGGGATCGAAATCCGACAGATTTGGTATCAGTCAGAGATTCTAACGTCACACGGCAGATATATATATATATATATATATATATATATATATATATATATATATATATATATATATATATATATATATATATATATATATATATATATATATATATATATATATATATATATAAGGTCTGCTCAAAATAGTTGCCACAGGTTGTGCCAGAGCGAGCGTGTGAATTAGGGATTGACTAGCCGCCCTAGTAGACGGGTACTCTCGAATATACGTGTGGCCAGCTCTTAGATACATTTGTGCACATAAACGTTTATATATGTGTGTGTGTGTGTGTGTTTGTGTGTGTGTGTCTGTATGTGAAATATTAACGTTAGACTATGTATTCATATATATATAGTTACACACGCGCGCGCTCTCGCATAATTTCATATTATCTGTGTGTATATGCAAGTATTTATATATGTATATGACATAAATATAAACATTACACTATACAGTCATATCTGTATATAGTTACATTCACGCATATATATTCTCACATACAAGCGTTCAGATATACATATATATACTCACGCACATATATTATAACTTATTCATTATGAATGAGCATTTAGTGCTCTTAAGATATGGATATTTGTTTCATTTAAGATTTTGAAATTAAAATTAATTCCTATATTCCCTTGGTATTACTTCTTCCTAAAATAAAATAAATACAATTTTTGTCACGCACACATTTGCATATCCTAACGCCCCACCCCAACCCGTAATCCATACATACATATGTATGTCTATAAGCGTGTGTGTGTTTTTATGTATGTGTTTTTTATGTTTGTGTTCATGCATACATATATATTTCTTTGACTGGGGCACGTCGGCGTAGTTTAATGGTTAGAAAACTTGTCTGGCTAGATCAGTTACGACTGAGCAGTGAGTTCGATCTTCACTAGGTGCCCCATAGTTTCGGCCTTGTGCCACATCTAAGCTACGCATAGAAAATAATCTTGGGACCCTCGACGTGGTGTAATGGTTAAAAAGTTTGTCTCTCTAGAACAATTACGACTGGGCAGTGAGTTCGATTCTCACTGGGTGCCCCAAACTTTCGGCCTTGTGCCACATCTAAACTACGCTTAGAAAATAGCCTTGGGAACCTCGGCGTGGTGTAATGGTTAAAAAGCTTGTATCGCTAGAACAATTACGACTGAGCAGTGAGTTCT
>OZ038494.1:61992650-62007650 GCA_964036315.1 Acanthosepion esculentum
GCATTTTTCAATCTCTTTCTTTTATTTCCCGCATCATTCAATCTCTTTCTTTTATTTCCCGCATCATTCAATCTCTTTCCTTTATTTCCTCCATTTTTCAATCTCTTTCTTTTATTTCCCGCATTTTTCAATCTCTTTTCTTTTGTTTTCCGCATCTTTCAAATACTTGCATTCATTTTCGACAATGAATAAATTTTTTGGACATTTTAGGAAGGAAAGAAGGTGTGGAGAATTTGACATTTACAGGACATAGATAGTAACCTATCTAACGAACTTGTGTAAATGAATGGTAGAATAGGGATAGCAAATGGACCAGTCTTGCTGATAAGAAGTTGTGGCGATCCATGATCGCCCACATCCTGTAGGAAAATTCCCCCAATAAAAGAAGAAACGTAAACGTGTCTTTTTGCATTTCATAGGCTGACGTATACACATACATGCATAATCACACGCATCTACACAGGAACACAAAAACGCTCACACGAATAGTGGACAGTATATGTCACTCCAATAAATAAATAAATAAAAATAACAAAAAAAAAAAAGGAAAAAAGGGTTTATAATTCGAATTGTGGTAGTGTTAGGGAATGCGTTGTTTTCACTTTGATATTTATAGGATATCTTTCCCTTTTGTTACTGCATGCACTGCCTCCTCTCCGGAATGGCTACAAAGAAGAATCTCAGAAAAGAACTCCGAGGCTGTTAATCCAAGCATCATACGGCTAGGTTAGGACAGAATATTAATGAGATTCCGAAATGCGAATACATTGCGAAGTCAGAGAGAGAAAGAGAGAGAGAGAGAGAGAAAAAAAATTCGAGTATTGGGAGATAATGAAAGAAAAGATCCTTCAAAATGGCGGAATGGCTTCACAGGAATTTAACAAATATCGAATGAGTAAAACAGACGACATCAGACAAGATGATCGACCAGAGCTTCACAGAGGACGTTCGTTTTTAAAGCGATGTCAACGGTTCCATAAATCGAGTAAATTGGTGGCATTTTTCATTTTATGGGAATGAAAAAAACATGATATGAATATGAACACACCAACGCATATACACAGAAATTGAAAAAATAAATGTACGCACAATGTAAAATACATACATTCCTCTTCTGTCTGCCGGGTCCGTTCAGCTCGTAGGTAATCATGGCTCTCCACAACTTCTTGTCTTTTGTAATTCTGAGTTTTGTCTTTTTGCTATCCCTCTTCATATCTTTGTTGCGAACCATTTATACAAACTCGTTAAGAAGGTTATTCGCTGCTTTTCTCTGTCCCTGTAAGTGTTAGATTCTCTAAGCCTTCTTTTCGCATTATATGCCCTAGAAATTTTAAATGCCTCTTTCTGATGCTAAGTATAAGTGTTCTATATGTTTTCCCTTTACTTAAAACTTTCTTGTTGGTCTCATGTTCAGTCCATGTTATTCTCATCATTCTTTTGTAAAATCACCTTTCTGTTGTTTCAAGTCTCTTTTTCATCCTCGAAGAGATTGCCCAGCATTCAGGAGAAATGTTATTACATAACAGTTGAGCACTGTTTATTTGTTTCATATAAAATTTTCCTGTTTCTTAATACTTTGCTTAGCTTCTGGGAAACATCTTTCGCTACCCCAATGCGGCTTCGGATTTCGGCGTCACATCTTCTGTACTCTGTTAAAACACTAGCTAGATGTATTCAAATTATCTCCGTAGTTGGCATCTTTGGGCGTTCTTTTTACTCCGTAGTTAGATCAATAAATTTGAAATCTAATGATGAAAAAGTTATTTTACACAACAAATATTTATTTTTCAATATAATATTTTTCATTTTCAACACGCAATTATCCTTAGGAAAAGTATGAATACATCTCTTCTCCCACTACCTATGGGTTAAATAGTAGGGCTTATATATGAAACAAATCATTTTTATTTTTTTTTAATCAATTCGCCCAAAGCATGGCAATAATGTCACTTAGGCACAAAGTGCTACTGAGAGTGAAAGAGAAAATATTTTTTAGAATGAACCAGCGACCCGATATTAAACAGAAAGCAAGGGATAAACTTGTTTAAAAAACCGGGAAGGTTTATGAACCGAAGAATAGGCGAACCTATCTACTCCAATTGAGAAAAAAATAGTAAATAAAATATTGTTAATGCAGTATTCACTTACCCTAAAAAATAATTATTCTTACAATCCAAAATATATTTCGGCTTTAAATAACCACAAAATGTTGACTTGCCATATATATATATATATATATATATATATATATATATATATATATATATATATATATATATAAATCACTCCTTGTCAATGCACTTGAATTTGAATATTAATAGCATAGATTGGAAATCATACAGGGAAAATTTCAGATCAAAATTCAGTTAATAACTATGTTTCAGGCTATTGATTATTCCTCATATATTCCATCTCTCTTTCCAAACACACACACACACAACTATATATATATATATATATATATATATATATATATATATATACATATATATATATATATATATATATATATATATATAAAGAAATATAGTCTTAAAGTGTGCTATATTTATGGGATAAAGTGCTCGACGATTGCATCTAGCATGAAACAAGTGTTGACTTCTATGTTCACTTTTATATATATATATATATATATATAGTAATAAATAAAATTAAATCTTCATTTGTTTTATCCAGACACTTGAGAATACACAGAGATTATCTCCATAAAAATCTTACAATCAAATCACCTGACGAGTAAATGTAATCTCCATAAAATATATAGTAAATATTTAATTATATTAATTACTATAAATGATCTCTATCTTGATATTGACAGCTATAATTACAAAAAACTGTTTGCCAGAAATAACCTGGTCGACTGTGTAATTTTTCGAGGGTGTTGAAACACATTCTGTTATAAGATAATAAACACAATCTTTGCGAAACACATTCTGGCGTTGGGTTGAAACACAATCTTTATGAGGGTGACACGGTCACTTAGGTGGGGTAGCACATTCTTTGTGACAAATGATGTGCATTTTCTAAATAGAGTAAATTAACTTCGCGTCATTTTGAAGAATTTCATTGGCTGAGTGATCTAAAGGCTTAAAGGGGGTTTTGAGTGCTTAAGGGAGGGTTCGAGTGCTGGTAGGCATATTTTCTTTATTAAGACTCTTAAATGCACAGGTCGTTAGACACAGATTTACACTGTTTATAAAAACAGGGATGTCTACTTAAACACGTGCATCCATGATATATAATGTTTAAAGTAATCATACATCTATATATATATATATATATATATATATATATATATATATATATATATATATATATGTATATATATATATGGTCACTACTTATCTTCAGAGATCCCAAGACATTTTCTCCCACATAGTTTTGTCTTTCTTTCATTGAAGAAGAGAGCACACACTCAGCGAAACGCGTCGTTAATAAATTTTACACTTTCTCATCATTTTCACACACACACACAGATATATATATATATATATATACATATATATATATATATATATATATATATATATATATATATATATATTGGTCGTTTTCACCCCATGCAAGGTAGTAAAGCCACTAAGACACAAGAGGTTACTGGGTGTGGAAGAATTAGGAACAGAAACATTAATAATGAGCGGAAAGAGAATTGAGAAATCAGAAGGACAGTAGATAGCGATGGACATTGCATTTAATTTTTTTGCGAATTTAATTTAACTGGAAAGCATGGAGCTGGAAGTGAGTTCCACCAGCGAGAAGTGCGACAAAAGAAACTGTTGGGAGGGAACGTATGACTACATCTAATCAGCTCATCTGTAAACTGATAAGATCTCGACGCCAGTCTAGTACTTCAAAACGTCTAGGTACCATAGCGAAGAAATCATTCGAACAATTACCATGAAAGTATACATACATACATATATATATATATATATATATATATATATATATATATATATATATATATATATATATAAAGCCATTTTTTATGTTTATACGTTCTTTTTATAGATACAAATATTTATGTAAATGCTCTGTTTATAATAAACAGTATTAATGACATTTACCGGCCTGAATGTCCGAGAAATTTTCATAGAAAATATGCGTCCTCCATGAAAATTTCTCGGACATTCAGGCCGGTAAATGTCGTTTAATACTGTTTATTGTAAACTGAGTATTTACTTAAATATTTGTATCTATAAAAAAAACGTATAAACATAAAAAATGTCCCAAAATAATTGTCGGACTTTGTCCATTTCATATATATATATATATATATATATATATATATATATATATATATATATATATATATACGGCAGGGTTGATAAAAGTGTTGGGTGGCGTAACGATTTTGATGATTTCGGATTTATTTCAACTTGTGTCTTTCTGAAAGTTTCAAATGATTTTGCGGCAAACGTCAAAACAATGTCGCTTATTTATTTGCTTACTTATTGCTATTTATCAATGCGTTTCATCCGCCATTGGCTGTTGGCACCTGAGAGACAGCGAGTGGCCACTTACTGACAGCTCGATAATCTCCAATAAATCACGCAAATAATCAGTGGAAATCCGGGCCACTTTTTACTCTTTCCTTCCACTTTAGCCCCTGCCGCCAACTTCTTCCCGCTATTAAGACCGAATAAGTCCCAACAACACCCACTGTGCTGAATTTCATCACTAGTCGACTAGAAAAGTTTGAAATCAAGTGTTTTATGAGGACATTCCGTTTCTTTTTTTTTCTCTTAAGGTGGTTCGGTTATTTATTATTTACGGTGGAAATAGTTGAAAGCAGGGCCAGCAAAAAACAAAGGCAATATAGACAAGAAGAAGAAGAACAACAACAACAATAATAATAATAATAATAATATGAAACATGCGCCCTTCATTATCATTATCAGACAATTCTTCTCGTCAGAATTCTCTTTGCACATTTATAAATCTACCATTCCTCTGTGCATTGATTACTGCTACTATATCTGATCTGGTAAACCTACTACTTATCTCGAGATTCTGATCTATCTATCTATCTATCTATCGAAGGAGAGACAGAGGGCGGAAGATATTAATTTTTAATCAATTGCTAGGTCTACTGCTAGAAAAGTTGGGTCACTATGCCGTGCCAGAAAATCCTTCTCGTCAGAATCCGTCTTGTATATTTATATGGAAGACGGATATATATATATATATATATATATATATATATATATATATATATATATATATATATATATACACACATACACACACACACACACACATATATATATATATATATATATGTTGTAGAGGACGTTCGGAAGATAATGGGTATATCCCCATTCACATAAATACGGTAGTAAAGTTGGAGATTCCTTGTGGAATTCACTTGACTCACTTCTACCAGTTGGCTACTACTTCTACGCGCCGCTAGCGAAAATTATCGTTAATTACCAACCTTTGTTTGATTATTCTATTCCGTTACATTCCCTATGTTACAACAATACATATATCTCGTCTGCAGTCGCTCTCTCACAGACGCGATGTTGCCTCGCTCTGCCTTTTTTACAAGTACTTCCACGGTAATTGCTCTGAGGAGTTGCGTTCGCTTGTCCCCAGGCCTCGTGAATTTAAACGCCCCACCAGGCTGGCATCCCGCTCCCACTCCTACACCGTGGAAACTGTTAGATGTAGACGTCTCTTCTACTCCAATAGCTTCATGTCTCGCACATCTCGCCTATGGAACTCCCTTCCCTATTACTGTTTCCCTGACAAATACAATCTCCAACGGTTTAAGTGTAGTGTCAATCGACATCTCCAGTTGCCTTGATCTATCCACTTCCCTTCTCCACATCCTTTCATTTTTCATTCCTATGTGCTCTCGCTCCGGATCTTTTGTGGCCCCCTCGCCTTGATCGACCCACTGTCTTTCTCTTTCTCCACATCCCCTCCCTTGCCATTCCTATCTGCTCTTCCTCCAACCCTTCTTTAACCCCTTGCGTGATAGTGGCCTCCGGCCTTGCTTGGGGTGATATGATTAAAATATATATATATATATATATATATATATATATATATATATATATATATATATATATATATATACATCCCATTCGTCCGTACATTGAATACTGCTGCCGTATCTGGTCCGGTGCTCTTGATATTCATCTCGAGGCTTTTGACAAAAACCGAAGAAGGGCCGGTAATGTAATCGATCCTGACCAGGTATATCTTCAGTCACTTTCTCACCGACGTAACGTGGCTTCCTTCTGTCTTTTCTACAAATATTTTTATGGCAATTGTTCTGACGAGCTGTTCTCTTTGGTACTTTGACTGCATGAATTTAAGCATGCAACGAAATTGGAAACTGGGTTTCATCGTTTTACTATTGAATCAGATGCAACCATTAGTTCTAATCTAATAGATTATTTTCTTGCATTTCTGACTTGTGGAACTCCATCCTGATTTCTTACAATCTTCAAAGAATTAAATGCAGCCTCATCTACCATCTTCTGTCTTCCTGAAACCTGTTCCTTTATTGTCCTTTCCTCACATCTATTCACTAAAGTCTTCTCATGCTCTTTCATTCCCTGTAATCCCCTGCGTCCTAGTGGCCTTCTCAGCATTATTATTGTTATTTTTATTACTGTAGTTATTATCATTATTATTATTACTAACGTTATTAAATCATTATTATTGTTGAGATGTTGAGTGTTTCCACGTGAGTATATGGTAATAACGAACAAACACAGTCGTAGGGAAAATACTGGTATATTCAGAGAGGTATTTACATCAGAGAGATTAGTAGTAGAACGAACGTAGGTTAGTAGTAACAATAAGTAATAGTAATAAAGTCCAACGGTATCTTCCGGTCGAGAAACGGAAGTGTAACTGATCACTACAGAAGTCTCACTCTGCACTGCACTACACTGCTCTAGAACTACTGTTCTATTTATAATAATAGGATCAGTCTATTATGGTTGTGAAGGTGGGTGCTCCCCAACAATTATTATTATTATTATTATTATTATTTCCTTTGATTTTTGATGTGTACTCATTTCTTTCCGTGTCCCGCCCAGGGACCTAAGGTTAGAAATGGCATCATGACGTTTTCCACTACAAAAAAAAAAAAAAAAATTAAAGATTACATGGACAAAGCCCTTCGTAAGGTGTGGGCTCTATTCGCGAGAACAATGTTTTGTATTTCTTTAAGGCTTGGGCTTCCAGGTATCCCTTCAATTAGTCTACTGGAATCTTTTCCAACCAATCCGAGGGCGCCAACTACAACGGGGATTGTTGATGTTCCCATGTTTCTATGGCACATGTGTTATTATTATTATTATTATTATTATTATTATTATTATTATTATTATTATTATTATTCCCCACACCAAAATCATCTGGTGACCAACTCTAGGAATTGAATAATTGCCGGTTTCGCCTCTTGTAACTGCCATGCACTACTGATTTCGCCATCTGTCTCTCCACCTCCTTCAATTTTATATGGACAAATTTCCTTACATATATATATATATATATATATATATATATATATATATATATAGAGAGAGAGAGAGAGAGAGAGAGAGAGAGAGAGAGAGAGAGAGAGAAGGAGAGACAGACAGATAATGTGCGTTATTTTCTCCTAATTTTACGTAGAGGAATATATTTAAATATAATTTCTATATTTGTGTAAATACTCTGTTTTAATTAAATAGTATTAATTACATTTACTGGCCTGGATCTTCAAGAAATTTCATAGAAAAAATGCGTTCTCCGACGAATATATATTAGTCAGGCTATATGACAATAAAAGTAAGAGTGATATATATATATATATATATATATATATATATATATATATATATATATATATATATATATATATTGTGTGTGTATATATATATATATATAAAGAGAAAGAGAGAGAGAGAAAGGAAGAAAGAGAGAGGCACTATTCGTAACATACTTGTTGACAAAACTAATATAATAGCATCATCTACATGCAAAAAAAGGCTAAAGATAATGGAAGCCTTATTAATAAAAACAAAAAAAAAACAACACTTAATAATATTAACTATGAACATGGACACAATATCTTGACCGTGTTTTGAAAAATGAAAACATTTTATAAAACAATCATGCAGCAAACTATTTCTTATTTAGCAGTTAAAATATTTAATCCTTGAAAATGGGTAAATGTATAGCCGAAAGCTTTTATATAATTTATAAATCTGAAAAGAAAAAAAATATTAGATCGCATGAGAAATTGTATAAAAAACTAAATAAAAGCACCTTGTCTGACGTATTCAATGAAGTGTACATATGCATATATATATATATATATATATATATATATATATATATATATATATATATATATATATATATATATATATTCTGATTTTGATTCTAGGAGGAAAACTCTGAATTCAAAACCTGTTTGGGGACCTTGTGTCACGTAGTGTACCAGGTCTTTGTGTTCGGCCCTTCAAAAAGTGTGTTTGGTTCTGCTCAAAGTTTTCACCACTATCATCAAATCATATTTGTATGCTGGGGTCTGGACTGTCGGTTCCTAGGAAATGAGCGGCTTGACCCTCATGCGTCGAATACGACAGGAGAGTCCACCACACACACACACGCACACACACACACACACACATATATATATATATATATATATATATATATATATATATGTTGCCTGACGATTGCACTAGCATGAAACAGACTGTCGCCTCTAAGTACTGACTTCCATATCCACTTTTATATTTACACACGCTCTATCTCTGATATTGAGCACTTTATCCCATAAATATAGCACACTTTAAGACTATATTTCTTTATATATATATATATATATATATATATGAAGAAATATAGTCAAAGTGTACTATATTTATGGGATAAAGTGCTCAATATCAGTGATAGAGCTTGTGTAAATATAAAAGTGAACATAGAAGTCAACACTTAGAGGCAGCAGTCTGTTTCATGCTAGATGCAATCGTCAGGCAACTAGATGCAATCGTCAGGTTGCCTGACGATTGCATCTAGCATGAAACAGACTGTTGCCTCTAAGTGTTGACTTCCATGTTCACTTTTATATATATATATATATATATATATATATATATATATATATATATATATATATATATATATATATGTATGTATGTATATAAATGTAAAAGAATGAAAAGAATATAAATTGAAACTTTCATGAGATTAATTTAAAAAGGTGCTCAATACAAGAGGAGAGCAATTGGCTAAACTGATATCAACAACTCATGTCTTATTTTATTCTCTTTCCTTTTCCTTTGTATCTGTAAAATCTCTTCCTTATCCTTTTTCTTTTCTTTTCCTTCTCAGTGTATTAGGATTGATTTCTTATTCTTTCTTATGCCTTTCTTTCCTTTCCTCTTTCTATTTCTTTTTATTGATTTCTTATTCTCTTCCTTTCTTTTTTACTTTAATCTGTTTTTTCTTTCTGTTGTATTTTTAAATAAAATCGTTTATTATCACTGATGATAAACACCTGATGAGATGTCTACATTAGACATCGAAAGAAATATGCATTTTTGTTATGGTAACTTGCATGTTCCAATGTAACAGTTTATAATATATATATATATATATATATATATATATATATATATATATATATATATGTGTGTGTGTGTGTGTGTGTATATATATGTATATATATATATATATGTATATATATATATATATATATATATATATATATATATGTGTGTGTGTGTGTGTATATATATGTATATATATATATATATATATATATATATATATATATATATATATATATATATATATATATATATATATGTAAATGTAGTGTGTTTTGTGGATGTGTTAATGTAATTTCGACAATAGGAATGTGTATATGAGTGTTTGGCCCAAAATTGAGAGCATATGTATTTGTGTGTGTGTTTATATATATTTTTTCAAAGGACTGCTTAATCAAGAGAATGTACCTGTATGTGAGTGATTTGTATGATTGAAAGAGAGTATATGTCTGCGTGGTTGTGTCCAAGATAGAGAGGGAGTGGGGGAGATAGAGGTTGCATTAAGGAAAGTTAAACGGAAGGGGAAAAGAAGGGGTTGTGTATATAGTGTTTGATTCGATGTTTATATTAAACTAATCCCTACTCAGTACGTTTTAAGGCAAAACAATAGCGACCAAGATGTTCAGACGAGGAAAGCCTTAGTGACAACTAATAACTTTACTAATGGAAATACGCAGATTCCTGAATGGAAAGTGAAAGAAAGAATGAAAGAAAGAAAGAAAGAAAGAAAGAAAGAAAGAAAAGCCGAAAAAGAATGACTGGACATGATAGTCTGTTTTTTTTTTAATAAGAAAGGAAGAAAGGAAGACATGAGTGAGTACTGAGAAACATCTTATGAAACGTCAAGCAAAATAAGTTTATTTGAAAGGAGAAATGTAAAATGGGAAAACGAAAATAATTAAAGAATATTGACAGTGGAAGAGGCAAAAGAGACGTGTGGGAAAAGGGAGGATTATAGCTCCGTGTTATTTTTTGTTTTTATTTTTTTGTTACTTTTCAAGTGAAAAGGTGAAAATAGTTATTAACGCCTGAAATTTGCATCAAGTTTTACTAGCGTTTTACAATATATATATATATATATATATATATATATATATATATATATATATATATATATATATATATATATATATATATATATATATATAAAAAAGCGCTTTTTTAGCGCTTACTTCTTTTTTCTTTCTCTTTTTGAGACTGATAAAGGATGCACGGTGGAGTAATGGATAGCTGCTCGGATTGAGGAATCGGAGAGCCGAGTTCGAATTCCAATCGATTACATTCACTTACGTGCTAATACCCTTGGGAAAGGTTTGAATCCTTTTCTTCTCCCCTCCCCCAGCTATGGGTAAACAGCAGGACAGACTGAGTTCTATAGCCTTGGATGGTCTACCGTAGAAAGAAATAGCAACCTACTGCGGGAAAAATCTGCGTCGCCTAAGTGTGTATCACGCATGACACATAAATGTTAAGTCTCCAGAAATCTTAAATGATTACCCAGAAGGCATTATGGAGATCCACAAACGTCAAAATTTATAGAAATTATTCAGTAATTATAACAATAGACTTCTTATGACAGGTCTTGTTGAATTTATTGAAATCTGATCAAATATGAGAAATTTTTGGAAGGGCTTTTTGATCGAACTGAATTGAATTGATTGAATTGAATCGATCGAGCCGAGAATATTACATCTTCCCCTCGTAATATATGTTATTCTAATGTGCTTCCATAGTACAGTACGTAGCGTACCCGATGCAGTAATGTATTAGTTTTCTCTTCTGCTGGTAATCAAGTTGAAAGTTTCTGCATTTGACAGTTGATATGATGATAAGTTCACGTCATCAAATGATAAGAGCGGCGTTTTATAGTTTGCTAAATTTCTATTCTAGTTAGATTATACGGATCGAATTTTTACGTTAGCCTGTTGGTGTTGCAAAATCGTTCTGTCAGTCACAAATCTATCATTGCATGAAAGTTCTTTTGAAATCGATGTACTCACAGGACATAAATCATTTACTCAGTTTTTTTTTTCTTCTACTTTCTTATTTTCCAATGTTTTCCGTTTATTTCAGGTTCTTCTTTCTTTCTTTCGTGTTAAAATTTTCAAACATATTCTTTCTCATTTTGCATAACACGTTTTCAACCTTCTTTCTATTCTTTCTTTTTTATCAAACATCTTCAAACATTTTTTTCATTTTGCATAATACGTTTTCAACCTTTCTTTCTCTGCTTTCTTTTGTATCAAACATCTTCAAACATTTTTTTCATTTTGCATAATACGTTTTCAACCTTTCTTTCTTTGCTTTCTTTTGTAGCAAACATCTTCAAACATTTTTTTTTCATTTTGCATAATACGTTTTCAACCTTTCTTTCTCTGCTTTCTTTTGTATCAAACATCTTCAAACATTTTTTTCATTTTGCATAATACGTTTTCAACCTTTCTTTCTTTGCTTTCTTTTGTAGCAAACATCTTCAAACATTTTTTTTTCATTTTGCATAATACGTTTTCAACCTTTCTTTCTCTGCTTTCTTTCGTATCAAACATCTTCAAACATTCTTTCTCATTTTTCATAACACGTTTTCAACCTTTCTTTCTTTTAAGAGTATCTTTTAAAGATTTCTTTCTCACTTTCTTTCTTTTGAGTCAATTTTTTTCGAACTTTCTCATTTTGCAACCATTCTTTTTTCTTCTGTGTCAAACTATTTCAAACTTTCTTTCTTATTTTGGATAACACGTTTTCGAAATTTCTTTTCTGTCAAACATTTTCAAAACGTCTTTCTCATTTTGCATAACACGCTTTGAATCTTTCTTTCTTTTCTTTCTCTCTTTTGTGTCTAACTTTCTCAAACGTTCTTTCTCATTTTTCATAACACGTTTCATTTTTTTCTTCATTTCTCCCATTTTACGTAATCTTTTTTTTGTGGGCAAAATACCTAATTCTTAAACTCACTCCGGCGAGAATATACTTCACTTCTCTCTCTTTCTATCTCTCTCTCTCTTTCTCTCTCTCTCTCTCTTTCTGTTCCACACTCTCTATTTCTCTCTATATATCTCATGCAATTAAAGCAATAGTTTTCTCTTTCAATCCCTCTTTCTGTCTCCCCCTCTCTCTATATATATATATTCTCTTATCTCTCTTTCCCTCTTCATTCACGCTCCTTTTTACCACTCCTTGCCTATACCATCTCCCTTCCCTTCTGCTCGTTCACATTCCTCAATAACCCACCACATGTTTCTCTCTTCTTCTTAAGCGTCGCATCTCACTTTTCTCAGTTCGAAATACTCCAGCTTTACTTAGTCTTTCTTTACCCTCACTCTATCAACCACTTAAAACCGGTCCTTGCGAAAACCCGGTAGAAATCGGAGTCAAGTGTTTAAATGAAGACCAGATGCGACATTCAGTAAGTCCAGCGGAGATTTAAGAAAGAAAATGTTTGCAAAGCGACGCTTAAAAAAAAAAAGAAGAAAAAAACAAAACAAGAAAAAACAGGAAAAAAAAAACGCGATAATTTCCTTTGGCGAGCATAGCTCAATGGTCAGGACTTAAAAACGAAAGCTTTAAATCCGAGTATCTAACGTTCTTGCCTCATAATCCCGCCTCTCTCACACACACACACACACACACACACACACACACACACAAATCATTTTAAAATCTAACTTTGCTTCTTCCTTTTTTCATTTCACGTTTTTCCTTGCCTCCTATCAGTATGGCCGATGCTAACCTCCATGAAAGTGACGTGTTGCGCCTTCTTGGCTGACATGAAGTGGAAAGATTATATAGAATCCATTGCTAAATCTGCTGCTAAGAAAGCTGGTTCTTTGTGTCGCACAAGACAATCTTTCTCTCCTGAATCTATCTTCAGTCAGTTATGTGACATGTGTGATACACTCTGCCTCGTCAGCCATGTATCTTTCGATACATGACTGACGAGGCAGATTTTTTTCCAGTAGTAGGTTACCATTTCTTTCTGCGGTACACCAGTTGCCGTCCAAAGCTATAGAACCCGGTCTATCCTGCTATTTACCCATAACTGGGGAGAGAAGAAAAGGATTCATACCTTTCCCAAGGGTATTAGCACGTAAGTGATTATAATGGATTCGATTGGAATTCGAACTCGGCTCTCCGATTCCTCGCTTAAAAAGATACTATAATGACCAGGCCTCAGGACAGTTTCCAGTTTTTATCATGTTTGATATCATTGAGTGTTTTCATGGTCCAACAACTCTAAAGTTTCAGGTCTGATACAAAAAATAAATAAATAAAAATAACAGATAGTTAACATTTAAGAGACAAACCTCACCTTTAAAGAGGCGTATGATAAGCCTAGGGGTGTGCGTTGTGGATATCATTCTCTGAATGAGAAATCGGAGAGCCAAGTTCGAATTTCAATCGAGTTCGTTACATTCACTAACGCACAAATAGCCTTAGAAAAGGTAAGAATACGTCTCTTCTCCTTCCAACTATGGGTTGAATACCAGGACAGAATGGGTCCTATAGTCTTCGTTGGCTACCAGTCTACCGCAGAAAGAAATAACAACCCACTGCGGGAAAATCTTTTGCCTGGTTTTGAATCGAGAGAGACATGATCGCCCAAGCGTATATCACGTATGGTACTTAACTGACTTGACTAATGCTAAACCTATGAATTGTGTATGGATATGTAACAGTTCTTATCGGATAGAGATAGTAGTATATTTGCCGAATACAAGTACGTATTCTTAATTCTGAAATTACTCCTCCCCCCAACTATTTTTATTTTAATTATTTTTGCATAGGGAAGTTTGTATTTGACCAAGGATGATGTATCAATTAGCAAGACCTGAAGAAAACTCACACCATACTGCTGTCATGTGTGTGTAGCAAAGAGTAGCATTAAACTTTATCAGTGACCTTTTGAGTTCAGTACTTAATACCTGCCTATAAAAAAAAACGGACTAAATAAGAAAGTTATAAATAACATAATTATTTCTGGGAGTTAGGTGGCCAGATGTAAGGGTGATATATTCACAGAAAATGTCTAACAGCCATAACGGGTCCTCCTGCTTGAGTGGTATGGTGCAGAATCCTGTTGCCAGACATAGGGTCTTCCAGCAGCCGCCCTCTTGACCCAGGGCAGCACTACCTCTTGGAAGCAATTGATGTAGGCATCCGTTTTGAGTTTGAGGCCTTTACCAACAAATTCGGGAATGCTTTTCTTATCAGAACGATCTGAGTGAGCTTTCAGATCTGCCATACCTTCGTAATCATCATTAGACTCATCCAACTCTTTCTGAATCCTCTGTACTGTCTTAAGATTGGCACCCAAATACTCTGAAATTTTCCTATTGGAGCTTCCGGCGCGAATGCCAAGCAGTACAGCATGCCGTTTCCAAATTTCTGGCGGAGAGAATTGCGTCATGGTGCTTTTTTTTCTCACAGACGGTGCACA
>OZ038494.1:62010150-62012650 GCA_964036315.1 Acanthosepion esculentum
CGGAAGACTTGTCGTCTACTAAATGAAGACTGATGTGTCAACCGTCACTCAGTTATGTGATACACACTTAGGCGATCATATATCTTTCGATACATGACTGACGAGGCAGATTTTTCCCGTAGTAGGTTGCGGTAGACCAGTTCCCATCCAAGGCTATAGAACCCGGTCTGTCTTGCTATTTAGGGGGGAGGAGAGAAGAAGAGGATTAGGACGTAAGTGAATGTAATGGATTCGATTGGAAATTCGAACTCGGCTCTCCGATTCCTCAATCCGAGACGGCTGTCCGATTCATCAATCTGAGCCGCTATATAGTACCCCACCGTGACAACCGTAGGAATTGTTAATGTGACAAGCCTGAAAACAGATAACACGCAATGAAAAAAATGTCTTCTTCGTTCATAGATATATCTTAGGAAAATGCCATGTCCTTTCAGGACGAAAATGTTCATGGCCTTTCATAGATTCCTTTTTTTTTATTATTACCTGTTAAGAATATCAGTGGAATGGATTTCCGTTTTCATCTCCACAGTTTGGAATTCGGAGTATTCTTTCTCATAGACTGGCTGCCACTCAAGGCTAGAGAGCCTAGTCTACTCTGGTATCTAATCCAAAGCGTGTGAGATTTTATTTGTGTGAAAGTGAGCGCAACACACTAGGCGGGATTTTTTTTTAATAAATCTCATTCCTGATTTCGATTTCCTTCACTATTTTAACCAATATGATTCCCAATACAAATGTAGGTTCTTCTCACTCCTGTTGGATGAACCTATCCATGGTTGACTATGTTTTCAGTGATGTGGCATTACTCTTCAAGCTCCGCTTGGCAATTGCTGGTTGGTGAGGTTATTTAACACATAGTTGGGGTTTAGACTGACAATATTGTTTTGATGAGACCGACTCAGTCAAATCTGACAATTAGGGAATGCCTTTGCTATGATTCTTCCATTTTTTTTTATTTTGTCTAATAGAAATATTTTAGTGGTGTTGTATTAGGAAAGTCACCCCCCCCCCCAAGTCCTTTAGGAGTTGTCAGTGAACAAAGCCATCAAGAGTGAATTATAAACTAACGAGAAACGGCAGGATGTTATAGCCGAATTGTGCCAATACGTCGCCGTAGAGTTTTGTTGATATTAAAACAAGGAAAGTAAGAAGACAAAAAGCAAAGGAGGGGGATATAATAATGTGATAGAGAAAAAAAGGAATGAAAGAGAAAAAGAACGAATATAAGCTCTTTGATCTCCATGAACCAATTGAAAAGACTCAGGCAGAACAAAGATTCTGCAGAGTCATTCTGTTGTTCAAACCAATGATGTGTCTTTTCACTGGACTTATTTAACTTTTACTAGAAGTCCTATCAAGATTTATTATTAGCAGACAAAATCTTAACAGTATAGGACAGGGGTGGGTAACTTATTTGAGAGTGCGTGCCAAAACCGGCCAAAACCTCTGATACGAAATTTTTCCACATGTCAACATAAATTTTTGAAACCGCAACAAACTAGCACTAAATTGGAATTGGGCCTACCTGAAATAAAGTTCATAAAAGTATGAAAGGTGGTATCGGCCAACACCTCAAATTTCTACAAAATCAAAATATTAAACTGAACACTTGAGTCATGTTCTTAAATAGTCTTATCAGTTTAACCCGTTTTGAAAGATCTAAACTAGGGGTGGCAACCCCTGGCATGTGTGCCAAACTTGACTTGTTTCTTTTCATAAAAGTATCATTTTGTGTTGTTCAGTTCACGAGAAATTAATTCTCTTTTGTTCCTCCTCAATTTTATTGCTTAAGTTCTTAGGAACAATTTCGAAATGTCTCTTTTCAGCCCAAGTAGTATGCTCAGGCAATGTTTGAAGGGCAACCATCTCTTCGCATATTTCATCACTCCTACCAAATCAAGAAAATATGGCTAGCCTAGCTGATGATGTAATGTCTGTACTTTCATCAACACAAATGAAAAAAAACTTACATGAAGACAAATCTTTTGTCAGTGTTCAACTGTATTCCTTTCCAACTTAAGTATCCTATTCTTAACTGCTTTCCTACTCACAGACAAATCTTTAATGCGCTGAATAATCTTTTCCTTTCCTGAAAAATTGACAAAAAGGCAAGGCGAACATTTTAGCTAAGCTTCTTTAATATACTCTCCATCACTGAGTGGCTTTCCATTTTGGGCAGTAACTTTTAAAACCTCAAAATTAGTAGAAACTAAGTTGCAACTAGGCCTACCTGAAATGAAATTCATGACAGTTTCAGCCTGTATTTTGTCTTGCTTAGTTCATGAGAAATTAATTCTCTTTGTTCCTCCTCAATTTTATTGCTTAAGTTCTTAGGAACAATTTCAAAATGTTTCTTTACAGAATAAGTCCTACAAACGATTGTTTCAGAACAGAAAATGCATGAGGCTTTATTGTCTTTCTTAATCATGTCAAATTTTTCAGTCCAGTATTCTTTAAAATCTCTATTATCCTCTTCATTTGAATGACATCATTTCTTAGA
>OZ038494.1:62017650-62022650 GCA_964036315.1 Acanthosepion esculentum
TGATATTTCTATTTCAAGGTCCTTGTATTTTGATAGTTTTTTTTAAGATCTTCTAAGATAGATTGCAGTCTGCAGGGACTGCCATGTCAATAAGGAGGCACATTATAATAATAATAATTATTATTATTATTATCATTATTGTTGTTATTGTTGTTGTTGTTATTAGTATTCTTCTTCTTCTTCTTCTTCTTCTTCTTCTTCTTCTTCTTATTATTATTATTATTATTATTATTATTATTATTATTATTATTATTATCTTGTAAATGCCCAGGTTTCACGTGAAGAATATGTGGCACCAAATCTCTTTTCTTCTCCAGAGCCCTCCTCGGTATTCAGTCTTTTCTTGAGAATGTTCCAAATGATCTGCTACCTTAAATTCCTAAAGAATCATATCTTTTACTTTATCAACGATACCATCTGTTCTGCAGCTATGTCAATAGTCCAATCTGTTTGCACAGTTACCACTAGAGCATTATTCCTACTCAGCTATGTCAGATATCATTATTGACAATATTTTTTCCTTCGCCCCGATTAAAGTAGCCTTCATATTCTTTTAATACCGAACCCAACCAGCACAACAATTAATTAATTCCTGGCAGTTAAAACGATAAAATAAGGATCGAGGGTGACATGGCTGGGTGGGGAATCTATATCGTCCTGGGTCTTTAAGGAAACAAATCAAAGTGATTATATTTGCGGAGGATTTAGGTGATTCATTAAAACTTGGAGGCTGACAGTCGGAATGTCTGGCAGAATATGAATGCATATATATATATATATATATATATATATATATATATATATATATATATATATATATATATATATATATATATATATTTCTGCAAAATATTCCGATATATATATATATATATATATATATATATATATATATATATATTTCTGCAAAATATTCCGATATATATATATATATATATATATATATATATATATATATATATATACATTTATTTCTGCCAGATATTCCGATATATATATATATATGTATATATATATATATATATATATATATATATATATATATATATATACATTTATTTCTGCCAGATATTCCGATATATATATATATATATATATATATACATAGATAGATAGATAGATAGATAGATAGATAGATAGATAGAGAGAGAGAGAGAGAGAGAGACTTTTGCAAATACTGCGTCACCAGTAGGCGGATGTATACTTACACTTGGATATGGACACGGACGGGTAGCCTTTTCACCAGTACGAACATACAGATATGAACGGATGTTGGCTTGTACGCAAATATTCGTTTGGACGTGCACTAGGTTAATTTCAATCCCGTATGCAACATTTCAATACTCAGGCCTTCACCACTAGACAAAACAAAAATGGAACTTATTCTTAGAAAAAGATAAATATATATCAGCAAAGAATACTAAAGAGTATTCGGGTCAGTATCTATCTATCTATCTATCTATCTCAGACTGTTTCTATCTATCTATTTATCTATCTATCGATCTATCTAATTCAATCAGTTCATATGTACCTACTCATCTTAATCTTTCGATAGTTATCGATTACCAATCTGTTGTTATCTATCTGTCGATCTATCCCCAATAGATTAATAAAAATCCTTAATGCTGTTTATCTCTATATCTATATAGTACTCATTGCATGATTCTTTTAGCTATCTGAGTGGAGATAGATAGATAAAAGATCGGGATAGATAGATAGATAGATAGATAGATAGATAGATAGATAGATAGATAGATCGGGATAGTTTGTCTGATGACTGACAGATAGATAGATAGATAGATGATCTATCTATCTATCTATCTATATGTATCTCCACATACACACACACGCACACACACACACACACACACACACATATATATATATATATATATATATATAAGTGAACATTGAAGTCAACACTTAGAGGCGACAGTCTGTTTCATGCTAGTTGCAATAGTCAGGCCTCTAAGTGTTGACTTCAATGTTCACTTTTATATTTACACACTCTCTATCTCTGATATTGAGCACTTTATCCCATAAATATAGCACACACTAAGACTATATTTCTTCATATATATATATATATATATATATATATATATATATATATATATATATAACGATGATAACCCAGTACCCCTCCCTGATGCAAACACACTGTTAACTTATTCTACTGTAACCAGATGCACCTTAATTATGAACAAGATGAAAAAGCAATTAAAAACATGATTCGCTAATACATATCATTGACTGATCCTAACAAACACCCAAGATTTATCATCTACTAGAAAAAGTTTAAAATATCTAATTTAATTATTACCTGACCTCACTCCCTCGCCTGTGTAAAAATAATGCTGTCTATGAATTCTGATGCATCCCTCCACCGCCTGAAGGATTTCATTTCCAACGTTAATAATGAAAAAAAAAAAAAAGCTGCACTTACAGCGGGCACGCATGTACTACACTTTCTCGCAGACTGACCTGCCACCAGTGGAAACTCAGTGCAATCCGCGCACAGGTCGACTAGCGTATCACACACGACTAAAATGTAACTATCAATATAAGATAAATATCAGTGTATAATATCAAAATGCTCTACAATACCCAATGCAAAGAAAGACTCAAAACACTAGACGGTATTTTATATATCTATATCTATAATTCTCAAAATGTGTGTGTGTGATCGGATGTTATTTATGTGTTTCCAGAGTTTTCATCCGATTTCGATGAAATTTTATTTGTTTGATAGATAATTTTTCAGTGCCGGGTATGAGCCCAAATTAAAAAATTACAACCTTGAAAGTGAAAAATCGAAAAAACTTAATTTTTTTACACTTTGCGCAAAAATCAAAGGCAAAATTTAATTTATTTTTAAAAAAAACCCAGCGTACAATCTATTTAGAAAGTTGAAATCTAACGCAAAAAAATATTAGAATTATAAAAAAAAAATATTATAAATAAAAATTATTGTATATTATTATTATGACGGTCCATGGAAGAGCTTCCTTCCTTGCAAGATTGAGAACGCAAAAACAGTCCTTTTCAGGTCCACCCCATTCAAATTTGGGGATGCGCCTCAGTTGCACCCAATTGTTGTTACTAATATTGATTTTCGGGTAGGCTGACTATAAACTTCAACACCATCACTTGATACAACACCAGAAGTGTTGAAACAAAATGACTATTTTTGTAGTGATGTTATAACATGTTTATACTATAATTTTTTAATTTTATAATAAATATATATATAGGTTGGATTAAAAAATATGTATCAATATTGTGATTTACTTTCATTGTTTAATGATAATGTTATTAAGATTATCAGACTATATGAAAAGAACTTACATAAAATATATAGACAACACTTATCCATATTATTTAATGAAACATGTATGAATATATATCTGTATTGAGCTCTATTTTAAGAATAGTATTTTTAGTTATTGGAATTGTTGCTATAATTACTGAATAAATTATATATATATATATATATATTATTTTATATGCGCAGTACTTAATGGAAAGCGCTCAATATTAGTGATAGAGCTAACATATTCAGTTGTGTGGTTTGTGACCCTGGGTTTCACGCTTTTGCGATCATCAGATAAACTCTTTGTCATCAGTTTGTTTGATGATCGCAAAAGCGTGAAACTTTTTGTCATCACAAACTCGTATCCACACAACTGAATATATATATACATACATATATATATATATATATATATATATATATATATATATATATATAATTATATATATATATAGAGAGAGAGAGATAGATAGATAGATAGATAGATAGATAGATAGATAGATAGATAGATAGATAGATAGAAAGAGATTGAGATAGATTTAGCTATCTGTGTAAATCTATCTGACTTTTCATATTAGCTATCAACTCGTGGATTCAATACCTAACTCCTGTTCTCAATTGATGAACTACAACAGCCAATTCACTGCATAGCCGAAGGTCGCGCCATCTTGAAAGTCGTGGAGAAGCAAAAGTGAAAATTAACAGAGAAAAGAACGAAGAAAAATAATAAGAAAACAAGAGAAAGTAGCTGATAGAGCTAGAAAAGTAGAAAGAATAATGAGTAGAAAGAAAAATGCAGGTAAAAAAAGGGACTCAAGGGAGTATAGGAATAAGAAGAAGAAGAAGAAGAAGAAGAAGAAGAAGAAGAAGAAGAAGAAGAAGAAGAAGAAGATAATTTCGGCTTCTCATCAATGCCGTGATCATCGATAGCTTTCAAGAATGACTTTGATTTACATATTTTAGCTGTTTGTCATTTCTAATCGTATTTGATCGCTAATTGGACAATATTGGCCGAGAAGAGATGCTAGAAGGAGGGACAGTCGAAAGAGAGGACAATATGCGCCCAGAATCGGCATTGTCGCATGCATAAGAAATGAGCAAAGATACTCAACTACGGCTACAGTTTATGAGACTAGCTCTACATTCTCTTCTCATTTAAAGCAATATGACAAATATGTTCCTGTTTAACCGTCCGGCAATTTTATATTGCAAAATAATTTTAAAACAAAAATGTTTAACATTGACACGAAACAGAGGAAGTATGAAAGGGAAAGTGGGTGAAAAAGACAGAGAGAAAATGTAGTAAAAAAAGAAAGGGAATTTATGAGTGTTTGCGTGAGAGAGAGAGAGAGAGAGAGAGAGAGGGGGGGAGGGAGAGAGAGATAGAGAAAAAGTGAGTGCAAGAGAGAGACTGAAATGCAGGCAGTGATCTTATTCTTTTATGTGTCTGAGAATTTGGTGATCATAGCTCTTCACAACTTCCTCTCCTTTGTAGCACTTAGCAGTGTTTGCCTTTTTAGTAAATTTCCCACTCCCTGTTCTGAAATCCATTTACAGAAGCTTTTTAGGTGGGTTACTCTCTTGCCTTCAATATGCTCTGTGCGTGTCCAATTCTCCAACCCTTCTTTCCTCATAATGTGTCCCAGAAATTTCAACTGTCTCTTTCTGAGTTCAATGTCCTTTTTGT
>OZ038494.1:62027650-62132650 GCA_964036315.1 Acanthosepion esculentum
CCCTGCTGTTCTCCGCCCCTCACTAGCCAACGGTCCATGTTATTACCATATATAAGTAAGGGATTTCAGAAAAAGCCAACGAGGATCGAAGAATGTCCATCAACCAGAGATAACATTTGAGAGAGATTGAGAGAAAGAAAAATGGAGATTGGGAAAGAAAAATAACTACCGCCTCATTCATTGCTATTATAGCATTTTCATTCATATATATATATATATATATATATATATATATATATATATATATATATATATAAGATAATTTATAAAACTTCTATTTTGAGATGTTTCGCCCCTGTACTGGCGTCATCAGAAAAAATAATTTTATTTCACAAAAACAAAATCTACATTAGCGAGACAGAACGTGATTCACGTTAATTAGCGAGAGAAAATGAGATTCACGATAATTAGCGAGACAAAACGTGTTTCACGTTAATTAGCGAGACAAAAGGTGATTTACGTTAATTAGCGAGACAAAACGTGATTTACGTTAATTAGCGAGGCAAAATGTGATTCACGTTAATTAGCGAGGCAAAAGGTGATTTACGTTAATTAGTGAGGCAAAACGTGATTCACGTTAATTAGCGAGGCAAAAGATGATTTACGTTAATTAGCGAGGCAAAAGGTGATTTACGTTAATTAGCGAGACAAAAGGTGATTTACGTTAATTAGCGAGACAAAACGTGATTCACGTTAATTAGCGAGGCAAAACGTGATTCACGTTAATTAGCGAGGCAAAACGTGATTCACGTTAATTAGCGAGGCAAAACGTGATTCACGTTAATTAGCGAGGTAAAACGTGATTCACGTTAAGCTGCTGGACGATTGATTTTTACTTTCAATTTTTTTGTTACAAAAAAATTATGTAGTAACTGATTCCATCTTAGATTCTATTTTGTTTTTCATTTATTTATTTGGAATACCAAGCATTGATCTGCGGTTTCTGCAATCGATAACGGCTCGGAAGTGGAGATCGAAGAGCCGATTTCCCTTTCCAGTCAGGTTCGTTAATTGCTAGAACTTGTAGCAGTAAATCATTATTATCCCCCCCTACCAAAAAAATAAAATTCTTAAAATGTAAAAAAAATTTTCTTGCTTTACATAACAAGCAAAAGTTTCACGAACTGTAAAAAATAAATCAGTTAATCATTATTTACTTATTTATTCATTATTTAATGTTTATATTACCTACATTGTTTCAATCCAAATTTAGGAAGGGCAAAAGATAAACTGAAATATTTTAAGTGGTTTCAGTAATCATTGCACTTTCAATGTATCTTTATCTGAGTTTATCATATATATATATATATATATATATATATATATATATATATATATATATATATATTAACTGCATCACATATTTGATTTAAAAGAACTGATCCGACGTGCAAACTTCCGGAAAAACAACTGAGACATTGCTCTATTTACTGAACTTTGACACGTTGACTGATAAACACCTACAACAAAAAAATTCTTAACTTGCCATATTAGTAAAAAAACGCTCTCACATAAATTTTCAAAAATTCATCCTTAGCGTTGCGACAGCACACTCCACAAGTTTGTATCTGTTATCAATAACACACTTAAAGAAATATTTTTTCGTTTCGGATGCTACCTGAATTTTACCACAAAGAAAATAGTTCCCATGCCTGATGATGACCGAAGAGCCTGTTGAAAGTACTTTCAAATTTAAGGAAGACCCAATAATACAGTTTATAATTTTTAAAAAACAAGGATCATATCATTCATCAAGTGTTTAGTGGGTTAATGCATTTTTAAGATTTAGTTGGCGAAGTGAATTCGCCATTTTATCTCATTAACTTTACTAATTTACTTTTTGTATGAAGGATTCATTGTGATATATATATATATATATATATTAAGGAGATCAGCTGATTCTGCTTCTTTGGTTTGAACCTTTTGGTATCTACGGGCGATTCGGATTACTGTTTAAAAAAGTAAAAAAATTATGGATGCTATGCTTTTAAAAAAAAAAATTAAATAAGTGCACGATGTGAGGTGTGGTAGAAGTTGGGGAAGGTGAGGAGGAGGGGAAAGCAAGCGTATTGTAAATGTATCGGTGGGGGATTAAATGAAATATACATACTTTCTTTTCATCCCACTTCATATGAACTCAAAAGGAACTTTTTTGTTGTATGTATACAACAGGGCATAATTTCCGATTTCTCATTCAAAAGGTTTTTTGGTCTGGAAATGTTATTTAGCTAATTTTTTTTTTTTTAAATAAAAATATAGCGTTATTTTATCAGGTGCTTTTTTCATATTCTGTCTTTCTTTATTTCTTCGCTTATTTTTTCTTTCTTTTTTCTTGCATTCATTCTTTCATGTTTCTATTTTCTAACTTTCATGTTTTCATTAATTATTCTTTTGTCTTTTATTTCTTTCCTTTTTTTCGCTTGATTTCTTTCTTTTTGTCTTTTTTGTTTTCCTCTATTTTTCGCGGGCATTTACTTATTTCTATTTTTTCTTCTTTTTTTCTCTCTCTTTCTTTCGTTCTGCCTTTCTTTCTTCGGCACTTTTCTTTCTTTCTTGCCTGCTTTTTACTCTATTTTTCGCGTACATTTATCTTTTTTCTTTCTTTCTTTCACTCATTTTTCCTTCTTTCTTTTACTTCATTTATCGCATGTTTTCATTTTCTTCCTTTTGAATCTTTATCTGTTTTTTTCTTTCTAGTTATTTTTTTTCTTCGCTTCTCTCGTTCTCTTATTTTCTACTATTCGTTTCTCTCTTTTTTTCTTTATTTTTCTTTCTTTATATTTTTCTTTCGGCGCTATTTTTCTTCTCGTTTTCAAATTATTCTTTCTATTTCCATTATACCAGCTTTTCTTCATTCATAGGATTTTTATTCCAATTTCCTTCATTTGTTGCTTTGTTGTTGTTGATTGCTTCTTTCCTTCAGAAATCTCTCCTTCTTTTTCCTTATAACTCCTCTTCCTTCTCACCACACCTTACATATTTTTCTGTTTATGTCTATCGTCGCATATCAACGAGCTCCTTTTTATTCACCCTCCCACCACGCTAGATGCATCTTTTTCTATGAATTTTTATTATCTCCCCCTTTTTTTATAGCCACTTAATTTTTCCCCAACCAAACGCTTCCTCATCATTTTCCTGCTTGATTTTCATAAATTTCGTATAAATTTCCTTGGCCTATCTTGATTCAGTCCCCAATAGGCCGCCCTGTTTGCACACAATCTTAAAACGTAAGAGTATACACGCCTACATACTGCTATCTACTTAGGATAGCATAGTCTGACATAGTCTGACACGGGGCCACTATAGTTGGGTTCGTGCAAGCATCAAACTCAGTAGTTCTGTCTTTCAACCACGTCTATACGAGAAAAATACTTATCGATAAATGTGTAAGTAGCAAAATCAATAAATCTGTAGCCTAAAGATGAAAAATAAGATTAGAACATTTTTTTTTCAAACAACAAATGTGTATTTCGGTCTAAATTTCTAGGATGAGGAGTTATCATGATTTGCACTATTTACATTCGGACTCTTGTCCTCATCTTTGTTGTTTTTATCCTAAAGTTTCGACTGTTGTGCCCTCCGGGCTTCATCAGGTGTATATCGATCCGAGTAACTTATTTTTCTTTTTAAATAATCCACTTCTTTGTCAATGAACTGAATTCATTAACTTCTCCATTAATCACAGCGAATGGATATTATACAGAGGGCATTTTCGATTTGAATTCCGGAAGCAGAATTTAGTCTGGTATAAGACACAGCAATAAAGCACCTAGTGGGTGATCGAACGTAATGTTTGATCGGATTAATTTGGGATAGGGATTCGTTAATCCTCGCTTCCATAGGTGAAGTCCTCCTGGGTCCAGTTGGCGACATCATGAATCCAGGTGGATTGTTGTGTCTGGTATTGTGGCATTAACAAGAGCACCTTGGTTGGCCTTCTGATCCCATAACCCATGGAGGTTAAGGAACACCAACTGACAAGCTGGTCTGGTACGGCGAGCATTGAACGTGAATTTGAATTGAACCCGTGTTGCTATCCTCTTACAACAGAAAATTTAAATCATACTCCTCTGATCGTGCTCATTGGCACCTAAGAGCCACCCGAGCTGCGAACCATTTCGCAATCTGCTCATCCATATTGGAATACACACACACGCACACAAACACACACACAAACACATACACACACACACACACATATATATATATAAATATGTAGATAGATATATAGATATATATAGATATAGATATATATATAGAGAGAAATATATATATATATATAGATATATAGATATAGATATAGATAGATAGATAGATAGATAGATAGATAGATATAGATATATATATAGAGAGAGAAATAGCAATATGATATACATCAAAGAAAAGTTTTATGCTTATATATAAACATATATATATATATATATATATATATATATATATATATGGCGTGATGGGTTGCGCGTGTGTGTACGTGTGTGGCTGCCCTGCATATTCTTCTTTAAACGTAATATCTCTCCAGGGCGTAAGCATTCAAATCTCCCCACAGGTTCCTTTTTTCTTTAACATATTCGAGTTTTCATGGTTCTTGGAACAGACAGTGGGGTTGTTATCAGTTCTCTTCTCCAAGGTTCTGAATTTAGATTTTTTATTCTCCGAGACTGATTGCCACACAAAAGTAAAGATGCGAGTCTACCCTATGTACTTATAGCTATAAAAATAGGAGGAAGAGAGGGATTCATGCCTTTCCCAAGTATATGAACCCAACCGCCCCAGCTGGAATTAAAAGTAGCCCTACTCACAAAATTTATACACCTTACATATAACCTACTATATATATATATATATATATATATATATATATATATATATATATATATATATATATATATATATATATATATATATATTCTTTTGGAGTATTATGCACATATATGCACATACACAAACATATACTTACAAATGCAAAAACGTTTAATAGCACACATACACACACACACACACATATATATCTATATATATAAGAGTGTGTGTGCGTGTGTAAGTTATTGTATTTTTCTCTTTCGTTTTCTTGCTCACTCAATACAGAGATCTTTCGGCCATTATCTATCTTGCCTCTGGCCGGTAACGGCGCGAAACCTATCCTTCCCATAATGCAACTCGGTTCGGTCGCAATAAATTGTATTTATATTAGTGACATTAACTCCAATCTGCGCTCAACCATTAGTAACTCATACATTGTCGAGATAACGATCGGGCATCCATTATTTATTTATTTGTTTATTTATTTTTGACATGTGGCTCTGTGGTATGAGCGTAAGACAAAATACGAAGATGTTTGAGGTCTTTTGTTGTTGTTTCTGCTGTTGCTGCTGCTGCTGCTATCCATTACTAAACTTCCTTTAAATAAAAACAATAGCTTCCTTCTATACAATTATATTCATGCCATACATTATTCCAAGAAGGACTCGAACCTATATCCTTACATTTCTTGTTTAGATCGACATGCAAATGTTAGTAGCTTCTATCAGTAAGGATCCAAGAATAATTAAAAAAAATATGATAATCGCTTTCTGAAAACGACATCCTAAAATCATACACTCACACACACACACACACACACACACACACACACACATAGCACAGGTAATAAATCCGTTACTATATATTCCGAGTGGATCCTAATAATATGAAATATTAAAACTGATCCACAAAAAGAGCAAAGTGTATTTATTATTACAAAGCAAATAATTAATAAACAATAAAATCTAAAATCACCTTATATGGGGAATAACGTATTTCGGCTGACGAAAATATTGGTTGTCTGTCTCATATATATATATATATATATATATATATATATATATACATATATATATATATATATATATACATACATATATATATATATATATATATATATATATATATATATATATATATATATAAGTGGATAAAGCCTAAAGATTGCTTTCAAGCATGAAACAGACTATCGACACTCAGTTTTGACGTCAGCATCCCCTTTCATATTTGCATACAATCTATCCCTGATAATGAGCAGTTTTACCTATAAATATAACATACCTTAAAACGATATTTTCATCACACACACACACATTATATATATATATATATATATATATATATATATATATATATATATATATATATATATATATATATATATATCCCTTTCAAAGTACTAGTACTTTCCAACTATTTCTTACGGTTTTGGAAATAAAAGTGATTCTCGCAGCTCCAATGCATTCCTTGCTTCATTCATTTGTAATGCACGGAAAATATTCGTTAAAGAATTATAACAAAAAATAAGCAGACACAATGTTTGTAATTTACTCAACCAAATGTGGCTAAAAATGAATTTGCTCCCTAAATACACACACACACATACATATATATATATATATATATATATATATATATATATATATATATATATATATATATATTATTAATATATAAATTATAGATACGCCATTCTAAATCAACCACTATTTTATTAACACTAGCACTCAATGTGCGATATTATATATTCATACATATGTGTATATATGTAGCTGAATATATAATATATATATATATATATATATATATATATATTTGAATATATAATATATATATATATATATATATATTTGAATATATAATATATATATATATATTTGAATATATAATATATATATATATATTTGAATATGTAATATTCATATATATATATATATTTGAATATATAATATTCATATATATATATATATGTATATATATATATATATAATATTTATGAATATATATATATATATGTATAAGCACACATTTATATTCTGAAGTCTCGTTTAAAATAAATAAGTTATATTTTTGTCTCATTAAAATTAATAAACGTGTAAAATATAATTGTAATTTATAATATATTTAACTGAATATATATATATATATATATATATATATATAGATAGATAGATAGATAGATAGATAGATTTAAATACTGTATGCGCATGTGTGAGTATGCATGTATATGTGTATATTTATATCAAGCCGCTGTTGAAGTTAATAAAAGTCTAAAATATAATTGCAATTCATTGCTATATATATATATATATATATATTAGGTGAGAGAGAGAATATAGTTATCAAGACGGCATGGTCTGAAGATCGCTTGTGAAGTGAAACTGACAGTCACCACGCAGATTCCGTGGCCCAAATTGCCTATATCTATAATTGCAATAGTGAGTACTCTACTGCAATAAATATAACGAATTATGAACAATATATATCTGATGATGGACGCTTTCGTTCACTTCAACGTATGAAAGTCAAACAATTCAGCTCCTACAACTGAACAGTTAGACTACTCGCACATATGATTTGATTATAATGGTAAAGGCGTTTACAAAACCAACTACCCTTTTCAGGAGAACTGCATGCAGATGTCACGACGATGTCTATAAACAGAGGCTATCCACTAGACTACCCGCGCGTTCATACTTATTTAAGTGCAGCAGAGGACTGACTAATGTCGTCGTCAGCTTTATCTCCTATCCAAGAATTTCATTTCTTCTTTCCTGATCGCTTCCTTTATAATGATGGCGTTGATAACTAAGTAGACCTATTCTTGCATGGAAGAGCCGATGGCATTGACTGCATCGTAATATTGGTGAAGGATGAGGTCGATTTTGTCATGCTTTTCTCTCTTGCCGTTTGATTTCTTCCTTTTCTCTTTTGGATCCGATGGTGACAATACATCGCCAGTTTATACGGTTTTGTGAATTGTCTTTCAGAAGATTTAAGTTCAAGTCCAGTGGCTTTCAGTGTTATTTTCAGTTTGGTTTTATATCTTCGAAGAGAGCAACCCCGAAAACTTTTCCTTCAAGTGAGCTCATTGAATAAGTATTGACGTGGAAACCCTGACTCTTTCATTTTTGCTACATCTCCTGACCACCGAATATAGCTAGCTAGCTAGCTAGATAGATAGATAGACAATTTATACGGTCTAGTGAATTGTATTTCAAAGATTTAGGTCCAGTGGCTTTCAGTGTTGTTTTCAGTTGGTCTTTGCATCTTCGAAGAGAGCAACCCCGTCGACTTTTCCTTCAAGTGAGCTCACTGAATGATTATTGACGTGGAAAAGCTGACTCTTCCATTTTTGTTACATGTCCTGGCCATCGAAGATAGATAGATAGATAGATAGATAGATAGATAGATAGATAGATAGATAGATAGATAGATAAATATGAAATAGCTGAGAGATAGATAGATAGATAGATAGATAGATAGATAGATATTAAATAGCTGATAGATAGATAGATAGATAGATAGATAGATAGATAGATAGATAGATAGATATGAAATAGCTGATAGATAGAAACAGGCTGAGATAAATAGATAGATAGATAGATAGATAGATAGAAACAGGCTGAGATAGATAGATAGATAGATAGATAGATAGATAGATAGATAGATAGATAGAAACATGCTGAGATAGATAGATATGAAATAGCTGATAGATAGATAGAAACAGGCTGAGATAGATAGATTGATAGATAGATAGATAGATAGATAGATAGATAGATAGATAAAAACATGCTGAGATAGATAGATAGATAGATAGATAGATAGATAGATAGATAGATAGATAGAAGCTAAAAAGTGTTCTTGTATTGAAAGCTTGTTAAGTACAACGCAGTGTGTTTCCATTGGAAGTGAGAAGGCGTCTCTTTTTAGTCTCATGATCCCTTTTGTCTATATGGCCTCTTTTATATAGAAATGAGGAAAAAAAGACATATAGCGTATTTTGAAGAGGTTTCTTTTTTATTGACTGGTTTGTATTTCTTTTCTTTTCTTTTTTTTTTAATTTACTGTATTTTTATGTTCTGTCCTATATGATTGGTTGTAATTTCTACACGTCTATTTGTAAAGGCATATATCTCGAGGATAGATTTGGGCCGATATACATAACAATTTCACACTTAAACGCACATCTACAGCCGGTCAAATAGCCATCGACGAAAGCACATATACACGCAAATACATTATAGGACACCGCTCCATCATTTGTCGTTTTCCTTATTCACTTTCCCTTTTGTGTCAGACACCTCGATTTCCATATGTCGGACAATTATACTACCCTCGAACTCTAACAATGGAGAAGATGGACTATTTTTTTTTTATACTTGTTATTTTGGGTTTGTCCTTGTTTTATGTCATTTATAGTGAACCAAACATCCTGCTTACAATGCGACGTGCAAACAGATAAATGTTTCGAAGGACAAAATAGACAGACCGTTTGACAGGCAGAAAAGATTTGAATGTCTGAGGCCAAAAACAGAACAACAACGTAAATGATGAACGCGCATATAAAAATAAATTAAAAGTTTATATAAACATGACTAAGAAACCACTTGAGAGCGGCTGACGAGATAGCGTGCTAGAAATTGCTTCATTCTCGGGGCAGCTGACGTGTGTGCTTCCCTAAGCACTACAACCGTAATCTCTTCAGGTCAAGGGTCAATAGTTATCTATCTTACTCATCCCCCATAATCTTCACTACCTACTCTTTCCTTCATATCAAACACCTCATTCATAATTACTATCTTGACTGTAATACTCTACCTTGAATTTCCCTCGAGCCTTATATTGCGTGAATTTTAGACTAAAAATTCAGCAGCGGTTTAATATTATCGCTACTCCTACGGCTAATGCTTAGAAGAGCTCTATCCTTTAGTACCACCAGTTCAGACTTTTACATCTAGGACACGCTTGGCTACTTTCACGGAGTTGAATCATTCTCATTTGCTCCGTGTTCCAAAGATAATTAGAAAGTTCCACTAAGCTTTTTTTCAAGAACTGCTGCTTTTTGGAAGAGACTCCCCTCCCATGAGTGCTTCCGTGGACGTTACAATTTTAATCTCTTCAATCAAGCCCGGGTCAATCTTTATCCATCCTCCTAATCCACATAGTTTTAACTTCCTACCGCGTCAGCCTTCTTTTATATAAAAATTCTCATTCATTACTCATAAAATGTTAATTTTAACAGAAACCTTTTAACTTTAGATAGAGAGCCTAGTCTTAGGTAAATTTTAGTATTTACAATTTTCAGATATTAAAAAAAAACTATCATTCTTTTGATCGTAATCGTAATTACGTTTTTATATCGTAACCTCGAAAAGCAATTATTTTATTATGATATTCTTATTAGATGAAGCAGTTCAAGACATTGTTAACTAGTATACTTCATTTTAATTTCAATTACTTTTTATTGCAACTACCCAGCCCATCATTTTATTATCATTATTATTATTATTATTATTTCCTTTGATTTCTGGTCCTGCCTCAAAAACAAATCTAATGTCACTGACAAAACTAACCTGGCCGTTTGTCTCGAAAAGGACACCCAATCTGTTGTGGACTGGGGCAGGAATTGGCTGGTTAATTTTAATGTCTCAAAAACAAAACTGCTCTCTATTGCTCACCAGACACAACCATCCCTGCCCCCCATTAGAATGTCTGACGCTCAACTCCACGAGAGCACCTCTTTGCGACTGCTCGGTCTCACATTGTCTGCTGACCTGAGATGGAACGAATACATTGAGTCAATAGCTTCGTCCACCGCAAAGAAAGTTGGCTCCCTCTGCGACACCAGGAAATTTTTCTCGTCGGAGTCAATCCTTCAAATCTACAAATCAACCATTCGCCCTTGCATGGAGTATTGCTGCCATATATGGTCTGGAGCCCCTTCTGTTTGTCTCAAGGTCCTTGATAAAATCCAAGGACGGATATGCAATGTAATTGGACCTGATCTGGCATCTCGTCTGCAGTCGCTCTCTCACAGACGTGCCGTTGCCTCCCTCTGTCCTTTTTATAAATACTTTCACGGTAACTGCTCCGATGAGCTGCTTTTGCTGGTTCCCAGACTTCATGAATTTAAGCGTTCAACTAGGCTGGCAACTCGCTCTCACCCTTTCACTGTCGAAACTGTTAAATGTAGCCGGAAGTTAACGACCACAGCGGAGGCTTTACCCGGTTCAATCATCAGACGGCATTTAAGCTAGCTACTTGGGGGGCGGGGGATCTTGTGATTGTCCCTTCGTTTCAATAGGCAGGGTGGAGCAGATGCGATAGGCAACCGCAAACTACAGAAGAACTCAAAAGTAATCGCTGCATTTAAGTATTGCATTAATATTTAAGCTTGCCTTTTAAAAGTTTGACGATAATTCTTCTGCCTCCACTTAATTTGAAGACAATTTGATGTACGTAGGTCCTCACTTTCTGTACAAACAATTATTTTAATTTTATGCGTGACTTTCGTTGCTTTTCGCAATTCCGAAATTTATATCCAAGTTATAAAAATTGTTATCATACAAAAAAATTCGTCGCAAAAAATCACGTAAAAATTCACCGAAAACAATGGCAGTAATGAAAAATTGGGAATCCAAAATTTCAGGATTTCAGATGTGGATCCGACCCGGAATGTTTTTAATTTGCCCACGGAGTTGGCCTGATTCCTCAGTGCTATGATATACTGGGCTACGGCCTCTGGTAGGAGTAAAGTTTAAAAAAGTGGGACACAATGACACATTGACATTCGCATTTATTATATACACATACATGCGCGCGCGCACACACACACACACACACACACACACACAAACATACATTTTTATATATATATATTAGACAAATCACCCCAAGCAAGGCGGGAGTGCCACTTGCACGCAAGAGGCTACAGAGAGTGAGAGTAAGAATAAAGGGGAGTCTTTGGGAAAAGGATAAAGAGAAGGACGGGGATAAAGGTCAAAGCATCAGAAGATGTCGATTGACATTACATTAAGAATATATATATAATATATATATATATATATATACACACCTCTCTTGTTTCCAACATATCTCAGAAGTTGGAAACAGGAGAGGTATATATAGGGCGACTGTGCAGATAAACAATTAAACAATTGCTTATCTGCTTAGTCCCTCCCCCCTGCGGTCACATCTGCTCCGCTAATGAGACTGATGATGATGCTGATGATGATGATGATGACGATCTGTTTTTACGATTGTATATTAATACTAATGATAAACTTTTCTTTTTGGTTTCATTTCAGGTTTGGTTCAAGAACCGACGTGCAAAATGGCGAAAACGAGAAAGAAACATGGAAACATTTAAAAACGGGTTTGGTCCCCAGTTCAGCGGTTTGATGCAGCCTACATTCGACGACAGTCTTTACACTGGATATTCATACAATAATTGGGCTACCAAGGTCCCAAGCCCGCTGGGTCCAAAGGGCTTCTCTTGGGGACTGAACTCGGTAAACCATCTTCCGTCGGTGGTTACCACTCAACCAATGTGTTTTTCATCCCCTGCCAGCAGTATTAGCAACAGTATGGTTCCGGGTGGTGTTCCTAGTGTGGCTTCCATGGGAAATGTAGCCAGTCCAACGACACCCTGTCCATATGCACCGCCGGCACCTCCTTATATCTACAACAGGGACCAGTGTTCTACCAGCATCGCCTCCCTCAGATTAAAGGCAAAACAGCATTCACCCTTCAACTATCCGACGGTACCACCCCGGCAACCGACGCTATCAGCTTGTCAGTATGCGACAGTCGGCAATGGAGGTACTGTGTGAGCATCAGACGTGACGTCAGCTAGATGACTTCATTAAATTCTTTTTGCGCAGAATCAATCATATTGTCCGTTAATCGAACATTATATATATATATATATATATATATATATATATATATATATATATATATATATATATATAAATGAAAGATACTGAAAATATATAAAATTTGAAAAAAGTGATTTGAAATAAAATAGAAAATACTAAATAAAATGAATAAAAACAAATGCAAATTCAATGAAATAATGATCCACAGATACGAAACAATGGATGAAATTATTTGGCGATATCATATATAAAATTGATTGAATTAATAAATGAGTAATTAATTGAAAACTTTTACATTATTATTATTATTATTGTTACTACTACTATTACTACTACATTTATTGTCTTCATCCGAAAAATTAAAATTCTTGATGAAAGTAACAATTGGTACTTATTATTTTATTGGTAAGGTCGAGAATTATGAAAAAGAACAGTTTTTCATCTCATGTAGCCAAAGTACTTTTTGACACTTCTTTCTATCTCCAAACATTGACAGCACTTTCTGCTCATTTGAGTGAATAAGAAAAGAAATTACATGAAGACAAAAGGATTTAATATTTTTTTCCTTATTTTTTTTTTTTATTCCACTTGTTTCTGTTAATATATAAATAGTTATTTTCCTTTCTGATGGTGTTCCTCCCCCAAAATTAAAAAAAAAAAATTTAAAAAAAATATAGAAATCAAGATGAGAAAAGAACTTTTAAAAAATTATTAAATAATTGAATCAATAAACAATATTGGATTTCTGGAGTATTTAAAAAGAATGAATAAGTTTTCTGAGTAAGAAAAAAAAATCAACCCTAAACCCGAATAGGGGCGGGGTTAATGTATAAAAAAAACTTCTTTCTCATGATGTCAATTCTGTTCTTTCGCGATGATCTTACGAATTTATACATTTTGGGAAATAATTATTTTCTCTGTGTGTTTTTTTTTCTTTCTATTCATCCACTAAAAACACACGCATTAACGAAGAATATGATGGTATACATACGTACGTTAGGTATATAACGTACATTTAAAAAACACACAAACATATACACACACACGCACACACACACACACACACATATATATATATAAATATATATATATATATATATATATATATATATATATATATATATATATATATATTACCGTATTTATACGTGTAATTTTTTTGTGAATATTTTGGCCCTTATGGATTGCCTGCCGTAATTAGGGTGCATCTTATGCGGGGAAGCATCTTAAACATCGTAAAACACGATATCATGGTGAAATACAGACACACAACACAGACACACACAGACACACACAGACACACACACATATATATATGTATAAATATCTATATATAATGTATATATATATATGTGCATATAGGTATATAGATGTGTTTGTTTGCATGTGTTTGTACCTACATATGCGTGAACATGCGTGCACACACACACACACACACACATGTATTTCTTTTTTCTTTTCTTTTTGATGCGACAATATAATCTGCGAATGCTAAAAGAATGGGGGACAGATAAACTTAAAATTAAATAAAATATAGACTAATTAACGATGTCTATCCCATTCCGAAGACAATTAAACCCCGAGAAAAGAGCTTCTACGACATCCAGTGCTTATGAAAACAAAGAACAAACAAAAAAAAAGGAAGAAAAAGCAACAGTGTATTTATGTGCCATGCAAAAAAAAAAGTGAAAAAAAGAAAAAAAATTCAAATAAAAAAGTGAAAAAAAATCGACGATTTGATTTGTATTTTATTTCAAACAAAGCAAACTAACAAGAAAATAAGACAGAAAAAAAATAACCCAACTATCACAAAAAAAAAGAAAAGAAAAATCAATTCAAAAAATAACGCCAAAAGAAGAACAATCGGGAGGTTGATTTTCATTTCCTAAACACACGCAGACACATCACGCAACAAACCATAGACCTTTTTGACACCCCCACCCCACCAAAAAATCTTATGAGAAAAAACAATATTCACAGCTTTTTAGAGATAAATGTATTATGTTTATTGCGAAAATTAAAATAGCAAAATTGAAAAAAAAGAAAAAATATACAATTAAAAGACTTTAATCACTAATTTGCTCTTAGTCTTTTTATTGTTGTTGTAAATTGGTGTTTCGTACATATCAATTGAACAGTAAATAACGAAGTATAACGTTCAATACTGACTCTTCTTTCTTTCTTATCTTTCCTTCTTCTTTTCCTTCTTTACTTCTTTTGCTTCTTTTTTCTTTCTTTGCTTGTTTACTTCATTCTTTCATTCTGTTTCACTTTCTTTCTTCTTTTCCTTCCTTACTTCCTTATTTGCTTCTTTCTTTCAGTTTGTCTTTCTTTCTTCTTTTTCTTTACTTTCTTCTTTGCTTCCTTTCTTTTCTTTCTTTACTTCCTTCTTTGCTTCTTTCTTTTATTCTCTTCTTTCTTTACTTCTTTCTTTTATTCTTTTCTTTCAGTTTGTCTCCCTTTCTTCTTTTCCTGCTTTACTTCCTCCTTTGCTTTTTTCTTTTTCTTCTTTTTCCTTCTTTACTTCCTTCTTTGATTCTTGCTGTCTTTCTTTCAGTCTGTCTCTTTCTTTCTTCATTTCCGGCTTTGATTCTTTCTTTCTTTCTTTCTTTCTGTTTATCTCTCTTTCTAATATTCATCACTTGGTCTTTCGTCGTCATAAGTGGACCTATTTCCACTTCGAGGCTTGAAACTCAAAGCCATCCACAAGACTCTTCTTTACCAATGTGACGCCGATTTTATAACTTGAAGAACTGCTTTTGGAATGGCGTCTTTTCCTTCCTTGTATTTCCATGTGCTCTCTTCGAAGCTGTTTTTTTTTTAAAGAAGCGATGCTCATCAATTCTTGCAATTGGAATTTTATTATTAGCTCATGCAAAAAGTTCTTGCGATTTTCTGTTCCGTTTATTGTTTAGCAGCGTAAGAACCATAAAAAAGGAGTTTGACGGTCATTTAATAGCAGATACCGTTCAAAAAGGTATACTTACAGTAGTGATAAGTAAAATGAATATGGCAAACGAATATTTGATCAATTCAACTTGTCTACTGTACGCGATGTGTACAAAACGTTTCAGCTCTATATCCTCAGGAAAGCAATACTTTGTTTTATTTTTATTTTATTTTTCCACAAAGATTAATTCAATAGGTGGTCCTAACAGCGGGTACACTTCAAAGGATCCACTGGCACTACTTAAATAGACTACCACATAAAACAAACAAAACTTCAACGTCAGGTTTTCTGTAATTATTCGTGTATAATACGCAGCTCTACCTTTTAACTTAAGTCTGGAAAAACTGTGTATTCTATTGATTGTCTCGTTTTTTACGGTTTATCAAGTCTTTGCAGGTTATTTAAAGCCAGAAAATATTTTTAAATTGCAAGATATTTTTAGATAATAATGGTTTAGTGATAAAAGTCTTACTAGTTAAACCAGGAGCTGGCTGGGAGAAGACTTGGATTTATAGCTTCCCCAAGGGTATTTACCCGTAAGTGAATAAAACGAACCCAATTGGAATTAGAACTCGGCTCTCCGATTAACAATTCCGAGCCACTATCCATTACATCATCCACAGATCCAAACTTACTGCACCGGGTATTCCCAAGCGGTCACCTATTTAGTTACTGACGAAACACGACGTTGCTTAACTTCGGTGATCGTACAGGGACTAATGTTTCATGGTGATGTGGCCGTAAGCCGCTGTGTATTATACATGAATAATTACAATACATAATATGAGTTTTTAAGAATTGACAACAAAAAACATAATTCCTCTAACACCAGTGTTTAATGTGCGAATCTTGTGGACTATTTAATTACAGTGGTCCACTCGTAAAACAATATGGAAAATGTTTTTGGAAATAATTTTAATACATTAACTTTGAAAATATTGATTTTCTTTTTCATCTATATAGAAGGTGGGGTCTTTTTCATAATATCGATACCGTATCAAATGGACCCCTGATATTTATATCCAAGCTCTTTTGACTATGAAAACAATTTTTATTTTGTGGGGTGGTTACAAAACATTTCGACAATGTTTAACCTTCATGCCAAAAGGTGTGTCAAAAGGATGGTTATTCCCTTAACCCCGCTATTATTGTACACGGTTTTGATTCCTTCGGCAATATTTATTCACAAGATTATAATAATATGCAGACCAAATACAATACGATATTTATTATTTGATATTTATAAAGATTTACTGTTTACCATTTTATAAATAAATAGCTTTGAAAAGAAATCATTGTATTTAAAAATTTATAAAAATTTGCAAAAATATCAAAATATATAAACTAACTACAATGCAATATTTTTTATTTACTATTTTATAAATAACTATGAAAACAATTTTTTATTCAAGCTAATAAATAAATAAATAAATAAAGTTTAACATCTTTGTTGTTAATTCTCAAGAATAAAGAAAATGTATAAATCAAATTTCATAAGTTTAGGTTTTATTAAAATTATAATCATCGTTTTTTTAAAACAATAAAAATTGCCGAAGGAGCCAAAATCGTAATAGCGGTTTCAAGGGAATAACCGTCCCTTTGAAAATTTGTTTTGCTAAGATATCTTTAAAATAAAAAAAAAAAATGAAAACTGACATCGATTAATAAAAGCATGTCTGTTTATTGTTCATTTAAAATAAATAATTATGCTTATTTTTTTCTTATAAAAAATATAAAATTTTCAATTTGTCTGAGGATCACTTAAGATGATTATCTATCCATACAACATTATCTCTCGATTTCAATGGCGAGTGTTGCTCATGTGGCAGTAAAGATTGAACCTTCCCCACAATAACCCATAATTATCTTTGCCTTGTTACTAATAGCAGCCTGATTTAGTTAAAAGTGGAGGTTCAGAAAATTTTTAAAAAATATCCGGATACTAATATTATCACACTTTCAAACTTGATATTTGTAACTAACAACTAAGAAAATAATTCTGTAAAAGTCATGGATCGATTTGACACTATATCGATGTTATGAACATTACCGCACTTCTAAATCGATAATAACCAATAAGGTCAAGGCCTAAGGTGTAAATCATGTTAACGTATAAAAATTATTTCCCGCAAAAATGTTCCCTAGTGGCCCAGTCTATTTAAGTATCTCCTCCCTGTCGATATTCAGCAGACAAATGTTGGACCGGTTCATTGAAATTCAGGATTTCAGGGTAGATATTTTGCACGTGATCGACCCGTCGCAAATTCTGGTCAAGAGTCGAATATTTAAGGATATCGATATATTTCAATTTCTGATTCTGATTTCGTCGGAAATCGTCGAATGCTTCGATTTTATTTTCATTGCTTCTCAAACCTAAATCGCAAAAAAAAATAAATATAAAAAACAGTAAAAATGTTTAAATTTTGTCAGACAAGAAAAATCACAGAGGAAAACGACTAACGTAGCATATCAATTCAGTTGCCCAGTAAAAGACTGCGTTATAAACCGAATGTATACAATGCACATATAACAACAACTATCTTTCGAAGGATGGCAAACCATTTAAGTGACATCAGTGCCACGTAAAACATCTTGACACTCATAGAAATCAGCCTATACCCATTAAAAATTATTGTTGATAATGCCATCATTCTCAATAAATCTGTTGACGTCGATTTCAGATTATCGAGGTCTCTTTATATAAAACAATTCAAGTCTCGACTTTATTTTATTCTACAAAGGCAGTAATGTGATGGGGGTCTTTTAAAAGCAGGGCCGGCTCTAGAAGCACCTCGGAAGCCTGGGGGATCTGAAGTTCACCACCTTTACAAGTATAATTTCTTTTAAATTTTCACAAAGGGCAAAACTGAGAATGTAGAATAACGATCGATAATTCATTCTTCTCTTCTGCTGTTTGATTAACAGAAGGAATTAATAAACAAATTCTCAAAAATTTTACTCCACTCAAAAAATTTAATTTTTTATTTCATTTTATTTATTATTTTCTCATTTTTTTCCTTTTTGATTTGGAAGATCGCAAACACGACATAGCGGCAAGATGGCGCCAAGGACGATTGCCTGATTTGCCAGCACTTTGAGCCGGCTCTGTTTAAAAGACACCCCACATTTATCTAACACAGCTTCTTCTTTTTTTATGTGCCATGTCCTTTCAGGACGTAGGTGATGATGGCCCTCCACCTCCCTCTATCCCTTGCAGCTCTCAACAAGTTCCTTCCCTCTGCTTCCTTCCCCAGACCACGTTCTGCCAACCACTTGCTTAAGTCCGCCAGGTATGTCATGCGTTGTCTCTCTTTCCTTCTATTCGACCCGTGAGCATCAGATTCTCGAGGCCCTCTTTCCTCATTATGTGTCCCAGAAACTTTAGCTGCCTCTTCTTGATATTAAGTATAAGCCTCCTACTTGTTTGCAAACTCTCTAAGATCTCATCGTTGCTCACACGCTCGGTCCATGATATCCTTAGCGACCTTCTGCAGAACCACATCTCCGTCGCTTCGAGTCTCTTCTCCATCTTTGAGGAAATCGTCCAACATTCGCTGCCGTAAAGAAGGACAGATTGCACGTAACAGTTCAGTATTCTTTTCTTTGTTACCAAAGAAATCCTCCTGTCTCGCAGTACTTGCCCAACTTTTGGAATGTGTTCTTGACTATCCCATAAATTTATATTTCTTCCATACAAATCACCTTAGAATACACACATTGAAAACATATTAATAACGAACCCTTTGAAATTGGTTAATGAACTGGTCAAAAGCGCTTGAAGCAATAATAATTACGAAAAAATTTGTCCACTCTCTTCGACCCCAAAAGGAAAACTGCAAGAACATTAGAGAAACTTAATAAAAAACTGATAAGATTTTCCTTGTCCTCTCAGACAAATTCATTGAATGATTGCAGCCAAAATATACACTGTTTCCCTGATGGTAAAAAAAGGGATGCAGCTTCGACTTCTGTTGGAGGCACAATTTTTCTTTTGTAGGACTTCTCAATCTAAGCAGGTTGTTATTAATTTCACTGTTTAAGAAAATAAAAAGCAGATACAGCAACACAGACACGTGTAACCAAAAATCCGGTTTTTACTAATAAGATCATAATGACAAAAGTACGGAGGTGTAGGCTTTGAGAAAGCTTTATTTAACTGAGAATACAAAGTTCGCGAACAGTGTCCTTTTATAGTCCCAGTAAACAGAAATAGCTCTCTCAGAGAGGAGAGTAACAAAACAAGGGGAGATCACTCTTGATGATTCATAACACAATAATTACCAGTTACCGAAATAATCAAATGTTTATAGACTCGAATATAAACAAATATTTACTAATCTCTGAACCAATAGACTCAAGTATAAGTGACCACTATTTACCTAACTTCGAAGCAAGTAAATTATTATAGACGCAAATATAAACGACCAATATGTAATGAGAGAAGTACGCAAGTGTAGGCTTTGAGAAAGCCTTATTCAACTGAGAATACAAGGTTCGCGTATAGTGTCCTTTTACAGTCCCAGTAAACAGAAATAGCTCTCTCAAAGAGGAGAATAATGAAACAAGGGGAGACCACTCTTGACTATTCATAACAGTGATATCAATATGACAGACTCATATTTATTTTGATTGTTTTATTGTTATAATGTTGGTTAAAAACAAACCTGTTTTTGTTAGTATGATCATGTTGAATATGTGCTAATTTGGTTTGCAAGAAATAGTAAAATAATGGAATTTCTTAAAGAATATATAGGCTGCAGGCTAGGGTTCTTAATTAAGGGTTTAATTTTCTAGGTGTTACAACTTCTAAATAATTTCATAAACTGAAACGATATCAATATGGCGAATTCATATTTATTTGACTTTGCAGGAAGCAAAGCAAGGAAAAGTATGTTTTAGTTTATGCCATTGCGTTTCAAGTAGGTAACGTTTGATTTTTAGTTCAGAATGTTTAAATCTTTTTTTAATTTTCTAGATGTTATAACATCTAATTAGTTTTTAGAACCTGGAGTGATTGTAATGATAAATGTACGCAGGTGTAGGCTTTAAGAAAGCTTTATTCAAATAAGAATACAAGGTTCGCGTATAGTGTCCTTTTATAGTCCCAGTAAACAGAGATAGCTCTCTCTCTCTCTCTCTCTCTCTCTCTCTCTCTCTCTCTCTCTCTCTCAAAGAGGAGAATAACGGAAGAAATGGAGACCACTCTTGATTATTCATAACAAAGATATAATGTCGGATAAAAAAAAATCCTTTCGAAAATTACGTTTGTTTATATTTCGGGTACGAAACTGAAGCTAGCAGATATAAATCCAAGTCCCAACGAGATACGTCCTCTCTGTAAATAGGGAATTCGAACCCTGTTCTGTCAGGTATAACTGGTAGCGACACACTTCTGCTCAGTGGGGACACACGTTCGATTCCAGTTGTAATCCTTTAATAAGACTTCTCAGTGTAGGCCGGTTGTTATTATCCCACAGTTAAAGCAGAAACCTTTGAGTCGCGGCTCGTACGCTCAGGCTAGCGACGACCCTCACACAGTTTTGTCGGCAGGTCTATGTTCCTTCTTGGAGCCATATGTGAGAGTTGGATGTAGGCTCCGGCTCAGTACAGTTCTGCATCTCAATTCACCTGGGTAAAGCAGGGTCGACCGCTTCGCTGCAAAGGTACTATCACTGGTAATATGCGCCATACACTCACTCAAGCAACTCGCAGGACGCAGCAAAGATATTAAACACATCACAATCTATCATATGGCGACATTTAGAAAATAAACAGTCAAAGCAAGTTCCACGTTCGCCGATCGTTTATCATTAGCAAGAAGTCTCCTTTCAGAACCCGTTTCTTAAAAATATCATTACAAGCAATGAAAAATGTGTTGTATACGACAATGTTCACAGCAAAAGCAAGTAGAGTATCAAGGATAAGTCCCCACAATCGACCCGCAACCGACCCCGAAAAATGAGCTCCATGGAAGAAAGGTAATATTGTGTGTATAGTGGCATCATCAGTGTATTATTTATTTAGAGTTCCCAAATTGAAATGAAACACTAAATGCATATTTATACATCCAGCATCTGCAACGTGTCCATAAAGGTTTGGTGGGAAAGTGCCCCACCCTCATCAATAGGGAAAATGTTGTTCAGTGACAACGCAATGTTACATACAGCAAGAATAACACAAGGGGGGAAAAAAACGTTTGGACTAGGTTAATTTGTTCGATTTCCAACAACCATATTTTTCGTTCACTGCAAAACGCTTTGGTTTGGGGAAAACATTCTCGAATGAAAACCAGATTCAAGAGTTCGTCGAAAAAATTTTTCCATTAAAACCTTTCGGGATTTTTCTCAAATGGTACCGAAGAGCTGCCTGATAAGTGGCAAGAAGTCGTTGCAAATAATGGTGAATATATAAATGAATAAAATACAAACGTACGTTTATTTTAATTTTTAAGAAGTTGATAAACAGTAAGTAACCTACTAATTTTGAAAAAAGTAACTTAAAAAGGAGAAAGAAAAGTAAAACGAGGAAAGGAATAAAGGCAAATAGCGAAAGAAAAGGAAAAAGTGACGAAGAAAAGAAAATTGAATTAAGAAAATAAAAAATTAAGAAGAAATGAAAAGTGAAAATGTCATGAAGAAAAAACAAGACAGAAAAAAGGAAAAAATCAAGGTAGAAAAGAATGAAAGAAGAATCAAATATTATTATACATTTAGAGTTCATGAAACACTAAAAATGCACATTTATACATCCAGCAGTTGCAATATGTCCATAAAAGTTTGCTCGAAAAGCACCCTGAGATCGTAAATAGGCGAAGTTTTTGTTCGCTTCCATGATAACTAATGGCCGCATACAGAAAAAATAGCATAGGAAAAAACAAATTTGGAATTCGGGCGATTTGTTCTACCGCCACCAACCATCATTCATTAAACATATTCGCCTGACATGGCATCAGCCGATGATTACTTGCTTTGATCACTACAAAAAGTTTTGACGAGGAAACGATTCTCTAATGAAAACTAGATTCCAGAGTTCTTCGAAAACTTCTTCACAAGAAAACCTGTGGAACTTTATTCAAAAAGGTATAGAAAAGATACCTGGATAAGTGGAAACAACTCATTACAAATAAATGCATCTATATAATTTCATAAAATTATACTTAATTTTTTGAATAACGAAGTTCATGAACAAAAACAAAAAATAAGCGTGTATATATATATATATATATATAATTATTATTATTATTATTATAAACACGCACATTCACACACACATAATATATATATATATATATATATATATATATATATATATATATATATATATATATATATATATATATATATATTATAAGAGAATTATTATGTGATTATAATAAAGCATTTTTAAATCGCTACACGAAAGCTTTCATATTTCAATACTATGTTTGTAATTCTTCAGGCGATGCAATGATTAAGGAAATTTAATGACAAATCATTACCTTTTTTACGAAAGTTAAAGGGGGTGCACACACGCACACACACACATATATATATATATATAGTATTTACATTATTCGGACTATTGTCCTCATCTTTGTCGCCATATTTGTCACAACGTTTCGGCCGTTGTACGCTCCGGCCTTCTTCAGGTGGTTGGAATTTCGAACCGAACCCTTTATTTCGATCACTGGGGTAGACTGTTCTAGTTCCACGAGCCATGTTTGATGGATGTCAGTTATCAGTTATCTCCTGGTAATTTTTCCCTCTGAAAGTTCTCCACTGCCTGAACCGGGTATTGAACTCATACTCTTTTTGGGTCTGTTACTGGATCTAACCAACGCCTTTATCCACCGTACCATGTGTCCTTGAGGACATCTGGGTATGAATTTCTGAGTATTATAAACCTAATTTTTCAGCAACCATTTTTTACCAGTACTCATATTGCAATTTTGCTATTATCATTGCATGTTCTTTACCAGATCTCATATTGCAACTTTTTGTTATCATTGCTGTTCTCTGGCACTCCTTATTACTGGTTCCCATATTGTATTTATTTCTATGCTTGGCCGACTCAGGAGATTTTTGTGGCCTAGCATATGTGCTGATTCCTTAAGTTTACGAATTTTCCAATGGTGTTCCCTGTCTATGATCTCAACCTGATCCCACAGGGGACGGTGATCTCCCTTCTCCCTCCATATGTGGTCAGCCACGCCTGATTTTTCTACTTCCCCTCGCATTACAGCTTTCTGGTGTTCTTGAAGCCTTACCTTGAGGGGGCGGCCTGTTTCTCCTTTATATTCCTTGCCGCAGCTGCACGGGATAGCGTACACACAGTCTTTAGTCCCGTTCTCCTCTATGGGGGGTCTCACTCGAGAGAGATATCTGCGAAGTGTTGTCACGCTTTTGAAGGTTGTCCTGATGTTATATGGACCGCAGATCCTTTGTATTTTCTCTGATAACCCCTTCACATAAGGCAGGCAGACTGTTTTCTGAGTGTTGTTGTCCTCCTCCTCCTCCTCATCAAAGTTGCAATATGAGATCTGGTAAAGAACATGCAATGATAACAGCAAAATTGCAATATGAGTACTGGTAAAAAATGGTTGCTGAAAAATTAGGTTTATAATACTCAGAAATTCATACCCAGATGTCCTCAAGGACACATGGTACGGTGGATAAAGGCGTTGGTTAGATCCAGTAACAGACCCAAAAAGAGTGTGAGTTCAATACCCGGTTCAGGCAGTGGAGAACTTTCAGAGGGAAAAATTACCAGGAGATAACTGATAACTGACATCCATCAAACATGGCTCGTGGAACTAGAACAGTCTACCCCAGTGATCGAAATAAAGGGTTCGGTTCGAAATTCCAACCACCTGAAGAAGGCCGGAGCGTACAACGGCCGAAACGTTGTGACAAATATGGCGACAAAGATGAGGACAATAGTCCGAATAATGTAAATACTGTACATAATACCTCATCTCAGAAATATAGACATATATATATATATACATATATATATATATATATATAATGCTGCTGTAATTAAAAGAGAAAATAATTCACTTAGACGAAAATGTTTACAAAGCGTTTTAATCGCTAGTTTATCCGCAGTAAATTTGTATCCCGGTTCATATGATGTTTCCCCATTCTTGGCAGATCTTTTTATCACAATGACTTTTTTTTCTGGTTAATGTATATTCCCTTTATAGTAAGAGGTTTTTTTTCCAATGTCGACAATACAGTTAAATTCCCAGTATTGTCGACATGGAAAAAAATCTCTTACTATAAAGGTAATTTACATTAACCAGAAAAAAAAACTTGGACAGAAGCGTCTATCTTTTTAAATTTGGATTTTTAATGTAACTATAACAACAGAGATATTTCGATTTTATTTTTGCCTTGAAAAAGTCGGAAGACGAAACGCGTCGTCAAAATCTAAGATTTTTCCAATTGTCATTTTATATATATATATATATATATATATATATATATATATATATATATATATATATATATATATGGGATAACGATATCTAAAAGAAAATTAAATAAGTCAAATATTATTTATGAATTTAAATGTCCAGGAAGGAATTCTATTTCAGATCAACCAAAATTCGTAAATAATTACGGTTAAAGTTTTTTATATTGAACCTTAGTAAAGTTAACAAAAATAAAAAATAAGTGGGAGCAAAGAAAGGAGAAAATTTTATGTATGAAAATAAAATTTAAAATGTGATAAAATTGAAAAAGGAAATGGAGGATACAAAAAATATAATCGTTGTTCGATATGTTGTAATTCTATTACTATATATCCATATCAATATATATATATATATATATATATATATATATATATATATATATATATATATCAATATATATATATATATAACTACGTACAGTTTTATTGTCAAATATATTTGTTATTATTAAGAGGAAAGACCAACGGATATTTTTTATGTAAATTTTAAAAAATCTTTTTTAGATTTTTCGAAATCTTGGTTAAAATATTGTTTTATTTCTTATGTCAATGCGAGGCGATAAATTTGTATGGGAAATCTGAGCCGTGAAAAACGCATTGATTTGGAAATTTTTTAAAAAATTGTAATAATTGTCAGATTTTAATGATACTTATTAAAAATGAATGAAATTATGTTGAAATGCTTTATTTTCTCATTTGTTACCTCGCACTTATTTAATTTTATGAAATTTCGTGAAGTTCTTTTTGGAGCGCTGAATGCTTATAGTAGTTATAAGAAGAAATCCTAGGAGAAGTTAAATCATCAAAGAAAAATCCCAGTTATATTGCAAAATAAAACTCAGACATTATTTAATTTGAAATAATCTTAATTGCTTTTACCAATAAAATATATTCTGAAAACTTTTGTCTTAAGAAAAACATATTTTCGATGAGTAATTAATTTTTACAAGAAGTGTTTTCATTTTTTAAAATTTTAATTAATAGAATTTATATACTTTTACATTTTTGTGTGAATTTTTAGCGGATAAGTGATATTTTATAAATAAAAAATATACTGATGGAAAAGATTACTACAATTCAGCGACCATCAGAATTTTTTAAAGAATTTGTTTTGTATGTATGTGTGTGTGTAAGAGAGAAAGAAAAAGAGAGAGAGAGAGAGAGTGAGAGAGACAGAGAGTATAAACGTGTTGGGTTTTGTAAATACAGACGACCATAAACGACATTATCAAAAAATAAGAGAGGTAACTATAGTAAATTTAACATTTATTGGTATTTATTTTCTATCATTTCCTCAACAGGCGTCTTTGACTGTAGAGTCAAAGTACCAAAAATTCAATAAAATACTAGAATGCCAAATACTATTTAAATTTTAAAAAGATTACTGAGTAATTAAAAATTATATAAAAAAGGCGTTCGCGTTATATTCATGAAGTAATTGTTACAGTTATGTCCTCCTTAAAAAAAAATCCCAAATATACGTCTAACGAAAAAGTTGTCAAATACTCATTAAAAGTGTTGAAAAATGCTTTTCTGCGATATTTTAAACTAAAAGTAAGAAATATGTTTTGAATCAGATTAATTCAACTTTAAATAAGCTCATCTTCGTCGAATAAAGTTTAAGTATCTTTTATTCTTGAAAGACTTTTTAATAAAGAAAATTGTTGTGTCGATTGATTTATCAATATGGACGATTTTAGTGTTTTCACTGATAATAAAAAAGCTCATTCCAATCAAGCAAAATTCGGTTTGAAATGCAGCAAAATATTTTACTTGTAAACATTAAATTTAATTTATTAGTTTGAAATTAAAACTAAAACAAAAGATTCAAGTAAGACTTTTAATTGTTTTTAAATGTATTTTAAACTTTAGGTATCGCTTTTCTTTGGAGGTAAAAATATATTCAACATATACCGTAGATACACTTTGAGCCCGATGAGCTGAGAAACCAGTGAAACTTAAGTCGCACACCAAAACGTAGGTACATGCATATGTATCTTCATTAATATATATCTTTGCTCTGTCTAACCACATCGAGCACCTTTATGTTTACACCTCATGAATAAATTTGATGATTATTTATTTGCTTGTTTGTCTTTGCACGCCAACACGCACATATACGGTTGCTTATATCTGGTTGTTTCATTTATCTAACTCTAATATATATACATATATATACATATATATACATATATATATATATATATATATATATATATATATATATATATATATACATGCATACACAATTTAGATTAAATAGTTAAATAAGCATAAACGAAAGGAAAAAGTGTAAATCATGGCCGGGCCTATTAAATGACAACTGTTTAATTATACTTGCAAGTAATCACGCTACCTATCAATCAATTCGGATCGAAATATGATATATTTTCTATCTTAAATTGATATATTTTCTATCATTATATATGATATATTATATATCATATTATGAAATATGATATATTGTATATCATTATATATATTATATATCATTATATATGATATATTATATATCATTATATATGATATTATATATATTATTATATATAATCATATATAATATATATAATATATATATATATTATATATAATCATTTATAATATATATATATATTATATATATATATATTATATATAATATATATATATATTATATATAATCATATATAATATATATATATATATTATATATAATCATATATAATATATATATATATTATATATATATATATTATATATAATATATATATATATTATATATAATGATATATAATATATATATAATATATATATATATAATATATATATATATAATATATAATATATATAATATATATATATAATATATATCATTATATATAATATTATATATATTATATATCATTATATATCATATTATGAAATATGATATATTAGAATTCTATAATGTTGAAACGAAGGTAGCGTAATCGGCTGATATAATTTTTTTATGCTTAAAAGTTCAGCATGTTAAATTTTAATCTTTTTTATGTGTATTGAGCACTTTCTAATACTACTGTTTCCTCGACTAATTCAAGTCATTTCTTCTTCTTCTTCTTCTTCTTCTTCTTCTTATTATTATTATTATTATTATTATTATTATTATTATTAACTATACATGTACAACCACCTACGTTTAGGTGTGCGACTTAAGTTTCGCTGGTTTCCCAGCTCATCGGGTACAAGATATATTTTATGTTTTTTATAAAAATGTGTATTTTTATTAAAAAAATAAGTTAAAGCTTGTGCCCGATGAGCTGGAAAACCAGCGAAACTTAAGTCGCACACCTAAACGTAGGTGTTTGTATATGTATATTTATTAATATATATCTTTGCTCTGTCTAACCACATCGACCACTGTTATGTTTACACCTTGGCATGCATTAAGTGGCAAGCAAATAAATAATCAAATTTGATTATTTGTTTGCTTGTCACTTAATGCATGCCAACACGCGCATATACCGTTGCTTATATCCGGTCGTTTGATTTATCTTTGTACATATAACCTTGCGTCTTAGTATCTTTATTGCCTTGCTTCGGATTAAAAGATTTTTAAAAACTGGATTTTTAAGAAATCTTTAAATTTGTTGATTCCAATGTTCGTCTTGGATGAGTCGATTAGTGACGAGTGAACGCGAGAATGTTTCGTTTCGTTTACGGCATATCAACACCTCAATGGGTTATTTAATGCCGACAAGTTTTATATTGCTGGTAATATTTTTTTTCACAAAAATGTATTGCTGCTAATATTTTTTCTTCAAAAATTCATTGTTGGTAATAATTTTTTTAGAAAAATGTCTTGCTCGTATTAGAACCTATTTTGACACGTTTTGACCCTAGTTTGGGGGCTGACTATTTGCCCTTATCTGGGACCCTAACAGGTTCTACCACTCCGTGTCAGGGTGGACTTGGGAACGACAGCGATTAAGAGGTCGTTCCACGCTCCTCAAAATTTCCTGATCAGAGGCCTTGCCGTTGAATGTAGTTTATAGTCTCACCCAGGACGCGGATGTAGTTTAGCGTCTTACACGAGACGCCTCATTTGGGGGAGGTCTTACCCCTCCGCAAAGGTGCCGTCGGCGTATTCTGAAGCCCCAGCCGATAGGAGGGGTGAAAATATTTGAAAAATATCTAAAATCTTTATTTACATACGAAAATGTATTTTACTTTTCATTCGGAGCAGTTTTCGGCTATTATTTTTCAAATGAAACCAAAATTTAACTTCAAAGAAGACATTTAAATTATTTAAAATGCGGTTTTGTTTTTTTGTTTGTTTGTTTTTTTTTGGGGGGGGGTCGTTTTTTTTCGTTTGTTTTTTTTTTCGTTTGTTTTTTTTTTTCGTTTGTTTTTTTTTCGTTTGTTTTTTTTTCGTTTGTTATTTTATTTTATTTTTTTTCGTTCTTTTCTCATTTTTTTTTTTAGAAAGTCGTGGTGGTGCCTACTTATTACTATTAGTTGTAAATGAGAAAGCGAAATAACATGTAATTAATACTAGTCAGTAATTAATAATGGCTTCATCTGTGAAATGGGAATGTTATCATCACCAGTTCGGTACCCCGTGGCTTCGCTGACGGCAAGATGATCAAATTTCAAATCAAAATTGTAGTATTTTAAATGGACAAATATTTATTAGAAAATATATTTTGTTTAAATGCAGAGGGAGCCATAAAAATGAGATCAAAGGGCCGAATATTTCGGTTTACTCTCTTTTCTTGTTACCCGAGGATAACCCACGCAACACAGATGTTCATTTCAATTTAATTCAAATTGTGTGTGTATACCCGTTTGCGTGTATGCGTAGATCATTTAGTTCAATGACAGACAAAAAATATTTCTATAAAATAAAAATCACATTAAAATATAATTTAATTTATTGCCTAACCATTTTCCGAAAAGTTCAATAACTTTTGAATTAGTCTCCAGTGGACACTTTTTTTGTACACCTTCACGCAGTTGAAGGATGGAATCTTCTTCATTACTCACTACTACAAATAACCATATTGACTTATCTAATGTGTTCAATATTGGTCGCACTAGTTACAATGTTGTTCTTTCTAAAGTCAAAAAACGAATTAGCTGGACTCAAGTAGGAATAAAAGCCGCAAAAGACAGTCCCAAGCGCAAAAGTCAAGTCCTAAAGCGCAAAAATCATCTAGCAAAGATTAAATCAGTGGTCACCAAACTACGGGCCACGGGCCTGTTCCGGCCTCTGACGTCAGTTCATACCGCCCGCCGCTTCACTGTGCCACAAATGAGCTAAAATGTAATTATTTGTATGGAACTATCAATAGATTGTAGTTAAAATTAATATGTAGAAAAAATTAAAATAAATGTAATTAAAATACCAAAATTTGGCCAGTCTGATTGTTGAATCTGACAGTAATATAAATTTTAGGAAAATCAGTGAAATAAAAAATTCAGCAAATTTTTGCAACTTTTGATATCCGAACGTTTTTTTGTAAGTGCGTGCAATGAAGTTTCTAAGAAAAGCGATTACGAGCCTGCTGCAGCAATTATGTTTTAACTTGCATTGCCGTGTTTAAACCGGTTTGAAGAGTGCCGTATATAAAAAGGACTGACTTCAGCGGATTGTCATATAGTTTGCCTGAACTTATAAAATCTAAAGTATGCAAAGTCAGCACATGTAACGAGGTTGGCTGATGAACATTTGAAAGCATTTCTCTTGGTTCGATGCAGCAATACCAAAACAAATATTAATTATATTTTAAAAGGTAAACGCCAGTTTCCCAAATCTCACTAACCTTTTGTGCTGCTTAGTTTGTGAGATTCGGATATGTGAACACTTGGTGGGATATAACTATTTCTATTTTATTGCTATGGTTGCCTTCTTAGATAACTTTTTAGTAAATAATTATGTTTGTTGGCTTTATTTTTTGTGCATTCAATGTATTGTAATGAACAAAATGGTTATCCAGCCCGCGCTCGTCATTCTCTCAGTTATCTGGCCCTCTGTGAAAAAAGTTTGGTGACCCTTGGACTAAATTCTTCGCAACAGCTATGTCAATTTCGGAAACATCTATGGCGTGCGCATTGTACACCGACACACAAAGGAATCAAATTAAAGTGGCGGCTTTTGCATTGGAATTGGAATTCTCATCTATGAACGGCAGGACAAAAACAAGCTATGGGGAAAGAACTTGACCTTTGTCAATGACTGTCACTATGTTAGCAAGCGGTGGGTCATGGAAATGGAACGGATTCTTGTTGACTTTGCTGATCAGCCCATGAATGTGAATGTTATATGTCAGCCTATTTCGGGAAATAAACAGGGGAAGAACGTCTGCTTAACGTCATCGAACCAATCTTCCGAAAGGCAACATAGAGATAGGCTATTCTGGGTTCGGTCCGAAATTCAAAAATTATCACCTGAAGAAGTACATTGTGACAATAAAGATAGTGACAACAAACCGAACAATGCTAATAGTGTAAATAGTTACAATACTTCATCTCAGAAATATAGACATATCCCAAAGAAGGCCGCAGCGTACAGCGGTCCAAACAACGTGAATATGGCAATAAAGATGTGGACAACAGTCCGAACAATACAAATAGTGTAAATAGTTTCAATACTTTATCTCAGAAATATAGACATATCCCGAAGAGGGCCGCAGCGTACAACGGCCCAAACAAGGTAAATATGGCAATAAAGATGTGGACAACAGTCCGAATAATGCAAATAGTGTAAATATTTACAATACCTCATTTCAGAAATATAGACATATCTCGAAGAAGGCCGCAGCGTACTACGGCCCAAACAACGTGAATGTGGTAATAAATATGTGGACAACAGTCCGAACAATGCAAATAGTATAAATAGTTACAATACCTCATCTCAGAAATATAAACTGATGATTTTTATAGAGTTTAAAAAATTAACTTTTTTTTTCGCCAAGACAATAGTCGAATCCATTTAACTCTGTGTCTTTTTTTTATCTGAATTCACTTTTTCTACTCATTATTTCTTTTTTAATTTATTCTACATTCACTTTATCATTATAATTAATAAACAGGATAATTACTTTACGACCATCTCTATAATGTCAGGTTGTAAGTACCAGTATGTAGATATAATAAATAAATAGATATTTATACATAGTTTATATGGCTAGACTAATATTGATATATAATAGATATGTATAGACTGGCACTACTTAATTACTTTGGCCCACACGTAAAGAATAAGGAAACAAATTTAGAGAAAAAATTTTTTTTTTTTGCATTATCATTCCCCAGAGAAGTGTTTCTCAACCGGTGTTCCCTGGTACCCTAGGATTCTGCAAGAGGTCACTAGAGATTCCGCAAGAAACTGATAAATAGGTTAATACCTTTAGGAGTAATTTTTATTTAAATAGGTTAATGCCTTTTGGAGTAATTTTTATTTCATTTTATATTCATAATTTTACTATACACGTACTACATTTTGTTGGAAAATGCTTGGTTATTATAATAAAGGTTTCAACCTCTTATATTTAAAATTATAATAATCCTAGGGAATATCTAAATACGATGACTATATGGCGTCAGTGTGAAACCGCCTTCACTGGTAGGATCTGTACGTGGCAGATTCGTTTATCATTGAGTGTCACACGCGACGAGAAGTGTACATGTATTACCGCGTGAACTACAAGAAAAATATGAGTGATAAATATTAATAATGGTTTAAGTTTGAAAATTTAAGTATAGAAGTTAAAAATGTTAAAAAATTCGAATATAAAAGGCACTGTTTTAGTCAATTCAGGTATCAAAAAGGAATTTTTAGCAATTTTTTATTTCAGAGGACATTATTATTATTAATATTAATAACAATATTATTAATATTGCTATTATTATTATTATTTGATTTCCTTTGATTTCTTATATATACACATTTCCTTTCGGGTTCCAATCAGAGACCTAAGCCCAGAATTGGTATTATGATATTTTTACTGGGTATTTAAAAAATTTAAGATCACACACATTTTACATAGATAAAGCCCATTGTAAGTCGTGAGATGTACTTGTGAGTACAATATTTTTCATTTTTAAGGCATGAGTTACCAGGAATCCCTTCATTGAGTCTACCAGGACATTTTCCAATCAAACCGAGTACTCCAACCATATCTGGAATTACTGATGTCTTCTTTTACCAGATTTAAAATTTCCAGTTCAAGATCTTTGTATTTTGATATTTTATTTTTGAAGATTTTCCATGTAATAAAAAAAGCACATTCTGTTTTTGTGGTTTTTGATCACGATGTCTGGATTATTATTATTATTATTATTATTATTATTATTATTATTATTATTATTATTATTATTATTATTATTATTTCCTTTGATTTCTGTTGTATACTAATTTCTTTCAAGGTCCCAACCAGGTCCCAAATGACATCAGGTTATTTTACACTGCAGGTTTGTTTCAACAAAAAAAAAAAAATTAGACAACTTAGAAATATACCCATCTTACATGAATAAAGTCCTTCGAAGAGTGTGAGCTACATTTGTCAGAATTCTTTTTGTATTTATTTAAGGCATAGGCTATCAGTGATCGCCTCAACGAATCTGTCAGAACTTTCTCCAGTCAATTTCAGGGCTTCAACTAAAACTGGAATTATTATGTCCTCATGTGCCACATTTCTTTTATATTCACACTTTAAGATACTTGTATTTTGATAGATTTTTAAGATCTTCAGTTACATTACAGTCTGCTGGAACTGCGATGTCAACTGGTGTATACTCATTTCTTTCCGGGTCGCGACCAGAGACATAACGTCCAAAATGGTATCATGACATTTTCCACTGAGCAGTTTTGAAAAAAAATCGCACATATTTTACAGAGATGAAGCCCTTCGTAAGGCGTGGGCTTTCTTGTGAAGACAATTTGTTGTATTCCTTTAAGGCAGAGAATACCAGGGATTCCTTCAATGAGTCTATTGGAATCTTTTCCAATCAATCCGAGGGCTCCAACTACAACTGGAATTTTTAATGTCTTCATACGTCACATTTTTTAGATTTCGATTTCAAGATCTTTGTATTTTGATAGTATTTTGAAGATCTTCAGAAACACATTGAAGTTTGCAGGGACTGCCATGTTAATAAGGAGGCACAATTTGTCTTTGCGGTCTAATCACGGTGCCAGGGTGATTATCTTTGATTGTTCTGTCTGTGTGTATTGTAAAGTCCCATAAAATTGTTACAGGTCCTATCTCAGTAACCGGGTCTGGGTGGTGTTCATACCAATTTCTTGCAGTTTCCTTTCCGCAAAAGTTGCAGATTTTCCAGTGCAGATATCCCATCCTGTCATGCCGGGTTTTATATTCACTGAGTGCCAATACCATACAACCTGATACAAGATGGTCAATTGTTTCTGGATATTTATCACAGAATCTGCATTTTTGATTAACACAATTTTTTAATATGTGTGCATTGTAATTTCTAGTTGGCAAGCATTGGTCCTGTGCAGCAAAAATAAAACTTTCAGTTTCAGCTTTTAACTCTGTACTACGTAGCCACTAACAGGTACGGGGTTTGTCTACATCAGCTTTTTTGGTACGGGCGGAGTATTGACCCTGGGGCGGTTTATCTTGCCGTCGTTTCTGTATCTGGTCGGTTGCATTTGCCTTTGCTTTCATTTTTTTAAGTATTTGACACATTCAGTCAGTGTACTATGTTTTAATTGTATTTCTTCACCCACTTGAAACTCCATTTTGAACCTGTTGACTTCCTTTATTACTGAATAAAGTCGCTTACTACTTTCATATTCTTTGGCACAGATCGTCATCCAGTCTTCTGTGGCTTCTAGGTATCTTTGAAAGCTAATAGTTTCTAGTTTTGTAAGACAGTTCTAGTTGAACTAATCCTCTACCTCCTTCGGATCTGGACACATACATATGATCAACAACAGCCTTGTGAAGATGCATACGGTGGCAGGTAAGACGCTTTCTCGTTTTTGTGTCCATTTGCTTAATGTCAGCTATGATCCAGTTAAGAATGTTGAAACTGTATTGAACAACAGGGGCAGCGAAGATGTTTGTAGCTGATATTCTGTTTTTTTTTTGTTAATTCAGCTCGGTGTTCAGTGCTAGACGTACACACCTGTAGTTTTTACATTCTTTCTTACCTTCTCCTTCATTTGGGTGTGCTGTATTCCATCTTCTTCGCTGACTCGTAGCTACCTATAAGCTTCTTCTTAAGTTCCCTAATCTTTGTGCCAAAATCTAAATCTATTGAGTGTGTTTCTGTAATTCTCCCTTTCTTGAATGCTACTTTTTCATATTTATCTAATCCGAAATCCATACCTACGTCGTCACTGAAACATTTTACAGTATTGAGGAGACCCTTCAGTTCATTGTCATCTTTGGCAAAGAGTTTGAGATCATCTATGTAGAGTAGGTGATTGAGTACTTTCTTGTTTAGTTTGTAACCTTAGCTATTATTGTTTAGTTCATGCGTAAGGGGGATTAAGGACCTACAAAACAGAAGGGGTGACTGGGAGTCTCCTTGAAAGATTCCTCATCGGATATTCAGTCATTGGAGATGGCAGTGCCTCTGGTGTGATTTAGGTATAATGTGGTTTCCCACATTTCCATGCTGTGTTTAAAGAAATTTGCTATCACGGGGGTGACTTTGTATATTTCCATAGTCTTAAGTATCCAAGAGTATGGCACATTATGAAAGGCTTTACGGTAATCTATCCATGCTGTACTAAGATTTCTACATCGTCTCCTGCAATTTTCCAGAATCATTTTGTTTATCAGCAGTTGATTTTTGTAGCTATATGAACCTCTCCGGTATCCCTTCTGCTCCAGTGGAAGATTATTATTATTATTATTATTATTATTATTATTATTATTATTAATTTCCCCTAAGCAAGGTGACAAATCCACTAAGACATATGGGGTTCTTAAGATTGAATGAATTTGACAAAAAAAAACTTTATTGTGGAAAGAAGACAATAAAAGAACAGGATTCAAGAAGACAGAAGATGAAGACTGACATTGCATTTAAATTTCTGTAGCTTGTAGTTGACAAGAAAACAAGAAGCCGAAAGAAATTTCCACAAGCAAGAAGAAACTCCTAACATAGATCTCACGGTTACACCTAGCTATTTCAACAGAAAAATGATGAGACCTAACAGCCAATCTAGTACTGCGCTTAAATTCGCGAAATCGGGGTAGCAAAGAGGAAAGTTCATCAGATTCAGTTGCCTTGAAAATATTTATAGAAAAGGCACAGAGAAGCTACATTACCTTGATGAGAGAGTGGCTGGAGCAGAGATGCCAGATCATGGTCGGGAAAACTGCGGATTACACTCTGGATTTTGTCAGAAAATTTCTAGCTGCATAGCAGAAGCATCATAGCAGATGTGGCACGGACGAATGGTAGACTTATAAATTTGCAAAATCGATGCTTTGGCGAAAAAACATCTACTAAGACACATGTATTCCATCTTCTTCGCTGACTCGTAGCTACCTATAAGCTTCTTCTTAAGTTCCCTAATCTTTGTGCCAAAAAAAACAACATTACGAGCAGCAGAACGAGCAATCGATTCAATATATATATATATATATATATATATATATATATATATATATATATATATATATATATATATATATATATATATATATATATTCAATATAATACTTTCCACTTCATGTCACAATGAGAAGGTGTAATAAGACACTGTCGTAGAGGTTAGTTTCAGCCATGGTAACGATTGCAGCAGAGCGGTTTAATTTTGGAGTCATTAAAATTAACAAGGCATCACTATTTAAAAAACTTCCTTGTCATCAGTTTCTTCTGAGGGTGATTCTTTTTCTTATTCTTCTTTAACTTTCTCCATTATTATTATTATTATTATTTGTTTTGCGACCCTCTACGATTATTAGATGTATCGGTCAGATGATGATGGTTATATCATATCTCAGCCCCTACGCGAAGCTTCGAGACACAGCATATTTCTCAGTATAGTCATTTTGGGGGTCGGGGGGGGAGGGGTAGAGGTTGTCTCGCATCACCTCGGGTTCAGAAACCATCGGGTACGGAAATGACTCCAGTCAGGACATCTGGGGGAAAACGTGATGCAAAATACCCACTGATAAGATGGCAAGTATTTGAAAATTTGCAATAGTTTAAAATGGCTTGATACTTTTACGGGATTATGTTGCTAAGTAGGTTTAGTTTCATTAAATCTTTGATCACCAAAGTTTTGCTGAATTGACTAATTGCTGAAAAAAAATCCCAATCTTCTTCACCCGATCTCGAAGAATTTAAAAAAAGAAAACATTTTTGATCCTTGGTTAATCGGTCAGATTTTAGGAATTGCGTCATGCTGAGAACTTTAATCAGCCCCTTGATACGAAGACATCATATATATATATATATATATATATATATATATATATATATATATATATATATATATATATATATATATAAAGACATTTATAATATGTTTAACGTTCTTTTTATAGATACAAGTATTTAAGCAAATGCTCTGTTTTATAATAAGCTTCTGGTTAGCAAGGTCGATTTTACTATCTTTAAACTTAAAATCGACCTTGCTAACCAGAAGCTTCTCTGTGGCCGAACGGTTAAGGCACATCACGCGAAATGATGGTATCCGTATAGGATACACGTTCGATTCCTGTCGGAGAACGAAAATTTCTCGGACATTCAGGCCGGTAAATGTTATTTAATACTGTTTATTATAAAACAGAGCATTTGCTTAAACACTTGTATCTATAAAAAGAACGTTAAACATATTATAAATGTCTTTAAATAAATTGTCGGACTATGTCCAATTCAAATATGTATATATTCAGGCCGGTAAATGTTATTAATACTTTTTATTATAAAACAGAGCATTTACCTAAATATTTTATCTATAAAAAGAATGTATAAACATAAAAATGTCTTAAAATAATTGTCGGACCATATCCATTTCATAATGTGTGACGTTATTTGTTTACATTTGGATACGCTTTGAGCAGATATGAATGTACATGAGAGATTCATGGAAGATTGAAGTTTAAAAACAGTAAAATCGACCTCGCTAATCGGACGTTCCTCCGTGGATCGATCGGTTAATACACGTCAGGCTAAATGACCGTTCTGTTATAGGATGCAGGTTCGATTTCTGTCGGAGAACGAAAATTTTCTATGAAAATTTCTCGGACATTCAGGCCGGTAAACGGTATTAATACTATTTTTTATAAAACAGAGCATTTACTTAAAATATTTGTATCTATAAAAAGAATATATAAACATGAAAATGTCTTTAAATACAGGATTATATATGTTATTTATATTATGTATATATTATATGTTATATGATATATATTATGTAATATATATATATTACATTATACCTTAAAAAGAGAAAGAACAGATGTAGTTAAAATTTACATTTCTTAGCATTTACTTTTTCAATAGTGTTCAATACAAACGTGAAACAAAATATAATATTATTAAATTTTATTATAATAGATTGCAAAAAAAAAAAAAGTTTTATCACTACACAAAAACTTTCATGTTTCGGAAGTTTAATCCCTCCTCATCGGGCGATGGTAGATTGCATATCATACAAATAACTGTTGGATTTCCACTAGATGAAAAAAGATATATTGGTAAACATTAGATTCAGTAAGACCCATCTTCTTTAATGGACCTTCATTTGGATTTTCTACAATTGCACGACTTTTTATCATTATTGTTTTCTGTTTTTTAATAACGATTGTTACTTTGCTTTAAGTGTAGATTTCAAATTTTATTGTTTTTTTAAATATATTTTATAGATTATAACTGTAACTTAATTTAAATGTATTTTTATTAAAAATCTTGCCAAGAGGATTATTATTGGGAAAATGTTTCTCAATTAAATTAAGAGACTTCTGCCCCAACTTAGTGCTAACTAATGATTAAATGGGGCTGTATACCAATTGAATTTTCTATTTCTATATTTATTTGCTATCACTATTATATTTTCTCTATTTAATGTCAGGGCATTTATAGCCACTATTTTTTGAGGCATTGTTGTAAAAATTGTTATGTTTATAAAACAGATCTTCATTGAAAGAGTTATTACTAATTCTATATTCTATGGAGGAAGGCATGTACTTGATTATAGATGGACGGTGATTAGATTTTGGGTGGATATATAAGGGACTTGTATTAGTTTTCACGTATAGTTGGTATATGTTATTGACTAAGTTTAGTGTTACATGGAGGAAGTTTATTTTAATAAGTGCGTGTTGATCTTAACTTTCACGTTTAGATTTTTAAACTCCCTATGGATTAATTTTCTGATAATGTCAGTTCTGAAATTTGAAATTTAAATTTTGGTTTGAAATTTCTACTGTTTTGGTTTTTAAAAGGCTTAAAAGCTGCACCATTCGTCGAAAGTTTATTTGGTTTTGAAAATGATTTATTGGAAATAGTTAACAATATCTCTTTTCACAAATGTAAAAATCATTTTAAAAAAAACACCTCGACCCGGTCGTAATGGATATAAATTCAGCTGACAAAGTGTTTGTAAAGTCTGACAAAACAGCAAACTTCTATAAAATCACTACGAAGGATTATAATACTCTTATTAGGAAAAACAATTATAGTAAAATTATAGAAAATTATAGAAAAGTAGAAAATAACTTAGTTAACTTGGTTGACATAATTAATGAAACTAGCATAATTATTATGGACAAACTTAAAATTAGTGACAGGGTTAGTGTCCTCTGTACAAAGGAATCTTATATAACCATCAAGGACCATAAACCGGAGTTTGAAACTAATCTTCCCTCCAGAGTCGTCAATCCTACGAGGCCAGAAATTGGTAAAATTAGTAAAAATATCCTCGAAAGAGACAACAAACTAATTAAGGAGCTCCCTGGACTGGTGCAACAGATTAACACCACTGGTGTCATCAATTGGTTTCATAATATAAAAGATAAAACTAATTGTTCTTTGATCCGGTTTGATATCATGGATTACTACCCATGCATTTCAAGGGAACTCTTTACATTAGTTTTGAATTTCGTCATCGAGTACTCTGGTCTATCAAAGGAGGAACTGGATATTATAATGAACGTTAGAAAATGTGTCCTTATCCACAACAAAGAACAATGAATAAAAATAGTTCAGGTGACCAATTTAATATTGCAATGGGAACATTAGACTCTGTTGAGTCTTCCGACGTCGTTGGTTTATTCATTTTATATAACCTTACTGCCCACCATGACATTAGCATAGAGGATATAGGCTTACATGGGGATGATGGTCTTATGGTGGTGAAAAATTGTAATAATTTCAAAACTGACATTATCAAAAAATTAATCCATACGGAGTTTAAAAAATCTAAACGTGAAAGTTAATATCAACACGCACTTATTAAAATAAACTTCCTCCATGTAACATTAAGATTAGTCAATAACATATACCAACCATACATGAAAACTAATACAAGTCCCTTATATATCCACCCAAAATCTAATCACCATCCACCTATAATAAAGTACATACGCTCCTCCACAGAATATAAAATTAGTAATAACTCTTCCAATGAAGATCTATTTTAGAAACATAGCAATTTTTACAACAATGCATTAAAAAATAGTGGCTACAAATGCCCTGAAACTAAACAGAGAAAACATAATAATGATAGCAAGAAAAAATAGAAATAGAAAATTCAATTGGTATACAGCCCCATTTAATCATTAGTTAGCACTAAGTTAGGGCAGAAGTCTCTTAATTTAATTGAGAAATATTTTCACAATAATAATCCTCTAAGCATGATTTTTAATAAAAATACATGTAAATTAAGTTACAGTTGTACAGATAATCTATAAAAAATTATTAAAAAACATAATAAAATTTAAAATTTACACTTAAAGCAAAGTAAAAACCGTTATTAAAAAACAATAATCATAAAAAATCGTGTAATTGTAGAAATCCAAATGAAGGTTCATTAAAGAATATGTGTCTTACTGAATCTAATGTTTACCAATGTATCATTTCATCTAGTGGAAATCCAACAGTTATGGAATTTTATATTGGCAGTACAAAAATCCCTTTAAACTGAGGTGGTATCAGCACAGATCTTCTTTCAATAACAATGCCATCCGCAACCGAACACCCCTTTCTAAATATTTTTGTCATTTAAAAGAAATTAGTAAAACTCCTAAGGTTAAGTAGAAAATATTTAAAAAAAAACGGGAATCAGTAAATTTTTATATGACCCATGTCCACTGTGTTTACAAGAAAAGCTGCATATTATGAAGTTTCCTAAAAATAAGGTTCTGCTAAACCAAAGAAATGAATTAACAGATTTATGTAGGCATTGTCTAAATTTTTACATTAAAATATAGTTAAAAGAATTCTTCATAAATATTTTATACATTACAATTACATAGCCATTATTTTATAAGTATATCCATTTTATTGGATTTTTTCAACTTTAATATTGCCCTTTTTTTACGGACCATTCAATAGCTATTCGGTCCCTTTAAGAAGTGTCCGTAGTATAAAAAAATTTGAAAATTCTTAACAATATTTTTTTTCGTTATTTTTTTATGTTAATCTATGTCTACTTCACCAAATCTGAATTTTGGATTCGCTGCATTATGTTCGACACTGATATGTCGAGAGTATCAATTTATCAAGACATGATTTTATAACCCATCTCCCTCCACCCTCTGACCTTAATTGTCATTTTTCTATTTTACAATAGATCTGACTTTTAATTGGTTAATCAAGACATGTCCACAAGTATATGTTTTAATTCTGATATTAGCTCCCTCCACCTTTTAACTTTCAAATGAGATAACGATTTGTTTTCAAATTTCCCAAATGAATCATTTGTATTATATGTAATCTACCATCGCCCGATGAGAAAGGATTAAAGTGTCGAAACATGAAAGTTTTTGTGTAGCGATAAAAATTGTTTTTATTGTAATCTATTATAATAAAAATATTTTGATAATGTTATATTATATTATATCTAGAGATATATAGTTATATATATATTATACATGTGTGTGTATACATACCCAGGCACACACGTCTATCTATTTGTCTATTTATATATATCCTCCCACCTCTCTCTCTCATATATATATATATATATATATATATATATATATATATATATATCTATATATATATATATATATATATATATATATATATATATATATATATATATATATATCGATCCTAACTAGAGGCAACCGGACGTCTAGCCACACTGATGAGCTGTGAAACAGCGAAACAGTCTGTCTGTGGATGACAAATACACACACACACACACACATATATATATATATATATATATATATATATATATATATATATATATATATATATATATATATATATTACTCTTCAAGGTCTCTGGCGTATTTCGTATAGAGAAACATGTTAAAATTCCCTCCCTTTCTGCCGTGTGACGATAGACTAGATGTCAAATCAGTCGGGTTTCGATCTCGGCTTGAAGCAATCAGACGTCTGATCACACTGAGGAACTTTGATACAGCGAAACAGTCTGTCTGTGGATGACTATATATATATATGTGTGTGTGTGTGTGTGTGTGTGTATGACTATATACATACATACATACACACACACACATATATATATATAATTTGACAAAATGCTTTTTCAATATCTTTGCAGAGATCTAACTTGACTTAGTGACAGAGATTAATGTGATCATTTTTTACTCATAAAGCAGTGACTAAATCTGTATTCTTGTAAAATCCTCATAGCATGACTACTTTCAAATTAGTGGCTTTTCTTTTGAATTTAAGTTCAACTTCTAAAATATCTGTAGCAATCGAATAGGAAAATTTAAGTTAGTTTTGTTTTCTGTGCAACAAGGATGTATTTCCGTTTTTTGGTGGGAGGGGGTCAAATTGTCTCTTTTACTCTACAGATTTTTTTAAAAATTTACAAAAGAACCTCCATTTACCACTTCCTTAATTCACCGTAAAAGAATTGCCCTTCACCCTACCCACATTATATTCGTTATCCCCTCTTTTTAAAACAAAAAGCATGGTGATTTTTTTTTCGTTTTGGGTAATAACTTAATCCATTGCGTGAAAACGTGGGTCAAGTTCGTACATTTTTTTTAGGGAAGATATTGCTAGCTGGAGAGAAAAACAATAACGTAACTCCTTCGGCGCCATGTTGACTAACAGGGAGAATTTTTGAAAGGAAAGAAAACCTCATTCAAGCATTGTTTTAATTTAACTAATGTTGATAAAGATGCCGGAAGGTTGCCGAGTGTGTTTTGAAACTCAAGTGAAAATGCACTAACAAGATTTCTGTCAATTCTCTCCTCTTCTTCTACAAAGATTTCTCTTTCTTCGAAAATACAAGTTCACTTTACAGAAACATAAAAGTTCCAAAATAAATTATTGTCTTTATTCGGTGAATTATCCAGACTAGGGTCTTCTCATTTGTTGTTTTGATCATTACATTTCAGCCGGTCAATTAATCGACTTTCTTCATTAACACTTCGCATTATGTAACGTTAATTATTTTTTCGAAATTATTGTTAATAGCACACTACAGATGTAACAGCAACGATCTCTTCTCCGAGACTAGAATGAAGTTTAGTCTAACATGTACCAAGACAAAAAAAACACTCCTTGATGTTTGTAGACTTATTTTGACCGTCATCTTGTTACTGACACATCCGTCAGGCAAATATTTGGAAATTAGTTCAATCTACTATCACAAGAAAACTTAATATATATTAAGATATAGGAGGGAAGAAAATTGGGCTAAGTCTTCCAACTAGAACCAGCCTGCCTTGAAAAACAGCGTGTGAAATCTTGACTCTTACATGAGTTCGAACATCCACCACTGGTGCCAGTTGTTATAATTAAACTATCCAACTTACCCGGGCAGGCCACCTCCCCCGAAAACTCGATGTACAATAATAAAAGAACCTCAAAAAGTTAAAAAATGTATTTGATTAGTCAATTTTGACGTTTGGTCACAAATGTATGCCTAAAGAAGGTTGAGGGTGACAATCGTAACAAGAATGGTAATTTTGCCGGTACGAACAAATTTCTCGAAAAAGCAAGTAACTATATTTCTGTGCGATTATTTTTTTTGAACATCTGTAATTATGAACTTTATTCTCCTCCTCCTACTCTTCATAAACATGTCCGAAGTTCATACTTGTTCTGATTGTGTTCTAGTACTTTCGACCATCTCAGACATTATCAAGAACCGCTTGCAATCAGTGTGGCAGACAAGATTTCGTTGGTTACATGCTGGTGTTTCTATAGAACTGATATTTTAATCAGTCCAATGTGAGTCCATGGGTAACGTTTACTGCGATCAAGATTGCACCGAAAATACAGGTATCAATTACTATTATTATTATTATTATTATTATAACTATATGATTTACCATGGTTCCTTGAGAAATGAAGTGGAGTGGTTTCCAGTTATCTTATCTATTGTTTGTAATTCAAAGTAATCACAAAAAGGATGCTACGCAAGACTAGAGAGTTCAGTACTCTGCTATTTTTCTTGTGCAAAAGACTAGATTAGAATTTGAACTTGATTAACTTGACTGAAATTTAAACTGAAGTAACAGTTATTAATGGAATTTGAACGGAGGTAAAAGACTTGGCTGGAATTTGAACTGAAGTAACAGAATTGACTGGAATTTGAAATGAAATAACAGAACTAACTGGACTTTGAACGGAAGTAAGAGACTAAACTGGAATTAGAACTGATGTAACAGACTTGACTGGAATTTAAACGAAGGTAAGGGACTTGAATGAAATTTGAACTGGAGTCACAGATTTGATTGGAATTTAAAATGAAGTAACAGATTTGACTGGAATTTGAAGGGCGGTTTAGGGACTGGACTCGAATTTCAACGAAAGTAACAGTTTAGACTGGAATTGGAAGTAAGAGACTAAACTGTAATTTTAACTGAAGTAACAGACTAAATTGGAATTTGAACTGGAGTAGCTGTCTTGACTGGAATTTGAACGGAGGTAAGAAACTAGACTGTAATTTGAACTGAAGTAACAGACTAGACTGTAATCTGAACTTAAGTAAAAGATTAGACTGGAATATGTACGGTGGTAAAAGACTAGACTGGAAGTTGAACTGAAGTGACAGACTAGATTGCAATTTAAACAGGAGTAACAGACCTGACTGGAATTTGATCATAGGTACTGGACTGGAATTTGAACTCAAGTAAATGACTAGACTTGACTGGAATTTGAAATGAAATAACAGACTAGAGAGGAATTTGAACTGTAGTAGCAGACTCGACTAGAATTTGAACGGATGTAATAGAATAGACTGGAATTTAAATTAACAGAGTAGACTGTAATTTGAACTGAAGTAACAGACTTGACTGGAATGTGAACTGACGTAAGGGACTAGACTGGAATTTTAACTGAATAACAGACTAGACTGGAATTTAAACGGCGGTAAGGGACTAGACTGTAATTTGAGCTGAAGTAACAGACTAGACTGTAATTTGAACTAGAGTAGCAGACTAGACTGTAATTTGAACTGGAGGAGCAGACTAGACCGGAATTTGAACTCAAGTATCAGACTTGAATGGGACTTGAACGGAGGAAAGAGACTTGACTGGAATTTGAACTGGTGTAACAGACTAGACTGTAATTAGAAGTAACAGACTAGACTGTAATTTGAACTGAAGTAACGGACTAGAATGGAATTTGAACTGGAGTAGCAGTCTTGAATGGAATTTGAAGTAACAGACTTGACTGTAATTTGATCGGAAGTAAGGTAATATATATATATATATATATATATATATATATATATATATATATATATATAGGTTAGTTAATGGAACAATGACAAACGAAAGTGTACCAATATAATCAGTACGATAAATATTTATTAAATATTAATTATTAACCATATGACAGAAATGAAGCACGAAGAGAAAGGTTTTATGTTCGTAATTTTCGGACACGCCTGTGTCCTTCATCAACAAATGGGAATTACTCACCGACAGATGTTTTTGTGGACGGTGTATTTTCTGGTCGAGATGTTAGCAAAAACCCGATTTCTGATTCCTCGATGTGGGAATCTTTTTATGAAAATAAAGTTAAATCTAAAATTATGATCGCTGTAAAAGCGTTAGGCAGGTTTATTATTACTAGTGGTGGAGTGAGATTGTAAACATAGATGAAGAGAGTTATAGATTGTGGAGTGGTAGACGTCTCGCGTGTAGTAAGTTGCAGCAAAAATTGTCGGAACAAGTTGTCAAGCGTAAAAAGATGGGCTCTGGTTAGGATATGATGTGATGAAGAAAAATGAGGAGGAAAATGGTATATATATTAATAGTAAAATATTATTAAATAAAATCCATTGAAAAGAAAAAATTGAAGATTTAAAAAATGGATAAAAATTTGTATAAAAATTTGTAAATCTATTGTTAACAAAAAAACGGGGGGTGCAGAAAAAGAATAAAATAAAAAATAAAGGAAAAAATTCGAAATTTAAGGGGACGTAGCTTCGAATCCTGCCAAAGAGGTTTTCTCGAATTCGCTGGCCAGTATACAAATTATATCTATCTATATATATATATATATATATATATATATATATATATATATATATATATTCGGATTATATTAAACCCCTAATTTTTATGCGGAGAAGTTGAATATTTAAATTACTAACAGGTATTAAATTTAATTTCTTTGTGGATTTTTTAAACATTTAAATTACTATCAAACGTTAAAATCTGTGTTTATCTAAATTGCTAAAGCTATATCACCCGTCTCCTTCCTCAATATTAAGTATTGTAATAAAAATAAAAATAAATTTTAAAATTCTCCTTTCCCTCTCTAAAATCGACCATGTCTCTCACACTATTCCTCACCACCTTCTATGTCAACTTATATAAGCTTAATACTGCCTGTCAAAAGTGTAAATTTTGAATTCATTTTTCGTTTCACCTTTTGAAAGTGAAGTCTGAAGATCTAGGGAAAAATAAAATTCTCTGGTGAAATAAATTATAACAAATGGAGCCGCCTTAAAGTGGTCTGTTTTTCTTTAAATTAAATTATATATATATATCGGTGTTGTTTGTCATCTTTATCTTCAGTTGGACTTAATTCAAGTCCGCCATTTTCTTGTAGCAGGAAAAATAAATACACATGTTTTCTTTTCAACTTCACCCCTCAGTCCTCTACAAACAACATTAGAAAACCGGAATTGGTTTAACAAAAAGTTTATTGCCTTTTGGTACAGGGAAACATAATAAAGAATAGAAACTAGGGAAGAGAATGTTTAGCCGTGAATGACTGTTTCAGCTACTGCTCCTCCTGATACTCCTCTTGATGTAGGAGTATTTGTCTTTCTTCCGACGGCCGAGTCCAAACTTGTAGGGAAATATTCTCCCTCACAACACACCACAAAAAAGACGCTAGAATTTCCCGCTGGGTCGGAAAAATAACATATTTAACCACAATTGTGACAGTTCTAAAAATGATTAAAACATAAATTTTAAATAAAAATCCAGAAGAAATTTCAACTGGAAGAAAAAAGAAAATAAATTCTTTGACGTTACGTTAGAAATTACAGATTATTGAAAAACTGAACGAAGCTCCTAATTCATTGAATTTGCAAATTAACAAACAAGGATTGCAGAATCTGAACGAAACGCTAAAACTTGCGCTTAAAGATAATCCACTGAATCCTCTCACCTCGGATTACTTAGAAAGAATGGATAAATGAAGACGCTAATGAATTACAAAAGAATACAATTGTAGAATTGCTCCAAAATGATTTGGATTGTCAAGAAATAGAGGAAGAATCAGATTCTTCAGACAATGGTGAAAATATGAAGGATGATGAAGTAGAGAAAGCTATTTATGAGGTCATCAAATTGATGGAGAAAAATCTTTATTTAGTAGTCCAAAACGTACAAGTGCATGTAATTTTTTAGTATAATGTACTAATGTAGTACTAATGTAGTACTTATGTAGTACTAATTAAAGAATTATTAATATAAAAATATAAAATATTAATTAGTACTAATATAGTACTAATGTAGTACCAATAAAAGAATTATTAATATAAAAATATAAAATATTAATTGGTACTAATGTAGTACTAATTAAAGAATTATTAATATAAAAATATAAAATATTAATTAGTACTAATGTAGTACTAATGTTTACTAATTAAAGAATTATTAATATAAAAATATAAAATATTAATTAGTACTAATGTAGTACTAATTAAAGAATTATTAATATAAAAATATAAAATATTAACTAGTACTAATTTAAAATTAAAAGTATAAAATATTAATTAGTACTAATGAAGTACTAATGTAGTACTAATTAAAGAATTATTACTATAAAAATATAAAATATTAATTAGTAATAATGTAGTACTAATGTAGTAATGTAGTTGTACTTTAAAAAACTAGAACAGCGAAAAGTAATGAGAAAAGAAATAAGAAAGACATTTGAAAATAAAACATTTTAAGCATTTAAACATTGCAAATTAATATTTACATTCATGAGACTCAGTCTTAATTTTTCATATATTGCGGTAAGTTCTTGTTTTGTTAAGTTAAACTTATATCCGAACTCCTCCTCATAGCCGAACTAATCTGAAGTTCCGGGATATGGACTTCTACTGTATACGGTTGGAGCTTCAAGTACCGAAATCTTGACAGAAACTGCTGTTTTTCTTCTTGTAAAATCTTCGCTAATCATAAACGATATTAAGAAGGAAATCTCAAGAAGTCAAAGTTCTTCATTTTTGCCAAAATTACCGAAACTACAGCCGAAACTACCAAAACTACAGCCAAAACAAAAACGGTATTAAAAAGAAAAGAAAACAAAAAACAGCAATCGTAATTCTCTATCGTCGCCTCAATCTCCAGACAAATTATTGAAAGATATATTTTTCATTCTTCTATTTCTTGACCGCCGAATCGTAAATGACAACCAATTATATACAAATATATAATAATAGGCGGAGACGGCTCTCCTACGCACCTCCCCCTCCCCGCTGCTGACGCGACAGACGCGTGGCCGAAGTGGTGTCAGGGTCGGCAGAAAGTAACGTCAAGAACTTAGATATTAGCCTTACTGTCAGGTGTATGTCATTATTAAACCACCAGATGGAGATGAATCGAGAACCCGTGACTTTTCCCTCTCTACCCTGACCCACAACTTCGTGTGTCAATCCTCGATCCCTCATCTTAGAGATCTAGTAAAAAGTAATTAGTATCGTAGAGATTTCTTTTACGTTTCTATATAACGATTTAAAAAGCAAAGAATAAATAAAATGAAATAAATAGCAACAGCTTCCTTTTTCTGTATGTCTTTTTCTATATCTATCTATCAAATAAATCTATCTCATGCTGTTTATCTATCTATCTATCTATCTATCTATCTATCTATCTATCTATCTATCTATCTATCTCAGTCTGTTCATATATATATATATATATATATATATATATATATATATATCAGTCTTCTGTTCATATCTATCTCATTCTGTTTATCAATCTATCCATTTCATTCTGTTTATCTATCTGTTCATATATAGCTATGACAATCTTTAAATATCTATCTATCTATCTATCTATCTATCTATCTATCTATCTATCAGTCTGTTCATATCTATCTATCTATCTCATTCTGTTCATCACTCTCTCTCTATATATATCTATCTATCTGTGTATCAGTGTGTTCATATCTATCTCATTCTGTTTATTATCAATCTATTCATCTCATTCTGTTTATCTATCTACTTGTTCATATCTATCTTTCTATCTATCACAATCTTTGAATATCAATCTATCTATCTATCTATCACAGTCTGTTCATATCTCTATCTATCTATCTATCTATCTATCACAGTCTGTTCATATCTCTATCTATCCATCTATCTAGCTATCTATCAGTCTGTTCATATATATCTATCTCATTCTGTTTATTATCTATCTATCTATGTTTCTTCATCAAAACGCAAAAGCTTCGAAAAAAATACAATTACTCTTTATAGAGTTGTGTAACTGGAATTCTTTTTCTTTTATGCGTCATGTCTCTTAAGGATGTAGGCATGCGCGCAAGGCTCTCTACAACTTCCTATCATTGGTTGCTCTAAGTAGTGTCTGCCCCTCCCCCTACTATTACCCACAGTACCTATTGTACCTTACATTTACATAAGATCGTTAGGTAGACTAGTCACTGTTCCCCTCTGTCCCCTTTGCTTTCAATGTGTCCTGTGAGTGTCACATTCTCTATGCCCTCTTTCTTCATTGGAACAAGCCAAGCAATTTTAACCGTCTCTTTCTCATCCCAAATAGAAGTCACCTTTTTACTACCATTTTGAAACTTCCTCGTTGCTCACGTATTCCGTCCAGGATTTGATCAGCAGCTTTTTGTAGAGACACGTCTCCGTTGCCTCAGTTGCGTGAGGAAATTGTCCAGCATTCACTGCCATATAAAATGGCTGGATATCGAAAGCCGCTGTCCTGGGAATGACGACAAACTGCATCCGCGTCCTCGGTATGACAATAAACTACGTCCAACAGCAAGGCCTCTGATCAGGAGGTTTTGAGGAGCGTGGAACCACCTCTTATTTGCTAGTGTTCCTAAATCCATCCTGACCCGAGGTGGTAGCACCTGTTAGGGTCCCAGCTATTGGCAAATATTTAACCCTGAAACTGGGGTAAAAACACAATGAAAGTGTAAAAATAGGTTTTAATGCCAGAAATACTTTGTAAAAATTATTATCAGCAATAAATTTTTGATGAAAAAAAACTATTATTACCAGCAATACATTTTTGAAAAAAAATATATTACCAACAATACCTTTTTGAAAAAAAAAATACAGCCACAATACATTTTTGGAAAAAATATTACCAGCTATACATTTTTGGAGGAAAAAATTATTACCAGAAAAAGATTTTTGACAAAACAAAATATTACCAGCAATAAAAATTTTGTCGGCATTAAATAACCCATTGAGGTAAACAAAACAAAGAACGAAACCAATCGAAAGCCGATTTTTACGGCACTATATACAGTGAGTACATAGACAACAATACACCATGGTACCACAATTTCAGCTCTCAAACTATCTTCAGATAACTTTTCAATAATAATTGCCCATGGCTTTCAATATCAGCTCCTGGGAAAATAAGGAAATTTATGGAGGTCTTTATCACTTTTGTTTTTTTAGGACTAAAGTTATGTAAATCCATGAACTTTAGCTTGATTATTTTATTTATTTACTAAGTTAAAAGTCCGCACAGAGTGAGGTTTTTAACTTAAATCCTGTGGAGGGCTAATTGGGCCTCCGGTCCAAAATTAAAAGTGCCTCTGGTCCAGCTTAGAAAACAGCATTTTTAAAGAATTAACTTTGAATTCCTGAATTCACTCCATGAAACTTCAAAACATTTAACTTTGATTCAGGGTATAAACCCAATTCCGGCCAAAAAACGATTTGGGCCGAAAATCCGATTTGGGCCGAAATTCCAATTTAGGTCGAAAACTGAGTTCTTCAAATCACAAACTTCGTGGAATTTCAAATGAGTTGTCCTTTAAATCAAAAACTGCAGAACTTTTGTCCTCATCTTTGTCGCCATATTTATTACAACGTTTCGGCCGTTGTATGCTCCGGCCTTCTTCAAGTGGTTGGAATGTCGAACTGAACCCTTTATTTCGCTCACTGGGGTCGACTGTTCTAGTTTCCATGTGCCATGTTTAATGGATGTCAGTTATCGGTTATCTCCTGTTAATTCCCCTCTCCAAGTTCTCCAACGCTTTTATCCACCGTGCCATGCGTCCTCAAGGACACATGGCACAGTGTATAAAGGCGTTGGTTAGATCCGATGACAGGATCCAAAGAGTGTGAGTTCAATACCTGTTTAAGGCGGTAGAGAACTTGGAGAGGGGAATTAACAGGAGATAACTGATAACTGACACCCATTTAACATGGCACGTGGAACTAGAACAGTCTACCCCAGTGAGCGAAACAAAGGGTTCAGTTCGACATTTCAACCACCTGAAGAAGCCGGAGCGTACAACAGTCGAAATGTTGTAATAAATATGGCGACAAAGATGAGGACAATAGTCCGAATAATGTAAATAGTGTACATAATACCTCATCTCAGAAATATAGACAGATTCTCCAGAACTTCAAAACCTCACGTCACGAAACCTCTCATTTTAACTCTGATTCCTTGGCATTTTGAAGAAATAAAACTGATTTCCTCAATTCACAAAGTTTCGGAGATATTTTAAACTGAATTTAAAACAAAAAAAATTTAAATTCACAAAGTTTTTGTGTTAACTCAATATAAATTAAAAAAATTTAAATCACTAATACTTTTCAGTCATTTGAAAATTTGAATTTCTGTTCCCTCCTCTTCCGGACATAAATCCCAATGATGGATTAAGCACCAAATGAAGAGAAGATTTTCAATCCCGGGATCATCCTGATTCCAAAAAGATATAATATGTCTGCCATATATGGTCTGGAGCCCCTGCTGTTTGCCTCAGGTTTCTTGATAAGATCCAGAGACGGATATGCAATGTAATTGGCCCTGATCTGTCATCTCGTCTGCAGTCGCTCTCTCACAGACGCGCCGTTACCTCGCTCTGTCTTTTTTACAAATACTTTCACGGTAATTGCTCCGATGAGCTGCTTTCGCTGGTTCCTAGGCCTCATGAATTTAAACGTCTTACGAGGCTGGCATCCCGTTCCCACCCCTTCACCGTTGAAACTGTTAGATGTAGACATCTCTTCTACTCCAATAGCTTCATGTCTCGCACATCTCGCCTGTGGAACTCCCTTCCTTATTCCTGCTTCCCTGACAAATATAATCTCCAACTATTTAAGTATAACGTCAATCGACATCTCCAGTTGCCTTGATCTATCCACTTCCCTTCTCCACATCCTTTCACCTTTCATTCCTATCTGCTCTCGCTCCAAATCTTTTGTAACCCCCTTGCCTTGATCGATCCACTATCTTTCTCCACATCCTCTCCTTTACCACTCCTATCTGCTCTTCCTCCAAACCTTCTGTAACCCCTTGCGTGCTAGTGGCTTGAGGTGATAAGCTTGAGGTGATAAGCTTAAAAAAAAAATAGAGAGCAGTGGAACTCAAACCTTTTTTTCTCTCTCTCTGGGTCGCATTTTCGGAATGAAAATTTGCTTGCGGTTCACCAAATTTTATGTGATAAAAAGTACATTTAAAAAAAAAAATCAGAGAGAGGGTTAAATGGAAATAACCACGGATTCAAAGTCAAAACATTATCATTGATAACTCTCTCCTCCAATTTGCAGAGCCTAGTTACTATACTCTTAATAGTTGATATAATGCAAAAATATAACAATGGTAAAATCGATCAATAATTATTTATAACTATTTATACTGGGACTCATGCATGCAATTACAAGTAATCCATAATATTATTTTAAATTTTGAAATCATATTCATTTTTGGCATAGGAATTTTTTTAAACTGTTTCTAAATCTTTGTCTTTAAAATCATTTCGCCTCACCTGCTATCCTCTTCTGCCGCAGCTATGACGCGCGCCTCACTGTTTGGGAACCATTTGCAGAGGTTTCAGATACACGGACACACTGACATAATTTGCCGTTTATTTATTTAGAAGAGATTTTATATATTTTATTTATTTATGTGTTCTGCATAATTTTGATTTCGTTCTAAATTTTCGGATTTGAAATAGTTTATTCAATGTAGGCTAAGGCATTGATTTTAGTCTTTTTGGTTATACTGTGGCCATTTTTTTTTTTTTTCGTAGGTCCTTCGATATCAGAAAATCGTTTATTTTAAAACGCTTTTTCTACAGATATGACACGACCAATGTTTTGTGCTGTGCGCTTTCCTAAACTTCAGACATTACCTCTCTCTCTCTCTCTCTCTCTCTCTCTCTGTCTCTCTCTCTCTCTCTGTCTCTCTCTCTCTCTTCATAAAATCATATTCCCCTATGACGGGATGCATTTAATCATTGCTAATTATCACTTTAAGATTCGATTAACGAAACGTGATCCTTTGATCGGAAAATATGACGTTATCGGATTAAAAAAAAAAAACAAGTTTGAATATTTTGCTCCATCTTTTAATGGATACGTTTTGGCCTTTTTTTTTACGTTTCTGGTTTTAAAACCATAATGCCGCCTTAACTACAGCAACAACAACAAAATGAAAAATGGTCGATTTGTGACTGATTTGTGGAGAGGAAAAGAGGGACAAGTTCGATGTCGGCATTGGTATTGGGAGACATATCTTAATCCAAAGTCAGCAAAATGAATTAAAAGAAAATGTTGCAAAATATCCCCCTCCCTGCAAAAAAAAAACAACAAAAAAACGCAGATTAATCTAAATATGATTTTGAGTATATGAATATTTTTGGCCCTTCTATCATTATCTCTGCCTTCAATACTTTCTAAAAATAAATTTAATAAATTACCTACTTTTTCTTCTGTCTTTCTTGTTTTTATTTCCTTCCTTCCCTTTCAATTATTTTTCTTTTCTTTTCCTACCTTCCTTTTTTTTCTGATTTCTTTTACCGCTGTTTTCTTTCATTGTTTTCTTTCTTCCGTTCTTTCTTTCATTTTATTTTCCTTCTTTCTTTTACCATTATTTCTGTCTTTCTTTCTTTTCTTTCTTTCCTTTTATTTTCCTTCTTTCTTTTACCATTATTTCTGTCTTTTCTTTCTTTCATTTTATTTTCCTTCTTTTTTACCATTATTTCTGTCTTTCTTTCTTTTCTTTCTTTCCTTTTATTTTCCTTCTTTATTTTACCATTATTTCTGTCTTTCTTTCTTTTCTTTCTTTCCTTTTATTTTCCTTCTTTCTTTTACAATTATTTCTGTCTTTCTTTCTTTTCTTTCTTTCCTTTTATTTCCCTTCTTTCTTTTAACATTATTTCTGTCTTTCTTTCTTTTCTTTCTTTCCTTTTATTTCCCATCTTTCTTTTACCATTATTTCTGTCTTTCTTTCTTTTCTTTCTTTCATTTTATTTTCCTTCTTTATTTTACCATTATTTCTGTCTTTCTTTCTTTTCTTTCTTTCCTTTTATTTCCCTTCTTTCTTTTACCATTATTTCTGTCTTTCTTTCTTTTCTTTCTTACCTTTTATTTCCCTTCTTTCTTTTACCATTATTTCTGTCTTTCTTTCTTTTCTTTCTTTCCTTTTATTTTCCTTCTTTCTTTTACCTTTATTTCTGTCTTTCTTTCTTTTCTTTCTTTCCTTTTATTTCCCTTCTTTATTTTACCATTATTTCTGTCTTTCTTTCTTTTCTTTCTTTGCTTTTATTTTCCTTCTTTCTTTTAACATTATTTCTGTCTTTCTTTCTTTTCTTTCTTTCCTTTTATTTTCCTTCTTTCTTTTACAATTATTTCTGTCTTTCTTTCTTTTCTTTCTTTCCTTTTATTTCCCTTCTTTCTTTTAACATTATTTCTGTCTTTCTTTCTTTTCTTTCTTTGCTTTTATTTTCCTTCTTTCTTTTACCATTATTTCTGTCTTTCTTTCTTTTCTTTCTTTCCTTTTATTTCCTTTCTTTCTTTTAACATTATTTCTGTCTTTCTTTCTTTTCTTTCTTTCCTTTTATTTCCCATCTTTCTTTTACCATTATTTCTGTCTTTCTTTCTTTTCTTTCTTTCATTTTATTTTCCTTCTTTATTTTACCATTATTTCTGTCTTTCTTTCTTTTCTTTCTTTCCTTTTATTTCCCTTCTTTCTTTTACCATTATTTCTGTCTTTCTTTCTTTTCTTTCTTACCTTTTATTTCCCTTCTTTCTTTTACCATTATTTCTGTCTTTCTTTCTTTTCTTTCTTTCCTTTTATTTTCCTTCTTTCTTTTACCTTTATTTCTGTCTTTCTTTCTTTTCTTTCTTTCCTTTTATTTCCCTTCTTTATTTTACCATTATTTCTGTCTTTCTTTCTTTTCTTTCTTTGCTTTTATTTTCCTTCTTTCTTTTAACATTATTTCTGTCTTTCTTTCTTTTCTTTCTTTCCTTTTATTTTCCTTCTTTCTTTTACAATTATTTCTGTCTTTCTTTCTTTTCTTTCTTTCCTTTTATTTCCCTTCTTTCTTTTACCATTATTTCTGTCTTTCTTTCTTTTCTTTCTTTGCTTTTATTTTCCTTCTTTCTTTTACCATTATTTCTGTCTTTCTTTCTTTTCTTTCTTTCCTTTTATTTTCCTTCTTTCTTTTACAATTATTTCTGTCTTTCTTTCTTTTCTTTCTTTCCTTTTATTTCCCTTCTTTCTTTTAACATTATTTCTGTCTTTCTTTCTTTTCTTTCTTTCCTTTTATTTCCCATCTTTCTTTTACCATTATTTCTGTCTTTCTTTCTTTTCTTTCTTTCATTTTATTTTCCTTCTTTATTTTACCATTATTTCTGTCTTTCTTTCTTTTCTTTCTTTCCTTTTATTTCCCTTCTTTCTTTTACCATTATTTCTGTCTTTCTTTCTTTTCTTTCTTTCCTTTTATTTTCCTTCTTTCTTTTACCTTTATTTCTGTCTTTCTTTCTTTTCTTTCTTTCCTTTTATTTCCCTTCTTTATTTTACCATTATTTCTGTCTTTCTTTCTTTTCTTTCTTTGCTTTTATTTTCCTTCTTTCTTTTACCATTATTTCTGTCTTTCTTTCTTTTCTTTCTTTCCTTTTATTTTCCTTCTTTCTTTTACCATTATTTCTGTCTTTCTTTCTTTTCTTTCTCTCATTTTATTTTCCTTATTTTTTACCATTATTTCTGTCTTTCTTTCTTTTCTTTCTTTGCTTTTATTTTCCTTCTTTATTTTACCATTATTTCTGTCTTTCTTTCTTTTCTTTCTTTCCTTTTATTTCCCTTCTTTCTTTTACCATTATTTCTGTCTTTCTTTCTTTTCTTTCTTTCATTTTATTTTCCTTCTTTTTTACCATTATTTCTGTCTTTCTTTCTTTTCTTTCTTTGCTTTTATTTTCCTTCTTTATTTTACCATTATTTCTGTCTTTCTTTCTTTTCTTTCTTTCCTTTTATTTCCCTTCTTTCTTTTACCATTATTTCTGTCTTTCTTTCTTTTCTTTCTTTCCTTTTATTTCCCTTCTTTCTTTTACCATTATTTCTGTCTTTCTTTCTTTTCTTTCTTTCCTTTTATTTCCCTTCTTTCTTTTAACATTATTTCTGTCTTTCTTTCTTTCCTTTTATTTCCCTTCTTTCTTTTACCATTATTTCTGCCTTTCTTTCTTTTCTTTCTTTCCTTTTATTTTCCTTCTTTCTTTTACCTTTATTTCTGTCTTTCTTTCTTTTCTTTCTTTCCTTTTATTTTCCTTCTTTCTTTTACCATTATTTCTGTCTTTCTTCCTTTTCTTTCTTTCATTTTATTTTCCTTCTTTTTTACCAATATTTCTGTCTTTCTTCCGTTCTTTCTTTGCTTTTATTTCCCTTCTTTCTTTTACCATTATTTCTGTCTTTCTTTCTTTTCTTTTTTCCTTTCATTTCCCTTCTTTCTTTTACCATTATTTCTGTCTTTCTTTCTTTCCTTTCTTTGCTTTTATTTTCCTTCTTTATTTTACCATTATTTCTGTCTTTCTTTCTTTTCTTTCTTTCCTTTTATTTCCCTTCTTTCTTTTACCATTATTTCTGTCTTTCTTTCTTTTCTGTTTGTAGGAGAGACTTTGTAAATCACGGATACAACAATAGTAACGCCTTCGAACATTACTCGGTCAGACGCCGCTAATTTCCATATATTTTTTTCTTTACCTGTCACGTGATCTAATTATTTCAAGATGAGGTTGACTGTGCTTGCTCTCTGGTAATCCGTGTTCAAGTCCGCAGCGAAACTTCATTCCTATATGACAATTTCCTTTTTTTTTCTATGAACTTTCTTTTCTTTTTATTTCCCCTTCTTCCTTCTAACTTTTTTCCTCCCATTCATTTTATTTTCATTCTTTCTTTGAACTTTTCTTCTTTCTTTCTTTCTTTCCTTTTATTTTCCTTCTTTATTTTACCATTATTTCTGTCTTTCTTTCTTTTCTTTCTTTGCTTTTATTTCCCTTCTTTCTTTTACCATTATTTCTGTCTTTCTTTCTTTTCTTTCTTTCCTTTTATTTCCCTTCTTTATTTTACCTTTATTTCTGTCTTTCTTTCTTTTCTTTCTTTCCTTTTATTTCCCTTCTTTCTTTTACCATTATTTCTGTCTTTCTTTCTTTTCTTTCTTTCCTTTTATTTCCCTTCTTTATTTTACCATTATTTCTGTCTTTCTTTCTTTTCTTTCTTTCCTTTTATTTCCCTTCTTTCTTTTACCTTTATTTCTGTCTTTCTTTCTTTTCTTTCTTTCCTTTTATTTCCCTTCTTTCTTTTAACATTATTTCTGTCTTTCTTTCTTTTCTTTCTTTCCTTTTATTTTCCTTCTTTCTTTTAACATTATTTCTGTCTTTCTTTCTTTTCGTTCTTTCCTTTTATTTTCCTTCTTTCTTTTACCTTTATTTCTGTCTTTCTTTCTTTTCTTTCTTTCCTTTTATTTCCCTTCTTTCTTTTACCTTTATTTCTGTCTTTCTTTCTTTCCTTTTATTTTCCTTCTTTCTTTTACCTTTATTTCTGTCTTTCTTTCTTTTCTTTCTTTCCTTTTATTTCCCTTCTTTCTTTTACCTTTATTTCTGTCTTTCTTTCTTTTCTTTCTTTCCTTTTATTTCCCTTCTTTCTTTTAACATTATTTCTGTCTTTCTTTCTTTTCTTTCTTTCCTTTTATTTCCCTTCTTTCTTTTAACATTATTTCTGTCTTTCTTTCTTTTCTTTCTTTCCTTTTATTTTCCTTCTTTCTTTTACCTTTATTTCTGTCTTTCTTTCTTTTCTTTCTTTCCTTTTATTTTCCTTCTTTCTTTTACCTTTATTTCTGTCTTTCTTTCTTTTCTTTCTTTCCTTTTATTTCCCTTCTTTCTTTTACCTTTATTTCTGTCTTTCTTTCTTTCCTTTTATTTTCCTTCTTTCTTTTACCTTTATTTCTGTCTTTCTTTCTTTTCTTTCTTTCCTTTTATTTTCCTTCTTTCTTTTACCTTTATTTCTGTCTTTCTTTCTTTTCTTTCTTTCCTTTTATTTCCCTTCTTTCTTTTACCTTTATTTCTGTCTTTCTTTCTTTTCTTTCTTTCCTTTTATTTTCCTTCTTTCTTTTACCTTTATTTCTGTCTTTCTTTCTTTTCTTTCTTTCCTTTTATTTTCCTTCTTTCTTTTACCTTTATTTCTGTCTTTCTTTCTTTTCTTTCTTTCCTTTTATTTCCCTTCTTTCTTTTACCTTTATTTCTGTCTTTCTTTCTTTTCTTTCTTTCCTTTTATTTCCCTTCTTTCTTTTAACACTATTTCTGTCTTTCTTTCTTTTCTTTCTTTCCTTTTATTTTCCTTCTTTCTTTTACCATTATTTCTGTCTTTCTTTCTTTTCTTTCTTACCTTTTATTTCCCTTCTTTCTTTTACCATTATTTCTGTCTTTCTTTCTTTTCTTTCTTTCCATTTTATTTCCCTTCTTTCTTTTACCATTATTTCTGTCTTTCTTTCTTTTCTTTCTTTTCTTTTATTTTCCTTCTTTATTTTACCATTATTTCTGTCTTTCTTTCTTTTCTTTCTTTCCTTTTATTTCCCTTCTTTCTTTTACCATTATTTCCGTCTTTCTTTCTTTTCTTTCTTTCATTTTATTTTCCTTCTTTTTTACCATTATTTCTGTCTTTCTTTCTTTTCTTTCTTTGCTTTTATTTTCCTTCTTTATTTTACCATTATTTCTGTCTTTCGTTCTTTTCTTTCTTTCCTTTTATTTTCCTTCTTTCTTTTACCTTTATTTCTGTCTTTCCTTCTTTTCTTTCTTTCCTTTTATTTCCCTTCTTTCTTTTACCTTTATTTCTGTCTTTCTTTCTTTTCTTTCTTTCCTTTTATTTTCCTTCTTTCTTTTACCTTTATTTCTGTCTTTCTTTCTTTTCTTTCTTTCCTTTTATTTTCCTTCTTTCTTTTACCTTTATTTCTGTCTTTCTTTCTTTTCTTTCTTTCCTTTTATTTCCCTTCTTTCTTTTACCTTTATTTCTGTCTTTCTTTCTTTTCTTTCTTTCCTTTTATTTCCCTTCTTTCTTTTAACATTATTTCTGTCTTTCTTTCTTTTCTTTCTTTCCTTTTATTTCCCTTCTTTCTTTTAACATTATTTCTGTCTTTCTTTCTTTTCTTTCTTTCCTTTTATTTTCCTTCTTTCTTTTACCTTTATTTCTGTCTTTCTTTCTTTTCTTTCTTTCCTTTTATTTTCCTTCTTTCTTTTACCTTTATTTCTGTCTTTCTTTCTTTTCTTTCTTTCCTTTTATTTCCCTTCTTTCTTTTACCTTTATTTCTGTCTTTCTTTCTTTCCTTTTATTTTCCTTCTTTCTTTTACCTTTATTTCTGTCTTTCTTTCTTTTCTTTCTTTCCTTTTATTTTCCTTCTTTCTTTTACCTTTATTTCTGTCTTTCTTTCTTTTCTTTCTTTCCTTTTATTTCCCTTCTTTCTTTTACCTTTATTTCTGTCTTTCTTTCTTTTCTTTCTTTCCTTTTATTTTCCTTCTTTCTTTTACCTTTATTTCTGTCTTTCTTTCTTTTCTTTCTTTCCTTTTATTTTCCTTCTTTCTTTTACCTTTATTTCTGTCTTTCTTTCTTTTCTTTCTTTCCTTTTATTTCCCTTCTTTCTTTTACCTTTATTTCTGTCTTTCTTTCTTTTCTTTCTTTCCTTTTATTTCCCTTCTTTCTTTTAACACTATTTCTGTCTTTCTTTCTTTTCTTTCTTTCCTTTTATTTTCCTTCTTTCTTTTACCATTATTTCTGTCTTTCTTTCTTTTCTTTCTTACCTTTTATTTCCCTTCTTTCTTTTACCATTATTTCTGTCTTTCTTTCTTTTCTTTCTTTCCATTTTATTTCCCTTCTTTCTTTTACCATTATTTCTGTCTTTCTTTCTTTTCTTTCTTTTCTTTTATTTTCCTTCTTTATTTTACCATTATTTCTGTCTTTCTTTCTTTTCTTTCTTTCCTTTTATTTCCCTTCTTTCTTTTACCATTATTTCCGTCTTTCTTTCTTTTCTTTCTTTCATTTTATTTTCCTTCTTTTTTACCATTATTTCTGTCTTTCTTTCTTTTCTTTCTTTGCTTTTATTTTCCTTCTTTATTTTACCATTATTTCTGTCTTTCTTTCTTTTCTTTCTTTCCTTTTATTTTCCTTCTTTCTTTTACCTTTATTTCTGTCTTTCCTTCTTTTCTTTCTTTCCTTTTATTTCCCTTCTTTCTTTTACCTTTATTTCTGTCTTTCTTTCTTTTCTTTCTTTCCTTTTATTTTCCTTCTTTCTTTTACCTTTATTTCTGTCTTTCTTTCTTTTCTTTCTTTCCTTTTATTTTCCTTCTTTCTTTTACCTTTATTTCTGTCTTTCTTTCTTTTCTTTCTTTCCTTTTATTTCCCTTCTTTCTTTTACCTTTATTTCTGTCTTTCTTTCTTTTCTTTCTTTCCTTTTATTTTCCTTCTTTCTTTTACCTTTATTTCTGTCTTTCTTTCTTTTCTTTCTTTCCTTTTATTTTCCTTCTTTCTTTTACCTTTATTTCTGTCTTTCTTTCTTTTCTTTCTTTCCTTTTATTTCCCTTCTTTCTTTTACCTTTATTTCTGTCTTTCTTTCTTCTCTTTCTTTCCTTTTATTTCCCTTCTTTCTTTTAACACTATTTCTGTCTTTCTTTCTTTTCTTTCTTTCCTTTTATTTGTCTTCTTTCTTTTACCATTATTTCTGTCTTTCTTTCTTACCTTTTATTTCCCTTCTTTCTTTTACCATTATTTCCGTCTTTCTTTCTTTTCTTTCTTTCATTTTATTTTCCTTCTTTTTTACCATTATTTCTGTCTTTCTTTCTTTTCTTTCTTTCCTTTTATTTCCCTTCTTTCTTTTACCATTATTTCTGTCTTTCTTTCTTTTCTTTCTTTCCTTTTATTTCCCTTCTTTCTTTTAACATTATTTCTGTCTTTCTTTCTTTTCTTTCTTTCCTTTTATTTTCCTTCTTTCTTTTACCATTATTTCTGTCTTTCTTTCTTTTCTTTCTTTGCTTTTATTTTCCTTCTTTCTTTTACCATTATTTCTGTCCTTCTTTCTTTTCTTTCTTTCCTTTTATTTCCCTTCTTTCTTTTAACATTATTTCTGTCTTTCTTTCTTTTCTTTCTTTCCTTTTATTTCCCTTCTTTCTTTTAACATTATTTCTGTCTTTCTTTCTTTTCTTTCTTTCCTTTTATTTTCCTTCTTTCTTTTACCTTTATTTCTGTCTTTCTTTCTTTTCTTTCTTTCCTTTTATTTTCCTTCTTTCTTTTACCATTATTTCTGTCTTTCTTTCTTTTCTTTCTTTCATTTTATTTTCCTTCTTTTTTACCAATATTTCTGTCTTTCTTCCGTTCTTTCTTTGCTTTTATTTCCCTTCTTTCTTTTACCATTATTTCTGTCTTTCTTTCTTTTCATTCTTTCCTTTTATTTCCCTTCTTTCTTTTACCATTATTTCCGTCTTTCTTTCTTTTCTTTCTTTCATTTTATTTTCCTTCTTTTTTACCATTATTTCTGTCTTTCTTTCTTTTCTTTCTTTGCTTTTATTTTCCTTCTTTCTTTTACCATTATTTCTGTCTTTCTTTCTTTTCTTTCTTTCCTTTTATTTCCCTTCTTTCTTTTAACATTATTTCTGTCTTTCTTTCTTTTCTTTCTTTCCTTTTATTTCCCTTCTTTCTTTTACCATTATTTCTGTCTTTCTTTCTTTTCTTTCTTTCCTTTTATTTTCCTTCTTTCTTTTACCTTTATTTCTGTCTTTCTTTCTTTTCTTTCTTTCCTTTTATTTTCCTTCTTTCTTTTACCATTATTTCTGTCTTTCTTTCATTTCTTTCTTTCATTTTATTTTCCTTCTTTTTTACCATTATTTCTGTCTTTCTTTCTTTTCTTTCTTTGCTTTTATTTTCCTTCTTTATTTTACCATTATTTCTGTCTTTCTTTCTTTTCTTTCTTTCCTTTTATTTCCCTTCTTTCTTTTACCATTATTTCTGTCTTTCTTTCTTTTCTTTCTTTCCTTTTATTTCCCTTCTTTCTTTTAACATTATTTCTGTCTTTCTTTCTTTTCTTTCTTTCCTTTTATTTCCCTTCTTTCTTTTACCAATATTTCTGTCTTTCTTTCTTTTCTTTCTTTCCTTTTATTTTCCTTCTTTCTTTTACCATTATTTCTGTCTTTCTTTCTTTTCTTTCTTTCCTTTTATTTCCCTTCTTTCTTTTACCATTATTTCTGTCTTTCTTTCTTTTCTTTCTTTCCTTTTATTTCCCTTCTTTCTTTTAACATTATTTCTGTCTTTCTTTCTTTCCTTTTATTTCCCTTCTTTCTTTTACCATTATTTCTGCCTTTCTTTCTTTTCTTTCTTTCCTTTTATTTTCCTTCTTTCTTTTACCATTATTTCTGTCTTTCTTTCTTTTCTTTCTTTGCTTTTATTTTCCTTCTTTATTTTACCATTATTTCTGTTTTTCTTTCTTTTCTTTCTTTCCTTTTATTTCCCTTCTTTCTTTTACCATTATTTCTGTCTTTCTTTCTTTTCTTTCTTTCATTTTATTTTCCTTCTTTTTTACCATTATTTCTGTCTTTCTTTCTTTTCTTTCTTTGCTTTTATTTTCCTTCTTTATTTTACCATTATTTCTGTCTTTCTTTCTTTTCTTTCTTTCCTTTTATTTCCCTTCTTTCTTTTACCATTATTTCTGTCTTTCTTTCTTTTCTTTCTTTCCTTTTATTTCCCTTCTTTCTTTTACCATTATTTCTGTCTTTCTTTCTTTTCTTTCTTTCCTTTTATTTCCGTTCTTTCTTTTACCATTATTTCTGTCTTTCTTTCTTTTCTTTCTTTGCTTTTATTTTCCTTCTTTATTTTACCATTATTTCTGTCTTTCTTTCTTTTCTTTCTTTCCTTTTATTTCCCTTCTTTCTTTTACCATTATTTCTGTCTTTCTTTCTTTTCTTTCTTTCATTTTATTTCCCTTCTTTCTTTTACTATTATTTCTGTCTTTCTTTCTTTTCTGTTTGTAGGAGAGACTTTGTAAATCACGGATACAACAATAGTAACGCCTTCGAACATTACTCGGTCAGACGCCGCTAATTTCCATATATTTTTTTCTTTACCTGTCACGTGATCTAATTATTTTGAAGATGAGGTTGACTGTGCTTGCTCTCTGGTAATCCGTGTTCAAGTCCGCAGCGAAACTTCATTCCTATATGACAATTTCCTTTTTTTTTCTATGAACTTTCTTTTCTTTTTATTTCCCCTTCTTCCTTCTAACTTTTTTCCTCCCATTCATTTTATTTTCATTCTTTCTTTGAACTTTTCTTCTTTCTTTCTTTTCACTTTTTTATTTCCCTCTCTTGTTTGAATTTTTTCTTTCTTTTTTTCTTTCTTTGAATTTTCTTTCCTTTTCATCTTTATTTTCTTTCATTCTTTGAATTTCTTTCTCTCCTTCTTCCTTTAATTCTATTTTCCTTCATTCTTTGTGTTTTCTTTCTTTACCTCATCCAATCGAAAAGACTTTCGTAAGTTAAGTCACGCGTTCAATAGTTTTATCAGTTCTCTGTCGAAGTCTTGTTATTTGCCCTAACAGCAATCTATTCTGAGCTAAATTGGTAATAGACTCCGTTTTTTTTCTTTTTTGATGTTCTCTGCGCAGCCATATCTGTTATTGTACGTCTGAGTGATTCGGCCTGCTTAGAAAATGCTTTGTGAAAAGTCTTTTTGCTTCTACTTCTTAATATTGTCTTTCATCTGCATTAATGTTACAATTGTCGTTTTATCGAAATTTCTATAATTGCTACAAGAGAATGAAAACATATCAACTTAAACAAAAACATTGTTACTTTTCTATTCATTCATCCTGTTGTATATTTTTCTCTAATATTTACTTTCTTAGATTCATTTAAATTGATTTGCTCTATATTTGTTTTGGTAAAGCGAATAAAAAAATATATAAGAAACGAGGAATAAAAAAACAGCCGGGAAAAATCTATGCAACAAGGTATTAAAAAAAAATGATCGTAAAAACTTGCCATCTGAATTCCCCCAAATAATTCCCACTTAAAACAACACGCGCCTCTGTTGGCTGAAGAGAGATTAGTCGAATGACTCATCGGTACGTCTGTAACTATAGTTTATTTCAAGTTGGTAAACACCTTGATATGCGTTGTGCGTTAATGACCCTGAATGAGAACTAGGAGGGCCGAGTTCAAATTCGAGTCGAGTTCGTTATATTTACTGATGCACAAATACCCTTGGGAAAGGTCCGAATCCATCTCTTCTACACCAGCTATGGTTTGAATAGCAGGACAGACTGTGTTCTTTAGCCTTGGTTGGCAACTAGTCTACCACAGAAAGAAATGGCAAAAATCCTCGGGAAGAAGTCTGCCTTGTCAGTCATGTATCGAAAGGGACTTGATCGCCCGAGTGTCACGTGTGACACTTAACCCTAGAACACTAACCATCAATTAAAGTTACACCACTACTAACCATGGGTATATCATACCCGATTTTGAAAATATCAACAACAACAAAAAATAAATATAAATCTTTATTTGAAATATTTTACATGCAGGCACTTCAAACTTTGTACTTTGAGTTAACATTAATAGCAACTGAAAAACATTATTTAGGTAAGAACATCAGGTACTGAAAATTGTAATTAAAAATAGGAAAATTTGCGTTGGGTACTATATACCCATGGTTAGTGTTCCCGGGTTAACGTACTGAAACACAAAGGATGAAAATACTATCAGAGAAGATCCCACACTTTTCTTTAAGATGATCTACGTAAAACTTCCGTAAGTTACTGGTAGTTCATTAGATGGTGCTCTATTAATATTTGTCTTGCACCAAGCTTAGCCTACTTTCTCCATAAAACCTAACGGACGAAATAAGAGTCCCCGTTCAAAATTTCCTCGATATTTATCGAGTGCTAGATACACTTACGGAAATCCAAAACTAAGGATTCCCGTCTAAAAAAAAAAAAAGAATTATTTAATAGTTATATTAACTATTGGGAAGTATTTTAACAGATGATGTTAAATGTGACACGAAAAAATTCAAAGATGTCCTTCAAAAGCTAATCAAAGTATTAAGAGACATGAAAATTTCGTTAGGAACATAGAAAAGAATCCTGAAGTACTTCGTAATATCAAACCTCCAATATAACAGTAAATGCTGTAAATTTCCTCACAAATGAAGCGGTGATTATCTTTTTTTTTTCCTTTTTTACCAATATTCATCCGATACAAGGCCTAAGAGCCAGTCGAGGTAGAAGGTTACGGAATTAATTTGTTATGAAAAAGGTACGGGTCGCAGCTTATGAAGTAAACATATATGGAAAAGATAACGGTTAATCCTGGACTTGAGCGGGTTAAGATCGTAATGGTCGGGAAGCATCCTCATGGGAGTTGATTCCACAAAGTAGAACTTACTTCTCATTAAGGATACTGAAAATAGCAAGAATGCCATAAGAACCATCTTGAATGTCAGTTGAAAGTCCTACATCGCCTGAGCTCGATGACCATGGTTTCGCAGTATCTGATGGCTGTATAGTCCAACATACAGCAACCTTGTACTATATTCGAGCCGTAAGTCATGTATGTCTGTAAATGGCGGACAACACTGATTTTCTATATTTAATAAGCACAGTTAAAATGGATCACCTATTCTGGGTCCAAAAATTATGACCAGTCATTGTAATTCTTTTTGTTTTTTAGATATATTTCGGAATTTGAATGTCGCTTTACTATCAGATATTGAAATTAAAAGAAAAGGGAAAAAAAACGGGAAAAAAATCTAGAACTTTTTGTGTAACCTTGTCGTTGTACCGACTAATAAAAACGCGAGACGGAATTGCTAATTTCAACTGACATTAAACATATTTCTTAGGGCATTCGGAAAGTAATTACGTATTTCCCCGTTTTGAGTCAACTAAACAAATCAGAACCAAAGTTAAATGGTAGGAAACGGCTCTTAGAATTAGTTTATCATATCCTCTATGCAACACTATATCGTTTATAGCACCTTTCAGAATTAAATTAAGGAAATCTACAAAGAGGGAAATTGGGTTTCTCGTTTGCTTTCACGTGAGAAAGGAACACAACGTTCGACCATCTTTAACAAATTTTACTTTTAACTATTCAATTTCTTTCTTGACATTGTTACAAGTGATGAAAAATAAGTTTTGCATATCAAGAGAAAATAAAAACGACAGTGGGTATCACAAAATACCTTTCAAACCCACCGCGGTTGACGCGTATATTTTTTGTCAGAAAAAACAAGGGATATCTTACATCGTTTATGACCGTATATTGAAACAGTACTCAGGAAAAGTATTATGTTTTTGGAAACTAACATTATTATTTATTTCCAACCCCAGATCTTGACAGCCCTCCTCGGCCAACAGGCGCGTATTTTTCTTTTTTTTTTTTGAGAGAGAGGAAGGGCTTCCCCGAGGTTAGACCCGACATTCTGGCGTGAATCCAACCGCCTGCCCCTCTCTTTTTTCCCTACACGTCTACATCCTAGGTGCATCTCGGTCTACCACATGTTCACCTATTGGGATCACCCACCGTTATCTTGTGAGACGCGGATCTGCACTTGGTGGCTAGGAGGTTATCCTCTTGGTCAAACCTTCCATAGACACTGTGTAAAATGCATATTCTGGTATCAGTTGGAGTGAGATATATACTTACAGCAAAATAAATTATTTTAATCATTTCATTTCACGGAAGGCAATAAAGCCGCTAAGCCGCAAATATAAGGGGGGAGAACAATAAAAGAACAGGAATTACGAAGACAGAAAATGATGAAAAACATTGAATTCAAAATTATGCAGATCAAAGGGGACAGGAAAGCAAGAATCCGGAAGGGAGTTTCACAAGCGGGAAGTGCGGGAGAAGAAACTGTTATCATAGAACTTTCAGTTTCATCTAGCAATTTTAACTGTAAAACGATGAGATCTTGCAACCAATCTAGTAAAAAAATGAAAACGGTTATAGAATATGGAGATGATAATTTATACCCATCATTATTATCATCATTATCCTAGGAATAATCTTTAAGAGTGTTCACAAATAGAAAACCAATTGCTTTTTAAAATCAGTCAAAATGGCGAGATGAGATATTTGTTCTTTAGCCATCAGTTAATGTTGACGTACTGAGAATAAATAATAATTTAGGAATACAGAAACAACATTAAAAAATATGGGGCTTCAATCAGATATTAAAAGGTTAGTGATGCTAAGTCAGATATTAAATTTTAAAGATTATTGACTTACGGGCATATCACGTTGAAAGACCAGTTCTTGTACGATCATTGAAGTTAAGCAATGCTGATCCTGGTCAATACCTAGATGGTGACTATTTGGGAATACCATGTGCTGTAAGATTGGAATTTTGGTTGGTTTTATTGATAAAGCTTGGAATTCGAAATTGCAGTTGGCTTCATTATATTCGCTTCCGTGCAAATACCCTTGGGAAAGATATGAATCCACCTCTTCTCCTCTACCTATGGGTTAATTTTTAGAACCTTTATCCGTAAATTATTAATATCTAAAAAATCTGTTACAATCTAAAAACTATGGGGTTTTACTCAGATATTAAGAGGTTAATAATGCTATTGTAAAATTTAAAAAACCTATTGACTTACAGCCATATCACGTTGAAAGACCAGTTCTCGTACGATCATTGAAGTTAAGCAATGATGATCAGCACCTAGATGGGTGACCGCTTGGGAATACCACGTGCTGTAAACTTGGATGTACATTTGGCCTAATGGGTTGGAGTTCGAAATCAAGTTCCCTTCCGCGAAATCAAGGTCACTTCCGCGCAAATACCTCTGGCAAAGTAGTGAAATGCACCTCTTTAGCCCCGCTATGGGTTAATTATAAGGACCTGATTTGGTAAATTATTATCCTCCAAAAATTCTTGCAATCTAATTTTCTGACTTTAAAAGGTTGATAAGCCGTAAAAAAGCAAATCAATCATTCAATCAATTTAAAGATTATTGATTCTATATATTTGCATCAGATTCTCTCATACAATGAATATTTTTTTAGATATGTTATCCTAATGAGCGGTTGAGTTTAATGGGTATCGGCTGGGAATGAAATATCGGAGAACTCCGATCGAATTCCCGTCGGGTTCGTTACATTCACTTACACGTAAATACTCTCGGGAAAGGTATGAATCCATCTCTTCTCTTCTCAGCTATGGGTTGAAAATCAGGACAGACTGAAATCTGAGGCCTTGGTTGGCAACCAGTCTGCTGCAGAAAGAAACGACTGCCTCCCGCGAGAAAATCTTCTGCATCGTCAGTCATGAATCGGAAGAGACATAATCGCCCAAGCGTGCATCACGTGTGGCACTCGACTTTATCTTAATGTAAATATTTTAAATACATTTGTTTGCTGTTTATTTGTACTTATTTTCGAGAATGAAACCCAATTAGTTTTTTTTTTCGCTTATGATATACATATATAAGAGTTTTAGAAGTTAATGTTACGTAAACAAAAAGACAGGTTTCTAATTTATTTTTTAAAAAGTAATTAAAAGTAATGGCAGTCATGACTTTAGACAAAATCATGCACCTCGGTTCAATAGCACTGTCATAGATTGATACCAAGATAACATATTTATTCTGTTTAGTTTTTCCCAAGCAAAAAGACGAGGTGGCTGTAGCTCTAGCATGGACAACGTTTCTTAAGCAGTGGTCTGCATGATCTATGGCTCATCAGAGGGACGGTCTGTGTATGACGATAAACTCAATCTGGCAGCAAAGCCTCTGAGCGGGAGGTTTTGAGGAGCATGGGACCACCTTTTAATTGCTGTTTTTCCCAGGTCCACCCTGATCCGGGGTGGTAGCATCTGTTAGGGTCCCAGCTATGGGAAAATAGTTAACCCCCAAACTGGGGTCAGATCATATGATAGTAAAAAAAATACATTTTTTACAGTAAGGTTCACACTGTACTAGGCCCGGGGGTCACTCGAGGTAGAGGCTTACGTTAGGAGGCCATTTGTGTGTATAGGGGTGGAAGATAACGGTTAACCCTAGCATTGAACAGCTTAAAATTGTAGTGATTGGGGAATCATCCTCTTGGGAGTCAGTTCCACAGAGTAGTGATTCGCGGGAAGAAGCTGTTCAAGTTGAATACGGGATGAATGCGGGTGGTTTGCTACTATGTAAGTGGCATGGCTGTTTATACTAAAATCAATATACACTATTTACATTATTCGGACTATTGTCCTCATCTTTGTCGTCATATTTATTACAACGTTTCGGTTATTGTACGCTCCGGGCTTCTTCAGGTGGTTGGAATGTCGAACTAAACCCTTTATTTCACTCACTGGGGTAGACGGTTCTAGTTCCACGTGCCATGTTTGAATGGATGTCAGTTATCAGTTATTCCCCTCTCCAAGTTCTCCACTGCCTTAACCGGTTATTGAACTCATATTCTTTGGGTCCTGTCTCTGGATCTAACTAACGTCTTTATCCACTGTGCCATGTGTCCATGAGGACATCTATGTATGAATTTCTGGATATTATAAACCTAATGTCTTCAGTAACCATTAAAAACATGCAATGATTATAGCAAAAATTGCAATATGAGCATTGGTAAAAAATGATTGCTGAAGACATTAGGTTTATAATACCCAGGAATTCTTACAAGGACACATGGCACAGTGGATAAAGGCGGTAGTTAGATCCATTGACAGGACCGGTTAAGGCAGTGGAGAACATGTCGGACAAATCGGTTTTCGAACAGAAAATTCGAAATGAAAATGCCTCGGTTATCGAACAAGATTTCGGTTCTCGAACAACATAGCCGAACCGAGTGAACCCGAACGGAATCATTTCTGAGTCGACCGCCGTGTTGTATAGATTCGTATGTTGTGGCGTGCTTTTCTTTTCCAGTTTTATTGTACTGTGACTTTTTTTTCTCTACATTGATTCTTATTGTAAAATAGTTTCGGTTTACGAACATTTCGGGTTACAAACGGCGTCCAGGAACGAATTAAATTCATGAACCGAGATTCCACTGCATTTCTTCTCTAGAGATAAATTATTGTGAATAATTCCTGTTTCAAAAATAAAAAATATGTTTACACGTATGATCTTCCTTAGTGAAAATCGCCAATGGTCTAAAAAAACTAAAAACGCTATTTTCACCGAAACATTGTACTTAATCATTGTTTATGTTCGTGGTCATGTGTGAGAGAGTGTGTGAGTGAACAAGAAAGAAGTGTGTGAGAAAGAAAGAAAACAAACTTTTAAGAAACGTTATTTCCCTTATGAAATTAAGCGTGCATTTCAGAAAGACAAAACGGAACGCCTGCGGCCAACGATCCGCAATTTGTCCATGACTGCTGTAACATTTCCCCACGCCCTTTTTATAGCAACGTGGATGGAATGTAGCTAACATTTTAATTAGCATGAGATTTGTTATTTTATTTCACTCGTATATTTATTACGAAAAAAAAAAACGTTTCAAATAGACTATCGTACTTATTACTTAATTGAAAATGCACTGCACGCTATTTCGTAAACAATTTTCACGTGTTTTTAAATAAAGACTGAAACACATCACATCGCTACTTCCATGAAAAGTGTTCCGAAGAACTGCATTCCTGGGTTCCGCCAGATCTAACCTTCACGGCCAGCTCCTTCCATGCCCTTCACGTTGTAGCAAACCACCCATATTTCCTCCGTATTTCATTGGTGAGAAGTAAGTTCCCCTCGAACAGCTTCTTCCCGTGTGTCACTGCTCTGTGGAAAGGACTCCCAAGAGGATTTTCCCTCGATCGCTACAGCCTTAACTCTAGATTTGGAGTTAACTAGTATATTTCCCTTCTATCCGCATAAACTGCCGCTTACTGTAACCCTCTACACCGAGTGGCCCCTGGTACACGGTACATGGGGAAACCCACTGTAAAATAAATAAATAAATAAATAACTCTCTTCTGAAAACTGGTATAATTTATTTCATTCGTAATTAAAGACTTGATTTTTATAGAACAGAAGCAGTTTGGGTGAATATAAAATTTCCTGCTAATATTAACTGATCCGAGTTCGAATCACAGTCGCGTTTGTTGCATTCATTTTCGCTCAAATTCACTCGGGACCAATAAAGGGAAAGCACATATTATAAAGCGAACGAAATGATTGCGGACTTCACAAAATTATTATTTTGACGACGGTTAATCTTATAAATATATGTATGGTGTTTTATTCATGTTGGACGTGCGTTTACTGTAATGGTTATTGGCACGAAAATGGGAACCGGTGGGCGGGGTTCAAATTACAGCCTAGCCTCTTGCTTAGTTCACTTTCGCATTAATCCCCTTTGGAAAGGCATGAATGGAGCTCCCGTTCCTTTCCACCACCAGCCATTCGTCCATGATTTGAATACTGCTGCCATATATGGCCCGGTGATCCTGCTGTGTATATGGAGATTCATCATAAATTCCATAGACGAATCTGCAATGTTATTATTTCTAACCTGGCACTCGGCTCCAGTCACTCTGACGCCGTCGTAAAGTTGCTTCTATAAATACTTTAATGCTAATTATTCAGATATACTTTCCTCTATGATATCTAGACTTTATGACTTTAAGCGCCGTAATTGGCTAGATTTAACTGTCGTTTCTATGATGACTTTTTCTTTTCTCGCACTTCTCGCACGCGGAACTCACTCCCAACTTTAAATGCAATGTCAATCGTTGTCTACTGTCTTCCTCATTACTCATCTGTTGTCCTCGCTTCTTAATCTTTCTGCTTTCTAATTCTTTCCACGCTCAGTGTCTTAGCGCTTGTACTGCATTGATTGAGGGTAAATTCGATTTGTTTTTAAAGTTATAAGTTAAATAGCAATTTAGCCTTGGTTGGCAACCAGCTAGGAGAATGATATATTTGAATTCAAAACTGTGGAGAAGGTAATGGGAAACTACACCATTATCCTACCCAAGAATACATAGCAATTCGCAAAAAATAAACGAATGGAAACTGTTGAGAGTCATGATTGCCTAAGTCCTGAAAGGACATAGCATTGAATTTTTATCGGTGTTATTGTTGAAGGCGTCTCGGCGTGGGGTAATGCTTTTATAAGTCGAATCTGGTTGAATATTAGAAGTGAAGTAGACCTTTGCCGAGTACCTTTTACAAAATTCGATATTGAAATATTTCCCAAATGGTCAGCATTGTCGTAAAATCAACCAATCAAATATTACTGTTGCATTTTGGTGACTGATAGTAGGATGGTAACGGACGGTGACTGGTAGTTGGATGGTATCGTATGGCGACTGGTAGTTGGATGGTATCGTATGGCGACTGGTAGTTGGATGGTATCGGACGGTTGGTAGTTGGATGGTATCGGATGGTGACTAGTAGTTGGATGGTAACGGACTGTGACTGTTAGTTGGATGGTAACGGACTGTGACTGTTAGTTGGATGGTATCGGATGGTGACAAGTAGTTGGATGGTATCGGATGGTGACTGATAGTTGGATGGTATCGTATGGCGACTGGTAGTTGGATGGTAACGGTCGGTGACTGGTAGTTGGATGGTATCGGACGGTTGGTAGTTGGATGGTATCAGACGGTGACTGGTAGTTGGATGGAATCGGATGGTGGATCAGATCCAATATGGGATTAGTGTGTTACAAGTTTGGGGGACACCAATAAATATATCTTTCAAAAGAAAGAAATTAATGTAATCGAGTTTGATTCGTCTTGCATATTTTTAATCATTCTCTACGGATTGGTTGATTGGTTGATTTTGTTTAGCGGCATAGCAACAGCTCCATGGGTTATTTAATGCCGAAATCTAAATATTTTGAATGTTATGGATTAAATTAAAGATAAAATGTATTATTGGTAATTTTACTATAAATATGTATTGATAGTAATTTTTTATATGAAAATAAATTGCTAGTATTTTTACTATAAAAATTTATTTTTATACTTTCATAGTGTTTTGTTATTGTTTTGTTATTTGCCCAAAGCTGGGACCCTAACAGGTGTTGCTACCCCGGATTTGAGTGGACCTGAGAACAACAGCAATTAAGAGATGGCCCCACACTCCTCAAAACTCCCAATCTCCCGATCAGAGGCCTTGCTGTCGGATGTTGTTTATCGTCATACCCAGGAGTCTGCGCATTGGTAAAAATAGTTTCTAACTCCTTATAATTTATGATTAATAGAAGCGTCTTCTTGAGGACGAAGGTTTCTTCTCTCAAGATATTAAAGAAAAACAACGGGCTCTCTTTAACGTAAAGTAGATAGCATCTTTGAACATAGCCACTAGAAATAAAACTACTTAAAGCACCGCTTCAGTTAATCTTTAAATATGAAATATTAAGACTTAAGCCTTTCGGGTCTATTTAGAATTTCAGTTGAATGGCTTTTTCGCTTGGGCATTCATGTTTATTTTAAAAATATCCTATGTTGATTAACGCATAAGATAGGCTGTGTTTACGTGTGAAAAAAACTCTTGTAGAAATTCCTGTGAGAAAGTAAAAAAAAATGCTTACTTATATTAGACTGAATTATTTTATATCTGAATTTGCTCATAATTGTAGGTATATCACCACAGAGATCCTTCCCTGTATCCTATTAGAATGTCTGAAGCTCAACTTCTCGAGAGCTCCCCTCTGCGGCTGCTCGGTCTCACGCTGACTGCTGACCTGAGATGGAACAAATACATTGAGTCAATTGCTTCATCCACCGCAAGGAAAGTTGGCTCCCTGTGCCGAGCCAGGAAATTTTTCTGCCCGGAATCGATCCTTCAAATCTACAAATCAACCATTCGCCCTTGCATGGAGTATTGCTGCCATATATGGTCTGGAGCCCCTTCTGTTTGCCTAGGGGTTCTTGATAAGATCCAGAGACGGATATGCAACGTAATTGGCCCTGATCTGGCATCTCGTCTGCAGTCGCTCTCTCACAGACGCGCCGTCGCCTCTCTCTGTCTTTTTTACAAATACTTTCACGGTAATTGCTCCGATGAGCTGCTTTTGCTGGTTCCCAGACTTCATGAATTCAAGCGTCCTACGAGGCTGGCCTCCAGCTCCCACCCTTTCACTGTTGAAACTGTTCTCGCACCTCTCGATTGTGGAACTCCCTTCCTTATTCCTGTTTCCCTGACAACTACAATCTCCAACTATTCAAATGTAATGTCAATCGACATCTCCAGTTGTTCTTAATCTATCCTCTATCCTTCTCCACCTCCTTTCCCTCTATCACTCCTATCTGCTCTCGCTCCAAATCTTCTGTAACCCCTTGCGTGCTAGTGGCTTCCCGCCTTGCTTGGGTTGAAATGCTTAAAAAAAACTGTAAGAGCAACGTTAGACGAACCTAGTGAGGATCGATCTCACGGCATTAACAGAGATCTTACTTGTTATCACGGGCAGGTCGTTGATGTAGGTATGTTCCTAAAGCCTCGTCTTATACACTATTCTAACTACATAGGTTTTGTAATGCCCGCTTGTAAAAGAGACCTTGTAAATCACAGATACAATAATCGTAACGCCTTCGGACAATACTCGGTCAGACGCCGCTAATTCCCATATATATATTTCTCCTTGGTGGTGTAATGGTTAGCAAGCTTGTCTCGCTAGAACAGTTACGACTGAGTAGTAAGTTCAGTCCTCACTGGGAGCCCCTTACTTTCGGCCTTGTGCCACATCCAAGCTACGCTTGGAAAATCACTATATATATTTCTCCTCTACCTGTCACGTGATCTAATTATTTCTAGATGAGGTCGACTGTGCTTGATCTCTGGCAATCCATGTTCAAACCCAAGTGTCGGTAGCAACACTTTATTCCTATATGACAATGTAATATCCATACTCTAGTATGGCAGTGAATGTTGCACAATTTCCATACCGATGTAGTGAAGACATGAGGCAACAGAAACAATGAAAAGTGTGCTGAACTTTTCTGTATTTTTTGATGCCGTTTGTAGGAGAAACTTTGTAAGGCACAATAATCGTAACGTCTTCGGACAATACTCGGTCAGACGCCGCTAATTCCTCACCCCCATATATATATATATATATATATATATATATATTTCCTTTACCCGTCACGTGATCTAATTGTTTCAAAATGAGGTCGACTGTTCTTGCTCTCTGGCGATCCGTGTTCAAACCCAAGGGTCCGTAGCGACACTTTATTCCTATATGACAGTACGAGACACAACTAAAATACTAAATATTTAGATTTATTTATTTATTTATTTATTTTGCTGTTCGTTGTCAATGTAGCAAGTTACGCCCTCGTAGGGTGGCTCACAATTTGTTCCTGAACAGAAAAGATTTGGGGTTAGGGAAATTTACGGCACATTAACATTTGCTGGATTTTTTCATTATACAGGATACCTCCCCCCCACCCCTCAAAAAATTGATGACCTTTAAAATGGGAATATATGAGAAAATTACAAGCTTATATTGACCAATAAAAGATTTATTTATCAAAATTCAATCGGTTATAAAATTTACATCCGTTTGAATATCTTGTTCGAATTTTGAGATGTTCGATATGCACACCACCTGTAACACGACACATGTCAAGTCGGTAGTCCAGCTCCTGCCATACACCCTGTAGCATGTCTTGCGTAACATTCTCCAGCGCCTCAGTGATTCGTTGCTTAAGTTCTTCTAGGTTTATAGGAATAGTCGGTTTTATCATTCTAGAAAGGGTTATCCCTGTGAGACATAGCGGCTGATCAGGCCGGTGTGAACCAGGGGGAAGATTGTGGTTTCACTATATGGTCTGGAGCCTCGGGGTTCTTGATAAGAAGAGACAGATATGCAACGTAATTGGCCCTAAATGGTAACGGACGTTCTTGCTGTAACGGGAAGCCACAAAAGCATCAATGCCGGTTTTAATACAAGAAGAAACCTCTCTGGCACAGTTCTCAATCGAAAGATTAAGAATATGGATCCAATGGGCGTCTCGAATTCAAAGAAATCATAAGAATAGCAACTAATTTAAATAAAAGAACCTCGTTTATTAATATGCTAGATCCGCTTTTTAATAAGCTATTATATTCGAGCTAATTACAATTACAAGGGTGTACGTTGTGGTGTAATGGATATCAGCTCGGTGTAAGAACTCGTAGAGCCGAGTTCGAATTCCAGTCGAGTTCGTTAGATTCATTTACGCACGAATACCCTTGGAAAAGGTATAAATCCATCTCTTCTCATCCCCCCGCAAAAAATAGCAAGACAGACTGGGTTCTTTGGCAACCAGTCTCTCGCAGAAATAAATGGCAACCTACTGCGGGAAAAAACCTGTCTCGTTAGTCGTGTATCGAAAGATACATGATCACCCAAGCGTGTATCGCGTATGGCACAAAACTGACTGAATTGCAATTAACAGAAGATAAGTTAGTAAATAGTTCAAGTATGGTGATCCGGTTGTGCCGTGGGGCCTGAGGTGTACTTGTGAAAATATTGTGAGGCGATTGCATCACTGTTTTAGTCAGTTAAGGTTATTCCATTCAGTCATTTGTTTTATTCAAATCGTTTCTTCCTTCAGAACCCTGAACGGTAATAACGACAAAGTGAAGCCCAAAGAATATGACTAGCTGGGGAAAAAATTGAATATTGCGTAACCCAAGGTTACACAATAGATTAAAACAACAACAAAAGTTCTTTATTAAAAAAAAATGTCCAAACAATAAATGAACACATGGCGGCCATTGGCGTATGTCAAAAAGATCAAAGGAACAACCATCTCCAAACTCGTGCATCTGTAACAAGAAACCCGTCTCTCACCATCGGCAGGTAACACTAGTCTTGTGTGTTTACTGTTTCCCCGTACTAATCCGGTATTTCAAATAAAATCAAAATGCCTGTTCCCATAAGGGCGGCATTTCGTCGAAACAAGAGTGTACTTTAACCATCCACCAGACGGGGCAGTCTTATTGTTTGGGAAAAATTACTAGATTCACAGATAGAATAAACAATATATTATTTTCCACAAGTAGACTAGATTCCAATAATAATAATGACAAATATCCTGTAGTTACACCAAACACGGATCTCGTGTTCGCTGATTTTAACTGATTGGATATATATATATATATATATATATATATATATATTGTCATCCGCAAACAGAATGTTTCACTGTATCACAGCTCACCAGTGTGGCTAGATATCTGATTGTCTCAAGCCAGGATCGAAACCCGACTGATTTGGCATTAGTCGGAGATTTTTCCCCTAAGCTATCGGCACTCGCCAGAGAGGAAACTGAATTTTTACGTATTTATTTTGAATAAATATGCTAGTGACTCAGAGTGCTCGATTCATTAAAGAGTTTTGTATTATCAGCAGCAGTCACTGTTTACAAATTTGCTCTTTCTCTCTAAAGTGCACGACCGAAATGTATTTTTTCGGGGACGTATATATATATATATATATATATATATATATATATATATATATATATATATATATATATATGAGAGAGAGAGAGAGAGAGAGAGAGCTATGAATTAAATAGCATATATAAATTTGCAAATATTATTATTTTTATTGTTGTTGTTGTTGTTGTTATTGTTGTTGTTGTTTTATTTCCTTCGTAATAATCCCATCATTTTATAAAAGTTTATTTTTATAATGACGATTAATTATAGATTTATACAAATTATAGTCAATTATAGAAACTATTATAGATATTATTATAGAAATGTATTAATTTATAAAAAAAGTTTATAACCCCTTAGACGTATTCATATACGTAAGCATAAATATAAGTATTTTAATGCTTTATCCCCTCAGAACGTTCATGACTCTTCACAATTTCCTTTACTGTCTATCAATTGCCAATCAGACAATTGCTTACTTTCTCGTTGCATTCACTCACGGCGTGGAATTCAGAGTTATTTTTCTAAATTAGCTGCCACCCAAGGCTAGTGAACACATTCTGTTATTTAATGCATAGCTTGGGGAATATTACACGGGTAGATAAACAAATAGAGCATATTTCGATGATAGTGTTCATCCCATCATACTAGCTGAAGTAGTCGTCTACATAGGATATGTTTTTGATTGATTGACTGATCTTTTTTTTTAGTATTTATCAAACTTCTGTGGGTTATTTAAAGCCGAAACCTATTTCGGATTGTACGTCGCTTATCGTACCCGGTGTTTCCATGCCCCCCCAACCCAATCTAAATACAGACCGAACTCGAAACTGGTTTAATCCGGTGATCGAACTATCTTTTCCGCATGAATTGACCATAGGCACGTTTAGTATTTGTTTTTAGAATGACTATAATGGCCGGTGCAATGGCATCACCCCCCCCCCCCACCGAATCGATGATACTCCCCCCTCGAAGATATGCCCCCACCGAATCTAAAATACGAGGACAACACTCTACATCACAATTTTCATAAGGCAGTATTACGATAGCAAGGGTTCCAAAGCACTGCCTTGGATCCCCAATCAGGCTTGCACCTCCCCGGTTGGCGTAAGAGGTTGGAGGTAGTACGCACCTGCCTTGATGCCAATAGAGCGATTTCTTATGTACTTATGGTGAGTTGGACTGCTCAATGAAACAAAGAAAACGTAATTAAATCAAGGTGAAACCAGAAACGTTTATTATACAATCTTTGTTGCTCATGGAAAAATTGTTATCGTCATTATTTCAGAGTCGTCGAGTTCCATTTCCAGAAACACCGGTCATGTGCACTGGCGCTGTTCAAGCTTACAGTAACTGCCTAAAAGAAAATACCAAATACATTTCATTTGTTTTTTGTGGGGTTGGGTGGGGGGTTAACGTTTCTAATGAAGAAATTGTATAAAAAGTCGCAAACATAGGTCGGGTGGAGGAGGGGAATCGTTCTGTCAAATTACTTTTGTGAAGCATACAAATATTTTTTTTTTATGATCGGATATTAATAATAAAAGAGAAATTGTAATCTTACACCGAATGCTTATAGACGGTAACGTTCCCCCATGGGGGAAATTTATTTTTAAGGCTTAAATGTTCCCTTGGGTCCAATAAGTATGCGCACCAAATTTGGGGGTTCCGCATGAGATAGTTTGGCCCTATATAACGAACAACAAAAACTATGTATATATGTGTATGTATGTGTGTGTGCATGCGAGAGTGTAAGTGCGGAAAGAAAGAAAGAAAGAAAGAACGAAAGAACGGACGAACGAACGAACGAGTGTGGACATAGAATCAACACTGCATGATGGCGAATGGCCGTTACACGATTAAAATGATCTTCAGACTATGCCAGTTGCCATGCTGTGTTCATTTCTATGTCCACACTGTTTATATCTATACACCTCCCATCTCCGACATTGTGCAGAGTTTTCCTATGGTCTGATGATCGCATAAGGTCACTGGGAACAGCCAATCCCCATCCAGTGTTTATTCCCATGTCCACTCTCTCTATATCTACATATGCTCTATCCGTGATATCAAGCACTCTTCCGCAATTAATATATTCAGTTTTAAACACTATAATGATAGACAGATCTGACTTGAGAAAGATGTGCAGTATGAAGAAAATAAGATAAATAGATAGATAGATAGATAGATAGATAGATAGATAGATAGATAATAGCTGGCCACTCGTATTCGAGGATACCCGTCTACTAGAGTGGCTAGCCAATCCCTATTGCAGACGCTCGCTCAGGCACATTTTCGTGTTTGCTCAACACCCACAGTGCTCACCCGTGGTTTATACTGCAACTATGCTGAGTAGACCTTCATTACAGTTTCTGGGAAAGAGCGTATAGTCTAGCGTGATCAGCAATCTGATCAAGGCTAGCACGCGCACCCTCGGCCACGATGTCTTGTGGATTCGTGCTAGCACTTCCATTGACGGCTGATAGATAGATAGATAGATAGATAGATAAAAACAGACTGAGATAGATAGTTGTAGAGAGCCTTGCGCGCATGCCTACATCCTTAACAGACATGACGCTTAAAAGAAAAAGAATTCCAGTTACACAACTCTATAAAGAGTAATTGTATTTTTTCGAAGCTTTTGCGTTTTGATGAAGATAGAGAGATAGATAGATAGATAGATATTTTATTAACATAGGCTTGAGACGGTTATGGTTCTCCACAAACTGCTTATTTTATTTTCTGTGAAGAAAGACAGTGGGGTGGTTTCCTTTCTGTTTCTCTCCTTTTTTTTCATTCAGAGTTTCCTTCTCTTAGACATGCTGTCATACAAGACCAGAGAGCCTAGTCTAACCTGCTATTTAACCCATAGCTAGGGGAGACATATACATAAATTTAAATGAATTCCTGCTATTACAATTATATGTTGCTTTCATAATATTTATTTTTGTAATGATAATTATCATAATGCTTATAAATTGATCAATAAAATTATAGCAACTGATAAAGGAAAGTAATGTTTAGCACATTGACTTTTTATTATGACGCCGACCACGAGTTATCTTTTCTTTGTACTCTTGCCATTAAGCCGCGAGATTCTTTCGTTGTTCCTAACGCAAATAGCAGGTACCCGGCGTCTAAGGCAGGAATAAAAAAATCCTTCTGTCAATAAAAAAAATAAACTCTTTATGGGAAAAATTTATTGAAAATATAATACATAAGCGAATTGGCTATCATACAGGTGGTCCGTAAAGTCTGGACGCACAGATAAATATGCATATTTTCAACAAATTAAATTTTCAATAACATTGTATTGAATTGGAATATTAAAAAAATAAAAACATCTTCAATATAATTTCCATCATTTGTGATGCAAAGGTTGATGCAATAATGCAAATAAACTCCACATTGCTGTCAATTTTAGCATATTCACCTCTTTATGCGTTCAATCAAATGTGTTGCATCTGTGATTTTCATTGAGTACACCTTCTCTGGTTAGCATGCCCCAGAAAAAGGAGTCAATTCTTTCTTCTTTAGACAAAACCATGTTTAAACTATGGAGGTAAAAAAGATATAGTTAATGAGATTTCTTACGTGTCCAGACTTTAGGAACACCTTGTACAATTGGCGTTTGAAGCTAGATTTCGTAATTAACAGTGAACATGTTAATCATTTATTTTAATTATAAATTAGAATTAATAATCGAGGTATTTCAGTAATAACAACTACCTCATTTTTTTGTGCTTATATTTTTGCGCAATTAGTGCTCGGTGGCTTTCGAAGAAACGGTAACAAGACTCAATATTTCATCTCTCTTCTCCATATTGTTATTTCATTATCTAGCTCTCTTTCTGACAACTTTCCGTTGAATCAAGCGATGGTCAGTCCTCTCAATTAATCCCGAACTCTCCTCAGTCTTCTTGCGAATTTTATTAATGCCGTTGTCTGATTGGTTTAAATTCCAGGCATTGTTTTGTATTTTCAACTCTAAGTGGCTCGTAACGCCATGCAATCACGACTGTCATTTTATTTATTCCGGGTCGATTTGCTGAAATTATATAGAACTGTTTTTTTTTTAAAAAAAAAAAGGTTGAGTCGATGAATCAGAAATTCGTGGACGAAATGAGACTTTCTAAACCATTAATTTCCAACCAAAAGCCACATGGCCCTAAAGGGTCATGTCAAATTTCAGGTGAGCCACAGAAATTTTATAATTTTTGCAGGCAAGGGAGCTAATATATGAGCTTATTTAATGGCCCATAGAGCTTTTATTGACTACTTTTTTTGTTTTGTGCTATATATAGGAAAAATTGTAAAACTAAATATAATAAATGATCGTTTCACTGGAGATGCATAATATATTAGATGCTCGTGAAATTGTGCGTCCAATAAATAGACATAGTTCTATCTTTATTAGATATATTCTATGTAAAAGGAAAGTAATTTTTTACAGTATAAGAGATTTATGGGTCACAGAAAAACTATGAGTTCAAAGAGGGTAAAAAATTATGAGTTCAAAGTGGGTTCAAAATTATGCGTTCAAAGTGGTTCAAAAACTATGCGTTCAAAGTGGGTCAAAAATTATGCGTTCAAAGTGGGTAAAAAAGTATGCGTTCAAAGTGAGTCAAAAGTTATGCGTTCAAAATTATGCGTTCAAAGTGGTTCAAAAACTATGCGTTCAAAGTGGGTCAAAAATTATGCGTTCAAAGTGGGTAAAAAAGTATGCGTTCAAAGTGAGTCAAAAGTTATGCGTTCAAAGTGGGTAAAAAATTATGTGTTCACAATGGGTAAAAAACTATGCGTTCAAAGTGGGTAAAAAACTATGCGTTCAAAGTGGGTCAAAAACTATGCGTTCAAAGTGATCCAATAATTATGCGTTCAAAGTGAGTCAAAAATTATGCGTTCAAAGTGAGTCAAAAATTATGCGTTCAAAGTGGGTAAAAAACTATGCGTTCAAAGTGGGTCAAAAACTATGCGTTCAAAGTGATCCAATAATTATGCGTTCAAAGTGAGTCAAAAACTATGCGTTCAAAGTGGGTCAAAAACTATGCGTTCAAAGTGATCCAATAATTATGCGTTCAAATTGGGTAAAAAACTATGCGTTCAAAGTGAGTCAAATATTTTGCGTTCAAAGTGAGTCAAAAATTATGCGTTCAATGTGGATAAAAAACTATGCGTTCAAAGTGTGTCAAAAACTATGCGTTCAAAGTGATCCAATAATTATGCGTTCAAAGTGGGTCAAAAACTATGCGTTCAAAGTGAGTCAAAAATTATGCGTTCAAAATGGGTAAAAAATTCTGCGTTCAAAGTGAGTCAAAAATTCTGCGTTCAAAGTGGGTTATAAACTATGCGTTCAAAGTGGGTCAAAAATTATGCGTTCAAAGTGGGCCATGAGCTAAAAACTGTCTAAACTATTGATGGGGTTATTGTTATAATACTGGAAAAGATGCTGGACATTCAAGAACACTTGCTGTCACTTGATATCCACCAATAACTTCCAGACATGTTATGAATATCTAAATCAGGCAGGAGCAACCTTTTCCGACCAGACACGGTTCATCATAACACTGGCAGCACTACTAAAAAATTAATGGTAATTTTTCATTGAAGGTTTTTTCCCCGCAGTAGGTTGCCATTTCTTTCTGCGATAGACCAGTTGCCATCCAAGAAGCCGGACTATTCTACTATTTATCCATAGCTGGGGGTAGAAGAGGATTCATACCTTCCCAAGGTAAGTGAATGTAATGGATTCGACTGGAATTCGAACACGGCTCTCCGATTCCTCAATCCGAGCCATTATCCATTGCTCTACCGTGTCTCTTCGCGTTTCTTCTTACTTAGTGAAAATCACCCATGGTTTACAATCATTAAAATGTTACCTTCAACGAAATGTTCCAAAATTCAAGAAACATTGTAATTAATCATTGGTGTGGTTATGTATGAGAGAATATGTCAACGAACAAGTGAGAACAAAATAAAGTGTTTGATAAACGTTATTTTCCTCATGAAATGTGGCGTGCAATTCAGAAAGCCAAATTGGTTACATGTGGCTCGCAGTTTGCCCATAACTGATCTAAATGTATGGAATATAAATTATATGTGATACTACTTCATCATCTGTCTATATTTCTGGGATGACCACCTGAAGAAGGCAGTGGAGAACTTGGAGTGGGGAATTAACAGGAGATAACTGATAACTGACACTCATTAGACATGGCACGTGGAACTAGAATAGTCTACACCAGCGAGCGAAATAAAGGGTTCAGTTCGACATTCCAACCACCTGAAGAAGGCCGGAGCGTATAACGGCCGAAACGTTGTAATAAATATGGCGAGAAAGATGAGGACAATAGTCCGAATAATGTAAATAGTGTACTTCATCATCAATAGCGAAGTGTATGTAGTCAGTGTCCTGTCGAAGGAAAGTATTTCACCCCTACCCAATTCATTAGCACTCTATTCAATCAGGCCATTACTGAAATCCAGTACTAAGAAAGTATATGTTTTTTAAAAGGAAATACCGATGTAATTAAAGTAAGACGAATTTAATTCCAATATACTGAAATTTATTTAAAATCGCTTGGATTTAATTTGTGCAATTTCCTTTCAATAACAGTAAATTACATTGAAATCTCCTTTCAATTGATCGTATTGCCTGATTGCTCAATATTTGTGGGCTCATTTTAAACTTCTGTTAACTTTTGATTAATTTAATTTTTATATTTACTGGATTACTGAGAGGCGGGGACGGTATTTCTTTTCATTTATTGCCCAAAAAAAACCCCAAAACAACAGAAAATATTCAATAAAATGTGAGGGAAAAATAAAAAAAAGAAAGGAAGAATATAGACAGCATAAGCAGCAACTCGAAAAAAAAAAAACAAAAGAAAGAAAAGGAAAACGAGAGAGAGAGAGAGAGGGGGGAGGAAAACAAGGAAAATACTGACCGGTTATCATCTCGCTCTCTTCAGATTTCGATAGAGCAATAAAATCGATTCAGTGCACTCGACTGAAAAGAGGTGGAGAATAAATATAATATATATATATATATATATATATATATATATATATATATATATATATATATATGATGTCCTTATCTTATCCTTATATATATATATATATATATATATATATATATATATATATATATATATATATATATATATGACAAAGTGGAAAACGTTGTCGTGTGACGCGTTTGGTCCTTTAGGATTTCATCGGACTAAACTTGTTATATTGCAGTAACGAGGAATGCTGGGAATTTTATATATATATAAATTTACTGTAGATTTAGATGAACATGGGATCAAGGCAGTCTGTAGACATTTTCGTCGTTGTGAATTGTTTACTCCTTTGATGAGAGTAGCATTTTTATGTCAAAATTGTTGTCACTCTGGTTACGGTGGGCAACCAAAAGACACAAAAACTTTATCCACTTTGTCATAAATTTTCCCCTGATATTGTTCTTGATATATAAAAATTTATATATCGTTATCTCATATATATAAACACACACACACACACACACACACACACACACACATACATATATATATATATATATATATATATATATATATATATATATATGTAAATATGATGGACTCTCCCGTCCAGTTCGACGTATGAGGTTGCGACGACCACGAACTAATTATCTGCATGCCTATGACGGGTCGAGAATTGCACAAAAGACCACAAACAGAACAGAAGAATGTATTCTATCCAAACGCAGCAGGAACATTGTTAGCTGTCTTATTTTACTTTCTCGTTTTATGTAGTCGACTGATGGTTACTTCTCAGTACAGCTATATCAATGTTGTACTTCTTTAGCGCCAATGCGACCAAAGCTGTTTTTCTTCCTGGTGTTGAGTTGTTGTCCTGGAGAGTTCGTACATTCCAAGTGACAAGATGAAGTTGATGTTGTTTCGTAGAGTTTTTTCGCAGTAGCTGGATATGTGTGGAACTAATTAGATGTAGTTGTCAGAAAACTAACACAATGATTTGTTTCAAGTGAAGGCCTTTTTCGGACCATCTGTGTGTGTGTGTGTGTGTGTGTGTGTGTGTGTGTGTGTGTGTGTGTGTGTGTGTGTGTGTGTGTGATTAATACAAGTAAAAAAAATCTGACACTCTGCGGATTGATATATTATCAGTTAGCTAAGTGACAAATGTTATTTTTGTTAATGATCTATCTTGATATCAAGCGCTCTACTGCAAAAACTGCTTGAATTAAAAGTCCTTCCACTGACTGACAGTAATTGTTATCTTTGTTATCGCTTTCGCTATGCATATATATATATATATATATATATATATATATATATATAAGGTCCAATGACTCTGAGAGCGTTGCTGTAGTAGGGAGTTCAAACTCCTGCTAGAGCTACTCTTCGCGACAAAGTCGAAGACGGGAACATATCTAAAAGCGACCTGCTCCAAAGACTCCAACGATACTATGGAACAAGCGGATGATGCTTACAACAGATCTCAGTGGTTGAACCAGCGGATGAAGAGGGCTACGCATATCGGACACGGTAGAGAAGGCGCCAGTCGAAATTATGGTTATATATATATATATATATATATATATATATATATATATATATATATATTAGGATATTACATTGAAAACATTTCAAAATCGCTACACAATCGCAGTCGTGTTTCGATGCGTATCATTGCATCTCATCAGGCAATTGTAAATTACTGTAAATTACTGCACTGTACGATTAAACAAACAAAATACATTAATTCCTCATATATATATATATATATATATATATATATATATATATATATATATATATATATATATATATATATATATATATATATTGATGCATGTTTCATTAAATAATATAGTCAAGTATCTCCAACGGATTAAATAATATTTATGTTGGTCATACCACAAACTCGCTTTCACGATGCTTGACACTACATTTTTAGGCATTTCAAACACGCCTGGCCTCATACACAATTCCGGAAAATCCACGTTGAAAACACAACTTAAACATGAAAACAATAAACAAAAACTAAAAATTCTTGAAGCTATATACAGCTGAAACCTAACCTGAACAAAATAAACTATGAAATATCCACAAATATTCTTAAATACCTATAATTTATAACAAAAGCCACTGGTTTATACCAACGGCTTCCCATACTTAATACTTCTCCTAGTAATATGTGACGTCATGAGCTGCGGTGCGATTTTCGTTTCCAGCGTCTCATATGCACAAGTTTGTCGTTACTTGGAAATCTTCCATGTAAACAAAAACAGACTATGGTTATTGTTTTGTCCGTGTATTGTTTAATATATTGTAATGTAATTGTCATCTTTGATAATGGCTTATGTAAGCCGAAAGCTTAGATAGGATTAAAAAATATGTATCAATATTGTGATTTTCTTTCTTCTTTTAATGATAATGCTATTAAGCTTATCAGACGATATGATTAAGAATTTATATAAAATAGACAAAACTTGTATATATTATTTAATGAAACATGCATCAATAAAAAAAATGCTGCCTAAATACACACACACAATATATATATATATATATATATAATAAAAAGGCTTAAACACTAATATTCCATTCGTCCCACACTCTCATACATACATTCTCACTAAATTTTATTTTTTATTCCCGGAGTTGTTTTTTCTGTTTTCTTTTTGAATTTGTAGGTCTGATGAATTGGATCGTATTTACGATTCTAATGGAATAAATTATGACCCTGGAATATTAGTGTTTAAGTCTTTTTATTATATCCTTACTCTGTCCTGGACATTGAGTTCTACCTGGGTTCTATCCTCTTGGAATTATTTTTTATACATATATATATGTATGTGTATTTATGTATGTATATATATTTATATATTTTAGATATATGATTGCATATGTATATTTACCACTAATATTATATATATATATATATATATATATATATATATATATATATATATATATATATATATATATATATATATGGGGGCGATGGATAAACTGTCGTCTGAATTACGCCAAAATGAAATACTAAAGAGTAAATGTATTCAATAAAATCGCCATTGGCTTCAACCACGGCCTGCAGACGACTTCAAAATCTGCAACTCTTCTGGACGGTCTCCTTGTTTCCATAATCCTTGCTTTCTGTTCATCTTTGGTGTTACAAGGAGTTTCGTTGGACTCCCACTCAATTGCGCCTCACGCGTAATAAACAAGGAGTTTGTAGTCTGGGAACTTAGGTGACTATATATATATATATATATATATGTGAGATGTGGTAGCAGGTATTGTCTGACAACCATGACTGGATTCTTCTGCTTGTGTCGCATGGCGTAGTGTCCTGTTGCCAGACAATGGGTCTTCCAGCATCCAATATCTTGATCCAGGAAAGCACTACCCCCTCAAGGCACTTGATATAGTCCTCTGTGTTGAGTGTGAGGCTCTGTGGGAAGATGAATGGAGGCATCATGTCACCATCAATAGCGATCGCTCCCAACATCACGGTGTTGACTGGATATATCCCTCTTTTCGAATCCTCTGCACTGTCCTCAAATTGACACCCAAACAGGAGTGAATTGTGTTATGGTTATTCTTTTGCACAGACGGTGTCCAACTGATCCTAATATACTGTGCAGCGGACAAAATCTAAAGTTTCGTTAAAGACGACTGACAAGGCACTGTGATTAAGGTTTTTATTTAATTTTTCTTCTGTTCGTACAAGTGTTTTCTTTTCTGGACACAAAGTGTGTAAAAACTGTCCAAAAGTTCTGCATATACGAGCACTTTCGACTATTCTTTTAGCTATTATCAAGAGTAATTTTTTATTTTTTTTAATTTTTAACTAAATGTGTAGAGTTTTTACTTATGTGTCAAAAGTTATAGAAATGTTTTATTTTCCGAACCCGATTCAGCACATTTTGACTGTATTCATAGTTAATGCTATTGAGTGTTAGCTTTTCTATTTCTATTATTAGAGCTTCATTATGTTTAACCTTTTTTAGATGTGGATGAGGTTATTATACTTGTATTTTCTATTAGTATGTTTCGTATGGAGTTTGATAGGATTTTCTGTGTGCTTAAATGAGTCCAAATGTAGCTTTGGTCGGGTTTATGTAATGTAAGTCCTCTAGATAGGCATGTAGTAGTATGACCAATGTAATTATTTATGAATTTAGTTTGATCAGGAATACAGTTCCTTAAAGGGCATTTGAACTCGTCAATAATGATGGTTATTTGTAGTTTTGATTTTGCGGGTATGTTGCTATTTTTTATGAATAGGTTAACTATTTAAAAAAAATTTATAATAGATAATTTAATTTTCTTGTTCAGATCGACTGGGGTTGAATAATTCTTTGTGGTATTTCTAAGAGAAATGATGCTTGTTAACAATGGTTTTCCTAACTACCTCATCGACCACCAGATCAGACTATTTCTTTCTAAAGTAACTAATAGCGATACTGAACATAGAGATGCTTGTTTCTCTCACCCCCACCTCTTTGTCTCTCTTTCTCTGTCTCTCTCATTTCTTTACAGAAAGAAATATTGATAGGTTATAGACAATGGTAATTTTTTAAAGATTCGGCGAAAAATAGATTTACAAAAGAGAGAGAGTGCCATCTATATGCTGGACTGGTGCATACAAAAGTAAATGAAAATATCAGGGTAAGGAAACGACTTCATGGCGTCCTGGGTATGACTATAAACTACATCCGCGTCCGCGTCTAAGGCTTCTGATCAGGAGGTTTTGAGGAGCGTGGAACCACCTCTTAATTGCTGGCCTTTACGAGTCCACCCTGGCCCGGGGTGGTGGCGCCTGTTGGAGTCTCAATTATAGGCAAATAGTTAACCCCCAAACTGGGGTCAAAACACTACGAAAGTGTAAAAATAGGTTTTAATACCAGAAATACTTTGTAAAAAATTATTATCAGCTATACATTTTTGAAGAAAAAATATTACTTGAAATAGAATTTTGAGAAAAAAAAATATTACCAGCAATAAAAATTGTCGGCATTAAATAACACGTTGAGGTTGATATGCTGTAAAGCAAAACTAACCAAACCAAACTGACTTTATGTCTCTTGGACATTTATCAAAATTACATGCAGAAAATTATTCTCTTAGCACCACTGTGAATTTAGAAATTTACTTGGAAATATATTAATATTTTACAATGTTCTTCTAAGCTAAGTCTAATTTTATAACTATTTTACTCACCAGTAAATATCTCGCTTGATAACTGGGCAACATCTGGTAACCATACCGATATAAAATGTGCAATGGATTGACTGATTGAGTTTTCTTTTTTTGTCAGTTCGCCTCGGCTTAACCGCGTATTATAAATCGTTACAAGCATCAGACATATGCCATCTGTTCCAGTTCGTATATAGAGAAAATGGTTTGAGTGATTCTTTTTTTACGGCTTATCAACCATTTTCAGGCTATTTAAAGCCAGAAAATATATATAGATTGTGAGATTTTTTTTTAAATTTTTTTTTTTTTTTGGTTGGGGACATAGGAATAGTTTAATTTTTCTAATTAACCCATAGTGTGGGGAGATGAGTAGGATTTAATACTTTTCCCAAGGGTATTTGCGCGTAAGTGAATATAACGAACCCGACTGGAATTGGAACCCGGCTCTCCGATATCCAATGCTGAGGCGTTATACATTACACCACCCGCACACGCAAGCTTACAGCACCTGCCATTCCCAAACGGTCACCCATCTAGTTAATGATCAGGCTCGACGTTGATTAACTTTGGTATTGGAACGGGTATTTCAACGTAATGTGTGTGCGTAAGCCTATCGAGAAAACGGATTCAATATTGAAAACTAGCGCAGATATTTGTGTAAAAATTTCACCCCGATCAAGGAGATAATGTCATTAAGATGAAAGGGGCGACCTGGAGTAGAAGAGAATGGGGAGAGAGAACATTAAAAGAACAAAGCTTGGAAGATAGAAGATGGCGATTGACGATGCATTTAAATTTTGAGGATTATAGTTGCAGGGCGGGATGAAAACAGAACTTTCAAAGGTGAGAAATGAAAGAAAAGAAACTATTAGAATAGAACTTGCGGTTCCATCTAGCGATTTCAACAGAAAAAGGATGAGACCTAACTGCCAATCTAGTAGTATGCTTAAATTCGTGCGGTTCAGGGCTCCTGAGAAAAAAAACTGGCATGAAAATATTTGTAGAAGACATAAGGGAACCCACGTCATGGCGGTGGGAAAATGGGTGATGTCGAGATGCCAGGTCAGGACGGATAGCATTAGAGACCCTTCCTTAGATTTTTTTGAGAGTCTCGAGATACACAGCAGGAGCAGCAGACCAGATATGGCGGCAATATTCAATGCACGGACGAACGGTAGATTGATGAAGGTGCAAGAAGGATTCTGACGAGAAAAGTTTTTGGCGCAACTCAGTGAACAAACCTTCTTAGCAGCAGAACTAGCAATTGAACTTAAAATAAATATGAACAGACTAATAGATAGATAGATAGATAGATAGATAGATAGATAGATAGATAGATAGATAGATAGATATGAACAGACTGTCAGATAGATAGATAGATATGAACAGACTGTCAGATGGATAGATAGGTATGAACAGACTGACAGATAGATAGATAGATAGATAGATAGATAGATAGATAGATAGATATGAACAGACCGATAGATAGATAGATAGATAGATAGATAGATAGATAGATAGATAGATAGATACGAGGGTCATTCAATAAATAAGGTGAATTTTTCGGTATAAGGACTTCTAATACAGAGAGAAGCTTACACTTTTTTATTTATTTTTTTTTTTTGTTTTACTTCTTTTTCACGTGGATTTAATTTCTTTTGCAGATTAAAAAAAAAACTTTGAGAGTTTTGGCGATTAACAAAGATGACCGACCAAGAAGCATGCTCCAGGATTGAACAGCGGTCAGTTATCAAGTTTTTGGCTGCTGAAGGGTGCAAACCAGTTGAAATTCATAGGAGAATGTCAACTGTGTATGGTGCCACATGTTTCAGCCAAAAAATGTCTACAAGTGGGCTAAATTATTTAAAGAAGGACGGAGCAGTGTTGAGGATTAAGACAGACCTGGGAGGCCTACAGAAGGGAGGTCTCCTGAGGTGATCGAATCAGTCAATGACCTCATTCAGTCTGACAGAAGAGTGACAGTGGATGACATTGCAAGGTCTTTGAGCTTATCTGTTGGAACAAACGCAGGGGTCATCAGTCAGAAGGAGTCATCTTGCATCATGACAACGCAAGGCCTCACACAGCAGCCCAAACGGTGCAGACCATCAACGAGCTGGGCTGGGAACTGCTCCCTCATCCCCCTTTCAGCCCAGACCTTGCCCCTTCAGACTTTCACCTGTTTGGTCCCTTGAAAGCGTTCACGAGAGGCACGAAGTTTAAAAGTGACGATGAAGTCAAAAGTGTTGTGAGCGACTGACTGAGACATCAGTCCAAAGATTTTTACGCTGAGGGAATACGGAAGCTTGTGCAGAGATGGGAAAAGTGTGTGACAGTGCTGGGAGACGACGTTGAAAAAAAAAGTAAGCTTCTATCTGTATTAGAAGTCCTTATACCGAAAAATTCACCTTATTTATTGAATAGATAGATATGAACAGACTGACAGACAGACAGATAGATAGATAGATAGATAGATAGATAGATAGATAGATAGATAGATAGATAGATAAGAAGGGATGAATGAACGAAGAGACAGAGATAGGCCGGATCATTTGAGTTTTAAATAGATTGGGTGGTTGGAATAAAAGTGAAATGGATCTTTTAATTAAATTTTTGAAATGAAATGATCTGTCGGAGATTAATTGCATCCCAAATTATGGATTGGAAAAAAAAATTTATGTCAAATAAAAGCGGTGCTTGCAATAAAGATGTAACGGGTGGATTTTTCTCCCTAAAAGAATGATCAGCCCGCTAAGAAAGAAAGAAAGAAAGAAAGAAAGAAAGAAAGAAAGAAAGAAAGAAAGAAAGAAAGAAAGGCAAACCTTAGGATATACGGTGAAAAGTTCATAGGCTGACTTCAAATGAGTGGCGCTAGAGCTGTGAAATTTTGCATGCATTAATTTCAGATCTTCTTGTTAATAACGGCTTTGTTTCTTTACAGGTATTTGTAAAGAATCGTGTTTATTTATCTTCATAACGACCACATCATTATATATATATATATAAAGAGAGAGAGAGAGAGAAAGAGAGAGGGATAGAGAGAGAAAGAGAGAGGGATAGAGAGAGAGAGAGAAAGAGAGAGGGATAGAGAGAGAAAGAGAAAGAGAGTACCATAACAACTTACAGAGGCAGTTACGAAACGCTATCAAAACCAGGCACCCAGCAGACCTGACAAAGGGGGAGACTTGTTTCATCAGGACAATGCTTCAGCACACAATGGCTTAGTTTCAATGGCTGCTCTGTGTGACTTTGTCTTTGAACTGTTTCATCACTTTCCCTATTCTCTTGATTTGACTATCATCTGTTCCCCAACATAAAAGATCAGCTGACTGGGAACGAGCACCGCAGTGACGATGACGTCATATCTGTCGTTGATGACTTTTTTGACAAACGGGATGAACAGTCTTCTTTGAACAGTCAGGTGTTAGTTTACCTGGAAAGAAACAATGCTGTTATTAATAAGAAGAGTTCACATTAAGGCATGCAAGATTTTACAGCAGCTCTACCATCACTTCTTCATAGTCACCCTATGAGCTTTTCAGACCATACTCTTGTTTTGTCAAACACACACGCGCACACACACAGACACAGACACACACACACACACACACACACACACACACACACACACACACACATATATATATATATATATATATATATAAAAGTGGACATGGAAGTCAGCACTTAGAGGCGACAGTCTGTTTCATGTCGCCTCTAAGTGCTGACTTCCATGTCCACTTTTATATTTACACACGCTCTATCTCTGATATTGAGCACTTTACCCCATAAATATAGCACACTTTAAGACTATATTTCTGTATATATATATATATATATATATATATATATATATATATATATATATATATATATATATATATATATATGACATGCCTTAGACACGTAAGGCCTCCTGATCAAATAAATCCCAAATAATGCTTTTGAACACATATCTTCCTGATTATCGAAATATATATATATATATATATATATATATGACATGCCTTAGACACGTAAGGCCTCCTGATCAAATAAATCCCAAATAATGCTTTTGAACACATATCTTCCTGATTATCGAAATATATATATATATGTATATATATATATATATATATATATATATATATATATATATATATATATATATATATATATATATATATAATGAGAGAGAGAGAGAAAGAGAGAGGGATAGAGAGAGAAAGAGAAAGTTGTTATTGTCGCCATTTAGTATATCGTCATACGCAAACTAGGACCTTAGCGGAAAAAATCACTTGGCTGGGAACCAGAATCGAAGTGATGATGATGTTATATCTGCTGCTGTTGCTGCTGCTGCTGCTGACTTTTTGACGAACAGGAAGAAGAGTCTTCTATGAACAGTTAGATGTCAGTTTACCTGTAAAGAAACAAGGCAGTTATTAATAAGAAGAGTTGGAATTAATACACTCTTTCATAGTCGGCCTATGGACTTTTCAGCCCACCCTCGTATGCATACAAGATTTGAACTACTGTTTTGCTAAGTGTAGCTTATAATGGCAAAGGTGTCGATAATGGAGAATGTTTAGTAAGGAAATTCCTTCTGCACCACTCACCCAGATAGGGAAGGCACGCGTTCTTGCCTCAAAATTAGCATCCAAAAATGTATGACATCTCTTGCACAACTACTTTTTAAACTCGGCACTCACGTTTTTCCTAATTTTTTCATGCTCTTTAATTTTGTTTTAACAGTGAGGTTCATACTGTACAAAGTCCGTGAGCCACTTGAGGTAGAGGATTACAGAGTAAGAGGCACAGTTTAGGCGGATATATGAGGAAAATAATACTTAACCCTAGTCTTGAACTGTAATGATCAAGAAAACATCCTCTTGGAAGTCAGTTCCTGCAATTGTTCGCAGGAATTAGAGTGGAACTTATTTCGGGAATACGAAAGGAATGAGGGTGGTTCGCTATAATTTGCATAGCATGATGGGTCTTAGCCGTAAAGTTTGGAACTGGTGAAAATAAGGAATGTAATTCGTCTGTTTACGTTCCATGGAAATAACGATAGACCAGTAGAATGGTGAGAAGGCTACTTTTGTATGTAGCAACTTGTAGCTTTAGGTGTTACTTTTTAAAATAAGCTGAAAATTAAATTTACGAAAGAGAGAGAGAGAATCAACTATATGCTGGACTGGTGCGTACAAAAGTAAGTAAAAATGTCAGAGTAAGGAAACGATTTCATGTCTCTTGGGCATTTATCAAAATTTTAAAAAATATTACAAAATTAAAAAAGAGCAGTAGAATGTTAGGAGGACTACTTTTATATTTAGCAACTTGTAACGTTAGGTGTTACTTTTTAAAATAAGCTGAAATTACCTGGGTTAATAATGAGCAGAAATCCATCTCAAAATTTAACCATGATGGGCTTTTAAATCTAATTCATTTCACTACCATTAGCCAATTTGGTAACACAGTTATAAGACTAGTTAGCGATCGGGAACCAAAAGAAAACTTCTTTTTGTTTTCTTCTACAATAGACACATATTCCACGAATATATATGAGATATTTACAGCAGGTTGACCAAACGAATAATAGTTTAATTCTTATTATTTGCCGAAGAGAATCAGATCCCGGTGTCGACTTCATTCATTTTGGTTTTATTCTTGGTTCATTGTGCGCTCGGTGACGAGGATTTGTACGAATCGATTGTCAGCAGTATTGCTTTTTTGTCTTGCGCGCCGATTTAGTTTCCTAATAACGTGACAATGGATCGATGGACATTTTCTTTTTTCTTTCTTTTTTTGTACGACTTGAGGCCTTCAAAAGAATAACGGACAATGGGGTATTTTGTGGAGAGGTCAGACAGTCAGCGGGAAAACAAACGAAGAGAAGACAACAAAGCCAAAAGAAAAATAAATAAATCAATCTCAGTTTCTTTGTGTCTGTCTATCTATCTATCTATTTCAGTCTGTTCCTATCTATCTATCTATCACATTATCTTCATATCTTTTTCAATCAGATATTTCTCAGTCTATTGCATCTATCCCAGACCCGACATTTCTTTCTTTTTTCTATCTATCTATCTATCTATCTATCTAACTATCTATCTATCTATCTATCATATTCTCTTCGCCTAATATCTGATCTTAATCTATCCCATCTATCTATCCCAAATAAGATTTCTTTCTTTCTTTCTCAGACTGTTCATTATCTATCTATCTATCTATCTATCTATCTATCTATCACATTCTCTTGAGATCTTTTCATTCAGCTTTTTCCCAGTCTATTCCATCTATCTAACCCAAACCAGACTTTTTTCTTTCTTTTTTCTATCTATCTATCTATCTATCTATCGTGAACTCTTCATCTGGTGGCAATTTCCATTAGGACAACGCTCTGTGTAACAAACCAAAAACAGTGGCAGTTTGGTTCATGGAAAACAATGACGAGTTTTCTGCGTTAAATTGGCATCTACAGCAACTGGATGGATCTCAATCACATCGAGGATGTTTGGCGTCTGCTCGAAGAAGTCATTTGATTTCTGGCTGTGCAGCCAACCAACCTAGAAGAATTAAAAGATGCTATAATAGCGGCATCAATCTAAATTTCAAAAGAGGGTGTACATCACCGAATCCATGCTTAGAAGAACTGAAGGCAAATGCTTTGTCCAACCCGATATTACAAGAGAATATCCTACTGACTGGTGAGTGTATCTGACTCGTGAAATCTGCTTCATGGTTAAAATTGTTGCATATTTTCCACCGTTTTCCAAAGGTCAGTGTTCGGACCCAAGTAAAAATTAATGTTTTGAATACTGATTTTCAAGGCAGGCATGTCTAGCCTACTTGGGAGACTGGCTTGGTCACAATCTTCCTACGTTCCTTGTCACGAAATACGCTGAGCATTTTATATATACGTAACATATAAATTTGGGAAACAGTGGTTTAAATAGCAGGACTGACTGGTTCCTACAGCCTTGTTGGCAGCCAGTCTCCTGCAGGAATTTATCTGCCAAGTCAATAATTAATCAAAAAGAAGCCATGATCGCCCAAGCAAGTATAACGTATGATACCTAAGGAAGGAACCTATAAATGCAAGGCGAAATATGTAATAAATATTTTTTAAAAATGATAAAAGTTGCAAGAAAAATAATTACCCCCCCCCAGAGGTTAGTTTATCAAGTCACGTGGTCATAATAGATAAAAAAATAATAATAAAAGCACAGATTAGACACAATTGTAGGATATCCAGCGAGGCTTGAACTTACTACTCAGTAATAAAAATCTCCAAGAGCAGCTCGCTAACCACGGTACCACATCGAAGCTCCTACTCTGCATAAGATGAACCACTTGAGAAAGTCAGTAGACGTTTGAACGAAGACAGATTTCATGTGATACCAACTGCCATCGAGGAGAGACCCTTCCAAACAGCCGGTGGTCTCCGATTGGGATCTTTAGCTAAAATCGTCATCGTATCTTTGTTTTTGAAAGCCTGCTGACATTGATGGTCTCTTTTGGCGATCTGTTCCTCATTGGCTTTATCGACGCTGATTTTTAAACCAAGAAAAAAACGTGTGATATTCTACACTGGGCACCGCGTTAGGATGTCTTCCAGCCCCGTTTGTTGCACGAGAACTTAAACTTTTTGGTGTGTACCAGTACCTCTGGATAATTTACTTCAGAAAGATACGAAATGGAATTGGTCGGTGGAATTTTGTGGAGCTTTTGAAGGAATTAAAAAAATACTAACTCCAGGAGCGGTAATAGGTCATAAATTTGAAGACGATACAGTGAAAGCAGTTGCTCATGCTTCAAGAAGTTTGATGAATACGAAAAAAATTCTAAAGTCAAATTGAAAAGGAAGTGTATGCTATAATTTTTGCTGTATAGAAATTTCACAGGATGATATTAGGAAGAAAATTCATACTGCAAACTGATCCTTGTCCATTATTAAGTGTATTCGGTTCTAAGGAAGGGGTTCCCACACATACAGCAAACAGACGACGGCGTTGATCTACGAAATTTAGGGAACTGTCGTCAAAAACATTGGGATACGCAGATGGGCTTGTCCAGAATGATATCGAAATATAAAGAAGATTTTGAAGATACTGTGACTGCTTCTCTATAATCCGAAAGCGAAATTAAAAGCCTGGTGTGTAACACTATTAAAGAATTATTGGTCACGATAGACGATCTCAAAATTCATTCTAAAAAGGATACGTTTATTCAAAATACTATGAATGAAAACTCCAGAAAAAATGTCATTTAACGAAACAGTGTCGATATTATATTAAAGAATTGGTGAAAAGAATTCACTTCTTTATACATGTTGGCAGTGCTTGAACTTTACTAAGGACAAAGATAAAGATTTTGTCACGTATGCCGGTAGAGTCAACCGTGAGTGTGAAAAATTTAAACTGGGCGAATTATCCCCAGACAGATTTTGAAGATACTGTGATTGCTTAGCTGGAATCCGAAAGCGAAATTAAAAGTCTGGTGTGTAACACTATTAAATAATTGCAGGGTCACGATAGACAATATCAAAATTCATTCTAAAAAGGATACATTTATTCAAAAAACTATGAATGACATTAAATCGAAATGGAGTAAAACTAAAATTAAACCTGTTAACAATAATACAGTATTTTTTATTTGTGATGGTACGTTTTTGTACGCGGAAAGAGTAGTAATTCCGTTGTCACCCGAAAAAAGGATTTTGAAACAATAGGACATCCGGGAATAGCGAAGATGAATTCTCAGATGAGTAGCAACATTTATTGACCTGAGTTGGTCAAAGATATTCAAACTACAGTTAGAAAATGTAATGGCTGTAGTTCAGCAACAGAAATTCCACCTATAAATTATAAATCATGGCCGAGCAAGGATAAACCGTGGGCAAGATTACATATGAACTTTGCTGAACCACTAAATGGTTCATACTATTTAAACACACAATATAATTTACATACTAAATGGAGGAACACAATTCTTTACCTTTCTTAGATATCAAGTTACACCGCGTTAGCAACAGTTTAAAACTCTGTGTCCACCGAAATTTATTTTAAAAAGAATACGTTAATTCAAAAAAACTATGAATGACGTTAAGCTGAAATGAAGTAAAATTAAATTTAAACCTGGTAACAATAATGCAGCTTTTTCTATTTGTAATTGGATACTTTTGTATGCGGAAAGAGTAGTAATTTCGTTATCACTATAAAAAGAATTTTTAAACAATTCCACGTAAGACATCCGAGAATAGTAAGGATGAAGTCCCTGGTGAGAAGCTACGTTTATTAGCCAAAGATGGACAAAGATGCTCAAAATACAGTTAGAAAATGTAATGGTTGTAATTCAGCATCAAAATCATCATCTATAAATTATCAGGCATGGCCGGGCACTGGTAAAACGTGAGCAAGACTACATATGGTCTTTGCTGAACCAATAAACGGTTCATACCATTTAATTGTCGTCGAAAGCTTCACAAAATGGCCGAGATATTAAAGTGTAAACGACCTACTGCTGGAATCACGATTAAATTCTTACGCGAAATTTTTGCAAAGTTTGGATTACGTGACAGCGTTGGTATGCAATAATGGAACTCAATTTACTTCTAGTGAGTTTAAAAATTTCAACAAAAACTACGCGGTTGAACATTTGTCAACGCCGATTTATCATCCGAGTTCGAATGGTCAGGATGGGCGGTTTGTTGACGAAAAGGCAGTAAGAAAAGCTAAAGGCTTGGAAGCTGAAGAATTTTTTAACGTATATTGAATGATGTCAAATGCAAACATCACAGCGAAGATGTTACCTGCAGAAGTCAGGTTTGCTAGGAAAGTTTGATTCATTTTCGATAATTTACGACCAGGGAATAAAAAGAAAAATTCGACAATTTGAAACTACCAGATCATTTAAGATCGGCGATAAAGTTGTTCTTTAAAAGAAATGAAACTTGGCAGGAAAGAAAAAATATTTAACGTCTTGGTAGCATGATGTACATTGTCGAAGGTGGACGATTTCGACATAGGAGACATATAAATCAATCGATGTCTAGATATGCACAGAACAATCAACCAATACAATTTAATTCACCGATGGACATTCTTTACGATAACTCTGAAGTAGCTATTTCTAAAACTAATATTACAATACAACGAAAGGTAAGCGTAAACGTAATTCGACTGAAACTTTGGAAGCGGACCCATGTCGTAAAAAGTATTGACTAAAGAAAATGCCTATCTAAAAAGATATTGAGATGAAACACACCTCTCCAAAACATGACTTGAACACGTCCAGACAGAATATATACTGATGCCGAGAATTGTCAGGAGAGAACTAGCCAGGAGCGAGCCTTTTATCCTTACTACAGAATTCAGGAAGACTACGTCGACTCAAAGCGATATTATATTTCATGATTGTGTTATTTTCATTCAATGGAATGAAGACCTAACACTATCTATCTATCTATCTATATAATATTGGCTCCTGAAAATTAATTTCGGTTGAGCTCTGTGGGAATGAAGCGTGGGTTTGTAAACAGTGACTATTAAAGCAAATATAGCACGACTCTTCGGCAGAATTGAGTCACTGTCAGTCACTGTGTGTTTATCTAAATCTAAAAATAAACACGCTAAATTTGACCTTCATCCCTACTGTGCGCTGACGGATTAGTGGTAGAATTTCCGACTGACGCCAATTCAGTCGGTTTTCGATCCTAGCTAGAGGCAACCGGACGTCTAGCCACACTGATGAGCTGTGATACAGCGAAACAGTCTGTCTATGTGTGGATGACAATAATATATATATATATATATATATATATATATATATATATATATATATATATCAGTTACGTCCTTATGTATCTTGATATCTATCTACATCTCAGTTACTTTTTATCTATCTATCTGTGTATCTATCTCTCAGTCACTTCCTTATGTAACTAGCTATCTACCTACTTCAGTCTCTTCTTTATCTGTCACTTTTTTATCTATTCTATCTACCTATCTGTCTCAGTGCAATGCTTCCCCGTTTCTGCCTCTATAATTTCTCTCTTTCCACATACAAATACACACACACATATCCGTGCGTGCGCATGTCCGTGCGCATGCGCGTGCTCATTTTGCTATTTTACTCCTCTTCCTTTATTCTTCATCTAGTTGTCGTTGATATTATTATCATTATTAATTGTTTGTTTCATTTCTTGTTTCCTTCATTTTCGTCTTTTTCTTCTTCCATAATTTCTTTTTTTATTTTTGCCCTCTTTTATTCTCCCTCGTCTTTCTCTTTTTACGTCTTTTCTTTTAAATTTCTATATTTTTCCTTTCTTCCTACACAACGTTTTCCTACTTTCTTTCTTTCTTTCTTTCTTTCTTTCTTTCTTTCTTTCTTTCTTTCTTTCTTAACTACGTGTTATCTTCATCTTTGCATCTCTCTCTCTTTCTCTTACACACACACACACACACACACACACACTTTCTCTCCCTTTCAATTTTATTTTCTGTCTCTTTTGCTGGATTCTAAATTTTCACCCCCCTCCTTGTTTAAAAGTGATTATTCGCTCTCCTCCGTTCCTCTTTTATATCTTCCATCTTTTCTTTCTGTCCGCTTTTGTCCTTCCGGTTTTTGTTTGCAGTGCTTTGTTCCAATGTTCCTGCCCACCCACACCCACACCCACACACCATATTCTTACCTTCCCCGACATCCTCCTACCAAACTCTATCCTTTTTCTCTTTTTGCCACTGTCAAAACCGACATCCAAAAGACGAAGGTATCTACAAAAACCTTTGATCTAATTTGTCGCCGCCTCACCTCTCTGAGTGGCTCAGCAACGCGAAAGATAATTCGCGAGGGATTAAGATGTCTTAACGATCGTTTTAAGTTAAAATCCAGGCGAGGGTTCGGGGTCAGGGGGTAGCCACTAGAAAACAGAAGAGACGAGTGTTCACCCATATATTAGGGACCCACGCGTATGGTGTGACCAAGGCAATAGGGTAATTGATATGCATCCTGATGTGAAGAATTAGCGACAGAATTACTAACAGCGACACTATGCGTGTTACAAAAGCAAACATGTATACATATAAATGATCGCCATCATATGTGTGTGTGTGTGTGTGTGTGTGCGTGTGTGTGTGTGTGCGTGTGTGTGTGTACGTGCTTGTGTGTGTGCGTGTGTGTGTGTGTGCGCGCGTGTGTGTGTGTGTGTGTGTGTGCGTGTGTGTGTGTGCGTGTGCGTGTGTGCGTGTGTGTGTGCGTGCTTGTGTGTGTGTGCGTGTGTTTGTGTGTGCGTGTGTTTGTATGTGTGCGTGTGTTTGTGTGTGTGTGTGTGGGCGTGCGTGCGTGTGTGTGTGTGCGTGCGTGCGTGTGTGTGTGTGCGCGCGCGCGTGTGTGTGTGTGTGCGTGCGTGTGTGCGCGCGTGTGTTTGTGTCTCTGTGTGTAAAAAATCAAATATAACTAAAATATATCTGTAAAAAAAGACAATATGTATAACAAAAGGGAAACTTAACTAATTCTTGAGAGTGGCGCTATCGAATCTTACCAAAATATAAATCTGCGCGATGTTTTTTTTTTCTTTTCAAATATTTTCTCTTTCTCGAGCTAATATAGATGATTATAAAAAAAAAATTAAATCAAAAGAAAGCGGTTAAATTGAAAACCTTATATTATTTAAAATATATAAATACATAATTTAATTGCTCAAACTAAAATAATATTTACATTTTTGGAAAGGTATGAAATCACCTTTTTTGACAGCCAGAGCTATGGGTTGAATAGCAGGACAGACTTGGCGCTATAGTCTTGGTTAGGTACCAGTCTACCGCAGAAGGAAACGGCAGTCACCCGCGGGAAAATCTGGCTAATCAAACATGAATCGAAACTAACATGATCGCTCAAGCGTGTATCACGTCTGGTACTTGACTTTACACACACACACACACACACACACACACACACACACACACACACATATATATATATATATATATACATATATATATATACATATATATTTATTGTGTAATTTAGGCAGCATTTTTTCATTGATGCATGTTTTATTAAATAATAGACAAGTTTTGTCTATTTATTTTAAGTAAGTTCCTTTCATATTGTCTGATAAGCTTAATAACATTATCATTGAAAGACGTAAGGAAATCACCATATTGATACATGTTTAAATCCAATCTAAGCTTTCGGATTACATAAGCCATTATCAAAGATGACAATTACATTTCAATATATCACACAATACACGGACAAAACAATAATGATAGTCTGTTTTTGTTGCATGAAAAAATTCAAAGCAACCACAAACTCGTGTATACGAGACGCGGAAGCGAAAATCGCGTCGCAGCACGTGACGTCACACATGGCCACGTGAGAGTGAACACGAGAAGTATTAAGTATGGAAAGCCGTTGGTATAAACCAATAGCTTCTGTTATCAATAATAGGCATTTAAGAAGATTTGTGGAGATTTCGTAGTTATTTTGTTCAGGTTAGGTTTCAACTGTTTTATGTATATAGCTTCAAGAATTTTTAGTTAACTTTGCTAACCAGACGCTTCCTCTGTAGCTAAATGGTATAGCACGTCAGGCTATATGACGGTTCGGTGTGGAATACAGGTTCGATTTCTGTTGGAGGACACATATAAGAGATATCTCGGTCATTCAGGCCAGCAAATGTTGTTAATACTGTTAATTATAAACAGAGCAATATTTGTATCTATAAAAATAGCGTTAAACAGAAAATATATAAAAAGCCTTATTCTCCAGAAATAGATTTGTCGATGGTTTTTCCAAAACACAGAACTTACTATCATATATAAAAAAAAACAAAAGAAAATCTTATCTTAACTTATTCTTGAGAGTGCTACTATCGAATTCTATTAAAAGATAAATCAGCGACCCAAGTTTTTCAGATATCTCTTTTCGTAAATGAAATAATCTTTCTCAAGGAAGCATAAAATATATATATATATATATATATATATATATATATATATATATATATATATATATATAAATGAAAAGAGATCGGTTAAATTGAAAAACTTCTATTATTTAAAATATATAGCACATAACTTAATTTCTCGAAAGAAAGTTAAATTATTGTTTTTAAACAACAAATTTCCCATGACTTCACTAGAACGCTCATATCCACACGAAGCGTATCTTAAGGTAAATAAATGTAATAATATATCATGACATGGATTAAGTCCGGCAATTATTTTAATATAATATGTTTATACGTTATTTATATATTAAATATATTAAAATAATTGCGGGACTATTCCATTTC